>JALMGF010000001.1:184465234-185065234 GCA_023333645.1 Sceloporus occidentalis | reverse complement strand
CTCCAAAGTTCTTCAATCTCCATAAATACATGCATTTGTTGGCTTCTTGCTAAATCTTTTTGACATGTACTTCTGTCCCTCGATATATATAATTTTAATAATTTCATCCAAAATGAATAAGCAGTATTAGAAAAAGAAGGGGCTAGAGCTGTGAAGAGAAAGTTGAGATCTTACTAAATTCATCCATTTCCCTCAGCTTAACATCACACAGGGAGGGAGGGATGTTAGGAGTTTTGTATTAGGAAAGTAGCCTTATAAGTTGGGTGGTGATGCAGTGCTGGGGATAGCTATGCTTGGTGAACTCCTGCTTCTCATGCATTTTAGGGCTTGTCTGCACTATTTAAAAAAAACCTCACTCCCTTCAAATTGGCTGCTATCCAGACACATGAAATTTTGACCAATTTGCAACAGGTGTAGGGCTTTTAGGTGTCCAAGGATTTCAACCTGCAGAAAAAATAAACTTGATTTTTCTTTAGAATTTCCTGGAAAATTTGGAGGATCAGATGTGGGACCTACAGATTCACACTGGCAGCAGAGGGAGGAACTTGTGGTCATTTAGGCAAGATGGAAAGGGGCCTGCAGTCACAGAATCTTTCCCTCCATGAAGTGGCAATTCTCAAGAAACAAGAAATTCTAGAAGCCCAGTTGCCATTTTTTAAAGGGTGCTACATTTGTGCACATAACTGGGTATCAGTATATTGGCTTGGTAGATGTGAGGGCTCAAGTGGTTAAGACGCTGACTCTGTTGATTGCAAGACTGACAGGTTGGCAGTTCGAGGCCTGGGTGCCACATGATGGGGTGAGCTCCTATCACTAGTCCCAGCTTCTGCCAACCTAGCAGTTCAAAAGCATGCAAATGCAATTAGCTAAATAGGTACTGCTTTGGTGGTTTTGTACATTCACACTGGCTCTTCAGCTTAGTAACAGAGATGAGCACTTCCCCCTATGGTCGGACACGACGTGATAACCTTGTCAATGGGGAATACCTTTACCTAGATATTTATATCTGTATCTGCACACCTCTGCACTTAGCTTTTGTGATGGCCAAAATCCAGTCCCCACTTGATAAAAAAGGAGGCAGAGGAGTATCCTGGGCAGAAACTGACAATGAAAGCATTATCATTAAATTTTCACGCCCAGATTGTGGAATGGCTTGCCGGACAAGATTCATCATATTATCACCCTAAACAGCTTTTTAAAAGCTATAAAGACGGATCTCTTCCGACAGCCCTTTCCTGAATAGTTCCTCGGCCACTAGAAGAAAATGCTAACTGCTGAACTCCAACCTCACCTTAGTCACAGTCTATTGTTTATTATATTAATTTTTAAGTATGTTTCAATTCTTACATTGATTAATACTATTTTAAAGGGTGTTGAGGGATTTGGACTGTATGTTTTTTAATCTTTGTAAGCTGCCCCAATTACATCTTGTAGAGGGGTGGAATATAAATAAATTTTATTATTATTATTATTATTAAAGCAGAAATGCCTATGTTCATATGCTTGATGGACAGTGGCGGAAATCTAAAGTGGAGTGGCCACAAACATGTGGAGAAACTAGCTTGTGGGCCACCATTTTACAACAAGGTGACCTCAGAATGGGGAAATGTGTAGCTGTTTAACCTGAATTCGACGCAGATATCCATAGCAATAGTGTAGATATGCCCAGGGTCACTCTGAATTTGGACAACTCAGAGCCTACTTGAATCTTACAGTAAGTATAGACAAGCCTTAAGTCACAGAAAGAAAAGAAGAAGAAGAAGCCAGGATCAATTTGACCAAATTTTGAATCTAGAATTAAAAACATAACACCACAGAGGTTGGTAGGAATCTCAATCTACATACAGGGCCTATCCAGATCAGAGTTCGGAAAATGAGGTCTGAAAATTAATTTGATAATGTTAAACATTAAAAACTGGAAAATTAATGCATTAGTATAAACATATAGTTTAACTTCATTCATTGTGGAATCTAGAACATTATGTGAAATAATTAGAGAAATTAATGAATTGATAATGAGTTATACAACAAATTAATTTCAAGCTCTGATCTAGAAGGCTCTTTAGAAGCTAATAATAATAATAATAATAATAATAATAAATGATTTATTTATATTCCACTTTTTCCTCGTGGAATCAAGGTGGATTACAAAAGATAGGTATCAAATACAAAAAATATAGCCTCCCCACCAATTGTAGCATAACAAACATAATAACAATAAAATAATTATACAAAAAGCAGAAATAAGGAATAAAGAATACAACAAATATAATTCAAAGTACATGACATAGCATAATGTCTAATAAAGATACAAAACCCCAAATCCAAAACACACAACATGGTAATAATTAAGGCATGACATCTAGATGGCAATTCCCAACATTCCCCTGGCAGCAAAATAACAGAAAGACAATACAGTATTGCAATACAGCGATAAAACAGTAACAAGGAGAGAACATGGTCCCTTTACTCCCACAAGCATTATATAATAATAGCAAATGCAACTCTAATGGAATGCAATACAACAATACAATATAATACAACTCTAATACAGTACAACACAATACACATACACAATACATTAAGAGTTAAGGTTTGTGCCAGCTACAATTAGTCATAGAACCCCAAAGTATGAAGGGGTCTTATGGCCATTGGATTCAACTCCCAACTCAGTGCAAGATCTCCAACTAAAGCATTCCCAGCAGGAGCTGTCCAGTCTCCTGTTGAAGACATCCAAAGAAGACCCCACACTACCTCTCTAGGCAGTTGGTTCAATTACCAAACTGATTCCTTCTAATGTTCAGTTGAAATCTACACTCCTGTAACTTCAGACTATTAGACCTGGTCCTACACTCTGAAGTTTATCACACGAAGATCGAGCGGTTATCCCAGAAATATCCCGGGAAAAAATGTAATTATGTGGCACAATTTCAGAACGTCACACAGACTGCAGTTAAACCAGACATAAAGTAGGGTCAATCCACATCTTTTTAAGTTAGGAACTTTAGCAAAAATGCATTTTCAAATTTGCTTTATTTGCAAAATTGCGATGTTATGATAGCCAAATTCATGTTATCTTCATGGTAACCCTCATTTTTCTTGTCTTCCTGGTTTTCCCATGGTTCTATGGGTTGGGATTGTTGCCAGTTGTGCCTTGGAAAAAGAGCTACTGCCTCTCCCCCCCTCCATCGAGATTGCATCTGGTTTTGATATGTGGTTATTTTGCTTTTGGAAAGGGAGGTTAGGCACAGAATTGCCCATTCCTTGGGGAGGTAGCGTTTGGTGGACTTGATGCTGGCTGACAGAATGTGTGTAACATGTTTTGGTTTCTGAAACCATATATTTACTGGAAAAGCACTATGTGCTTTTATATATGTAAGGTGCTGGGTATTACCTATAAAGCCCTACATGGCTCAGGTCCATACTATTTGGCAGACCGTTTCTCCTGGTATGAACCGGCTTGGAGTCTGAGATCCTCTGGAGAAGCCCTTCTCTCTGTCCCAATACCATCACAAACACAGTTGGTGGGGATACGAGAGAGGGCCTTTTTGGTGGCTGCCCCTAGAGTTTGGAACGCCTTACCCAAGGAGATCAGAACGGCTCCCTCCTTGATGGCCTTCTGCCGGCAGGTGAAGACCTACCTATTCACACAGACGTTTAAGGAATTGCTATAAGGACAGGCTGGGATGTTGGACCATTTTTAAAATTTGTTACAGTTCCCCCCCCCCCCCCTTATTTATAGTTTTATTTTTAAAAAATATGTTTTATTCTTTTAATAACTATCTGTTTTAATAGTGTAATAATTTAATTCCTTTTTAATGTACAGTACTTTTTAAAAATGTTTTTAATTGTACTATTTTTAATGCTGTGAGGCCGTTCTGAGTCCCAGTCCTGGGAAAAGAGCGGGATACAAATAAATATAATAATAATAATAATAATAATAATAATAATATGTATACATATATATATATATATATATGTGCACACATGAAGACATATAGTGTAATACCCTGTTTCCCCGAAAATAAGACATTCCCATAAAATAAGCCGTAGCAGGATTTATAAGCATTTGCAAAATAAAAGCCATCATACTCCGAAAATAAGACATAGTGATAGGGAAGGGAGTCCAAGGCTCCCACCTCCTAGCCATCACAAAAGGAGGTAGAAGCTGTGGGGATCCATGATTTCCAGCTACGGGACGACTCCCCCTCCGTTTGTGGACATGTGCAGTACATCCAATTCTCCTTTATTTCTACTTTATCTTTGCTGTAAACATCCTGAATATGAAATGCAACTTCAGGTTCCCCCCCATTTTCACGTTACTATGCGCCGCGGAACACAAACGTGTGTGATCCTCATTTGCGAAATTGCATGCCGTTTCCTCTTTATTTGTGGGATGGTTTAACTTTGCTTTAATGTCTCTTTAATACCGAAATTAGCCCCGGGTGATAAACTCCTCTGAGGTGGAAGCGAACAGGCCTGCCTGCCCCCCTCCTCACTGTGGCAGCCCTTGAGGTATTTAAAAAGTGTGGTTGTGTCACCCTGCATGGCAGAAAGTTCCCCCATGGCCTTCCCCTGAGGCTGAGAGAGTGTGACTTGCCCAAGGTCAAAATATCACAGGATTTTCTTGCCCAGTGTCTTGAGATCTGTTTTACTTTTGCCCTGGCCTCCCTTTGAGACTGAGAGAGTGTGCTTTGCCTAAGGCCAGGCAGTGTGTGTGTTGTTTCATGGTAGCTGAGTGTTGGTCTCTTCCATCTCCAGGCAGAGAGCCAGCCTGGCCCAGGGCTGCTGGTGGTGGTGGTGGTGGAGCCCTTCCTCCTTCAGGCCAGGACTACAAGGCCCGTCGTCCTCCGGGGAAAGAGGGCGGCCTCCTGGTCCCTCCTCCTCCTCCTTCTCCCAGCGACAGGGAGGGAGAGCTGAGGCCGACTCTGGGAGCAGCAGGTAGGAGGAAAGGCTGGGGGAGCTCTGCTGCTGGGAAGCAGGGAGGAGGAGGAGGAGGAAGGAGCAAGGGCTTTAGTCTGGTTTAGGAGGGAGCAGGAGGGCACCTTCCTGGGCAACCCTGCAAGGTTGCTGTGTCTTTGGGGCGCCCTCCATTTCAGCCTTCTGCCCAGGAGGATTTTCCTCCATTTTGGGCTTACATTCCTGGGAGGGTTTTTTTTCTGAGCTGTTTGGCCCTGCCCTGCCCTGCCCTTTTTTCTTGGCTGCCCTCCATTTTGAGCATCGCTCAGAAACACAGGTTTATGTTTATAGGAGTGTTTCACACTTTTCTTTTAATTTTTGTCCTGTCCTTCCTTTTTCTGACATGTCCTCCATTTTGAGCAAGGCTAAGAAGCATGGGTTTCTATTTCTTGGAGTGCTTCAAGCTTTTATTTTATTGGGTCCTTTCCTGCCTTTTTCTTGGATGTTCTCCATTTTGAGCATCACTAAGAAGCATGGACTTATATTTATACAAGTGTTTCAAACTTTCTTTCTTTTTTTGGTCATCTCTTAGCTTTTTCTTGGCTAGCCTCCATTTTGGGCAGGGCTAAGAAGCATGGATTTACAAGTCTATGAGTGTTTTTAGCTGTTATTTTATACCGTCCTACCTTTTTCTTTCATGTCCTCCACTTTGAACATCACTAAGAAGCATGGGTTTCTATTTCTTGGAGTGTTTCTAGCTTTTATTGGGTCCCATCCTACCTTTTTCTTCCATGTACCCATTTTGAACTTGACTAAGAAGCACGGATTTCTATTTCTAGGAGTGTTTTGTGCTCTTATGCCTGTCATGCCCTAACTTTTACTTGGATGCCCTCCATTTTGAGCAGGACCAGCAAGCATGGATTTCTATTTCTATGGATTTCTCCCACTTTCTACCTTACCAAGCACTATTATCTATTCTAGGAAATCATTTGACTGAATCTACGTTTGAAGTATTCCTCTCTTCTATCCACTGTGCTTTCAACATTTGCAAGGGGCTTCTTAGTGATGCTTAAAAGAGAGGACCTTTGAATTCCTCCTGGACAGAAGGTTAAAATGGAGGATGTGTCCTGGAAAAGGAGGATCCCTGGTCGTCCTGAATTTGTGCCAGTGCATGCCAGGTGATGTGAGGGAAGGCAAGGAGAAAATACAAGGGGGCCTGTTGCTTTTCTTGCTCCCAGGGTTTGCAGCCTCCAAGGTGACCTTCCTTGCAAAGATATTCCCTTCTCTCTTGCCCTTGCTGCCACCTTCCCTTCTTCCTTGTCTTCCTACTGGCTTATGGCTGCAGGTGGACACCTTTTAAGCCTCTCCCCAGGACATGGCTTGTCTGGCGACAAGAGCTGGCCAGCTGGCAGGGCTTTCTGGTTTTTAAACAGAGGAAGATTACACACACTCACGCACATATATACACTATGTCACCTTCAAGCTGGGAAAAGAGACCAGATGTGTGACTTGCTGAAGGTCACCCAGTAGGTTTCCATGGGGATTTGAACCCTGGACTCCTGGAACCCTAGTCAAACCTCTGAAACCACTACACCACTCTGGCTCTTCTATGGCGGTTATGGTTGCCTAGCCAGAATGTCACCCTCCCTAGCCTCTTGCAAGAAAAGAGGCATTAACACCAGGACATGCAGACATCTTCCTTTTCCAGGAGATTTCAGCCTCCTGTCCGGGAGGAATTCCAAAATGTCCGCCACTTTGAGCGTGACAAAGAAGCATGAATTTACATTTAAATGTGTTTTTAGCTTGTATTTGGTCAGGTGTTACATTTTTCTGGAATAGCCTACATCTTTCTTTGCATTGAGGACATTTGGTCACCTTGTGCTGAAAGTCCTGGGGGAGTGAGGCCGAAGGGGCTCCTGATTCCCACCTGAATATGGCAGTGCAGTTTCTGTATCCCTGGACCCCTAACATAAGCCTTGTTGTTGCTGTTGTTGTTGTTGTTGTTGTTGTTGTGTGCCTTTAAGCCATTATGGAGATCCTAAGGCAAGCCTATCATGGGGTTTTCATGGCAAGTTTCATCAGAGAGGATTTGCCAGGAGTATTCCTATGAGTCTGAGAGAATGTGGCCTGCCCAAGGTCGCTAAGTTAGATGGTTTCATGGCCAAGCAGGGATTCAAACCCCATTCTCCAGAGCCATAGTCCAACACTCAAACCACCTCTGTAAGAAATTCAAGGGGCCACCATAAGTCAATAGGTGACTTGGAGGCACATAGGCATGCACCCCTTTATTACTGCCCCCTTTGAGACGCAGCTGCACTTTCAGCAATTTTCTTGTGCCACACTGACATTGCACTAGGTCACATTTAAAAATAAGGAACAGGGTGCTTCAGACTAGAGAATAAGTTTGGGCCACCCCAGAGGATGTGAGCTAATGTGGTGTAGCGGTTTGACTATTGGACTATGACTCCGGAGAACCATAGAATCATAGAGTTGGAAGAGACCATAATGGCCATCCAGTCCAACCCCCTGCCATGCAGGAACTCACAATCAAAGCATCCCTGACAGATGGCTACCTATCCTCTGTTTAAAAACCTCTTCCAAAGAAGGATACTCCACCACTCTCCAAGGGAGTGTGTTCCACTGTCGAATAGCTCTTACTGTCAGGAAGTTCCTCCTAATGTTGAGGTGGAATCCCCTTTCCTGTAACTTGCATCCATTGCTCTGGGTCCAACTCTCTGGAACAGGGTTCGATTCTCAGATCAGCCATGGAAACCACTGGGTGACCTTGGACAAGTCACACTCTCTCAGCCTCAGAAGGCAATAGTAAAATTCCTCTGAACCAATCTTGCCAAAAATAAACCCATGATAGGTTTGCCTGAGGGTTGCTGTAAGTCAGAAACAACACGAAGGCACACAACAACAAAAAATCCCAGAGGATGCCTACATCAACAGGCTACCTTTTAATGGATTCCTGCCCTACTCTATGTGGGGCTTTAGAGAGTGAGATGCATCCCTATTGTACTCACTATGGGCTGGATTAGGCCTGCGACTAAACACTTCCCCTCCCTTGTTGTAGGCATTGTCTGACCTAACTTACCCTGTTGACATAATTGTTGTTAAGCAAGGCAATATCAAACCAGTACACGCGTGAATGAACGTTTATCCCAAATAAGATTTGAGCGGTCCCAAATGGCACATCCCCCACCACAGGAGATTTTTCACCTGTAAAATGTCATACCATTGTATCCAGGTTATTGCTTTGTTTTGTTTTATTTTTGCACAAGTCATTGTTAAAAGAGTTCCCTGCTCTGCAAATGTACCTGTATAACTTGGGAAGAGGGTTTATCCCAAATGGCATTCTCATGCCAGTGAATACTTGTTGTGTGCCTTCAAGTCATTTCCAACTTATGTCAACCCTATCATGAGGTTTTCTGGGGCTGAGAATGTGTGACTTATGGAAGGTCACCCATTAAGTGTCCATGGCCAAGTTGTTTCAATTAAGTTCTTGTTAGTGCGATATCCAGATAATAGCTCAAAGGAGGCTCTTGTGGAGACAGGAGGCAGCAATGGTTCCTAAACTTTGGTCCTCCAAGTGTTTTGGACTTCAACTCCCAGAAGCCCCAGCCAGGTTGGCCAACTGTCAGAGAGCTGAAGTAAAAAACATCTGGAGGACCACAGTTTGGGAATCACTACTGTAGAGTAATGATGGGAGGCTGGAGAGGGTTGTAGAATCATTGTAGTTCAGCAACATTAGGACAGTCACATGTTTCACACTTCTGCTGTAAAGAAATCAATGTGAATGGAGCAATATAGTTCAGCATTGTGCTTTTTCTTAGGGACACACTTTTAAGTTGTGCTTTGAATTTTTTTAATTTGTGCTTTTCATTTACAGTTGGCCCACTATATTTGCAGCTTTGACTTTTGAAGATTTGATTATTTGCAGTTTTGATTAAAATGTTCTCTTTAGGAATCTCTAGTTCAGTGGTTCCCAAACTTTGGTGCTCATGATGTTTTGAACTTAATTCTCAAAAGCCCCAGCCAGCTTAGCCAACCATCAGGCAATATGGGATCTGAAATCCAGAAATGTGAAGGACCGAAGTTTGGGAACCACTGTTTTAGATCCTCCAGTGCAACTCTACCAGAAGTTGACCATAGAGGTGTGCTGGAGAACCTAGACGTTCCTAGAGGAAACACTTTTCTAAGCATTTTGTAGGTCCTCTAGAATGTTCCTATGATCAACTTCTGGCAGATGTTGATCATAGAGTTGCATTGGAGGACCTGGAGATTCTTAGAGAGGTGTTCTCTTAGGTAGAGAGAATAGCGTTTTTTATTTGGTTTTTCCACATTCATGGGGATCCTTCACCCCTAACCCCAGCGAATATGGAGAGACCACTGTAATTCTGTTCTGTAATAATAAATCCTATCTATGTTTTAATCGTCTTGTATTTAATATAACTGTAAGATGTCTTGAGTCCCATCTTTGGGAAAAGGGCTGGTTATAGATATCCAGCAAAGAAATGGATATAGAATAAGTAAATTATTGGTACGGTTTTGAATGTCCCCTTGTAATACTTAACTAGATTGTGGATTTGGGGATAATGAAAGTATGAAATATCTATAGTTTTTTGTTTGTTTTTAAGGTATTTGAGCCCTGCTTTATGCATATCTTAATATTTAAAAAGGTTGTTTCTTCCAGTCACAAAACAGTAAACCAATAAAACCTTTATTACAACACAAAACAAATAATAAAACAGCACTGACAAAATAATAGTAAAGCAGCAATAGAGCAATACACCATTGATGACGATTTAAGGGATTATGCTTGCACAGAAACAGATGTGCTGAGTAAGTGCCAGAGCCAGCTGCATGCTGGTAGAAGATCTGGAGGTGGTCCAGAGATTACTTTAGCATGCAGTCCCTCCCTCGGTTTCTATTTCCTAACCCCTCCTATATTAATGTGCATTACCTGAAAATAAAGTTTTGAGTAGGAGATGATGCTGAGGCATCTTCAAAGGCATAGTGTCCCAATCTGCAAAACATCTAAGGTGTAAAACACGCTGCAGAAATAAACCAGTTTGAGATTGCTTTAACTACCCTGGTTTAGTGCTAAGGAATCCTGGGAATTGTAGTTTATTGTGACACCAGTGCTCTCTGACAGAGAAGGCAAAATGTCTCACAATACTACAGTTCCTAGAATTCCTAGCATTGCGCCAGGACAGTTAAAGGGGTCTCAAAATGGATTATTTCTGCAGTGTGTTTTGCACCTGTGTTGATATAATCCAAAATATTGACTGAGAAGAAAACAGAACTCCTTATGCATGAGTGTATATGGAAGAGCAGTACTATAATGGCATGGGGGGGCATCTGCCTGGAAGCAAGTAGCACAAAATCATTTGGCTTGTATCACGAGAAGGCATGTCTCATTACAAAAGAGAACAATGTTAGGTAAGGCGGAAGATCATAGGGAAAGAAGGAGACTACATTACAGGTGGAGAGACTCGGTAAGGAAGCCATAACCTCTCATTCATAGGATCACCTTGAGTCAAAATTGAATTGACTGTAATTAACACCAAAGCATAAAATCAAAGCTATGTAGCCCCCCACCGTACCCCATGCATTACTAGATATTCATACAGGGAATATTATACTGCATGCGTAGATGTATGGTAGTTGTTTGTTGTGCCTTCAAGTCATTTCCAACTTATGGCGACCCTAGGAAAACCTATCATGGATTTTCCTTGGCAAAATTTGTTCAGGGAAGGTTTGCCATTGCCATCCTCTGAGGCCAAGAGTCCACCCTGATTTCCCCAGGGTCACCCAGTGGGTTTACAAGGTTTGAACCTTGGTCTCCAGAGTACTAGTCTAATGCTCAAACCACTGCACCATGCTGGGCAAAGTCCTAAATCCGGTTAGTAGAGTAAATTCATTGCGTCATTGGGAACTGACATGTGTTCCTGGCACATGTCTTCAGTGATCCAAAACCAGACATGACACCATCAGGAGGATTGTTTCCCAAAAGAAGACCTAGGATGCATCTATACTGCAGAATTAATACAGTTTGACACTGCTTTAACTGCTGTGGCTCAATACTATGGATTCTAGGATTTGTAGTTTTGGTAGATTTTTAGCCTTCTCTGTCAGAGAACACTGCTGCCACAACAAATGACAACCGACTCCTACTCCATTTGCAAAATGTAATTAAACTCTAAGCAATTTGGATGTGGCCAGTACAATGGCCCCTTGGTATCTGCTGGGATTGAGTTCCAGGACCCCGCATGGATAACAAAATCCGTGAATGCTCAAGTCCCATTAAATACAGTACAATGGTGTCCCTTATCTAAAATGGCAAAATCAGTGTTGCCTTTTGGAATTTATATATTTAAAAACTATTTTCAAATCATGGATGCATGAATCCGTGGATTTAAAAAAAATTGTGGATATGGAGGACTAACTGTACTACAGTATATCATAAAAGCCTGTTGGGAGGGTATTCCAATTCTGCCTAATTTCACAGGAATTTGGGAAATGCCTAATCACTCCAAATATTAATCTGGAGGTGGAAAGAAACCCTTGTAACCTTGATCAACTTGACAAAGCTGTAGTTAACCCAAATGTCTCCTATAAGGCAAGCAAAACACACTTTTAAACTTATTCTTGTCATTCTGACTTGGGAGACCTTTTTTTTTGAAAGGAACAAAAAGGGTCCTTGGAGTTCTTACCTTTGCCGTCTTTTCTTTTTTTCACTTTGTTTCTGTGTCTTCAGCACAGCACCTTGGTGGTTTGTTTGTTTTTTAAAGGAAGAAGAAATGAAGCATATGATGCTTTTCTCATCTAAACTGAGATAAAGTGTCAGGGGAAGTTTTAACTACGGTAATAAATTTTGATGGGCAGATGGCACAAGAGTAGGATTATTAAAAATGAAACAAAAGCCATCAAAGTGTTTGCCTCATTGGCTTCCAGACTACATTATGACAAATTAGATTGGGCTGCTTTTGAGTCTCACTGAGGTTTGTAACTGACCTAAACAGTGTGATTAAATTGTTAATATAAATGAAATTAAGAAGCCCAATTTGGTCGCTTCCTCAAGCCTTTGGTTCCCCTTTGCCTGCTGCTGCTACAAGAAGAATAATCTTTATCTTTGGAAAGGAATAAAAGTAGCAGCCTACTTGTTTAATACTTCACTTCCCATCTGATCATGGGTTTGACTCAGAGTTTTGAAGCGTTGCTTTTTTGAATGAAAAGTCTTTTTAAAAACCCCCAGTTAGTACAGTCATTCCCATGCTGTAGGATGAATGAAGGGAACCTGACAGACAAGTGGGAAGAGAGGAAACAGTACTCATAAAATAGTGTAAAAGAAGGGGGAAAGGACTTAGTGGACAGCTGGGTCAGGAAGGTGGAAGATTATGGGAACTTTGTCAGAAAAATCAGAGTCCTCTGCAAAAAATGGGAGGGAGAGTGGAGATTTGGAAGCCAGAGCAGGCTTTAGCAAAGTAAAGAGGAGCCACAATAAGCTACAATTCCCAGGATTCCCTAGCACTGAGCCAGGGCAGTTAAAGCAGTCATGAATTGGATTATTTCTGCAGTGTGTTTTGGACCTGAGACACCTATTGTTCCACTCAGGGGAATGATGCGAAGTCACTTTATCTTTTATTTAACTGTTCTAGGGCACCTGTTTCCTGGTAAGTTTGCCTTTATTTACTTTTTTGTGTGCCACCCATTGTCCCACTAATCTGGAGAACAAAGCCTACGTATCATAACTCCATTAACCAGATTGCCGAAATCCCAGCTGTATGACATCTTCATCTTGAATTTAGGACTTCACTCTCTCATACACAGCTGTTGGAAACAGCAGGAGGTGTAAAATGGGTTTCCTGTGTTTCATCCAAGGCCAGATTACTGCTGTTAAGGAAGTGTTGCTTTCCAAATACCAATGCTGGCTGTGGGATTCTGTGAATTGTAGTCCAGAGAGTAAATTTTGCTAGTTCTGGTTTGACTAAATGCCCCATAAATCCTAAAAAGAAATGATACACTCTTTATGGGAAAGGAGCTTCAAAAGCTTGCTCATAAATCAGTATTAAATTTTGGGCAAAGTAGTATACAGTGGTCCTTCTACATTTGTTGGGATTAGGAGTGAAGGACCCCCGTGAATATGGAAAAACTACAAGTTAAAAAAACAAAAACATTCTTTTTATCTAAGCGAACACCTCTCTAGGCATCTCCAGGTCCTCCAGTGCAACTCTGTGGGCAACATCTGCCAGAAGTTGATCATAGAATTATGCTAAAATGCCTAAAGAAATGTTTTCTCTAGCAACATTTAGGTTCTCCAGCACAACTCTATGGTCAGCCTCTGGCAGAGTTGCGCTGGAGGACCTAGAGATTCCTAGACAGAACACATGAATCAAAACTGCAAATAATGAAATCTGCAAAAGTCAAAGCCACATGAATAACAGTGCTATTCAGTGCAAGTGAACACACCACCATGGTCCCTGGTGGCGCAGTGGTTAAATGCCTGTACTGCAGCCACTCAATCAAAACCACAAGGTTGCGATTTCAAGACCAGCAAAGGGGTTCAAGCTTGACTCAGGCTTGCATCCTTCCGAGGAGGTCGCTAAAATGAGTACCCAGATTGTTGGGGGCAAATTAGCTTTGCAGTCAGGACATCTGGTCATCCTGAAAAAGAGTAGTCCTCCTGGTGCTTTTCTGATAATAGATTTCCTTCCATGGATTCTGTAGCAATGCTGAAGTTGGTGGCAACAGAGGAAATCTGTGATGTGAGAATAACACACCACAGTTCCTGCATGCCATCAGTGCAAGTAGAGCAGTGGTTCCCAACCTTCCTAATGCCGCGACCCTTTAATACAGTTCCTCATGTTGTGGTGACCCAAACCCATGAAATTATTTTCATTGCTACTTCATAACTGTAATTAAATAGGTGTTTTCCAATGGCCTTAGGTGACCCCCATGAAAGGGTCATTTGACCCCCAAAGGGGTCCCGACCCACAGGTTGGGAACCACTGAAGTAGAGTGTGTTGATGCTTCCAAGCATAAGTGACTGCAGTGAAAAAACTAGTCCTGGTGTGACTCACCTTTGTCTCAAATGCCCTGCGGAGCCTTGAGCTTTGTCACATCTGCTTTCTAGGGCTTGGAAATCTGCCTCATATATTATGTAATAATAGTAACATCTCAGTATAGGGTCTAGTTCAAGAAGTGTACTAGAAGAGAGAGACCAAATTATTGTGTGTGTAGGGAATGGTGGAAAATGCACCTAGTGGCAAGAATGAGTTGCTCATCCCAGGGAAATCCCAAAGCTATGTTTGCTCTAACTCAGCATTTTGTGTGTCTCTGCTCTCCTATGTGGATTACTAAAAGGGCCATTTTAGTAAGCGCTGTGTGTTCCATTTGCAAGTGCATTATATTGTGGCCTGGCAGAAGAAGCTCTTTGAAACAACAGTAAGCTAATCTGATTTCCCCTTTGAAGGAGAAAAGGAGGGCCTGGCTGGTAAGTAGAGGTGGAGTCTAGTTACTGAGGGAAAGGCCACGGAGGTACTATTTGAAGTCACGCTGGCTGCAGGATTCTGGGAGTTGTATTCCAGAAAACAACTATGTCTAGGCTCTGAGCTGGAATGCTTTGGCTCCTCCACAACTCAGGCTGCATCTGCACTTCAGAAATAATGCAGTTTGACACTGCTTTAAATGCCAGGGCTCCATTTTATAGAATCATGGGACCTGTAGTTTTGTGAGATGCTTAGCCTTCCCTGTCAGAGAGCTCTGGTGCCACAGCAAACTAGAAAATTGCAGGATTCCATAGCCTTGAGCTGTGGCAATTAAAACGGTGTCAAACTGGATTATTTCTGCAGAATGGGTTGCAGCCTCAGTAACAATGGAAAGCAAGACTATTGGCGTATTGCAGTTTTCAGTTCCAGTGTTTGGTTTTGCCAGGGCTGCTGTGTTTCCACGAATCAAGATTTGAGACTATGTTTGCACATACCCATTCCCAATTTTGGCCTATAAGGACAGGATAAGAGTGGTACTTCTTGTGGGATGAACAGTCCCAATCCTATCTATGTTAATCCAGTTCACTCTAGGTAGGTTCATACTGTCTAGTTGCTGGTCCTACCTAGAGTAAACTCATTGAACCAGTTCAGGGATGGTAAATCAATATTTATGTAAATCTCACTGATTCATTGGGTCTGCTCTAATTAGAGTATCAAGCTGAGCTTTTTTAAAAAAACATACATTTATTAGCACAAATTATTTCCAACCATATAGAAAAACAAACACCACAATGCAAATCAATACAAAACCTAACTTAGCAGTTACTATTCTAAACATTAAAAACAAACAATACTTCCTACCCTCTCAATTGGGTCTTAATCTTGAAATATATTTCCTTTTTAATTCCTTTTAATTGCAATTCCAAAAAAAAAAAAAAAAAAGAAATACCAATAAATCCCTCTACTTGATCATACCTCACACAACTATTTTACATGTTGGACATTTTATGGAGTGAGCTTATAGTTATATATTCCTTCTGTACTCACTCTCTCTCTATATATATACTTATTTACCTCTTAACAATTTTTTTACATTCCGGTAAAATGTCTAAATAATTTGTCACTTCTGTCCAGTCTTTCTCAAACTTTTCTATAGGCTTATTTCTCAGCAATTGTCTTAATTTATCATTCTCCATATACTCCTCTAACCTCCATAATCACTATGATATTTCAGGCATGTTTTCCTTTTTCCATCTTTTGACATAAGTGACCCTGGCAGCTGTTATCATATAAAACAATACTGTGAAGTCGAAGGCTTTCATGGCTGGCATCCTTAGTTTTTTGTGGGTTTTTTGAGCTATGTGACCATGTTCTAGAAGATTTTATTCCTGACATTTCACCTGCATCTGTGGCTGGCATCTTCAGAGAATGTCAGCCACAGATGCCAGCCACAGATGCAGGCGAAATGTCAGGAATAAAATCTTCTAGAACATGGCCATAGAGCCCAAAAAAACCCACAAAAAACCCTATAAAACAATACTCTTCCATATCTTTTGGTTTTGGTTTTACCATCATCTAACAAAATATAAATACATTTTTCCATCCCTTCTCCCCTCATAAAATGTGTATGTGGAACGGTCATTTTTTAAAAAGGTAAAATAGACAATTATGCCATTAATCGACTCTCCCCATACCAAAGCCTTCCAGATGTGTTAGACTACAGCTTCTGTCAATCCAACAGATTGTTTGGAGAGCCAAAAGTGTATACATCAAATTTTGTTGCAATATTTTAACATATTACTGTGTATCTTGAAATGAGTATTTTGTAAACAGATGTGGGAGTTTGGTCTTTAAATATGGAATTTTGCCCAATACTCTTCTGTTGTTCTTGTATCTCAGTGTTGCAGAGGCAGTACATTATAATGTCAATAATTTTATCTATAGATATCTATAGATGTTGCAGAGACAGTATGTTATAATGTCAATAATTTTTATCTGTAGACTATATCTATATGAAACAGTCGTGGTTTCCTAACACTGTCCTTGCTACTTGTCACCAAATTTCCCTAGATAGTGGTCACCAAAGTCCCCTAGATAGTAGTCACCAAAGTCCCCTAGACAATGGCTAAGCCAAATAGGCCAGGTTAGCATCAACACTTGACTTAAATTTCTTAAAGTCTTGAAGTTCCAGGATATTTACATGGAAATGAACAGACTCTTGGGGTACTCTTTTAGGCTATTTATTATAAATATTAATTGATGCACACACGCACATTCCCTTATCACATTCTTAGCTATTTTATACTTTTAACCAATTTTCCAAGACAATGTCATCTGAGAAATTTTACAATACTTAACAGGCTTCTGGGTAACACAGACATTCAAGGGTTAAACCGTAAGCCCTTCTTAAGTAAGTCTTAACGAAGTTAATTACATGGGAGTATATGTCTCCGAGCCTTAGCAGAATCAGCATTTTAGGGCAGCATGTCAGGGCATTTGGGAACTTTTCTTGGGAATAGCAAACTAATTACATGGCTCTCTTTGAGCTCTTTTATTCTTTTCTGACATCCGCTTAGTGCCTTGGTTATCCAATCGGATGTTTACATCTTATCTTTTTGTGCAGTGTACTCCAGTCTAGTGCACATCCCACATTTAGATTATACCCCACTCCCTGTCTTCAGGAGTCTTTTAATGGACTCTCAGGGTGACCCGAGGTCATTCTTTGCAGGTTTTGTTTACCTGTTCTAAGGGAATGTCTGGCAGTCTTCCCAGACTTGAAACCTGAACAAACTTTTCCCGTCTTTTATTACAAGACACTGTTGTGAATCTTAGACTCTATATTCTGTTATCTATAGGTTTTACTAACTTATATGTCCTTATTCAATAGCATATAAACATTTTAATAGTATATGCACAGGCTGAGGAGTTTGCCAACTAAAATTCATCTGGCCTGTAACACATATCTATAACTATATAATTTCTCACCCCTCTTTATCAATGGGTGTGGTGCCTGGGTTGCATTTAAATGTAAAATATAGAATTGCGTTCTGAATGTGTGTATCAGATTTCATTATGGTATCTCCGTGTGATAGTATAGTTAGCACCTTACAAGCCAGTAATGTAAACAGACAGGTCAGAGCAAATGTGTCACTTCATTTTGCCAATGAAGCAATCACATTTATTGTTGTTAAATACTTCCAGTGCAAATTGTGCTTTTACAAAGTTAAACAGTTTGCTCTCCACATTTGCAGCTTTGACTTTTGTAGATTTGATTATTTGATTAATATGTTCTCTCTAGAAATCTCTTAAGTCCCCCCGCGCAGCTCTGCCAGGAGTTGACCATAGAGTTGTGCTGGAGAACCTAGAAGTCTTAGAGAAAACACTTCTCTAGGGATTTGTAGTCCTCCAGCAAGATTCTGTGGTCGACATCTGGCATATGTTGGCCATAGAGTTGCGCTGGAGGACCTGGAGATTCCTAGAGATGTTCCCTTAAGTAAAAAGAATAGTGTTTTTTTATTTGTGATTTTTCCCCATTCATGGGAGTCCTTCATCCCTAACCCCAGTGAATGTGGAGGGACCACTGTATGGGCAAAAAAGAGCTTACCCCTTAAATTTTAGCCATGGGGGAGACAGTACCTGGAGGGCTGGGATGGGCTAAACGGGGGTACTACTGGGGGTGCAGATCACACTGGGTGACACCTTGGGAGGATGTCATTGGGTGTGCTAGTGGGAAGGGGCTGCTGGTTCGACAGTAAATACAGTTGCCCCTCTCTCCTGCCTGGTCAGCATATCTGCCAGACCCAGAAAAGGCTATTGAAGAGAGGAGGTATTTAAAAATAATCAGCATTGGGTGTCAAATAGACTAGGTATGCCACTGGGGATAAATACAAGGAGCAGATGTATACTGTACAAACTTTCTGTATAAGTCGAAAGCTGTGGTATAAATTTTTACATCAGTACATAAACAGATGCAGTTACACATCTTGGCTTCCTTTTGGTTGCAGATGGAAACAGAGAGGTGAAAGGCTCCCAAGAAAAGGTCAGTCTTGAGGAAGGCAGAGAAAATGAGAGAGAGAGAGAAATAATGTAATGTAGGTTTTGGGGAGCATACTGTATATACCATATATATTCAACTGTAAGTCAACCTCATATATAAGTTGAGGGCAGGTTTTGGGGCCAAAATTATAGATTTTGCCATGACTCCTTTACTGTGTGTATGTGGCAAGAGGAACTCAAATTGAGGCGTTTTGCTTTGGCATTTCAGCTTTCGTTTCAGCCTGGCTCACTGGCTGGAGAGGGATTCTGAAACAAACAGCAATATCAGTCAGTCACCCAGCACTCTTTCTGCTTGGCTCAAAAGAGAAAGAAACTGTTGAACATGAGTCAACAGTGCGATGCGGCAGCTAACAAGGCCAATGCGATTTTAGGCTGCATCAATAGAAGTATAGTGTCTAGATCAAGGGAAGTCATAGTGCCACTATATTCTGCTCTGGTCAGGCCCCACCTGGAATATTGTGTCCAGTTCTGAGCACCACAATTCAAAAAGGACATTGAGAAACTAGAGCGTGTCCAAAGGAGGGCGACTAAAATGGTGAAAGGTCTGGAAACCATGCCCTACGAGGAATGACTTAGGGAGCTGGGGATGTTTAGCCTGGAGAAGAGAAGATTAAGAGGTGATATGATAGCCCTGTTCAAATATTTGAAGGGATGTCATATTGAGGAGGGAGCAAGCTTATTTTCTGCTGCTCCAGAGACTAGGACCCGAAGCAATGGATGCAAACTGCAGGAAAAGAGATTCCACCTCAACATTAGGAGGAACATCCTGACGGTAAGGGCTGTTCAACAGTGGAACAAACTCCCTTGGAATGTAGTGGAGTCTCCTTCCTTGGAGGTCTTCAAGCAGAGGCTGGATGGCCATCTGTCGGGGATGCTTTGATTGTGATTTCCTGCATGGCAGGGGGTTGGACTGGATGGCCCCTGTGGTCTCTTCCAACTCTATGATTCTATGCTCTCCTGACTGCATCGGGAAATCTAAAAGAGCTGCTATCACATTACTACACTGACCTGTGAATAAGTTGACCTGGGATTTTGGGACCAATTTTAGGCATAATTTTTTTACTTATAGATGAGTATATATAGTCTAAAAAAATTAGTCAAACAGTTGACCTCAAAAACCTGAGTCGACCTATCCATGGGTCAATGTAAGTAATGTACTTTTAAAAAAGGGACCCTCCCTAGTGAAAGGCAGGAGTGTAATCTGTTCTGGAAGCACTGACACCTCTCTGCTCTCTCATCCATCCAGCCTTTAGTATGAGCACAAACAATTACACCTGCTGGAATTTTGTGAGTTCTTTAGCATCATTTTCCTTTGCTTCATCCTTTAGATTCTTTGTTTGACCCTCGACTTATCCATGTCCATGTGCCATATCCATAATTTTGGACTCAAAACCTGCCTTCAACTTATACATGAGGTAGACTTAAAGTTGAGTATATATGGTGAATACTTAAGCTGGACAAGCGGAGTCAGATTTTTTTGTGGTCTGCCCACATATCAGCTGCTGAGCTGCATGTGTGAAGATGAGAATTATCCTTTGGCTGACTTCTTTTCCCATTAACATACAAAACAGCTGTGGGGCCTACCGTCCCCAACCCTCTTTTTTCTTTCGCCACATGTGTAATGTGCAAACACCTTTTATATGGAAAGGTGATTGGTTGCAACATCTTGACGCACGTCTCCATGGTACTCCAGTGATGAAGGTATGTGGTGGCTGCCAACCCTCTTTCTGCCTGATAGAGCAAATAAGACAGACAGTTCACTAGCTTCCAAGAGTCACTGCATATCATTGCTGTCCAGATTGGGCAAGAGAGTGTGTTTGTGTGGGTTTGAAGCAATATGATTTATGACTCTGGCCTTTCAGTTTTCCCAGCTTGCTCATCCTTTGCTTGCATATTTCTCTACAGAAGTAAAAAGATCAGTAGCTTCCCAGATAGTTTTGGAGGAAAGGTGGTAGGCAACCATATGAATGTAGTACAGTTACCCCTCCGTTTTTGCGGACTTTGAATCTGCATCCCTTGCCTGTTCGTGGGCGGCAAATGCAGGGGGACAAAATGGGGAGTGCAACACCATTCATGCCAATGGCGCTTGAATACCCCCAATTTTCCATTTTTCCAGGGGAATAGGTCCGGAATGGATTCCCCGCAAAAACAGAGGGGTTACTGTATTGACTAATGTGAGAAATGGGAAACGGCAAGCAGAAAGCAAGCTAGTTAGAAAAGATGAAGAACTGTGGGGAGACATGGGTTAAATTGAAATAAAGCAGTTTGACACCATTTTAACTGGCATGGGTCCATCCTATGGAATATCAGAATTTGTAATTTGTTGTGGCACTAGAGCTCTCTTGACAGAGAAGGCTAAATATCTCACAAAACTACACATCCCAGAATTCCATAGCATTGAGCCATGGTTATTAAAGTAGTGTCAAACTGTGCAGGTAAGACTTGAATAGCCTGGCTCCTCATTTTATTGGCAGAATGGCCTTCAGCTTAGAGAGGGATGGTGCCCCCCCCTTTTTTTTTTTGAAATACGTTTTGTTTCTTCAAACATGAAGGTTGCTGGCATTTTCACCCAGATGCCAGTCCTGCATTTTCTTTCATATGCCAGTGTACTGAGTTCAGTATTTGCTATTGCTGGATTGTGGCTTGGTATTGCATTTTCTTTGATGGTAGAGAAACTGTCAGATGCTGGTGGCAGAATCACTCTTGTTCAAGATCTTAAGACGTTACCTTTTCTTGAGTACAACTTTCAAAATCCCCAGAGAACCTGCAGAATATCCCAGAATCCTTTGCCTGTTCCCCATAGCACTTTTGTAGCTTTGAATTTGCTCAAGTCTGACACCCTCCAACTGCAGAATATTCGTTCACAATAATATTTTAGCTTGAGTTGTTTGTAATGATTATGCTTTCTGCATGTTCAGAACACTTCACATATCATCTTAGCAATCTTTACAGTAGTCCTACAGGGTGTATTATCTTCCAGTCTCCTGTCAATTTATAGTATCCCAGTTAATTTTAAAAGGTTTTCTTAGGCAAGGGATACTCAGAGATGGTTTTGTCAGTTCCTTCCTCTGTAATATTGTTTACAGCACTGGTGTTCCTTTGTGTTCCTCATCCAAGTACTAACCACGGCTGATCCTGCTTAGCTACCAAGATCTTGCAGGATAGATAATTACTATTATTTTCATATTTTTAAATGGGGCCCAAGTTTTAGTGGGTGAGTCTATTGAATCCTTGATAGAGACAAGATCTGAAGTGGTGGCTCACTAGTGTACTTCTTGATCTCTACCCTACTGTTTGTCCTAAAAAGCTCTGTGAGTGTGGCTCTTTCATTGTAAGACCTTCACTTCTTTCCCAAGGATTTACTCTTATTCTTCTCCTTCCCCTTTGCAGGTACTAATATGGCTATTCGGAATGTGCTGGTCACTGGCTGCTCCTCTGGTATTGGGCTGGCGCTGGCAGTGCGTTTGGCCAGAGATGAGCTGAAACGATTCCGAGGTAAGAGGTTGCCCGAAGTTGGGGTGGGGACAGGAACTCATGTTCTTTGGAGTAGCAGAGTGCAGTGATTTGATCCTTCATTGTTGAGTCTATTCTTGCTTTCCCACCTTGAGGATGAAAGATAAGATGAAGAATTCCCAGGAGAAGTTGCAGTTTTAAAATTGTGCAAGGTTTGGGGACTAATGTAGCATTCGTAATCCTCAAATGGGACGTAGAGCATTGGCAGACAACATCTTTGGTGGTGAAGGACCTGGAAACCATGCCCTATTACAACATCAATTGAGGAATGACTTAGGGAGCTGGGGATGTTTAGCCTGGAGAAGAGAAGGTTAAGAGATGATATGATAGCCTTGTTTAAATATTTGAAGGGATGTCATATTGAGGAGAGAGCAAGCTTGTTTTCTGCTGCTCCAGAGAACAGGACCCAATGGAGCAATGGATGCAAGCTACAGGAAAAGAGATTCCAGCTCAACATTAGGAGGAACTTCCTGACAGTAAGGGCTGTTCAACAGTGGAACACACTCCCTTGAAGAGTAGTGGAGTCTTCTTCCTTGGAGGTCTTTAAACAGAAGCTTGATAGCCATCTGTCGAGGATGCTTTGATTGAGATTTCCTGCATGGCAGGGGTTGGACTGGATGGCCCTTGTGGTCTCTTCCAACTCTACAATTCTATGATTTAACAGGGTGATGTATTTTGATAGGCTTGAGAACCAACACAGTATAGTGGTTTAAGTGTTGGACTTCAAGTTTGGAGACAGTGGTTCAAATCCCTACTTGTCCATAGAAACCCACTTGGTGACCTTGGGCAAAATGTCATGCCTCAGAGGAAGGCAAAGGCACAGATCTTGTTATGAAAATTGTATGATAGGGTTGCCGTAAGTCGGTAATGACTTCAAGGCTCACAACAGCAACAACAATATTTGGATAGGCGCATGGGCTGAAGGTAAAGACGTAATGTGGGTTCAGCCTACATGAGCTCTCCCAAAACATAGGCAACATTTAGCCCTCTCTGCTCTGCTGTGAACAGCAATGGTTTTGCAAGAACCCTATATTAAGCACTGCATCTGTCTTGCTCCAAGAGGTAGGCAACTGTCCCAACCCTTTGAATAATAATAATACCCCAATCTGTACTAATCAAATGTGTCTTCTGCCTGGTATCACATACCTGGTTGTCTGTAGCAAGTAGGTATCTTCTTCAGACGGGGCAGCTCTACAAAGGCTGTTTCCTGATGTCTTGCAACCACATATGATTACCACAGATACATGTCTGCTGGTATTCTAGTGAAGAGCAAAGCAAAGCATGACCTTGTGCCTTTTGTGAATTTTATTATAAGGCTGTCTTCTAGTTCTAGTTTCCTAATGACAAATTGAGGAGGCTAAGAAAAAAGTAATGTGCCCAAGAATCCCAAGTGTGAGGCAGGAAAGTGGTCTCCAACACACAAAACTCCCTTTCTGAATCCATTTCACAGAAGGAAGATGTTGTCTAAGAAACTGAGTACAGTGCAGAGATGGATATGGAGCCCTAAATGCTAAATCATATATTTTGTCACACAAAACAGAGTAGCATGCCCACTTCACAGAAGTCAGACAAGAGGTGCACAGAGAACACACACAAAACCAGGCTAACACATTCCACACCAAAGTAAGCAGACAGCCCAACTAGCACACATCACATTGCAAGCCAACTACCACACATACTCATAGGCAAAATGCCCCCCCCCCATCTTCTTTATCCCCCCAAGATGGTGGCTCCACTGTCTGCCTTTAGCTTTCTTTCCATCGTCTTCAGTCTACTCTTTGCTTTTGCTTTTCCTGAGTAGCAGGGCATGCTATAGAATATAGAAGGAACCTATGTCCTCCAGTTGCCCAGCATTTTCATTTTCTAAGAATGCATGGGCAGCTTATGGGTGGGTGGGTGACTGAGTCATTGCTTATGGCCAATGCATTGGCTTTGCAGCTTCCTAGTTTACATTTAAAAGAAATAGGTAGTTTTAAAAAAGAATCCCAAGGAATAAAAGTGTCTGGCCACAGAATGATCGCCCCTCACATCATGTATTAGGCCACCACTCTGTCCTCCTTATATTTTTATTGTCACACACACACACACACACACACACACTAACAGATATTTTAATCTCCAATTTTAATTGTATCATGTTTAATCCTGTTTTAAGGGGGGAATTTGAGACATAATATTGAATGTGGATATTTTAATGTGTTGTGAACCACTTTGATTGTCTCATCACAGAAAAGCAGGATAAAAATAAAAGTTTTTATTATTATTATTATTATTATTAAGGGGCAAGGAGCCTGGAGGGGGACCATGGCAGGTTGTCCACAGGTACATCTACGTTGGGGATCTCAATCCCAGGTAGAGTTTGCCTAGCTTGAATAGAGTGGCACCATATAACTTCAGACTTTTGCATTTCCTCCATAGTTATTGCCACCATGAGGAATTTGGCGAAGAGGCAAGCCCTGGAGAAGCAAGCAGGGCCTGTGCTGGATGAAACTCTGGAGATCAAGGAGCTGGATGTGACCAGTGAGGAGTCAATCCGGCACTGTGTGGACAGCATCCCCCAGCGCAGGGTGGATGTGCTTGGTATGAAGTCTCTTCCCTTGACCCTCAACAGTTAAAGCTCTAAGAAGAACCACTCTTGCTGTAGGATAAGCTGGGTTTGATCTTCCTAAGTCCTGCCGCATCACTTATGGGCAATACATGAACCACATGTAGTCTTTGGCTAATATTTATGTGGTCTGCCATCCCAGGGTGCTCTGCCCACTTTTCCTTGCCACGTAACCATCAGAGGAAAGGCATAGGAAGAAATTGCTGTTTCCCTGTTAGCAGCAGAGAAATAGTCATTTTGGGATTATCATTGGATGAGGTTGATAGGAAGCTTTAATCATGATTGCCAGGATTGGGAATGGGCGCATGGTATTAGTGAGAAGGGAACTACAGAATGGATCCCATATTCTCCTCTCTGGTGGTGAATAAATACTACCACAGGGGTAATGGGAAAGGAATTCTTTCTCCCCATCCACATTGCTAACTCATTGCTTTCTCCCTTCACAGTGAACAATGCGGGATTGGGCATGATTGGTCCAGTGGAAAGCCAGACAATGGCTTCAGTACAGCATCTCTTTGATACCAACTTCTTCGGCTTGGTGCGCCTCATCAAGGAAGTCTTCCCTGACATGAAGCGACGAAAACAGGGGCACGTGGTAGTGATGAGCAGTGTCTTGGGTTTGCAAGGTGAAGTTTACAAGGGGATGGAGTTAGGTAGGGTGGGGTGGTGTCTGTTGTGGAGCCTTCTGGGTAGCAAATATTGATTGGATGAGAAGAGGAGTAGTAGTGGAGTGCCTGAAGGTGGGAGATGCACAAAGCAGGAACATTGTTATTTCCCTTATGGGTGGAAAACCTTCTTAGTTATGGGCAGTTCATCTCTGCCTCTTAAAATACATGAAGCTATCTTACATCAAGTCAACCTTTGGGGTCTGGCTGACAGGCAGTGTCTCTCCAAGACCTCCACTTTGCTACAATTCTTTTAATTGGAAGTGCCAAAGGCTGAACCTAGAATCTTCTGAACATGAACCATGTGTCATTCTGCCACTGAGCTACATTCCTTCCATTTTGGGATAACTTCCTAAAAAAAAAAAACCTTTGTATGCCACTCCATCTTAGTCCCCAGCCTGCCATATTTCTGTTTTTGAATCTCCAGATTTGTTTCTCAAGGAGAAAACCATCATTTACCAAACCTTCTACAGTGTGAAAATAACCTCTAGGTAAGCAGGCTTTCCTCTGTCATCCTGCCAGATGGAAAGGAGAATCTTCCTTATGCTAGCCCATCTTTGGTTCCCACACATTTAACCTCTTGTTAATCAAGATTGCAGAATGTATCACGAGCAGAGGACCAAGCCAGCTCCCAAAGCAAGACCACCTGTCCACCAGCCTCTGGTCAGTTTGTGCTTCCTAGGGCAGCCATGTTGCAGAACAGAGACTAAGGATCATAGCTGGAAGGGTGCCAGCATAAGGTATTATTATGGCTGTTGATTCATCTGGACAGTATTGAGCTATGTCGTCACAGGCTGATCTTGGCCCAGTAACTAAGAAAGATTCTTGTTCAAATGTAGTACTTAAATTCCCAGTACTTAGTATTGTCTACACCAGGGGTTGGCAGCCTAATGCCCTTCAGCTGTTTTGCTCTTCATCTCCCATGATCTATTATCAATGTCTTATGTGGGCTGTGGTAATGGGTGTTGTAATCCAAAACATCTGGGGGCACCAGAACACCTCAGTGGTGTAGACAGTGTTGTTAGATAGATCTAACTCAGTAGAAATGATGCATCAAAGATGAGGAGAATATTTATTTTTATTATTACATCCAGAGGGTGCCAGGTCTACACTGATTGGTGGCTCCAGTTTCAGACTTGCTACACAGCGTTATCTGGAGATACTGGCATTTCAACCTGAACCCTTTTGTGTACAAACAATGTGTTTTCATGCTGAACTACTACTTTGCTACAGGCAAAAAAGTCAAGACAGATTATGCCAGTGAGCCAGACCTTACATAGTAAAGAAAGAAATTGCAAGGCAGGAAATTGAAGATAATATTCCTGGTGCACAAAATTCTTCCTGACCCTAAACATTCTGTTTAACAAAATGTTTAGCTCACTTTGAGTCTTTAGTTCATTCAGTGGTTGGCCAAGGCACACCCGCCAGATAGCATGCGGTCCCTGGATCCTACTTTTGTGGTCCCTGAAGTCCCCATCACTCCTCTAAAGCTCTCAATCTATCTGTTTGGTTTTTTTTAATCAGCACAATGTTTGGGCAATTTGTGCCGCAAATCACACAAAACCCCATTCCAAAACATGAAAACATGCCAAAATACCCTCACAAGCCCCCCAGAATCCCATACTAACCCAAATATCTTATGTAGCCATGCTCAAAATTGTGAAAGGAAGAGGCACATTTTCACTTCCTGTTGCCATTTTGAGAGTGGCAGCAGAAGAAAATTGAGGTATTTGGGCTTGTTGTAAGAGGGGTGTGTCACAAGGGGAGGTGGGTTTGGACAGAAAATTGGTCCCAGGCCTAATTCAGTTTCCCACCCCTGAACCATTTGCTGTTCCTGAATATTGTATTTCATGCTATAAAAATAAAACACAAGAACCCAGATTTCTAATCTAAGCTTGTTGACATTCAGGGTATGTTGGCAGATTTCTCTTTTGTCTGCCAGTTTCTTTCAACCCCAAAAGCTCATCCTTATTTTCTCAGTCATGTTGGAGTGTGCTTCACAAACTGATCAATTCTTTTAGGGTTTTTCCTCTTTTATTTTTGAAGTGCTTGAAAGATCCACTCCCTGCCCCAGAAGGGATGTGATGGGTGAATTCCACATTGTCTGAGTAGGGCTGCTACCTCTGTTAATGACCTTCTCCTCAAGTGACACTTTTATTTTTCTGGAAGGAAAAACTATACAATTTTAATTTCTGCACATGGGGCTGCTATTAAAAGCATAGGAGCAGGGATAATAAGCAAGCTGATGATTCTACTTCTGACTGGCAAAGTGCTTCTCTTTTTGAGAGGGGCTTTTATGTGTGTTTGGCTGTAAAAGAGGTCACACAAAAGAGCAACATTTTTCTCCATGGGTAAACATCTTTTCCCCCTTCCCTGTGTTCTATTTCATCCAGGTCTCCTCTTCAATGACATCTACTCTGCCTCCAAATTTGCTGTGGAGGGTTTTTGTGAAAGCCTGGCTCTTCAGGCTTTGAAGTTTGGAGTCAAGTGAGTATGCCATTGCCTTACCAGTGAGAAGGACTTGCAGTAGAGTGTTTTACTAGGCTACTAAGAGCCAAGAGAGTGTAGTGGTTAGAACATTGATATGTGAATGATGAAAAGATCAGCCATGATATCCTGTCTCTGTGACCTTGGGCCAGGCAGCCTGAAGTGTCTTCTCACAAGGACAGAGTAATAAAAATAAACACTCTTCTTATTTCACTCATTCCTTTTTGAACAATCTAACAGATGTACATGGCTTTGCCTCCCATGCACTGTGATATACAACATTATGCCTGTATTAACCTTAGGCACATTATTTCTGTTTGGAATGAAGGCATGGTCAGTGAGATCTGTAGACACTTCTGCTTGCCTTCTCATGAGGTAGTTTTCTGTAATAGGAGACATGATTTATCTGGGGCAGTTGGACCTCTTCTTCCCTCCTGTCTTGCAAGCAATTTCTTTTGCTGTCTCCAGTGAATCCGTCTTTCCCCATTTTGTCTGCTCCTCTGTGGTCTCAGTTATTCTTGCATCAGTTTTTTTTTTTCGCTGCTAGTCATATTTTTCCAAGCTGGTTTCATGTAGAATCCCTTATTTTAATATGTTTCATCATCCTAGTTAATACATGTGTTATGGCTAGATAAATGTAACTATAGCATTGCAGGCTACAGTCACATTTAAATTGATTATAATAATAATAATAATAATAATAATAATAATAATAATAATTTTTATTTATATATCCCGCCTCTCCCTATGGATTGAGGTGGGAGAACAGCACATATATAAGTTTACACATAGTTAAAATACATTCTCATTATACAAACCAAATTTAAAAACACATTAAAATACCTGTACGTGTGGAATATCAAATTCTGGTTCCTCATCAAGTTCCGAGTGGAGTATCATCTTAAGCTGTTAAAGCGGAAGAGATCTATCTTGATTGCCTTCTTAAAGGCATCTAAGGTAGCAATGAGATGGATCTCTTCCGGCAAGCCATTCCACAATTTGGGAGCCATCACAGTGAATGCCCTATGGGAAGTAGATCTTAATCTAGTCTTCAGGCAGTCCAATAGGTTCTTACCTGTAGTTCTGAGAGTGTGGGGTGGATTGTATAGGGAGAGGCGTTCCTTCAAGTAACCACCCAATAATGGAAGCATGGCATCTACAGACAGATTTAAATAGATTAAAATAAATTAATACATTTAAATAATAAAATAACCCTGAAGTGTACACACATTGGGTCCCCACAGTATCTGTGCCATGCTCTTCATCAGCTGTGGCAGGTAGCCGCTCGAGTGGAGCTTCTGTTCTGGCACCATCCTGTGGAATATACATCCAGTAAAACTTGTCAGAGCCTGATATTCTTTGGCAGCCTCCCTTAACCTGGTGTCCTCCTGATGTGTTGGAGTACAGCTCCCATCTCCTGTAGGCAGCAGAGCTGTCTGCCAAATTACACTTTGCTTTCAAGTTTCAGAATACAGCCATATCTGTTCCCTTTCCCTCACTTTAAAAGAAAGGGGGGAGGCCTCTGTAGTTTGTGAAAAGAGGAAAAGGTGCCATTTCCCACCCTATTAAAATTTTGCCATATGGTGTAAAAAGGCGGAAGTTTTTTAATCTTCTAATTTTTAATGTATATCTTTGCTTCCAATATATAATACCCAATGTAAGTAACAATAAAATACATTGTAAAGCATCACCAGTCAGTATAAGGAGAAATACAGTAAGGCATAAAACACTAAAAATAGTACAGCAATCTGATAAGAGTAGATAAAAATTCAGATAACAGCCATTAAAAGCATATTGAGATTACATTGCACACCAACAAAACAAATCAGACTGGTAGAGCAAATGGTTCTTTAATTAAAAAGGTTTCTACCTGCCAGCAGAAGTGTGTGTGTGTGTGTGTGTGTGTGTGTGTGTGTGTGTGTGTGTAGAGATGGGCCTCTTCATTACAGAGTTACAAGCGCATCTTCATGTTCTCCAGATTTTGAACTCTCTTCCGTCTGCGTGTGTATAAGTGCCTCCAAACTGCTTGTGGACTTAGAGTGACTCCATAAATTTACTAGGATTTTCTTAGGCAAGAATACTCAGAGGTGGTTTTCCGTTGCCTTCCTCTGAAGCATGGACCTCAACCCTTCATATTCCTTGGCAATCCCTGATTCAAGTAACAATCAAACCTAACCCTGTTTAGTTTTCAAGGTCAGGCAGGATCTGGTGCCTTCAAGGCATTTAGGCTTTTTATCTAGGATACCATACTTACTATTAGAAGCTCAAACATACCAGTTATCTCCCCACCCATCTTTTGTTTTCACTGCCCCCCCCCCCAGCTGACACCCTCTGTGTTCTGCAAGTATATCCTGTATATCCTCGTAAGGCAAGTTTATTTCTGATGTACTGGTACATTTTTATAGTATGAATTGAACTGGAGGCCTTTTGTGATACCAAAAGACAGTACAGGGATGTTCCACGGAATAAAAAAAATGTGGAAGTGTTAAATTTAGGATTATTCTACCTACATGGTTTGGTCTCTGCTACTGGTTCAGAATGGTAGAAAGTGGACAAGAATCCATTGAGAACAGGGCTTGAGAGAGATTACTGTTGCACACTGTATTTCCACGAAGGTTGAGCGACTTAGGTATTACAGTCCAGAAAAATAACTTTGCCATGCTAAAATGAAAACACAGCTGCTGAATAATCATACAGTTTAACTTCTTGGTTGAATGAATGTGTGTCTCTCTGTGTTTTCACAGTTGAAGGTGTCAATCCAAGGTCTAGTAGTCATTGTAGCTTATGGGACATCCTGTTTTGTGCATTCAGCATTTCTTTGTGTGCATTGTTGTTGTTGTATGCCTTCAAGTTATTTCAGACTTATAGTGATCCTAAAGTAACCCTATCATGGGGTTTTCTTGGCAAGATGTGTTCAAGGAGGGATTGCCTTTGTCTTTTTTTGAGGCTGAAAGAGTGAGATGTGCCCATGATCCCTTTGGTGGGTTTCTGTGTCGAAGCAGGGATGATCATATTATGCAAGTACGTCTATTCAGAATAGAGTTGCATGTGTCCTAAACAAATCAGAAATATCTTTCTTGGCTGTCAGAGGCCTACTTGCAGTCTGGTTGCTGGGTAGCTAAGTTCAACAGAGAGAAGGGGCAACTTCCAATGGTCTCCTGCTTTTTTTATTCCACAGCATCAGTCTGATTGAACCTGGGCCAGTGATAACAGAGTTTGAGAGGAAGCTCTATGAAGACGCAGCCAGTATGGATCTCTCTGCAGTAGATAAAGAGACACTGGATATATTTCAGGGGTTCTACATGACCTACTCCAAGGAGGTCTTCACCGCACTGGGGCAATCTCCAGATGAAGTGGCAGAGGTAGGATGTTACTTTCTCCTGACCCACCTGTGCATTCAAGCTACAGAAAGCAGCATAAAATGGCTCTGGGGCAGTGAAGGGGGACCAGCTCTGTAATGCTAACCAACGTCAATGAGTTGTGGCCATGGAGCCCATCACTTTTCTAGAGACCTGGGAGTGAAATACCCTGTTTAGAGGAAGTGGCTGGCTCGAAATCTAAGCAAGAACACTCCTCTTAAGGCAAAGGTTGCAATGCCATACTTCACTGGAGTTTCCATTGGTTTGGTGTTATAATAGCAAAAAGTGTATTCGAAGGCTTTCATGGCTGGCATCCATAGTTTTTTGTGGGCTTTTCAGGTTATGTGGCCATGTTCTAGAAGAATTTCTTCCTGACGTTTCACCAGCATCTGTGGCTGGCATCTTCAGAGAATGCTTGCCTGGAAAGGAGTTGGGTATATATATTGTGTGAACGACTTAGGGAGCTGGGGATGTTTAGTCTGGAGAAGAGAAGGTTAAGAAGTGATACAATAGCCCTGTTTAAATATTTGAAAGGATGTCATATTGAGGAGGGAATAAGCTTTTTTTCTGCTGCTCCAGAGAACAGGACCCAGAACACTGGATGCAGGGTGCAGAAAAAGAGATTCTACCTCAGCATTAGGAGGAACTTCCTGACAGTAAGGGCTGTTCGACACTGGAACAGACTTCTTTGCACAGTGGTGGAGTCTCCCTCCTTAGAGGTCTTTAAACAGAGGCTGGCTGGCCATCTGTTGGGATGCTTTGACTGTGAGTTGCTTCATGGCCAGGGATTGGACTGGATGGCCCATGTGGTCTCTTCCAACTCTATGATTCTATGAAATCAGGCATGCAAGAGATGGGGTAACCTATTAGGATGTTTTACACCTGTTTGAGCCAGAAAGAACCACAGTGGAAATTTCAGTTTCAAATAAGCGGTTTTTCCTCTAGAAATGTGGAAAAGATACACACATACACACAAGAACAGAGCAAAACAACCAAAGATTCACACAAGACTATGGAACAGAGAGTTGAAACTTGGATAGAGGACAGTTAAGGGTTAAGTGGGAAAAATTACCAGTCTGGCAGAGGGCCATCTGTAGAAAGATGTCAATAAAAAGCAAATGTGAGGAAAAAACATTGAAAACCTGGACAAAACCAAAGGAATGCCAAGAAAGAGCAAAGCTTAAGATTAGGACAGCATCCAAGGGTGCATGTGGAAAACGTGAACATAGAAAAACACTAGAGATTTGGACAGTGATCCAAGGGTACACCTAGAAAAAGTGAACAATATAGTTGAAGTTTGAGTGGGGGTTTTATATCTTTCCTGCCTTCAGGGCAGTGTCTCTGAACCCAGAAAGGCATGGGAAAAGCTTTGATGTTTTCCAGGGAACAGACAAACTGGTCCTGGAAACTTAAGTGATATTTAACACCAAGGTGTGAATGCATTTATGTGATCTGAAGCAAACCTTTGATTACTGGACAGGCAGAGAAAGTGGAGGGGAACTTCAAACAGGGAAAACAAGCTTTTGGTTTCTGTCAGTTTTACAAATGTCTTCCTTTGTTCTTTCCTTTCCTTTCAGAAATGCAAAATAACCAAGCAGGAGGAAGGGAAAGAAATTAATTAAATTCCCTGGATTCTGGGGAATTCACCCGAAATTGGCAACACTGTGTGTCATGTTAACCTATGGAACCTATTGTTCTATCTAGGCTGGGGATGCCCTAGATCAAGTGACCCTGATACTGGTGTGTTTCACCTTCCTTGGGTCACTGTGATCCCCCACAAAAAAATACATGTCAGGTCTTCATCATGACTTCCAGTCATGCTCCACACTAGATAGTAAATATGAATACCCCATATTCAGCAAGAGGAGTGTTAGAGTATGCTAGCACTGTTGAGAAATAGTAAACATGGTCTGTAGTCACAGGAAAGAAAACCAGTTTATTTCTTTAAATTATTTATTTCTGCCCAGCGTAGAAAGAGGGGGAAAAGTGTGTATGTGTGTGTGTGAGGAACAACTGAACAGTATTCCAGAAAAAAGATGCCCTGATATGGCAAGAGAGATGTGAATCTGAATTTCTCAGGTAATTTGACATAGTTACTGATGGGGAATCTAAATACGTTTGAAGTGCTGATTAACCTTTTTAGGCAGCAGAAACTGAAGACAGGATCAATTTCAGAAGAAAGGGCACCAGTTCTTGTGAAATTAAGTAGAAACTGAGGTGGAAGATATGTGTGCTCAGTGGGTGATCACTGAGCTGTTGCCATCTGCTGGTTGGGCTGAGTTGCAGAGAGAGAAAGAGAGAGCGTGCTCATGCTTTCTAGTCCCATCTGGGAGTTACAAATATATCAGAGAGGCAGTAAAGTGTGTGTGTATGTGTGCATACATGTATGCACATGCCTATTGAAGACATACTTTCCTGCACTGAATCCATTTTAATTATTCTGAAGATAAGAGTGAAGCAGGAGAGACAGAATTAAGAAACAAGAAGAGATGGCAAAACCCAGGGGAAGCTACGTTATCGCACTCTCTTGTCTTTCACCAGCAGAGAAAGATAATTTTACTTGGGCAGGCTTTTCATTCTTTAAAGTTGTGCTTTTAAATGAAATTATTTTAAGTATTTGTTGCATGCTTGGTTTGTTTTGAAATCTGTTTTACTATGAGCTGCTTTCAGGCTCAGTCTTAGGAGAAAGGGCTAATGTAATGAAACAAGAGCCCCACCATCTGGTAGGAACGTTGTCTGGGGACGTTAGAAAACTCCATCCAGCACTGGCCACAAACACAGGCCACAGCATGACAGACTGCATAAGGTCCAGCTTGTAGTTCTTGTCTGCAGCACTGTTGAGCCACTTCAAACAAATATGGAGCAGTATATTCATCATGGAAGCTTATGCAAGAGGGTCCTTGTGTGTTTTGAAAGTTTGTATGGTGAACTTTGTGGCTTTTTCATTGTCGCAATAAAGGTGTAGTCTCAATATGGATTTCGCAATTAGTATAAGGATAATATGTACTGTGTCATGAATCTTTCCAAGAGCAGTTCTGTGGAACAGAAATGAAGAATATCCTTGTGCTGTTACAGACACTTCCTAATTTAATCAGTCTTCCAGTAGAATTACATTTTTTAAAAAAGTCATTGTTTTTTTTAACTGCCATCGAGTTGACTTCTACCTATGGTGTCCCTATGAATGAGAGAACTCCAAGTCCCCCTGTCATCAAGATCCCTACTCAAGTCTTGTAGACTCAAGGCTATAGCTTACTTGATTGAGTCTATCTATGTGAAAAGTGGTCTTCTTTTCCTACTGCCTTCTAACTTACCACACATTATTGTATTTTCTAGGGAGCCAAGTCTTCTCATGATATGTCCAAAGTATCACAGTCTCAGTTTAATCATCTTGGCTTGTAGGAAGAATTCAGGCTTGATTTGCTCCAGGACTCATTCACTTGTCTTTTTAAGCAAACCATACAATCTGCAGAACCCTTCTCCAGCACCATATTCCCAATGAGTTGGTTTTCTTCCTATCAGCTTCCTTTACAGTCCAGCTTGCACAGCCATAGAAGTATGATGGCATGGACAATCCTAACTTTATTATTTAATGACTAACACTTCGGGATTTTCTCTAGTTCCTTCATTGCCCTTCTAAGTTCTAGTGTTCTTGACTGCAGTCTCTATTCTAATTAATGACTGAGCCAAGACTACTTCAGTGTCTTCATGCTTGAGTTTAAAGTTGTGTAATTCATCGGTAGTCATCATTTTTGTTTTTATATTTTCAAGCATTGAATGGTTGAATCTGTGGATGTTGTATGGTGTCATTTGCATATCTTAAATTATTGATATTTTTTCCTCCAATTTTCACATCTCCTTCCTCTGAATCTAATCCGGCTTTACATATATGTTCAGCATCCATGTTAAACTGATAGGATTATAAAATGCAGCCTTGCCTGACTGCCTTGCCAACTGGTAATCATTCTGTTTCTCCATATTCTGTCAGGACAGTAGCCTCTTGTTCCCAGTTCAGGTTACACATCAGGACAATAAAATGTTGTAGCACATCCATTTCTTTAACAGCTATCTATAGTTTCTCATGATCTATAAGAATCTATTTTGCTATCTATAAAGCACAGGCTGTTTTTTTAAAATCCTTTGATACGCTCCATTATCCAACATGTTTTCAATATTGTTCTTCATCCCTCTTCTATTCCTGAACCCAGCTTGGACAATGGACATTTCTCACTCCATATATGGTTTAAAAATGTAGAATTTTGAACATTTGCATGTAGATTAATGCAGTGGTTACTGCAATCCCTGGTCCCCCCTTTCTTCAGGACTGGAATGTATGTTGAGTGTTTCCAATCTATAGACCATTGTTTTGTTTTTCATATTTGTTGACAGGTCTTAGTTAGAAGTAGAGTATATTCTATCTCTGAAGCTTGAAGCAGCTCCATTGGTGTGCCATGTGTTCCTGGTGCTCTGAGTCCAGCTTCCACTTTACTTCCTAAAACTGTAGGTTCATATTTGAATGGCCTTCTCTTGAATAACTCCGTCATCTTTTCATCTCTTCTTCGGTGTTTTGTTTTCATCACCTTTTATTTGTACTTGGTTTTAAAATGTGTTTCTCTGCTGGTCATAGAGCATCTCCAGTCTTGGTGTAAGTTTCCTTTTGATTTCTCAGAACTTACAGAAGTGGTCTTGTTCTTCTTTTTTTTTGTTATTATTTCTTTCTCTGCATTGTTATTACAGTAGTTCTCCTTGTCTCTTTGCACAAGTGGCTGAATAGTTACATTCAGGGTTCTGAGTATATTTCTGTCACTTTTTACTTTTGCTTCTCATCTGTCCTGCTTTGGTGTATGGACAGTTTCGTTCTGGGCTCCAGCTGATAATCTTTTCATTTTTTCTTCTGCTTCTGTAGTTGGATTATAAACTTGGATTATGGTTATATTGATTGGTTTTCTCTGAAGTCTTATTGATATGATTCAGTCAGACTTTGCATTATATCTTTTTACATCCTTTTGCATTATATTGTTTTGCTACATCTCTCCTCACTATTAATGCCACCCCATTTCTACTTAGATTTTCAGTTCTTGAGTAAAATACTGTGGGATTATCTCATTCAAAATGCCCCATCTACTTTAGTTCGTTCACCCCAAATATTGGAATTCATTCCATTTCTCATTTCATTGTGTCTAGCTTTCCCCAGTTCATGCTTCTCACATTCCATGTTTCTATAATGTGTGTGCAGCTTTGGACATTATTTTCACCTCTGAAGATAGCAGCTAAACATCCTTTTGGTTTGAGTCCAGTTGGGTTATGAGCCATAGTACTACTTGTATTTGTCCTCTGCTGTACCCCAGCAGTTGGCTGCATGCCATCTGACCTGACAGTTTCCTCTTCTGGCACTGTCTTTTGTTTCATTTTGGATTGTTTCATCATAGATTTTTGTGATAAAAGACATTAAAAAGGTGTTTACTGTGCCTTCTTCTGTGCAATACTAGTGATAGTGAGATTGCCAATCTCTCTGAGAGATCTTCTGCCAGTGTTACCATCACACAGACATATTACTACTGCCACCAAGTAGCTGTTTGGCACATTTAGTCTGGCTCCTCAGCAAAAGCCTCTCTGACATGGTAGACTCTGCAAGCAGCACTGATCCCATCAGCTAAGCCTCTTTCCTCACATAAACATGCAATCCCACTATTGTGGATAGGTAGTCCCATTATGGGATTCACCAAAATATTCACAAATACTCAGGAATTATTAGCAAGTTCTGTTGCAACCCCAAACCCTTGTATCAAAATGTTTTGGTCCTCGATTTGTATTTCTTTGTCTGCTAACATAATCCTGATACAAAAGGAAGACCAAAATGAACACACAAGATGAGACAAAAAGAACAGATATTCCAATTTTTCCAAATAGTGACATAACTGGATTGCTGCAGAGGTGGAAAGCTTTTGAAGATCTGGGGCCTATTTTTATCCTTCCTGAATCTTGGTGGGCTCCACACGCCGACTAACACCTCAAAAAAATGTCCAGCAAATCATGTCTTAAACTCTCTGGAGAGCAATCATGATTTAAATGTTATTCTCTGACCTTTCTCCCTTCCCCTGGTCTTTTATTGGGCCCGAAAAAGTATTTTGTTAAAGTTAAAAGCAGTTAAAAGCAGTTTCTTTTAACTGTTGATTGGGGGCCTGAGAAAGAGCTACCATCACCCTCCTTTGAATAGCCTTTAAGTGGCAAATTGCTCCACTTAGTTTTCTCAGTGTATAGTTTGACATTTTTTCGACAAAATCTTTTGAAGTTCCATACTTTGTTTATGCTAGTGGAAAACCAGTTGTGTGGTTCAAGGCAATTTAGAGTGCTGAAGTAATAATTTTCTTAGGTAAAGAAAACTCAGGTGTGGTTTTGCCAGTTGCTTCCTTACAAATGTAGCACCTTGTATTCACTAGTCATTTCCCATATGAGTACTAACCAGGGCTGACCCTGCTTGGATTCCAAGATCAGACAGGATCTACTCTATTTGAGACTAAATACTGTATTTAGAATAAACCAGCTAAATTGACAAGAAAGCAAAAACAGTGCATATTAGGATTGTCGTTATTGTATGCCTTGAAGTCGTTTCAGAGTTATGGCAACTGTATCATGGGGTTTTAATGGCAAGAATTGTTCAGAGGAGGTTTACCATTGTCTTCCTGAGGCCGAGTGAGTATGACTTGTCCAGGGCCAATCATGTCCAAGCCGAGATTTGAACCCTGGTCTCCAGAGTCCTAGTCCAGTGCTCAAACTACTATTCCATGTTTGCAGATTAGGCTACAGACATATTAAAAACGATAAGCAAACCTACTGCACACTCCCTTTGCTCAGCCAGTCAGTTAGAAATGAGAACTTTCAAGCAGAAACTACTAGACGTGATCTCCCTCCCAGCATTGTTGATAGGGCATGACTTCATTGAAGGACAAGAAAAGAAACATGATCGAATGCATAGAAATGCTACTGATCCTTTGCTCAAACCTGAAGATCATATATCTCTATAACCAATTTGAGGGAGTACCAGCAGAGCTATAGCCTGAAATAGATTAAGGGTCATCAACTGGCCAAATAAAACCAATTTGGCCTGTTTTTGTGCCTTTCAGATCAAAAAGACTTAAGGCTTTGAACACTGAACCTTATATTTATCATGGACCTTAGCATGACAATTTTATTATTGATGAAGATAAGATTAGAGTTAAAGGTTCTCATTTCAAACAATGGCAGCTATAGAAAGAGAGCTTTTTGCAACTGGAAATGAATCCTTTCCATTGACAGTTTGAATGAAAGGATGCTCAGTGTATGTGTATGTATGTTGTTTGCCTTCAAGTCATTTCTGATTTAAGGCGAACCTATTACAGGGATTTTTTTGGCAAAATTCTTCAGAGGTGGTTTGCAGTTAGCATCCTCTAAGGCTAAGAAACTGTCAAGTTTATGTTTTTAATAAATTTGAGCCTTCAAGTACAGTAGATGAATTCTCAGAAATAAGATTATTGACTTTAATAGGACTGCTAGGCAAATATGCATAGGATTGCAGTTTTAAGATTCTCATTTTGTGCCTATCAATTGGATTTAGTTCCCAGTAGCTGTTTACAGTATTGTGATTAGTATGCTATCCTTTTCCTTAATACCTGAGAAGAGTTGTAAAAACAGGTATTCACCAGACTGGTATCTTCTTAGTGCATGGCTGGGCAACTACAAGAGGTGCAGGGAACCACTTTCTGCCCTTGACTAGGGCTCACCCTACCATTAGGCACAGTGAGGCAGCAACTCACTGCTCATTTATTTCTTCCTTAACGGCTGTTGTACATAGTCAGTGAAATAGGCCTTTGTATAAAGGACGGGTACATTTTGGGGTGGAGGGGAAGACAATTAGCCTGTGTTGTTAATGTCTTCAATGTCCAATAACAACATTTGCAACAGAAGTCGATTTTTTTTAAAACTGGGAGCAGGCTCTTTAGCCTTTATTGTACTGAAGGAAAAGACTTTAAATTTTACCAGGAAAGCTGCCCTCCCCACAGAGCAGTGTCTTTGCATTGCCTACTGAATTCTAAAATGGTGGCCCTGCTTGGTATTGTGGTGGTTATTGCCATATTTCTAACACTTGTCATTCCACTTTTCTTCTGGCAGCATGCTATGAAAGTGATCACTTCAGAGCAGCCTCCATTTCGGTACCAGACCAACAGCCTCTACACTCCCATTACCACCCTCAAACACGCTGACCCGAGCGGGAACCTGCCCCTGAACACATTCCATCAAATGATCTTCCAGCACGATCGGCTTTTCAAAGCTAGCCTCAGCCTCCTCAAAATGCTTCAGTGGAGGAAGCGACGGGACATGGATTATAACAAGACCCCCTGAGAAGAAGTGGGTTCCCCACCTCAGAGCCTGTCACTCTCAGGATAGAGGACACGGCCCACTTGCAGGCGTCCTAGAGAGTTTAGCGTCAAGTATAGCCCTGGCTACAGGGACTGCATTCACACACTGGATGCAGAGGCTGCACTATTCTGAGGCAAGGTGCGTATCTCCTGCCTCAGGCATTATATTCTAGAAGATGTCTTTCAGTGGCAGAGTGGAGACAGACAGAACTGATCCATGGGGCACAATCTGTTAGCAAAGTCATGCTTTATCATTTCCATTTATTTCCTTACATCTTGTACAAGGCATCTTCCTAGTGGATTTTGTCCCATATATTCCAAGGAGTGAGAGTAGGGTGTCATTTTGACATCATCATTATTATTCCACCACCACCTCGGGCACCAGAGGTGAGAAACTGTTGGCTCCTCTTGAGAGATTCCAAATACCTACCTGCAGATGAGGACAAGCAAAGTCTTCTTGCTGGAGTGAAATGTCCCAGTGCTCTGCATGGGACTTGCCTCAGCATCATGTCTTCTCTGAAACATTTAGGAATCTCATTACCAGAAGTGACCTAAATGATTATTTTGTCTAGCCTGGACAAGCAGCAAGAGCTGACTGGGTCATTATTCCCTCCACTATTTTTTGGATGTGTGTTGTTGTTTTTTAAAGGAGAGATGAGAGAGAATCAGGCCCATAAATATCTTGAGAAAGGACCAATTCCAAGTCTTCCATGTTGTAGCTGCCTACTTGGATCTGTTCTACACACTGTGCTGTATGAGGAATTAGAATGAGATGATGGCATTCTGGGCTGCACCGCTTTAGACTGCAACATATATGTGTCGTATTTCTGAATGGTCCTTTGTGTAAGCAAAAAAAAAAAAAAAAACCCAAATATCCATGCTCTGCCAGCTTTCCCACTCAATTATGCCACCTCTCCTGAATCCAAAGAAGAAGCCTTCATCTGTGGCCTGAAGTGATGTGCTGTCAAATTGTACTGCATCATATATTGACTGGCTCCCAGACCAGTTTTATGCTTCCCTAAAACAGAAATATAACAGGGAATCTGGCTCCCAGCATACACTGGCAGAATTCCTGCTGTAGATATTATACCCATTCTTGAATCTTCCATTTCACCTTTCAAGTGACCCTGAGAATCAGAGCTCAGAAAGGTTACTTTTTGAGACTGCAATTCCCAGAATCCCATAGGATTATGACTTGGGGGATTCTAGATGATGCAGTCCGAAAAGTAACTTTTTCCACTTCTTCTACTAATGAAAAACCAATATTAAGGCTATGTCTGCTGAAGAAATCCAGATGAAAAGGAACCATGGAGCAAAATACAGGAGATAGACTAGAAGTGGGGAGATGGGACCAAGAAAAATGTCAGAAGAGGAAGCAATTGATTTTTGGTTTTGTAAACAACTTTGGAGAAACAATATAAACACATTTAAATAAATAAAAGTCAGAAAATTCAAGGGCAGAGGAAAGTCCAGAGCAATGGAGGGCAATGATGAAGGAACTGGTTACCAGAGGTGGCGTGTTAGCATGCAGTTGTGTAAATCCGGAAGTCACTAGCACAACAATATTTTTAAAAGCACCAATTTATGCTGGCTGAGAGGATTTTCTGCTGTACTGCATGGGACTCTAAAGCACACCTCTTGGATAGTCTGGGGTACCTTATTGGCCTGTCGGCATGGCCTCACAACTCATGTAGCATGTGGAAGAGTGCTGGATGTATATCAGAGATACCCACATTCATTCCACTGCTCTGAAGGCTGTGTGGCCCCATTGAGCCACTCACTGTCATTCTGACACAGGTCTCATAGGTTTAAGTGTGAGGATAAGTGGAGAGACACATTTTTTTTAACCTGATGTCCCTGGATCAAGAGTAGGATGAAACTGGTAAATAAAGTGACCCTTGGTAGGACTGTCCTTACTTTTTTTCATTGCTGTGCTGCTTTTTCATCTTCTTTTTAACTCTGTTTTCAAATATTTTTCGTTATGGGTTAAATAAGGATGTAGAAGCCCACTGAAAAATGAGGCTATGGCCAAGATGGCTGACAGTATCACGGTTTATGTGCTGCACCTAGCTTTGTAGTATTTCTTACTGTCTTTAAGTGTACAGTGTACAGAAGGATTTCACAAGGGCACAAATGCAGTTTCCTGGATAAATTATCTGGGAAATTACATTTCTGCCCTTGTGGAATCCAGGAGTGGGCTGGGAAGCTGTCTGTTAGAAATACATGCCCTGGAAATTAAAACATTCCCCACTGCACAGCCAAAGAATCACAAGGATTCATTAAAATTGACTAGAGAGAAGCTTCTCCAAACAAAGATTTACAATAATATCAGAGGACCTTAGATGGCCCATGCTGAACAAGGATGGAGAAAACCCTGCTCAAGTGATGATTTACTATGCTGGAGTGAGTACAAGCAATTTGCATCATAAATATTTGATGTGCAATTTGGACTGAAAACCAGAAAGAGAATTAGTGTCTTAAGACTTAAACAATTAAAAGATCTTTATGGAAGACTTATTTTAGAAAAGGAGAAATAAATATGGCCCCTGAAGCCTGAATATACAGAGAGTGGTTTACACGGCATCCTAAACTTGGCCACAAGGAAAATGTCCAGAGCTAGGATAGCCACAACTGATCCTGTGCTCATTAAAATTCAGGCCTTAATATCTGAAGTGTCTAACCAGATTTTATTTCAATAAACATGTTACAGAAATGGGAATTTAGAGAAGAAACTGCACTTAAGTTTAGAGATTACGGGACAAGAAAATCATTTTAAAGAGCTTGCTGAAAAATAGTTCAATGAGATAACGGTGTCAGTTCAGAATCGTACAAAGATGACACACAAACATGAACATGGTATCTCTGATAATTCAAAGAGAATGGGCATTGTACAGCAGGATTTGGAAAATCACAGCTTAGAATTATGAAGTTAGAGTCAAAATCAAAGGAAACAGATTAAATTAAGAGCTCTTACATCAGACTGAATGACTTAAAACAGGCATTCTACAATGCTGTGATGTATATTACAAACAGTTCTAATGTAGAATTTGACAAGAAGATAGAAGCAATATATATGCAAAACTCTGCTTATGCACAGGGGAAAAATTTCCAAGAGATGTGACAATTCACTTCACAAATAAAAGCACTAGAGATGAAATATTGAGAGCACTCGTAAGAAAAGGCTGGAAATAAATGGGAATGAAATAATTATGTTTAAATAAATCCTCCCAAAATGTTGGAAATTTTAGGGTGTATAAATTCTTGCTGGAGCTGCTCAAATGCGTAATTTGTTGGATAGTCCCATAGGGTTTGATAACCACTTATGCAGGTAAAATATATACAATAGATTTTTTGGAGAGAGTGGGAGGTTTGTTCAAAATGTTGAAAGAAGGCTCAGAAATACATATTTAAATAATTGAGAAGAAATAACAATAAAATATTTTAATACAACTGCTAAAATGAATCTGAAAATAACTTCATGGAATTTAAATGGACTGAAATTGCCCCAGGAAAAAAAGGAGGGAAGGGCAATAAAAATCCTAAATATGAAATTATTTATCTTCAAGAGATTAATATACGAAAGAGAGACTACAGTGTGCCTGCTTCATACATGGCTTTCAGCATATGCTGAAAGCCGCAAGGGCGGTGCATCCCATTAGGCTTAATGAGGCATGTGCCCACCGCCACGCCACCACATGCACGAGCCCCATTCAGTTAAATGGGGCTTGAGCATGCACAGTATTTGCTTTACGTGGGAGAGTCCAGAACAGATCCCCCATGTAAAGCAAGAGTGCACTGTATAGAGTTTTGCAGAATAGAGATATGGGCTTAGTGTTTGTGTCTGCAAACAAAAAGAAATGTTGGGGTATTTTATGTTGATTTATACATTGATTTTTGACGCTGGACAAAGTACATGTATATAATTGTAGAAATCATCCTGAATGGCAAGATAATGCATTTAATTAAATTAATTTAATTAATTAATTTAATGCATTTGATTTAATTAATTTTATGTCCTCAATGAAATCAACATTTTGTGAAAATTGATTGGGAAAGACGTCTGAATTACAAAATCTGCTTTGAATGAGCGATTGGAACAGGGTTGTTGATCCTACTAAAGCTAAAAGTCCCAGTAAAGGCATTAAAGAAAATTAAGGGAGACTACCTGAAACCTTCTTTAACTATACAGTGTACTTCCATGCCAGCATTCTCTGAAGATGCCAGGCACAGATGCTGGCAAAACATCAGAACTCTTCTAGAAAATGGCCACATAGCCCAAAAAGCCCACAAAAAACTATGGATGCTGGCCGTGAAAGCCTTCATATACAGTGTACAGTACTTTGATTTAATAGATGGTTGGAGAAATTTACAACCAAACTTTATAGAGACTATACCTACCTTCATGAATATTTTTTTCAGAATAGATATGTTCAAGAATTCTATGAATTTGGCTAACTTAATAAAGACATTTTACAAAAATAAAACTTTTTAAATAAAAAATTCAGATTATAATCCTATCACAATATTCTTGAAAATGGAGCAAACACAATTTAGATGGAGACTCAGTATCTGTTTCTGAAGATGGAATTATTACAACAGTATAAACAAGAAATCAGGTTTTTTCCTGCAGTGCAGGGAGACAATCCTTCCATTGGGTCGTGCTCCTCCTCCACTCCAAAACTCACTCAAATTCACCAACCCTTAGAGGGAGTGTCCTGAGTTACCAAACGGTTACATAGGCTGGCTGGGCAGGAATCATCAACTGATAGTGCAGGAACAGGAGTAAATTACCAGCAACTAGAAAGTGTCCTTTCCTATGGGAGCCTGTTACAAGAAAGGCATTCATCAAGCAGCCCGAGTCAAGGGAGACAACAAGAATAACATGATCCAAGGGTCAAAGAAGCCAGGATGTCCGATGTATGAAGTGCAGGAATCTCGAAATAGGTATCAGGGACAGGAATGCTGGTCATGAAACAGATGAGTTGCTTCCAGCACTAGACTTAGGCAGACTCAACTCTTAAATGGCTAGACACCAGCTGCTCCTAATCGGAGCTTCCCTGTTGCTGCTTGGCCCGCAGCCTGGCTGAGCATCTTTATTGTAGCCTTTTGTCCCACCTCCTTGATTGAGGACTTAGGACTGCAGTTGTGTCCTCTGTGTCATCAGCAGGTGAGTCTTACCTTTGTCCTGTCCGAGGCTGCAGTTCAGCAGGGAGAGTTGACTGAGGCTGCTCTGCAACAGAACACCAGGCAGTTCTCTGGAAGATTTGCCTCCTCGTCAAACTCTTACTCTGGATCCCAGTCCTGAAGCTCCTGGCCCATGGCAGAGACTCAGACCCTCCCCTTCCCGGTTGTGTCTTGCCTGAGTGCTGCCATGGCTTGGGTATGTCAGGGACCACATGCGCTGTTGTTCTTTCAGCTGAGAGTTTTTGACTTTTAAAAGCGGCCTCTAAGCCAGTGGTTCTCAATCTTCCTAATGTCGTGAGCCTTTAATACAGTTCCCCATGTTGTGGTGACCCCCAACCATACAATTATTTTCATTGCTACATGCAAATATGTATTTTCCGATGGTCTTAGGTGACCCCTGTGAAAGGGTTGTTCAACTCCCAAAGGGGTCCCGACCCACAGGTTGGGAACCACTGCTCTAAGCTTCTTAAACTCACCCTCCAAGGACCGGGAGCAGTTAGGAGGGGTAGAAGCCGGGAATTTATAACTTTCCTCAGATGAGGAGTAGAGAGGCTGGGCAGAGGCTTTCTCTATCTCCTCGGAAGAGGAGGGCATGGTAGAAGCTTCTGTCAGAGTGATTCCCTTCCCAGAAAGGCCAGGAGGAAGTGCAGGCACATGTCCTCAGCCTCATGCTCTCGGGAATCAGCAAATACTGCTTCCCATCTGGCTCCAGATAGAAGAGGGGACTTGTCTCATGAAGAAGGGGATGAGTTCCCAGAGAGGGAATTGATGTGACTTTTTGATATGTTTGATTTTCCTGTTTTGTTGAAAAAGGTAGAAAAGACCTTGAGTTTAATGGCAGATTATCAAGGGTCCAGTGTAACGGGGGGCACATAGCAGGTTTCTGAGCTCAGAGCTAAACAAAAGCATGAGGGACTGATAGCAGCTTTCCCAGAGGTAGTTTCTCATGTCATGGGCACACAGAATGGGCTCCTAGCCAGGAGCCCACCATCATGCACTAGATGGATGTATTTGCTATCCAGAGGGGTGATGGAGAGGCTAAGGCTCCCACTTATGGACGTTCCTGTATCAGCTCTGGTTTCATTAATCTCTCATTTATTTTAAGTCTTTTTTTAAATTGTAAGCTGTTTCTGAAAGTGTGTTTTCAATATTTCATCTCTTTTGTGTGGGAAATGAATTATCACATCTACTGGATGTTTTTTTCCCCTCTTTAAATATGCAGAGTTTTGCCTAGATACTGCTTCAATCTTCTTATCAAGTTCTTCACTAGAGTGGCTCATAAGACACACCAAATACTGTCTGTTTTAAATCCGTTAGTGCTTGGCAAGCAGGTTGAGAAGATACACTTCAGAGAATATCCATGAAGACCAGGGTGGTTTTTGTTTTATGTCAAAAAGACAATTAAGAAATAATGCAAGTACTGTTCTGAATATTATTGAATTTTTGGAACATCATAATGACAAAAAAGTCATTTTGATTTTTTAAATGCATTTGATCGTATTTCTTAGAACTATTTATTTCAAAATCTGGAGAGAATGGACTTTGGTGAAAATATTATTCAGGCAATGAAGTTTGGTATAAGTATAAACAGAATTTTTATCCTAAGGTAATATTAGCTACCTCACTGCATGAAGCCTTTTAAAGGAAAGAATGGGTTTAAATTAGAGGTGGTTGTGCTATAACGATCTTTTGTATTTTGAACAAGATAGCTGGAAACTTAAATCAAGACATAGGATTCTTAAGGAAAACAAGGATCTTAATTGGCTTACTTACATGTAACATAAGGACGGATTTACTCGAAGGAAAAGAAATGCAATCATAGAGGTTAGAGGAAATAGGGTTTACTTATAGTTATGTAAAGATGATGATTGTATAATTTAAAAAGTATATAAATTTCATCTGAAACTACAGACAAAAGATGAGCCTGAAAAAAAGTACGCAGTAAGGTGGTCCTAAAATTCTAGACATAATATTCATATGGATGTAAGGAGAAAAATGCGATCCAAAATATACATTTTACTTTGTGCAGTAATTTAAAACGAAACCTGTATAAGATCATTTATAGATGGTATCTAACCCCAAATAAGCTGTCGAAAATGGCCCACAATGTTTCAAATCAATGTTGAAGATGTCAAAATGGGGGTGGAAGATCCTTTCTTCATATGTAGAGGACTTGAAAGGCAAAAAAATTACAGGTTTAAGATTTATATATTATTATTATTTTTTAAATTAAAGCTAAATTTTGTATTGTTACCAGAAATATTTTTGTTGGGCATTATGGATAAAGAACTGGTTAGTAAATACGGATCACTTCTTCGATATGTTACAAAGAGCATCAAAAATAATGTTTGCTCAAACATGGAAATGAACTGAAGCACCACTGATGGAAGAATAGATTGTTAAATCCCCCAAGTTAGCCCAAATGGCAAAATTAATGTGGATTCTAAAGGATAAATAAATAAATAAATAAATAAATAAATACATTTTTATTTATATCCCGCTTCTTTGTACAAGCAATCGGAGCAGCTTATATAAAATTGGATATGCCATTTGAAGGCTTTTTGAAAGATTGGAAACCATTTATGGACTTCTGGAGCAATAAGAAATATGGTGATTTAATAATATGTTGCTATGATTATTAATAATTTTATTAGGATTATCTAGTTGGATTTGTAATCATAGCATCCCCCACCCCCCTTTGTATGTACTTTTTCATTATAATCAGGATTGGGGAGTCAGAGCCTTACTATGTATTGTATGTCTTTCTTTCTTCTTCTTTTTCTCTTCTTTCTTCTCTCCAGATTTTTTTTTTTTTTTTTTTTTTGTCTTTGATTGTATATTATTTTGATTGTAAATTAGGTTGGTTTGTGTTAAGAATTAATTAAAAAATCTAAAAAAGAAAAGCTAACCAGTTAGGTTAGTGGAAGCTTCAGCCACCTTGGCCAATGGTCAGGGATTCTGGGAACTGAAGTCCAAAACACCTAGAGGACCACAGTTTGGGAACCACTGCATTAGGTAATGTGAATCATTCCGGAGGGAAAGTGTTTATATGATAAGGGGGATGGGGAAGTATTTATCTCTAAGTCCAAAAGAACTCCCAGCCTGTGGGCATTTATTAGTTTTAATAAGACAAAATACTAATATTGCAATCCAGTTGCATGTTTACTCATAACTAAACCCTATGCAGTTCAGTGGGACTTCTTCCCAGTTAAGGGCAAACTGAAACTGAATTTCAGGTGGTGCGACAAAGAGTGGCTTGTGACAAGGCACCAGTCATCAGTCAGTTTTTTTTCTGAATTAGAATCTCATTGCTCAGTGTAGATTTGCATTTTATGCACTGAGTTAAAAGCTTATTTTTTTTAAGTTCATTTTGCTCACCCTCAGCATTGTATGTGAATCAAGTTGAGGTTCAAAAATTAGAAATAAGGACTTCATCTTCAAATGTGATAATACATTAATCAAATATTTCCCAGCACTGTGCGGTATGGAAAAGGTTGGGAACCACGGGTCTATAGGAGTGCAGCCTGAGTTTTGCACATTTCACTACTCCATACTCTGTTAAATAAATAGTCATGTACAGGAGCTGCCTGCTTTGAATTTATTTGTTCTTCTTAATTAATCAATAATCGTATTCATAGTCTATTTATTTATAATGCCACTTTTCCCACAAACAGCTTGTGGGAAAGGTGCAATTCACAATTTTCCATTTTTGTGGAAAAGTTGCAATTCAGGACATCAGTGGATTAGCAGAACAATATCCATATTACAGTATGTAATTTTAAAAATACACTACATTGAAACATTGATAATTTAACAATTCACAGTTTATTTAAAGTGTGTCAGAACCTTAAAGAAACAGAAAATATACCAACAGGCAATTAGGATTATCAAATACATCAATATTATTATCGCTGCATTTTTTTTCCGGAAAAAAAAATCCATGTTAAGAGGCTAACAACAAACATTATCCAAAGCCATCTAGCAGGAAAAGCTACAAAGAGCAAAACTGTGCCACCCTTAGGAGTAGACTCCAACAAAATTGGGTGAAACATTCATGATTCCTTAAATTTGTATAAGAATATTGTATATCCCTTGATTTCCCAGTAGATAAGGATGGAATACCCTGGAATTTGGGTTGCTCCTGCTCATTTTCTCTTAGTAAGCAGGACAAGATTGAAGAGGGCCAGTCCAATATCCACGTGAGGGACCGACCTCCTGTCATCTTCAGTCATTTATAAAGCCCCAATAACAGGAGTAAAAAAGGACCTGTACATCAGGCACATTAAAGTAGAATTGTAGAATTAGAGAGTTGGAAGAGACCGCAAGGACCATCCAGTCCAAACCCTTGCCATGCAGGAAATCTCAGTCAAAGCATCCCCAACAGATGGCCATCCAGCCTCCATTTGAAGACTTCCAAGGAGGGAGACTCCACTACACTCTGAGGAAGGAGTTTGTTCCACTGTCGAACAGCCCTTACTGTCAGGAAGTTCTTCCTAATGTTGAGCTGCAATCTTTTCCTGGAGCTTGCATCCATTGCTCCATGTCCTGTTCTTTGGAGCAGCAGGAAACAAGCTTGTTCCCTCCTCAACATGGCATCCCTTCAAATATTTAAACAGGGCTATCATATCAGAGGAAGTTACAGGAGAATTTTTCTGCTTACTGCTTCTGGAGGACAAGAATCTTTCACAGAGCCCCACTTATTTCCTACTTTCCTCCTTTTCCTCTTTTTCTTTTTTTAAAAAGAAGACTCTACTGACTTTTCAGCATGCTTTCTCCTGCTTAACCTCCTCCTCCACTATTACCCATCCCTGGTACCTCACTCAACCTCCTCATCTCTCACCCACCTTGGCAACTTGCCAGCCCGCAAGGGTGTGGATGCTCCACGAATCTACACTTTGCTGGGGTGCCAAGAAAGGAGCAGGAAGCTGCCGCATCTGCAGATGACGCTTCCTCATGCCTGACCTCCCTCCCTGCACCTTTGTCGGAGGTGAGACAGGCCGCCACAGTTGAGGATTTTACACTTTAGTTGCTTCTGGCACAACCTGTCGCAATAATAAAGGACACAATGAGCTGCTTTTAGGGACCAATGATGACACTAACAAAATTTCACCAATGTACCATAATAACCTTGGGGTGATAATCATTACTTTACGATACCCCCTTGTAAGGCACAATCTGCAGACTTCTACAATATCAAGTATTCGGAGGGTCAAGAAACGTTGGGGGAAATGTGTAAATCTGGATGGTGACTATGTAGAGATAAGTTAACTATAAATCAAAACAAACTTTGTGTCAACTTTTTTTAAAGGTGATAATGAAAATCTTATGATGCCCCCTCATACCTCAGGCAGTCAAGGATAAACTGCAAGTCTCCCTAGAAGACGCCCCTTTTGCAGGGATAGGATTCATTGAAGATCCCTGAGAATAGAAGGGCTGAGACAGTCCTAAAGAAGATACACGAGGCATGATAAAAGCTGCAACTTTGGTCTTGATGGTGACTAGAGCAGCACTGCCTTGAACCAAAGAGCTATTGGAGAAGGGACTCCTTGGTAAAACCAGTATCAGACAAGGCCTAATCAAATTTTTAAAGGCATCATCTTACACAGCAGATGGAACATTGGATGCCATTCAGTTTTGTGCCTGGGGTCAGGCTGCAGCTGTGGTGGTCAGACTCCAACTGTGGCCCAAAAAACTGGAACATAGATTCAAAATCAAAGCAAAACCTGGCACTCCTACCGTTTCTCTGTGCCAAACTGTTTGGGGAGTCCCTTGAACCAGTTTGATGGAAGATAGGGATTAAAAGAAGAGACTTGGCTCCAGTAAAGAGAAAGGAGATTATTCAGACACTCACTTTCCTTTCAGACCACCAGGACCATTTCCTAGCAGAAAATCGTAGAATCATAGAGTTGGAAGAGATCCCAAGGGCCATCCTGTCCAACTCCCTGCCATGCAGGAGCTCACAAGCAAAGCACCCCCGACACATGACCATTCAGTCTGTTTAAAGAAAGAGACCACCAGATTCTGAGGGAGTGTGCTCCACTGTCAAACCACTCTTATTGTCAGGAAGTTCTTCCAAATGTGGAGGTGGAATCTCTTTTCCTGCAGCTTGCATCCATTGCTCCATGTTCTAGTCTCTGGAGCAGCAGAAAACAAGTTTGCTCCATCCTCAGTATGACACACCTTCAAATATTTAAACAGAGCTAACATATCCTGTTAGTCTGCAGAATCAGTATGTAGAGAGGTCTTGTAGCACCTTCGGGACTAACCAAAAGAAAGAGGTTGGCAGCGGGAGGTTTTGTAGACCTAAGTCTTCTTCCTCAAATGTACTACAGAGATCCTTATATTCAAAACAATATAAGCCCTGGAGTCAGGTTTGTCTCTGAAAATCCCTTATTCCTTTTGTGTTGCATGTCTTAAATTTTAGAGCGTAATCCTGAGGGTACAGACTGTCATATTACATATTTTGTACGTTAACAAACAGGATCAACATCACTTTTTTAAAAAAATTCCCAAAATACAAACCTGCCAGGAGCAATGCTGTATGGTGAAAGCATCCCCTGTGGATACTTCAGTAAAACCAAAGTTTGCCCTTTTCATGCCACCTTCTGTGGTCTTGGCTTTGGCTCTTTTTCTGTTAGATTTAAATTTACTACCTACACCCAGTTCGGATAATTAATATAGAGATGAAACCATGGATGTGAGGCAAAAGGATGGAAAGATCCGCCACAGTCGACTGAGTCGGCTGCGATCACAGCAGGATGGTTAATGAGTGTTAAAGGGTAAGTGATCTTGAACATAAGCGCTTGGGAGGAAAGCAGAAAAAATCTTTACTCAGCATAGTTTTCATTCTGAGTCACTGGCACTTCTCCAGCCACTCCTTCCCTCCCTGTTCCCCATGATAACACAATAGGATTCCCTGAGTGCCTGTCTGCACACAAATGCACACCCTCCACGCCTTCCTTAGTATTTTTGCAGACACCCCTTTTCAAAGCAAAGTTGCATTGCCTTCTGATGCCGGCTGGTTCTGAAGCTCCATTTTAAAAGGAAGTGAAATTTCTTGTGGTCAGGAGTCTGGAAAGCTGGTGTATGTTCACTGCCCTAAAAGGTTGGGGTGGTTTTTGCTGTCTGCAAGGTTTGTGGTTCTTACTGAGAAGAAGAAGCGTTGTCTTGGGATATCGCAGAAGGATACCTCAGATATCTCTACTGTCTGCTCATCTGCCCAAGTCTGCTTCTCACAACCCAGAGTTAAATGAAGGCTGCAGTCCTATACTCACATTGTTGTTGCTTAAAAAAGGAGGTAGGTATGGGAATAAAAAATAAATGTAGCAGCAGCTTTAAGACTAACTGGTTTTTATTTTTACACGAGCTTTCGTGGATATGAACCTACTTCTTTGGATGCAGTTTTTTGTTGTTGTGCGCCTTCAAGTTGTTTCTGACTTATGGCGACCCTAATATTTCTTGGCAAGATTTGTTCAGCGGAGTTTGCCATTGCCTTCCCCCGAGGCTGAGAGCATGTGACTTGCCCAACATCACCCAGCAGGTTTCGTGGCCCAGCTGGGAATCGAACCCTGGTCTTCAGAGTTATAGTCCAACACTCAAACCGCTACACCACACTGGTTCTCTCGGATGCAGTTTTGTTGTGGTTGTGTGCCTTCATATCATTTCTGATTTATGGAAATCCAAAGGTATCCCTATCATGTGGTTTTCTTGGTGACATTTGTTCAGAGGCGGCTTTTTGTTGTCATCCTCTGAGGCTGAGAGCATGTGACTTGCCCAAGGTCACCCAGTGGGTTTTATGGCTGAACAGGGAATCAAACCCTGGTCTCCAGAGTTGTAGCCCAATACTCAAACCACTACACCACACAGTACCAAGTGGTACTAAAGCCGCAGGTATAAAACATAGTTATTGTTGCTGTTATTTGCCATCAAATCAACTGTGACTTAAGACAACTTAAGTAAGAGATCTATCTACACATGTGGTTGGCGTGCCCACATATTCAATGACTGTTCAATTGATTTCAGACATTATTAAACAATAATGGTCGCCCTCCTCTGGACACGTGTTAAGAGGCCTGTAATCTCAGCTAATCTCTATTCCAGAACATCAAATATCTTCAGAATACCTCTATCGTGTCCAGATTAAATGTCAGGCCTCATTCCCACTACCTTTTAAACTGGATCATGAATCATTTGAACCAGTTCAAACGACCCTGGTTCCCACTTAATCCGAATCACTGAAGCGATTCTGAGAAGGGGGCCATGCTCCAGACCCATTTAACCCACGTCTTTTTGATGCTGATTTGATAAACTGATTGATGTTTTTTCGATAAATCGATTCCGTGCAAGTGTGAACCACAAGCAGATCGGAATCGATTCAAATTTCCCCTTCGGCTGAGTGGAACCAAATCATTCATGAACTGGAACCACAAGTGGGTTATTCTGATGCCAGAAAATGTGATCAGGGCAAGTGTAGTGTAAACTACAATCTGATGTTGAATTGATCCATCGATTTGGATCACACACTGATTTATCAGTAAGTGGGAATGAGGCCTCAGTTTCCTTACCTTCCTCAAATCTCTCACTAGCCTCAGACACCAGTTCAGAACCTGAACAGTTTATTCAGGGCTGCAGATCATAAGACCTTTAAAAACAAAACAGTTGGGACAACAGAACACTATGCTTTGGGCAATGATACAGGATCTCTCAAATTTAATATAACCTGGAGCAGGACAATGCAACCCTTCCGAAGGGGTTGGACCACAACTCCCATCAGCTCTGCCTATTACAGCCTTGGTGGAGGATGGTGAGAGTTGAATCCCACAACATCTGGAGAGCCATGATTCCCACTGCTGTTTAAAGGCTTCAACATATCTAAAACTTGTGTTCATTTGCTAATGCCAAATGTACCCATGAGAAAGGACCAAAAGAAAAGGACATACAGTAACAGAATGTATGAACTGATGGTACTGCTTTGTTAGAGAACAGTGGTATAATGGCAAATTTTGAAGTGCTGCCGTTCATCTTGCCAAGCCCTGAAGGACAGGCTTTTTAAAAAACGATGGCGTCAACACTGATTCATATTAGCAAAGTAGATCCAGCAATAGGAGCAGGCCTTTTGCAAGGCTTATGACTCTGGACTTCCCATTGGAGACCAAGGCACCCCAGAATACTGTGATTCATACAAGCTCTACAGCAATCCATTGCTGCTAGTGAATTCCATCTTCCAACTAAGACCTCTGTTGAACTCAAGGAAACTAGGGTCCAAAACACACTGCAGAAATAATCCAGTTTGAGGCCACTTTAACTGCCCTGGCTCAGTGCTAAGGAATCCTGGGAACTGTAGTTTATTGTGGCACCAGAGATCTCTCTGGCAGAGAAGGCTAAATGTCTCACAAAACTACAAAAGCATTCCCATCTTTTCTCCACCATCTACATTTATCGATAAGAGCAAGCACTGGTGTTGCACCATCTTGTGACTTATGCACACGTTATGTGCCTTCCAGTTGACTCCAACTTTTGGCCACCCTATCCTAGGATTTCTTGGCGAGATTTATTTGGAGGAGGCTTGCCATTGCCTTCCTCTGCCAGTGTGACATTTCCATGGCTGAGCAGAGATTCCAGCCATGCGTTATTTTACTGAAACATTATTCTTTTACCATTTTCTTTCAAAACATCACATCTTACCAAACTTTTCACTTTAACCACAGGAAACAATGTGCATGTAAATACATTCTGGGCGCCCTTTAACTGTATTTAACAAAAACACCTTTTTAGAGTTGAAGGGGAAAAAATTATTTGTGGCACTCAGAAGGGGCTTTCTAAAACCTATGAAACAGAGAAGAGCCACCTTTCTTTTCTTTCTTTCTTTCTTTCTTTTGAAGCCAGAGTCCAAGCCTCACATTTGTGCTGGTTACTGTGAGCTGCCTTAGACCCCTCTCTGGGAGAAAGGTGGCATGGAGAAGGGAAGGAAGAAAGAAAGGGAGGGAAGGGAGGGAGGGAGGAAGGAAGGAAGAGAGAGAGAGAGAGAGGGGGGGAAATAATAAAGTGAGGTAGGAATAAAGAGAGGAAGGAATGTAGAGAGGAAGGAATAAAGAAAGTGAGAGGTAGGAATAAAAAAGGAAGAGAGAGAGGAAGGAAAGAAGGAAGGGAAAAAAAGGAAGGAAGGAATAGGAAGGAAGGAATAACAAGAAAAAGTTAGGAAGGAAGAGAGAAGAAGGAAAGAAGGAAGGAAGGAAGGAAGGAAGAAAGAAAAAGGAAGGAAGGAAGGAAGGAAGGAAGAGAGGAAAGAAGGAAGAAGGAAGGAAGAAGGGAATAACAAGAAAAAGGAAGGAAGGAGGAGAGAGGAAGGAAAGAAGCAAGAAAGAATCACAGAATCGTAGAGTTGGGCCATCCAGTCCAACCTCCTTCCATGCAGGAAATCACAATCAAAGCAGGAATGAAAAGAAGGAAGGAAGGAAAGAAGGAAGGAATAAAAAGAAGGAAGGAAAGAAGAGAGAGAGAGAGAGGAAGGAATAGAAAGGAAGAAAGGAGGAGAGAGAGACACAGAGAGAGGAAGGGGAAGGAAGGAAAGAAAGAAAGAAAGAAAGAAAGGGAAGGAGGGAAGATAGGAGGAGGGAGAGAGGAGGGGGATAGGGAAGAAGGGGGCTGAGTCCAGGGGAGGCTGGGGGCGGAGGAGGGGGCCTGGGCCTGAGGCTCCGGGGGAGGGGCGGGGAAAGGCACTGACGGAGGAGGAGGAGGAGGAGGAAGGGGCGGCCCCCAGAAACTCTGGGAAGGAGGAGGCAGGGAAAGAGGAGGGAAGGAGGGCCGAGGGAAGGCAGCGGGGCTCTGGGCGGCGCCTGGTGGAAGCGGGGAGGGTCGGGCCACTTGGCCGACGAAGAGCAAGGAGACGGAGACTGAGGAGGAGGACTCGGGGCCCGGGCTTCGGAGGAGGCGGGGGCGGAGGCTGCCAGCATGGACTGGGGCACGGAGCTCTGGGTAAGCCCTCTCCCCCCGTCCCCCCAGACCCTTCCCCAGACTTCGGCCTCCCCCTCCCCCGCCCTGCCCTTAGCACTAGCCCCTTGTCTTCTGCTTCTTGTTGTTCTTGGCCCTCAAGCCCTTTCCGACTCAGGGACGCCCTCCCATGGAGGTTCTCTTGCAAGGTTTTCTCCCCCCAGGAGGCTGAGAGAGTGTCACTCTCCCGCCCCCCCCCCAAGGGACTCCATGGCAGGGCTGGGATTCACAGCCTGCTCTCTAGACTCCCTCCCCCCTCCCTCCCTCCCTCCCTCTATCTATCTATCTATCTATCTATCTATCTATCTATCTTCTTCCTTTCCCCCTTCCCTTCATTTTCCTCCCTTCATTCTTTCCTCCTTCCTTCCTTCCTTCCTTCCTTCTTTCCTTCCTGTCCTCCCTTTTCCTCCCTTGCTTCCTCCCTCCCTCCCTTCCTTATTTTCTTCATTCCCTCTCTTTCCTTCTCTTCTTCCTCCCTCCCTCCTTCCCTCTCTTTCTTAGCAAGAGACAGATTTGTTCAGGGAAGGCTTCCCTCTCTTTTCCTCCCTCCCTTTCTCTTTCCATCCTCCTTCCTTCCTCCCTTTTCCTCCCTCTCCCCCCCCCCTCTCTTTCTTGGCAAGAGAGAGACTTGTTCAGGGAAGGCTGAGAGAGTGTGACTGCTGCACAGTCACCCACTGGGTTTCCATGGCCCCATTTCTCCTTCCCTCCCCCAACTCCTTCCCAGACTTTGGCCCTATTCCTTCCCTATCCACCCCTTTTGCCTCCCTTCCCACTCACTCACCCTTTTTTCTGATTCCTAGAACCCCTTACTGTTGTTGCTGCTGCTGTTTTTTGATGTTGTGTGTCTTCAAGTCCTTTCTGACCAGTGTTGCCAACAAGCCTCAAAGATGTTCCCCTGAATGTTTTACCAAAATCTCCCAAATCCCCCAATATTTACCATCAAAATCCCCGGACATTTCTGACTCATGGCCACCCTCTCTTGGGGTTTCCTTGGCAAGGTTTGTTCAGAGGAGGCTCGCCATGGCCTTCCTCTGAGGCTGAGAGAGTGTGACTCACCCACCTGAGTGGGTTTCTATGGCTGAGCCAGGATTCGAACCCAGAGTCATAGTCCAATGTCAAACAGCTAGTCCACACTGGCTGCAACAATCCGCTTTCAAAAGCTTGGTCTTCTTCCCAGGGTGTCCAGATGTCTTCACCGCAAAGGAAGGCACCACAAAATGGAAGCCATTTAAGAAAAAGGGAGGACAGGACTCAAGAAAAGCTCCAAACATTCCTAGAAATGTAAATGCATGCTTCTTAGTCATGCTCAAAATGGAGGATGTTTTAGAATACCTCCTGGGCAGAAGGCTGGAATGGAGGACATGTCCTGGAAGAGGAGGAGGTCTGTCCTGCCCTGAGGCAAACTCTCCAATGGGGTTTTCTTGGCAATATGAGTTCAGAGAAGGTTTGCCATGGCCTTCCTCTGAGGTTGAGAGAGTGTGGCTTGCCCATTCTCGGTGGTTGTGCTTACTATGTGTCTTTTCTTTCTCAACCCGGAGCCATTTCCCATCCTTGTTTCTTTGGCTCCGTCTACACTGCAGAAATAATGCAATTTGACGCCACATTAACTGCCCTGGCTCCATGCTATGGAATCCTTGGATTTGGACTTTTGGAGGAGATTTTGCCTTCTCAGTCAAAGAGCAGTAGAGCCACAGCAAACTGCAAATCCCAGGGCTCCATAGCATAGAACTAGCGGAGTGACTAGATGTCCTCTTTTTCCAGGGCATATTCTACATTTCAGTCTTCTGTCCAGAGGAAATTCCAAAAATGTCCTCTCTTTTGAGCATGACTAAGCAGCATGAATTTATATTTATGTGAGGGGTTTTGGTTTTTACTTGGTCATGTCCTCAATTTTTCTTGAATATCCTACATTTTGCGGTGCCTTGTCCTCCTTTGCGGTTAAGACATCTGATCACCCTGGGAGCCAGGGCAGCTAAAGTGGTGTCAAACTGCATTAATTCTCCAGTGTGGCAGCAGCCCTGGTCCTCTCACCTGGTGACCCTAGTGGTTGTCTTCTCTTTCTTCTGCCACCCTTCTCTGCCCCATGGGTGAATATTTTTAGCTTTTAGGGGTCATAGATGGACCCCCCACGCACACACACAAATCCATGGGGATGGGATCTGGATCTTTCCACATCACTAGAAAGGATATTGCTTCCAGCTTGCAAAAGGAATATGTGTGCATTAACAGTGATTAACATTCTTTAGGCAGGGCAAAGCCAACCCATGTGAAAGAAAAGGAGTTACTTTTCCATTCTGGATGTTTGAGTCTTAAAAGCTAAAGTTAAACCCACCCTAGTTGCCCCTACTAGTTGTTGTCATTGTGTTCCTTCAAGTCATTTACAATTTAGGTTCATTTTAGGGTTGCCATATCATTGGAGTTTTCTTGGCATGTTTTCCCAATTTGGGGGGGAAGGCAAGGTACTACTACTACTACTACTAAATTCTTAAGAGGGCGTGTGCCATTGCCATCCTCTGAGGCTGAAGAGTGTGGCTTGCCCAAAGTCACCAGTGGGTTTCCATGGCTGAGCTGGGATTCGAATCCTAGTCTCTAGAGTCATAGTCCAATGCTCAAACCAACACACCACACTGGCTTTGTTGTTGTTGTGTACTATCAAGTTGTTTCCAATTCATGGTAACTCGAATCTACATGGGATTTTCTTGGCAAGTTTGTTCAGAGGGGGTTTGCCATCCTCTGAGACTGAGAGAGTGTGACTTGCCCAAGATCACCTATTAGGTTTACATGGCGTAGCCCAACACTCAAACCATTATGCGACTGTGGTTTATGCTACTGGGCACTTATCTTTTCAGTCCAGCAACAGTAACCCTATGTTTGTCACTTTTAGGGATGGGGGAAGAAAAAGAAAAAGAGAGAATGAGTGAATGCTTGTGTCTCAATTGTTGTGTTGATAATTGTGGGTTGTGCACTGCCATCTCCCCTTGAACCCTGAAGTGGCATGAGCCATTTTGGCTCTTCTGCTTCTGTGCCAAGATCCCTTTGCCTGCTGGGATGGACAGCAGTGTTGTGATTTAAGAATTGGATGCCCCAGTTTCTTCGGCAACATTGTATGCGTGATGTGCTGTTTTGCTGTTGCTGGTGAGATTTTTTGGACTGTTCAGTTGTATCGTATATTTGCAGGCCAATTTTTGCTGATGCTAGTAAGTGTGTCAATAAACATGTTGGCTGGGATGACCAAGAAAGTATTGGTCCAAAACACATTGCAGAAATAATCTAGTTTGATACCACTTTAACTTCCCTGGCTCTTTGTGAGAGCTCTGGTGCCACAATAAACTACAATTCCCAGGATTCCCTAGCACTGAGTCAGGGCATTTACAGCAGTCTCAAACTGGATTACCTTTGCAGCATGTTTTGGACCATTGTTTACGTGAACTTCCCAAAAACTTTGCAATAAGAAAGTTGTTCAAGAAAAGAAACATAATGGGAAAAGTCCAGGGATTTTTTTATCCAAGAATTCAACTATTCATGACTTAAAAATATTAAAAAATAATATAAATTCCAAAAGCAAACCTTGATTTTGCCATTTTATATAAGGGACACCATTTCACTATCCCATTGTGTTTAATGGGACTTGAGCATTCATGGGTTTTGGTACCCATGTGGGGTCCTGAAACCAAACCCCAGCAGATACTAAGGGCCCACTGTACTTTAAAAATACAATGCAGAGAGTAGGAAGAAATAGTCAGTTCTTGCCATGGAAGGATGTAAATTGTATAGTGCTTTCTTTTCACCCAGGCCTGTATTGGTACTGCCACTTTTAAACTTGTTCATAAAACTTTTGGAGATAGAGGTGAGCACTCAGTTGGCTGTGATTGTCGATGGCACCACATTACTGAGGATGGTTAAGACAAACAATTGGAAAAAGGATTGTGAGGAGCTCCAAAAGGATCTCCCCCCCATGTGGAAATGTGTGGATGTTCAAGTCCCATTAAATACCTGGGGGAAGTAAAATGGTGTCCCTTATATAAAATGGCAAAATCAGGGTTTGATTTTCAGAATTTATATCATTTTAAAATATTTTCAAGCCATGGACACTTGAATCCATGGATAAAGAATCTGTGGATACAGCCGGCTGACTGTAGAATAGTTCTTCTTAGGATGCCTCAAGAAATCTTTGGGGTTGCTTTGACTGAGGATCATTATCCTTTTAGTGGTCTTGCTTTACATAAAGTCAGAGTCACTGGTGAATGGAAAATGGAGGGGTTTGTACCAAAGTAGGACAAAACAGATCGGGATAGAGGCTTCAGTAGCTGGGGAGAGAAAACAGCTACCAAAATGTAGCTAAATCTGGTTTTACATATAAGAAAGAAAATTCCCACTATTTGAAACACTGTACAGAGGAGAATTTAATGTTAGGAGAAATGGACAGATATCTTTTTGACAAAAAGTGAACTCAAGCAAAGGATTGGATTTTTCTCATCTTCACTCCTTGTTTTAAATCCCCAGAAGTACTTTTTGGGTCCCCATAGTCATCATCCCCTTTCCCTTGTATCAGTCTCAGTTTTTTCACATGGAAGATACACGATCCTAAAGGTGTCTTTGTCACCCCTTCGGCAAAACTGATGTGTCTAATCTACTTAGAGCAGAGATTAACTCTTGCTTGGGTTTCTAGAGTAGGGCAGGCTATTAATGGCGCCAGGGTTGGAATCCCAGCTCCATCATGGAAACCCACTGGGCAAAAAAAAAAAAAACCCTATAATGGGTTTTCCTTAGGGTCACTATATAAGTGAGAAACGATTTGAGGGCACACACATTTGAGAGGCAAAGTTTATCATCACTAGGAGAAATAATTCTGGCCCTGAAGTGTTAGTTTCTTAAGGATTTCACTGACAGAAGAGAATGGCCAGCAATTGAACTGTTTCCTCTTGGATCTGCAACACTTAATATAACCTTGTTTATCAGGCTCTTGGATTCTGGTCCCATCTTGAGGGTGTACTAGGGGCTGTGTAGAATCACCCCAAAATTGGGTTAATATCATATGTGGCTTCGGGTTATACTTAATTCTGAATGTCATCGCTCCACAGTGCAGTTTTATACTGGGAGTTTGAATTGTCATTGAGATCAGTAGATTTAGTTTGGGCTGCTTGTTTTGTTTTTGATTTTTTTTACACCCAAGCCAATTCTCATTTAGTTAATGACTTGCCCTGGTAGCTTTTGCCTATAGGAAATCATGCAAACTGTACATTTAGCTTGTATTACCAATACAGAAGTGATTTAAGATCCCAACCAACCATGGTTGTTTTTTTTTTTATTACAGGTACACCTACTATTACATAGTTGTAGCAAAACGGTGTGTGTTTGTTATGCTTGTGTGAGTACGATTGTCACAGTTGGTAGTCTTGTCATTCAGCTTTTCCCCAACTAGAAATACTGTCTGCTGTGTATGGAAGGGTGTCTTGCAGTCTTAATTCAGTCAAGATGAATTCATACCAACAGTTTTCTCACTACGTGGTTGGCTGCGTGTTTTGATTTTGCTGAGTCCGGGACAGAATCAAAGCTATTGTTTCTTGCATCTATTACCTCTGTCTACATTTTTGCCAGACATAAAGTGCCTATATTTAGTACCTAGAGATGGGGAGGGGGGTCTCTCTGTCTCTCTCTCTCTCTTTTAATGGGAATTCTGCACTTAAACTTTGAGAATAAGGAAGACCCATGGGTTTTACAGAGTTGGAATTCCAGTGCATTTTTTCTGCACTGATATGAGGAGGCAATTTGCAGAGACGAATCAATGAGCACAAAGGGGTATTTTACACCTCCATTCTTTGCTTGAAATGGCCCCAGCTGGCTGTTTTTTCTGGTTCCCAGTTAGGCATTAAGACTGGAAGAACCTTGGTTGGAGTTGTTGTGTGCAAGTAATTTCCGACTTATGGTGACCATAAGGCTATCATGAGGTTTTCTTGGCAAGATTTGTTCAGGGAAGGTTTGCCATTTCCTTTCCTTGAGGCTGAGAGCATGTGACGTGCCCAAGGTCACCCAGTTGGTTTCATGGCTGAGCTAGAAATTGAACCCCCAAATCACTACATCAGAGTAGAGGAGGAGATTTTGGGGGCGAAATCAGAGTGACCAAACATCCTTCTATTCCAGGACATGTCCTCAATTTCAACCTTCTGTCCAAGAGGAATCCTAACATGTCCATTTTGAGCATGACTACGAAGCATGGATTTATAGCCCTGAGTGTTTTTAGCTCTTATTTTGTAGTGTCCTACTCTTTTATCTGGTCATCCTGGGTGAAATCAGCACTGAAGCACACTTATGCTTGCTGAGCCTCCCTCTGCCCCAGTATGAACAATAGCAAGTGGATGTATGCTTACTATTATAGTTTTGCCTTTGGTTGCAAAGTGCACTGGCATTTCTCTTTGAAGCAGAAGATAAAGAGGTCTGTACTGAATTCTTCCTCTGCAGATCTGTTTAACCTGTTGTCTGTTGTTTATGCTGTACTACATGATCTCTGGGTGTGGCCTCTAAGGTATTTTTTCACCTTTAGATGGATCAAAGAATCCCAGAGATTTGCAGACCTTTGGTTGTGAGTCTCTTTATGCATACAGTCTAAAGTGTCCTGTTTATATTGATAAATTGGGTGGGATCAAACATTCTAGTATTTATCATCCAGCCAGTGCTGTTTGTGTTTGGCAGTATATTGTCTGTTCCTTTCAACATGTTCCCTTGCTATTGTCTTCCCTTTCCATATTATTTGGGATCTAAAGTTTCTTTTTGCTCTCTGCGGTTCATACTGCATAATCTGTGTCCCAGTTTCTTTTACGAGCAGCAATGGAGTGATCCCATTACTTTTGAAAGAAGTTTTTTAATGACACTTCAGAAATACTGTATACCCAAATAGTTCATAGAATCACACTTATCATGGGAAGTGAGTCCTGTAATTTGTTTTGGTTTCTTAAGGGAAAGAGCTTTTGCTGGTTCTCAGTGGTATTTGTTAAGGACTGACACCAATCTTGGGAAGTTTCTGGATAGATTCAGAAGTGAGCTGGGGTATAGTAGTGAAAAATCTGTTATAAACAAAGGTCTGACTCTTTCAGAAAGCTTTTTGTAATATCGATCTTTATGTGTTACTTTCTGTATATATACATTTGAATTTGTTGTTTTTGTATGCCTACAAGTTGTTTCTGATTTATGGCGACCCTAAGACAAACTTAGCATGGGGTTTTCTTGGCAAGAAGTGTTGAGAGGATTTAGACCAAGTCAATTTTGCTTGGTTAGCTGAACTCTTTTTAGAGTTCATCCCACAATTGCCTTCATCTTTTGCTCTCTTACATGGTTCTAACTTTAAAATCCCACATATGCTTAACCTGAGAGTAAGTCCCATTGGATTTGAGATCTGAATATAGGGTTACCGTGGGCCCTTGGTTCCACTGGGGTTTGGTTCCAGGATCCCAAAATCCATGGATGTTCAAATCCCATTAAATAGAATGGATAGTAAAATGGTGTCCCTTGTATGAAGTGACCAAATCAAAGTTTGATTTTTGTAATTTATTTGTTTATGGAATATTTTCAAGCCATGGATAAAAAAAATCCTTGGATACAGAGGACCGACTGTACATTGTAAAGGAGTTCATCACCTGCACACAGCCTTGATGTTTTATAAGGAGTAGGGAGTAGCTTAGCTTTCGTCTCATTCTTGTGCAGTTTTCCACTTTCCTATCCTGGGGTAAGGGCACATAGTTACTTTGGACTGAACTTTCTAAACTAAAGTGAAGTTTAGTCTAATTTCTTCTCACTGTTTACTTTAAAAAAATAAAGTGACTGCAGTGATGCAGATTCTGCCTGATTTTGCTGGCATTCAATGCAGATATCTATTTCCCCTGTGCAGTTAAAATATTTGTCTTGCTTACAAAAAAAAACCCTACATGCCATCTCTGGCCATTTAAGCCTCCAGCATTTCCTCTTAATATGTTGGCATTTTCTATAAAACCAGCTGACTTCTTGGCAGTAGCTGCTGTTCCTTTTTTGTTTGTGTTGACTTAGATACAGTTGTTGTTTTTTAAAAGTCAGATCTTCTTCCTGATGTCTGCAAGGACCTTGTAGGAATTGGTGCACACCTAGTAGGAATGAAACCAATGGTGTCTCAAACAAGAGTGTCCAGAAAGCGGCTTTACATAAACAAACTGGATGCCCTCCTTCCATTTTTAGTGGCTCCTTCTAGGCATATTGGGGGAGGTATTGTTTGTGAAAGTGGTAAGTCCCCTGACATACATTTTAATTATGCATTTATTAAACTATTGTTTAATAATGGGATCTTGAAGCAGTCTCTCTTTTTTAAGACAAATCTTTTTTCTCCCACACTAAATTTGTTTATATGGGGGTTTGGGTGTGTGTGCTAGAGCTTAAGAAGGTAATGTATTTTTTCCCCTACTGCAAAGTCATTGGTTCAGAAAATAAGTTTCAAAGAGTGAGATTCGACAAGGGATCTATCTCTCTGCAGTAGCTAAGGAAAGGAATTGAGAGATGGTGAGCACCCTTTACACATTATGCTTTTTGCCCAAATGTTCATAGTCTCTTGTGTGTGTGTGTGTGTTTTTGGAGGCTCCTTAATGTGTTGACGTTTTTTGTAAACATGCACCAAACACATTTGCAAACATGAGTCTTCTCTTGTTTGCTTTTTGTAAATATGCACCAAACACATTTGCAAACATGGATATTTTGTTGTTGTGTGTCTTCACTTTATTTCTAACTTATGGCGACCCTATGCCAGGGATTTGTTGGCAGAATTTGTTCAGAGGGGTTTTGCCCAGGGTGACCAGATGTCCTCCTTTCCCAGGGCATGCCCTACATTTCAACCTTCTGTCCAGGAGGAATCGCAAAATGTCCTTCATTTTAAGCAGGACCATGGAGCATGTATTTATATTTCTATGAATGTTTTAGCTTTTATTTGGTGCCTTTGTTGTTAGGACATTGGTTCATGTCCTTGTCTTCCTCTGAGGCGGAGAGAGTGTGACTTGCCCAAGGTCATCCAGTGGGTTTCCATGCTCAAGCAGGGATTTGAACCCTAATCTCTCAGTGTGCTAGTCCAGCCTTCAAACCACTCCACCCCACTGGCATCCTGCATCTATGCAACTTCCATTCTTGTGTATGTGTTTGGTTGCAAAGCTGGATCAATGCCTTGCATTATGTGTCTCAATACCCAACTGGATGAGGCCTCCAGCCTTTCCAAAGGAAACAGAGTGCATTATTTTTGTTTTTCATTTTGTCACTTTGCTGTCATTGGGCAGCTCAGCGTTTGAATAATCTCTTAGTCTCATTCTGGTCTTGCCACTCTAAATACAATGGTTAGAAGATTGGGTTATAAATAAAACAATTACTTGTGGCTGCACGCCTTGGTTGTCCAGGAACCTGTTCACCTGACCTTACCGCTTCTTCCACCACTACCCTGGGTGTGCATATACACGTGGGGTGTGTGTATGTGTGTCTGTGTGTTTCGAACACAAAGCTGGCCTAGTCTGTTGGGGGTGAAGCCTTAGTTGCTATGGAGATTGGCTTGCAGTTTAATGCATTGGGAAGGGGGAGGAAGAAACAGAGGTGGAGAAGCTGATGTGTGTTTTGACTGTGAAGTGGAGGAAATTGGATCCCCTTGGGTTGTGGGGGCGAAGGGTGCCAAAGATTGAGTAATTTGGAAGAGAGTGGGAGGGGTAGGTCTGCTGGCAAGAAAGCTGCTTGCTTGCTTGCTTATTGTAAATCCCAGCCACTTCCAGAAGGTTTTCTTAGAATCATAGAATTGGAAGACACCACAAGGGCAATCCAGTCCAACCATCTTCTGCCATGCAGGAAATCACAATCAAAGCTTCCCCAACAGATGCCATCCAGCTTCTATTTAAAGACCTCCAAAGAAGGAGACTCCACCACTCTCCAAGAGAGTGTGTTCTACTGTCAAACTTATTGTCAGTAAGTTCCTCCTAATGCTGAAGTAGAATCTCTTTTCCTGCAGCTTGCATCCATTGTTCCGGGTCCTGTTCTCTGGAGCAGCAGAAAATAAGCTTGTTTCCTCCTCAATATGACATTCCTTCAAATATTTAAACAGGGCTATCATATCACCTCTTAACCCTCTTTTCTCCAGGCTAAACATACCTAGCTCCCTCAGTCTCTCTTCATAAGGCATGGTTTCTAGACCCTTCACCATTTTCGTTGTCCTCCTTTGGACACACTGCACTTTCTCAACCTCCTTTTTTAATTGTGGTGCCCAGAACTGGATGCAATATTCCAGGTGAGGCCTGACCAAAGCAGAATAGGGGCACTATTATTTCCCTCAATCTAGATATTATATTTCTGTTGATGCAGCCTAGAGTTGCTTTGCCTTTTTTATCTTCTGCATCACAATGTTGACTCATGTTCAGCTTGTGGTCTGCTAAAAATCACACCAGAGCTACCTCTCTGCTTGCATTAATGGCAAGATAGGAATAATGTGTGACATAGAAATCTTTACACTTCTTCCCATAGATAACTAATTGCATCAAGCATGGTACAGTACAGAAGACTCGGGCCTTGTGTTTTGGACGATCCATGAGGTTGTCTAAACTGCTTAAATAGAAAGGTGTCCTTGGGCAAGTCACACTCTCTGAGCCTCAGAGAAAGACAAAGGCAAACCCGCTCAGAACAACCTTGCCTATAAAACTCCAAGTTGGGGGGTCTCATTAGGGTCACTATAATTCGGAAATGACTTGAAGGCACATAACAATAAATAATTCTAATTTCTATTAAGTGTTTGAAGAAAAAGCAATAAGGAATTGACATTTGTCTGATGAGAGTTTCTTTGCAAGTGTGAGAGTAAAGTGCAGGATGGCACACTTGTTTTTTCTTTTTGGTCCAAAAGTGGATTTGATCTTGTAGCAATGTGAAATGTGACAACTGTAGAATCAGGGGTCTGTTGTGCGGTGATGTTGCTCATTATTAAAAGAGCAGGGTAAGAAAAGCTCAGTATACGTGGGAGTGCTGGAGGTCATCTCAGTCCCATTGAGAACATGCCTGTTGGGAGCAGGGGTAATGTGATCCCTCTTGGAACTGTTGGCTCAGCAAGGGCCTGTCCGTGTTCAGGAATTTGTGACTCCTTTTCCAAAAGCTCAGAGTCCAATCAGTGCATTGCTGCTTTCTGTCATTCTTGGGAAGCTAAGCTGGAAACAAAAATCTGATATCTTGTACTTAATGGGCTCAATGCAGACATTGACTCAACAGCAGTAGAAGCTTTTTGGGGGGCAATTTGTTACATTTCTGACGCATACTTCCTTCAATAAATGGAGGGAGGCTTGCTTGGTTTTCTTGTCATTCTCCTTTTTGTCTGTACAATAACCCTCTGAAGTTTGATAAGCACAAAAGTAATGAGTGACAGAACATGGCTTGTTATCAGCCAGCAAACTAAAAAAGGCTCCAACCCCATGGTCCCAAAGAGAATGTTGCTAGGTGCGTGAATGGAGTTAATTTCTCTCTTTTCTTCTCTCCATGGAGAGAAAGATATCAGGGGAAACAGAAGATCCAATCCATACTAACATTACTGGCCTCCTTTTTGTGGATGTGGGAATTGGTGCCACCCTTACCACTCTGCTTTGGTGCTTGAATGGCAAAAAGAAACATGCAGCAGATGGACTGACTTTGGGTATGCTGAGTGCCAAGCCTTCCAATTTTCATGATATGATGGAGAACAACATATGCTTTCCAAATTGTGAGCTATGATATTCTCTCTCCCTTGGCTTAGGGTTGCTGTGGACATACCTTGAAATGGCTTTGTAAACCACAGTTTGATGTGATGTGTTACTCGTGCTCCCATTACATAGGAACAGGCAGGCTGAGAAGGTAGAAAATGAAAGCGACAAGTGCTTCTGAAACATTGCTGCCCATCTTGAAACTCAAGCCCTGGTTTAGTTTCTAAACTGTGGTTATGTAAACCACAGCTTGGTGTGGTTTCTGGAATGAATATAAGAAAGCTGGCACTTAAAAAAATATTGTGTAAGGTCAGCTTTAAGGAATTTGAGAGTTTTGCAGGCTTGCAGCTCTTCAGAGTTTCTTATCTGTTTGCCTGTCCAGTCTTGTTATCTTGGATCACTTGAAGTGCCTAGTTGTTGTTGTTTTGGTAACTTCCTGGATGGTTGGACAAAGCACTGCTAAGGAACTTTGATATTTACAGGCTCTTGCAGCAGTTGAAAGTTGAGATGATGGCAAAGATTCTGATGCTCCTGTCTTCATTTCAAAAAATATTTCCAAGAAAATCAACACATTTTGTTTGGGAGGCAAGGAATTACACCTGCCTGAACCTTGTGTGCCTTCAAGACTTATGGTGACCCTAAGGCAAAATTTGCCTTCCTCTGAGAGTGTGATTTGCCCAGTGTCACCCAGTAAGCTTCCATGGTCTAATAGGGATTTGAATCCGTGTCTCCAAAGATTTAGTTCAGTGCGCAAACCATATTGACTCCCATTTGTATAGTATAACTAAGCCAAGTTAATTTTTCCCATCCTTGCCTTAAAGAAAAAAGGGATTCTTGAACTGATGGAGCTGTGGTGTTTCAAAAATTGGTGAAATATTAGTAAAACATGGGGAAAGCTGTTGAGTGAGTGCTTCTAGGTTTGCAATTTAAATCCATCTTTTCTTGGACTACTAACATTTACATGTGCTGAGGACAGGTTGCATTCAGTGGTCCCTGCACTTTACAGCAGTTGAAGAGAGAAACAGATGATGATGATGATGATAATAATAATAATAATAATAATATTTATTTGTATTCTGCTTTTTCACAAAGGAATCAAAGTGGATTCCAACAGTATAAATAAAACATAAACAATTAAAAATTACAATTTAAAAAACCCCAACCCCAACCCCTCCCCCCAATCATAAAAACAGTGATCAATCCCTAAAAAAAGATTAAACATCAAAAAAATTTAAAACTTTCCAATATGAATACATTTAAATTTTGGGCAGATTAGCCCTAGAAATGAGTCTTCCTCTGGGGAGGGGAGACGGTCACAGGGGCTATGGTATCAATCAATTTTGATATCGGTATCAATAGAGGGGGAGGCAAGTCTAATGGATCTAACCTAGTCTGGAAAGGCCTGCCGGAAGATAGAGCTGTTCTGAAATATCAGCACTATTTCAGCAAGCATCTTCATTTCTCATTGCCATTTCTACAGTGCCTTGAAGATTGTTATCCCATTCACCCACTGTTGCTTGGCACAAGATGTAAATTTTGTCTCACACCTTAAATGGGTGTGCTGGCCTTGAAACAAGAGATTGCCTTGTCATCTACATCTTTGTGGTTGTCAGGGTGCGTATTTGGGTGCCTGGCACAGATTCACTGTTGGTCAGTAATCTCACCAGTGATGGTTCAAGATAACAAGCCTATATCATTCTCAGACTGTGAACAAGTTGCTTCTCTGGATTCCAATATTCTGTCATGCATCATTTCCAACACAGTATTGTTCAGCATTTAGTGTGAAGTATTGGTGCAAATGTTTTCCATGGTCTTCACTGTAGGCTATATGTTTGTCCAGTATTTTAAGCCAGTGAAGACTGGACTTCCTGGGTCAGAGGCAAAAGCAATCTTCTATATGAAACATAAATCAGAGTAGGCAAAGTGCACCCCTTCATATGTTGCTGAATGGCAATTCCCATCATTCCTAGCCAGCATATCCAGTGAGGAGAAGTGCAGAGAGGTGCCAACATCTGAAGGCTTGCGCTTTACCCACACCAATCTGTGCCTTGTTAGAAGTACACTGATAATGTAATGATATCCCAGATGTAACCTCAACAGGATTGTTGAAAGGTAGAATAAACTTCTCACTGTCTAATACCTATATTTATCTTAGGTTGAAAATGAAGTGGCCTCGAATAGTGGAGGCACCTGTCTTGAGGAGCTTGCAGTCTTAAATTCAGCAAGGATACTGAAGGCAGAAATATAGAATTGATGGGTTGGGAATTCTGTTCATAGGTTGCATAAAGCTTCTTTAAGCTGCTGCTCTAATCTGAATCCTTTTGTTACTTCCGTCAACTTTGCTTCTTGATTTCTGATTTTTATTTTGAGCCTGTTTGAGAGCTATAAAATGGGCTATAAGTGTGTTAAATGAATTCATAGACACAAACATGTCTGGAAAATCGGGATGCGAAGGGATCTTGCAGCACCTTTGAGACTAACAGAAGGATAGAGGTTGGCAGCATGAACTTTCGTGAAACAAGGTTGTGTTCTCGCTCCAACTCTATTTACAATCTTCTTCAGCATGATGCTCCAAAGGGCTATGGCAGATCTCAAAGAAGAAGACGATGGCATTTACATATGCTACCATACTGATGGTAGCCTGTTTAACTTAAGCCGCCTGAGGGCCTGCACTAAAACTCTAAACTATCTAGTCCGTGAGCTGCTTTTTGCTGACGATGCTGCCCTCGTTGCCCATACGGAAGCAGCTCTGCAGCGCCTAAATCTTGCTTTGCAACAGCTGCAGAGCTCTTTGGACTGGAAGTCAGTCTGAAGAAAATGGAAGTTCTCTACCAGCCGACACCTCAGGAAGAACACTACCATCCCCACATCATTGTAGGCACATCTGTGCTTAAGTCCATCCAGCAGTTCACCTACCTGGGAAGCATCATCTCCTCAGACGCCAAGATTGATAAAGAGATCGATCACAGACTGGCAAAGGCATATAGTGCATTCGGAAGGCTTCACAAAAGAGTCTGGAGTAACAAACACTTGAGGCGAAGCACAAAAATCAGTGTGTATAGAGCCATTGTACTGTCTATTCTCCTCTATGGGTCTGAAACATGGGTCACCTATCGCCAACACTTACAACTCCTTGGACGCTTTCATCAGCGCTGTTTACGCACAATTCTAAATATACACTGGACTGACTATGTGACGAATGTTGCTGTCCTTGAGCAAGCAGGGATCACCAGCATTGAGGCCATGCTATTGAGGACGAAGCTGCGCTGGGCAGGACACATTTCTAGGATGAAGGACCATCGCCTCCCAAAAGTAGTATTCTACGGTGAACTCGCCACGGGTCAGCGTAAGAGGGGCGCCCCAAAGAAGAGATACAAGGACTCCCTGAAACAACATCTCAGGCTTGGCCAAATTGATCACCAACAATGGTCTGCCCTGGCCTCGCATCATGAGGCATGGAGATGCACTATCCACGATGCTGCAGCCTTTTTCGAAAGCTCACGGCAAATAAGTCTCAAAGAGAAACGACAACGCAGAAAGAACCTCAACCCGGAAACATTACCCAAAGAGACTTACCGCTGTGCTTTCTGCAACCGGACCAGTTTGTCCCGGATTGGCCTTTTTAGTCACCAACGTGCTTGTACAAAGTGCAGGATGAGTCCTTCCTGAATCTTCGTTTGCGAAGCAAAGCCAGAGAGAGAGAGAGACTTCTTTAGATGCATCAAATGCATCTGAGGAAATAGACTCAAGTCTAGGAAGCTCATGCTGCCATCTTCTGTCTTTCAGTTAGTCTCAAAGGTGTTGCAAGATCCCCTTGCATACTAAATGAATTATGGTAGTGAAGCATTCGATGTTGACTCAGCATTATATATGATGGCTCTGTATCCCAAAGGCACTTCCCCTTGACATCATTGTGTTATGAGCAACATCCACTTCCACAAGTTTGTAAAGAGCAGCCTCTCACTCAGTCATACCCTACCATGCCACCTTCACCTTCAAAGCTGGTGAGGCAATGGTGGTGTACTTCAGATCCATCATCAGAAGTCTTCCTAAATCAGTTGCTAGCTTGTTTTAGTGGTTCCTATCCTTAGGGAGAGGCCATGCAGCTTAGCTCCCTCGATTCAAAGTTTGATTTACTTTTAACAAGGGAACAAATGGTTTCAAACTGGGAGAGAGGTGTATTTTCTCCTCCCCATTGCCCTCAGTAGCAGTCATTTACCAGCAGAGAAGGGGGCCGGTCATCCTGACGATGGGTAGCTCCGCCTGCAAAGGCTCCTGTAGGCAGGACAAAGAATTAAAGAAACAAAGGCCAGGGGCCTGACCCCACCAACGTGGGCGGAGCGACCCCTAGCAATCCTCAGTCTGCTTCCTGCCTTGCTCCAAGTAGGACGCTTCCCATACCTTCCAGAGGAATTTTCCTTCTCTTCTTCGGATCAGCTCCCCCAGACTTGCCTGGCTTGACTCTTTCTTCTCCTTCCCTTCCTTTACTTTCTTTAAAAAAAAAAAAAAAAAAAAAAAAAAAACCTCCTTTCCTCCTTCCTTCCCCTTCTACTCCTTTCCTTCCCCCTCCCCCTTCCCCCATGGCGAGCGGGGAAGAGGCCAGAGCACAGGGCGAGCTAGCCTCCACCCGGTCCGGGCCTGCCCCGGCTTTGCCGGATGCCTGCCCAGGGACCACGGCCACGGAGACCGGCCAGGGGGTGGAGGCGAGGCTACACCGGGCTGAGGCGGCTGCCTCACAACCCGCTGCTGGAGCCGGCGGCCCCCATCCGACCTGGTCAGGGTTGGTTCAGGGAGAGCCTGCATCGCCGCTGGATGAGACCGCGCAGGGGGACGAGGTAAGCCACCCCGCGCCGCGGGTGCTTCGCTGGCCCCGCTCCCCCCCAGGCACGCCTCCCAGGGGTTCCCAGGACACCCTGCGGGACGAGGGAGACCCCAGGGAAGCACCAGGGTGGGGGAACGGGCCCTTGATGCCCCCGTTTTGCCCCTCCTTCTTTGGCTGGCCGGGGCCCTTCTTTCAAGCCCCCTCCATTCCCTCAGGACCGCCATCCGCTGGGAACAACCGGGAAGGATTTTTCGGGCCGCAATGGGGATTCCCCTGGCTAGCGGCCCCCAACCTCGGGTGGTTTCCCTCCAGAGGGGCGGGCTCTTCACCCCCTAACCGTGGCGCCAGGCCACACAAACGTGCGGCGGCCGCGAGAGGCCACCATCCCAGCCACGTGGGCCGCGATGGCGGCGGCCATCTTGGCCACGTGGACTTCTATGGGGGCGGCCATCTTTCCCCAGAGTTCAGGGAGGGCGGCGGCCATGCCCCACGTGACCCGGAAATGGGGTCACGGGACCGCGCAGCGGATATCAGCGGAGGACAGGGCACCATGGGGGGGGATGGCAGCGGCCCTAAGGGGCGCCGGGTTCCCCTTTCTAGGGATAGAGGTTCTGCCAGCCGCTCCGGCTCCAGCGACTCTCAACCCCAGGGCCCACCTGTTGAGTCGGACATACAGAGGGATGGGGACGACAGGGCCCCTAGGGACCGCTCTGTCCCCCGATCCCTGGATCGCCCCTCCTCCTCTAGATCCTGGCAGGGTGATTACTCCGATTCAGACTCCGAATCGGACCACTCCCATCAACCACCAGCTAAAAGAACTAGATATGCCAGGGACTCATCCAAAAGAAAGAGGTCCCCATCCCAATCCTCGGAGGACAGGGGGACCCCCATGGCCCCAGACTCCGAGGCTTCAGATTCCGAGGAAGGCGAACTTTCTCAGGAGGAGGGGGAGGGGTCTAGGGACACCCCCATGTCCTCTCGCCTTCTCAGGCCAGAGGACTACCCACTCCTTATCAAGAAAACCATTAAAACCCTGGGCATTTCTCTGCCATCTACCGAGACTCCAAAAATTGACTCAGACCTCCCTAGGGTGGGCGAAGAGCTTTTCCCAGTCTCAACCTCTTCAGTCCAAGAACTGGCCTGCCCCTACAACATTATGCAAATCATTAGAGACGAATGGAACAAACCAGCAGCATCTAGGCCCAATCATAGCGCCATTCGAAAACATTACATTCTGCAGCAGGGTGTGATGGATAGCCTCAAGGTCCCCCTAGTGGACGCTCCGGTGTCGGCTTTGGTTTCTTCTGCTGTGTTCACTAGAGATGGCGAGGACACCCTCAGAAATCCAGAGGATAGGAGGGCGGAGGGAGCACTCAAAAGAACCCACGAGGCAATCTCAATTGCCATCAGGGCGGCGACCACTGTGTCCTTGGTGATGCGTGCCTCCCTCCAGTGGTCCAAGGACCTACTGGAACTCCTCCCTCACACAGACACCAAGGTCAGGCAAACCATTAACAAAATTTCTAAGGCCTTGGCCTTGGGGGCCGACGGCACCTTGGATGCCATTCAGCAGTGTGCTAGGGCACAGGCGGCAGCCGTGGCGGTCAGGCGGCAGTTCTGGCTCAAGAACTGGCAGGTAGACTCCAGGTCTAAACAAAATTTGGCTTTCACCCCCTTCCTGGGTACCAAACTCTTCGGAGAGTCCCTAGACCCTGTGTTAGTGGAGGGAAAAGATAAGAAGAAAGCCTTGCCCTCGACTAAAAAGAGAGGAGACAAAAGGCAGTTCAGAAAAACTTCTTCCTTTCGATCTTCGCGCTCCTTTTTTCCCTCCAACTCCTTTCAAGCCAGGGAGTCTAGACCCAGCAAGTCTCGCTGGGGGGACTCTAAGTCCAACAAACAAGGCCGATCCACCTTCCCCTCCAAGGGTGGAGGGGGCTCCAAGCATCAAGCAAACCAACAGGCGTGACGGGGCCCTTCCGGTAGGAGGTCGCCTTCAGGGATTCGCAGATGTTTGGGAGGGCTCCACAACAGACAGATGGGTTCTCGACACCGTCCGCGATGGATACAGACTAGAGTTCCTCCGTACACCTCGAGACCTCTTCATCCCTTCCCCCAAGTCCAGCGATCCCGAAAAACACCGCCTCCTACTGGAAGCCATCGACCGCCTAATCTCTGCCAACGCCATCGAGCCGGTCCCAATAGACCAGAGGGGCCTGGGTTGTTATTCCACTTTCTTTCTGGTGCCCAAGAAGAACGGAACCTGGAGGGCCATCCTCAACCTGAGACCACTCAACCAGTTCATACGCAAGAAAAAGTTCAGGATGGAGACCCTCAAGACTATTCTGGACAGCCTTCAACCCAACGACTTTCTGTCCTCTATAGACCTCCAAGATGCTTATCTCCATATTTTAATCCACCCTTCTTCCCGTCGTTTTCTCCGATTCAAATATGGCAAGCGCCATTTCCAATTCAGGTCACTTCCTTTTGGCCTCTCGTCCGCTCCCAGGGTTTTCACCAAAATCATGGTGGCTCTGGTCGCTCATTGGAGGACCCAGTTCATCCACGTTCATCCATACCTGGACGACCTCCTAATCAGGGCCCCCTCGATTCAACAGGCCATAAGGGACACTGCCAGGGTCCTCAGATCATTGGAGGACCACGGGTTTCTGGTCAACCTGGACAAGAGCTCGATTCAGCCCAGTCAACAGATCCTCCACCTAGGATCTCAGATAGACACTCACTCGGGGGCGGTCTGCCTGACTCCGGAGCGGGCCTCAACCATTCAGAAGACAGTCCGGAGGGTTCTCAGGTCTCCCCGAGCCAGCCTACAGCTACTCTCTCGCCTACTGGGCCTGATGATAGCAGCTATCGAATGCCTGCCCTGGGCGAGGTTCCACGCCAGGCCCCTGCAATGGCTTCTTCTCCCACATCAACAGGCCATCGCACAAAGGAGTCACCGCAAAATACAGATACACGACCAGGTTCGACAGTCCCTCAGATGGTGGATATCCCAGGCAGTCTCCAGGGGCCGCCCCATCTGGGAGACAGAAAAGATCCAGATCACCACAGATGCCAGCCTCCGAGGCTGGGGAGCCCACTGCGGGTCCCAACTGGCCCAAGGACGATGGTCCCTGGAAGAACAGTCCCACAGCATCAATTGGCTGGAACTTCGAGCGATACGGCTAGCCCTCCAATCCTTCAGGGGACTTGTTCGTCACAAGCCAGTTCTCATACGAACGGACAACATTACCGCCAAGGCACATGTCAACCGCCAGGGAGGAACAAGGTCACGAACCCTGATGAAGGAAGCCCAGCTGCTGTTAACGTGGGCAGAGACCAACCTGGTGTCTCTACATGCAGAACACCTCCAAGGTCAGCTAAACTCCAAGGCCGACTGGCTAAGCCGAACAGATATCGATCAAGGAGAATGGAGCCTTCACCCAGAGGTGTTCCAGACCATAGTGGAAGTCTTCGGACCACCGATAATAGACCTGTTCGCCTCACCCATCAACGCCAAGACTCCCAGGTTCTTCTCGAGATTCAAGACTCAGGGGGCAGAGGACTTCGATGCACTGACGTGCCGCTGGCCGAAGGGACTCCTTTATGCCTTCCCTCCAGTAACGCTGTTGACGAAACTTCTGTCCAAAGTCCGAAGGACCGGAGCGGTGGTCATCCTGATAGCTCCGGCTTGGCCCAGGCGCCCGTGGTTTTCCGACCTTCTCAACCTCTCAGCACAAAACCTGCCTCTCCCAACCAGACCGGATCTGTTGTCACAGGGTCAAGTCTACCATCCAGACCCGACCTGGCTTCAGCTTCGCGCCTGGAAATTGAGAGGAACATGCTAACCAAATATGGCTATTCTACCGAGGTGATAGAGTCGATCCTGGCATCTAGACGCCAGTCGACCATTAAGATCTACGAATACACCTTCGCGGCGTTCAAGAGATGGTGTAAACGCAAAAAGAAGGACTTCGTTCGGGTCACGGTCCCCACTCTCCTACAGTTCCTTCAGGATGGCTTCAACCAGGGCCTCCGACCTAACACGGTGAAAAGACAGGTGGCTGCGATTACCTCCATACTTCCACACGACCAAGCTGTTCGGATCTCCCATCACCCACACGTCAAACGGCTGCTCAAAGGAGTCTCCAACAAATCAGCCCCGACTAGACACCGCTTTCCCTCGTGGGACCTCCACACAGTTCTCAAAGCCTTGACAATTCAACCCTTCGAACCGATCAGAGAGACTACCCTAAAGCTTCTTACTTTCAAGACTCTCTTTTTGACGGCAATTACATCTGCCCGACGAGTCTCGGAGATCGGGGCCCTGTCAGTCAGAAGGGAGCGGTGCATCATACGACCTGACTCAGTTCTGCTGAGACCGGACCCGACCTTCATCCCCAAGGTAAACTCGATTTTCCATTCTTCTCAGGACATCGTCCTGCCTTCTTTTTGCCCCAGGCCGACAAACGACCTTGAGAAGATTTGGCACACCCTAGACGTCCGCAGAGCCATTAGGGTCTACCTCAAAAGGACAGCAGCTTTTAGGAAAACCGAGGCTCTCTTTGTTTCCTTCCAACCAAGATCCAAGGGCAAAAAGGTCTCAGTTTCGACACTCTCCAGGTGGATCAAGCAGTGCATCATCACAAGCTACGAGATCCTGGACCTATCCCCTCCTAAGGACATCACGGCCCATTCCACCAGAAGCTCTGCAACCTCGGCAGCTTTCTCCACTAATGCTCCACTCGCCGAGATTTGCAGGGCGGCCACATGGAAGACTCCGTCCACGTTCATTAGGCACTACAAGCTGGACGTTTTTCAATCAGCAGAGGCAGCCTTTGGTCGTAGAGTCCTTCAACAAATAGTTCCACGGTCACCCCAGGCGTCAGCAGGCCCACCCTAGAGAGGGATCAGCGCTTTTTTAAATCCCATCGTCAGGATGACCGGCCCCCTTCTCTGCTGGTAAATGGAACGTTAGTCCTTACCTGAGATACGTCCCTTTACAGCAGAGAAGGTCCGGTCATCCTCCCCACCCTTCCGCCTGCGGACGCCTGAAAACCAATGACTGAAGGGTTGATCTAAGGACTTGGACTGCTATTTTTCTCCTAATCTCCTGAGCCAGCCCAGTCTGGTTGCCTATTATGTCTCGAGGCCACTACATGTTCAAGGAGGCTGTTCATTGACTGAGGATTGCTAGGGGTCGCTCCGCCCACGTTGGTGGGGTCAGGCCCCTGGCCTTTGTTTCTTTAATTCTTTGTCCTGCCTACAGGAGCCTTTGCAGGCGGAGCTACCCATCGTCAGGATGACCGGACCTTCTCTGCTGTAAAGGGACGTATCTCAGGTAAGGACTAACGTTCCATTTTGCAAATAGTAGCAGGGTGGGAGTACACACATCCCTGCATTGTATGTTGATTAACATACACAGGGAGACAAAAGCCTTTGTTCCTAATCAAGGGTTATAAGATAAGAGCTGGACCTCTTGATGAATTTTTGATCAGCCATTTCCTGTTGAAATCTTGTATTGGAAGTTCTTTTGTTCAAAAATGGCCAATGCAAGGTCAAAGACAGATTGTCCAGGGAGACTGAAGTGTCCCATCTCTGTTTTTCTTTAAGATCAGTCCTCTTTTTCCTGATTTAGATAACCCTTAGCTGCTATTTATCTCATGCGGAAGACTTCCCATTTGCTACTTTGTACTCTGAATAAAGAATACCAAGAGGTCTAGTCATGCATAGTTTGTAGTTTCAATAGGTGTTCAGTACTGGACTATATGGGGAGAAAACTTCATGGAAAAAACTTTGTGGAAAAAGATTTGACTGAGGTGGACTGGTATAGGAAATACTATATTAATTTATCTGGTGTTTTATGTACTGATAAGAAAGCAAAATAGCTCAAGTCAAGTCACAAAAATACCGTACAGTATTTTATTTAATTTATATTCCACCTTGCTCTCAGTGTGGTACACAAAGTGGATTAAAACAGGACTAAAACAAGATAAAGTTTAAAACCAGATGATAAAATGTTAAAATACAACCAACGGCTATCATATTAAAACATCATTCATTTTAAAAAGTATGAAATAGTTTATTAACAGTAAAAATAAAAATACAGCACACCATGCATAAAAAGTATCCCCACAACCAATTAAATATTTGTTCCCTATATTTCTTTTTCTTTTTGCTTAGTTTTGATAAATCTAATCCCCTGGCCCCCATATGCTTCCCTGCTGTGCTCTGTTGCTGACCTACCAGTGTGTAATCTGAGGGTTTTTCTGTAATCTGGCCACTCTCTGTAGCTCTTGTTGATAGGATTAGTGCCATTGTGTTTGACATTTGTTGTTTCTATTGAGCAACTTTATTGGTAATGTAATAGACCTTTATCTTGGTGATAAAAGCCCTGGCATGACTTCAGTGGAAAGACTACTTTCCTGAAGGCTTTTGTCTTGTTTGGATGAATTGAACCACTGCCTTAGTCTCCTGTGGAAGAGTTGTGAGCAAACACAGTTGTTGCATCTTTACATTTGGAGGTGGGGAGGATAGTTTTGGGGAGGGAGATTTGTGATGCAAACTCTCTTGAAGCCAGTCCTGGAACATTAATTTTGTTTGCAGATTGGACAAGTTCTTTAGAGATCTGCCCGGAAAATGAATTATGAAATGAGAGCCAAGGACTCGGGCATGCATCTTTGTTAAGAGGAAGGGTAGTGCGGTAGCCATGTTGAGGATATTCAGCATAGTTTTGACCACTCCTTTCTTAACAGTGTTATAATGGAGATAGAAAACAGTACAGAAACTGGTGGTCAAAATGATCAGATAGCTGGAGCACCTCTTCTATAAGAAAAACTAAAACACTGGTGATGGTGGTGGTGGTGGTGGTGGTGGTGGTGGTGGTGGTGGTGGTGGTGGTGGTGGTAATGAAGAGGGCAAAGGAGAGAATGAGAGAGCATGATGGAGAGCTATAAAATTTCGAATGGCGTGAAAAGTGTGGAAAGAAAGAACTTCTCCCATTCTCATCCCAGAGGTATAGAACCAAGTCATCAGATCACACCATTGGAAGGGTCCTCATGGCCTATGAAGTCCAACCCACAGCTCAGTGCAGGGTCTCCAGCTAAAGTATACTAGGCTGGGATCAATCAAATGGATGGGTAGCAGATTCAGGACAGATAAAAGTGCTGGTTCATAAAATGGCCCAGTGTGTGATGGTGGTAACAGGCTTAACTGGCTTGAAAATTTAATTAGACTGCTAGGTGCTTCTAGCTAATATGAGATTGAAATTCTCATCATCCACAGCATTGTAGTTACCATATTGAGAAGGGTGAATTCATGGGGGATGGTTCATTTGTTTCAGCAGGGCTTGTTCAAGAGAACTTTTCAATGATGTGTGGGAGGCAAAATCCTTTCTACTTACTGGAGCATTAAGTTATGTTAATTGTTCTTTCATGTTCTGTGCTTATCTTCTCTGTGTGGTTTTATTATGTGTACTTTTTTTTAACCTCGTAAACTTACCGGGTTTTGCTGGAGGGCAATATAGTAATACTGTATTTTCAAATTAATTAATTAATTAATTAATTGTGCTCCATGGGCTTTTAATAGTCAGGGCTTGAAGTGCAACAGATCTGAATTATATCCCTAACACTTCAATACAAGGTAGTGTTAAGGGGGAGTGTTCCTTTGGCCTCTTGGCTATTAGACTTTGGAGTCCTACGAAACTCAGTACTGGTACCTATTCTTTTTAACATCTATATCAGGGCTCAAAATGGTATAACCTTCTTTGGACTTCAGCTCAGCAGTCTGACTTACCATGGGCCTTGGCGAGAAATACCAAGAATTCAACCATATCTGAAAGGGCACATTACTCCCACTCCCAATCTACATGAAGACATCCAGAGTTTTGATGTTTGGTGATACTACACTGATAATACTCAGTTGTGCCATATTTTCCAGATTATGCCAAAAAGGTTGTGAAAGTGTTGAATTACTGTTTGGATGCAGCGAGTGGTTGAAAGTAGGTGGAAAAATTGAGATTCAGTCCCAAGAAGGCAAAAACCCAATCCAATTGGGATTGGGATTACCATTGTTCAGAATGGGGTTCCATTCCTTCCAAAAGGCATGATTCATTGTTTGGGGGTGTTCTTACAAACAACATTGCTCCTGGAATACCACAGTAGAAACCTCAATTACCTCCCAGTTAAATTATTATTATTATTATTATTGTTATTATTATTATTATTATTAAACTTTATTTATATAGTGCTGTAAATTTACACAGCACTGTACATAAAATCATTTGATTAGACGGTTCCCTGCCTTCATGCTTACAATCTAATCACTATATATTATGTGGGGCTGTTTTTCCAAAGTGTTTGGAAGGTACAGTGAGTGCAAAATGTGAAGGTCAGGCAGTTGTCATCTGTGTGCCTGAGAAACTATGGGGCTGAATGTACGGGCAGGATTCCATAGTCCAACCCAGAGGTTTCCTGGCCACAGTTCCAGCCTTTTTCTGTCCCTGCTACCTACCTGGGTCAGTGCAGCGACAGGTGGGTGTTTGCCTGCCCGGTGCTGTGCCATGGCATTGCCACCGCCCCCTTACCTGCTGCCACTGTTGCGTTCCTTGTGAAAACTCCCGCTGTGGCCTGTAAGGGAGAAAATGGGGCACCTGGTTTTACCCATGTGGTCAGGTGCTTTCTTCTGACATCACAGTCTGTGACTGGGACCTTCAGAGGGAAGGCAACGGCAGCAACAGGCAATGAGGTGCGCAGCTATACAGTCTGACAGCTGTGGTGGTGGAGTTTCCAGGAAACTCCTCTACAACAGCTGGTTACTAAAGACCATGCTAAGGGACTTTTGGGCTTCAGTGTGGCCAGAACTGCTAGATTGGCATCCAGTCTGTCCATTCCCAGGACGGGGCTGTTGGCCTGTGTCATCTAAACAGGATGATGTATGCTGGGGGGAACATGGGTGTTTTGGTCCACTCATAAAGCTCCTATGCATCATCTGTCTTATATCAAGTGCATTGTCTTCCAGTTTATTTCCAAGATCCATTCAAGCTCTGGCTTTTGACCTACAAGAACAACTTGAGGCTAGATTCGCTGTCATAAGATCCTCAGTGTATTCCCTGTGGTATCTGCCACCACCCTTAGATGTTAAGTTGGTGAATTCTTGAGAAATGCCCTTTTCTGTAGCAACACTTTGATTGTGGAACTCTTTCCAACTAAAGTCAGGCTGACTCCATCCTTGTTGAGCTACTGGAACACAGCCAAGACTGTGTTGCTCCATGTGACCTTTGGTGCTCAGAAACTACTGTTGAGTTTAGGGACTATTATAATTATATACTTTTTGAAACTGGTTTTTAAATACTGTTTTAAGCGTAAAATTGTTTTAATATGTTTTTAGTAGTTAACATGCTTTTAACTAGTGTGTGTTGCCTCAGGAGACCAGATGGCCCTGATAGGTGATAAGTAAATACTTTAAATAAATACATTTGAAAATCATGTTGTGCAGCCATGAGGATTATGTGTTCCCCTTTTGGCTCTGCTCTGGAGAATTCCACATTCCAGACTTTGCATAGTAGCTCATTACTATTTCACCATCCCTCTTTCCTAGCTTTCATTACAGATCAAAAGAAATCTGAATGAAGAATAGGATGTATTAAGATGGGTTGGAGGCTTCCAATTTGCCACAGATCCCAGTATGTCTGAGAATCTCTTAGTTAGGTGTGCAGAAAATATGGATCTCTAGATGTTTCTGGACTGCAGCTCCCATTGGCCATTAGCAGTTAAGGCAATGGAGGAAAAAGGTGGAGAGCAATGGAGAGGTATGATGGAAGTTACAATCCAACAACATCTGGAAATCCACACACTCTCCATCTGCATCTTAATTTGTCTGTTCTCTTTCTCTTACAACTTGGTGCTACAAGAAGTAGAATAGTAATGTAGAAACCCAGTTGATCCTTGATATAGATGTTTTTACTGTGTCATCTGTCACTGCTTTTTTCTGTAGCAGTTTTGTTGTTAGAACACAATGTAGTAGGTTCCACAATACAGTGGGTTCCAACAGAGATGGAGGTGATTGAGTTGTATTTTTAAAATATATACTAACCACTGATTTGGGCCTTAATCATATTGAGCAGGCCAGTTACCAGATGTTCTTATGTTCTTATCATCAGCTGAAGTTGGATAAACAGAAAGTTTTAGAGGGCACCTAAAAGGCTGTAGCCTTTTAAGTGTGAAGATTTAACAGATGTTTTTGAACTTCCTTGGCGAATTTCAGTATGGCAAAGCTGTTGGATATGTAATTATCAGCCATCAATCACAGAAGCCAGTTCTGGAGCTAAGCTGAGCTTGGCTTCTTCCTGGTTAACCCAGTCAAAAACTTTCTCATCCAGTGAGAATTCAGTGCCAGTCCAGAATCGGCTCCTTAGGTAGCAAATCCGTAGCTAATTTGGTTGTCTTCTCAAACTTGGAATGGAAGAAATGGGTAATCTTAAATTATGTGTCTTGACAAAAAAGGCAACCTCTTCTATCACTGGTACCAAGCCCAATTACCCTTCTCTAGTGAGGACCATTATTGCTCAAAGCAAACATATCTATTTTGTGTTTATATTTCTATAAAAATATAAAGAAAAAATCCTAGGAGATTCTCACCAGAAGATCTTTAACAGGTAGTCTATTAATGCTCATCCCAAACAGTGTTGTCAATTGCTTACAGCTGAAGTACTGGGTTAGGTAAGTCCTTGCATACCTTTAACATATGCTTCAAAGATCTAAGTCACTGGGGTACACTTTTTTAAACAGAAATACAGAACAAAAGAGGGGGCTTGTTAGCAGTTAACTATATTCACCACAAAGATAAAGGTAGAAAGCTGGACTTTTCTTATCCTCTGCATACACGAGTCAGTTTAGTGTAGTGGTTTGTTGTAATGCGAATGACTTTAAATTTCCTGGACTTTGCCCAATTACGGCATTGCCAGAGGAGGAGAGGCCTGCCTGCTAAAGATACTCTCCCCATACCATCTTAACTAAGGACAGAAAGAACAAAATGCAGGCATCTTACTAACATACCTAATTTTTTTCCTGTTTGGTATGTAACATCTTGCCTGATGAAGAAGCTAGTGGAGCTTCAAAAGCTTGCAATAAGTATATTGTGCATTTTGGTTGGCCAGTAAAGGTATCGCTGTTTGGTGGATTTTTGTTTGAATTTACATATTACACTGTTAGTTACATGGAAATCCAAGAAAATGAATACTTGATGAGATGTTTGGAGTCTGAAGCTAACTTTAATCTAGAGTTAAAATTGTATACTTGCTGCCTAGTTCAAATAAGTCAGTCCTGGCTAATGTATCTAGATTAACAGTGAAAGCCACCCAACTCAGAATCACACATAAGAATAATTGAGATTAATTGTTTTCATAAAAAATGTGGATTCAGTAAATATGTTCGTAAGTATTGTATTTGATGTTCTAATATATTTTAAAATAATTTTTAAACCTTACATTCTTGCCTTTATTGTATTGTTTGATTGCTTATTATTGAATTCTCTTTTGGCTACAATCTATATTTGCAGCATAATAATAAAATGGATTGATTGGATATTCATAGATACGATTGCGCTATAGCCATGCATTATTCTGCCCTCCAGGCAGTTAGAATCCTGCCCTGGTACATATATTCCTGCAGCAATTTTACTACAGACGGGTAAGATCCAGTGGGTCATCTGCAGTCAGGCAGTGGTTCTTGGACTGCAAAATGTGGACTGGCAGAAATAATGGCTTGCAATGCGAACTGAAAGGTTTAACAGGTCTATTCTTTCCCATTTAAGTCTCCACTTCTGCAACAGCTGCCCTGCTTTGGATTTACGCCTGAACTTCTCGCCTTTCTGTGCCATTCAACCTACTTGAATCCTAAAAATAATCCATGGTGGAAGTAGTGGCTTGGCAAGGGCATCATGCAGCAAATGCCAGCTTCCAAGGGTGACTTTGAATACCCTTCTGTTTTAATGCCCCTTGAAAATGAGCAGCAGCTTAGAATAGAGAAGCTGGTGAGAGAGAAGTCCTGGGTTTTTTTTATTGATGGCCAACTTGCCAAATGACTTTCAAGCAAGGCAAGATTGTGCCTAGCTCTTCAGAGGAGAGCCGTGTATAATGTGGGGATGCGTGCCTTGTTCTGTCCCTTCGCTCTTCCTGTAATCCCCTCCCACATGACATGGCCTGGATCCAAAAAACCCTCTAGAAAAACAAGCTTTGCAAAGGCACAAATGTACCAAGGCAGACAGCTCGGTATCTGTGATGCTGTCTTGCTTGTATCCTGCATGTCCTTCATGCAGTTAAAACTTCAGACATTTCACGTTTCACCAGATAAAACTCGGGTTATGACTTCATCAGGGCTGGAAGAAAGTATTCTTAGGTGCTGGCATCATGTTTAGTGTGGGTGCCTGTTACTCTTTCTGTTCTGGCCTTCTAGATTCATCTGTGCAAAGGAGACTGGAGAGTTCTCTTTTGGAGAGGTTTCTGGAGATTCTGGATTCAATCTGTAATTTAGGTTTTGGTGATATAGGATGGTTTAGACTTGTGATGTGGGTTCTTTTTGCAAGCCACCTTAATAAACATGTTTGTCAGTTGTGGTATGTCCCCCCATGGAAAAGACTTTCAGTTCTATCCTGTTAGCTTTACTTCTTTGGTTTTATCTGGTGCAGTTCCATAGAGTGAAATGAAGGTGTCTTCTAATACTTAAAATTTAAGTATTAAGTATATCTTTGCCTTCATTCCCTCTACATAGATCAGCCAGAATATCTTTTATTCTTTATTGGTGTGCCCTACCCTTCTTGAAAGGAGACACAAATACAACTGCTAAGTTTTTGATAATAAGAATTGGAATACATGCACTTCCTCAAATTCTTCTCAATGTATTTTGAGGCAATATTCTGGAAATTCCGGAATATTTCTGAATATTTTCTATCAATATTAGGTATGTGGCTGTTGATGCTTGGTAGTAGGCATGCAGTAGCACCTAGTATTTGGTCAAATGAAAGAGGCCAATTTGGACCAAGAGATAGCCAGGTTAGTCCGTCACAGTATTAAAATAAAAAGGGGTTGGGTAAGAGAAGAAGGAAGTGAGTAGTACATTTATGACTTAAAAGGTGCTACTGTACTAGATTCTGTGCCACACCATTTTCCTTTTTAAGATGGGCAAGGTACTTTTTAGCCATGGGCAGTGGCGTCACTAAGGTTGGTGTCACCTGGTGCAGTAACTCTGCTGTCACTCCCCCATTGACCTCCTCCCATACCACATGCTACAGAATCCCCAGTAATGGTTTTTGCACTAACGTTACTCATAAATTGTAATTCCCATACATCACTGAAAGTAATGGCAATAGTTGTGTCATAAACAACTAGCAAATTTAAAATTATTCCTTTAAATTACGGTATCATATACACAATCTAAATGTATTTACATAGAATTGTTTCATGTGCTTAAAGTGAAGTTCTGGAAAAATATGTTTTTAAAGAAATTTTTAAAATAATAAAGATTTAATTTTTTTATTAAAAATTAAAAACATTTAAAATTTTGAAATTTAATTTTTTAAAAAACAAAATCCTGGGGTATCTCCTTGTCCTCCCACTGAGCTTAACCCTACTCACACCATCTCTTAAAGCATTTTAAAGAGCAGCAGGCAAATGCTACAGCCCATTTCTACCCAAACAGAAATGTTTGAGGAGCAGTGGTATCAGTCTTCCTTTGGGTGTCACCTGGTACTGTCTGTATCCCCTGCACCCTTCTAGTGATACCACTGCTATGAGTTAAGAGAGGCTGCTGCTGTATCAGTAGAACACCCACCCTATCCAACATTTGCTCAGCTGAAAATTAAAAACACAGAGGAAAATGCAAAAATAAAGAAAAGGCCTCCCCCCCAGCACCTCTGGTGTCACACCTACAGTTTATACATGAGGGACTGTGCCCATATTGATGCCCACATGCTGTGGAAACACTCCCATCATGCCACCACGCCACTACACATACAGCAATGCTAAAAGCTCTTCATTCCATCAATATGCACTGGCTTTCCAAAAGACGTACAGAATAGAGAAACAAGAGGTGGGAATTCATGATCCTGGTCCTCGTCCCCTTTTGTGTGTCAGGGAGAAATGAGTTGGGAGATCCAGGACTTGAACCCACACTGTAAAAACCACAAACCCAACTCCCAACCATTCAGCCCCTGTAACTGGTAGAACCTAAAGACCTCAGGAAACATTTTCAATTCTGCCAGCACTATTAATTCATAAAAAACAGGACTGCAGAGATTGCAGATGGAGCCCTAGTCCATTCAAAGAACTTAAGTTTTACAGGTTGGAAGCCCTTGGTTCAAATTCAAGGAACAATCCCTACATTAGAAAAGTGGGAGGGGAGAGACCCTCCCTTCAGGCAGATCTGAGCTATTCAGTTGGAACTCTGCATGGGCCTGTATAGGGCAGTGAATAGGGCACTGAATATTTTGGGCCCACCTCCCAGCAGCCCACATGAACACTCCCTTGCTTTTTTGTTTGATTGACCAGCACTTATAGGCAGGTCCAGCTGGCTCTCTCTTTACCCCATAACTATCTCATGCACCCCTAATGAGAATTGTTTGCTAATTTTCATAGAATCATAGAGTTGGAAGAGATCCCAAGGCCATGCAGGAACACACTATCAAAGTACCCCGACAGATGGCCAGCCAAAGAAGAAGACTCCACCACCCTCCAAAGGAGTGTGTTTCACTGTCGAACATCTCTTACTATCCGGAAGTTCCTTCTAATGTTGAGCTGGAATCTTTTCCTGTAGTTTGCATCCATAGCTCCCTGTCCTATTCTCTGGAGCCGCAGAAAACAAGTTTGATTAATCCTAAACATGACATCCAGGGCTATCATATCACCTCTTAACCTTCTCTTCTCCAGACTAAAAATCTCCAGCTCCCTAAGTCAGGACATGGTTTCCAGACCTTTCACCATTTTGGTTGTTCCCCTTTGGACACGCTCCAACATGTCAACATCCTTTTTGAATTGTGATGCCCAGAACTAGATGCAGTAATACAAAGCATTTTGAATATAAAGATTAAATATTTATTATTTCTTCCTTCCTGCTGGCATGTTCCTCTGCTTGTTCTTCACTTCCTCAACTTAAGGTGTACTCTGAGGTCTCTGAAGCCCAAAACTCATAGTCCTAAATTACATCAAGATTCCCCAAAGCACTTAGTTTCACTGGCTGCCTGGCTAACCTTTGGATCATTTGCCAGGATGCTGGACACTAACTGCCAAGTCCTCCTTTTCTTGAACTGTCAAGTCTTGGAAGCCTCCACTCTTAACCCAGATTCCACCCCACATAAGGATCTAACTTAACCTCATGCACTGATGTGTTTGAGGGATGCCTTGTTAATATTTTCAGCATTTTAATAGTCAATGTTCTTACTGTGCCCTAAAAATATTTCTGAGCTAGTGAAATGGGGCCTCTGGTTTAACTTAATGGTTTGTCATGTTGCTGTATATTTACTTGTGGCAAGATATTTCTCTCTGATTGATACCTGAATGAAATTTGATACCTGTGTAACTCCCAGGATCTGTTTTCAACTGTAAAGAGGCAAAATACCTGTAATGTGATGTGAAAGTGAGACTTCTTGAACTTTCTTTTACTCATTCTCCCTTGGTGTCTTTGGTGGAAGCGCCTGACAATCTTATTGTGGGGAGAAACAGATGGCAAACTCTATTTTTTAAAGATCCCTAATGTAACTTGAGGATTTTGATGTGTATATTCACTTGATACACATTCCTGTGTTCCCATTGCTTCTCCCTATGCAGATGAAAAATATGGGAGATTTCCTTAAGTTCTCAAACTGCAGTTTCTCAGAAACTGGTGAGAATTTGCTTATATTTCTGGGTAACAAGAACATTTGTGTGTGAATGCTATCAACAGTTGCAGTTATGTGCATCAGTAACGATTGGCGCATGAAGTTTTCAGGGCCTACCTGTGATATCTTAAGAGAGGCAGCTTGGTGTAGTGGTTTGAATGTTGGACTATGACTCTGGAGACCAGGGTTCGATTCCCAGCTTGTCTATGGAAACCCACTGGATGGCCTTGGGCAAGTCATACTCTCTCAGCCTTAAGCAATGGCAAACCTCTTCTGAACAAATTGTGCCAAGAAAACCCTATTATAGAAATGCCTTAGGGCAGTGAATCACAAACTTTGGCCCTCCAGCTGTTTGGGACTTCAATTTCCAGAATCCCCAGCCAGCTTGGCCAACAATTAGGAATTCTGGCAGCTGAAGTGATAAACATCTGGAAGACCAAAGTTTGGGAATCACCATAAGTCACCAACGACTTCAAGGCACATAACGATAACCAAATCACACCTCTTGCCCAGAATGAGTTTCTAATTTGTCAAGTACCTATTTGAGTTTCTATACAAAAGCAGCTTTAAATGGTGTCTTATGGTCTTTTTCAGTAACTTTCCAGCACCATGGAACATTATTTGAAAGTTCAAGCCACTCATTGAGCCTTTTGGGCTGGGGGATGAGAGAGCTGATTAGTCTGGGGTTGCCAGAACAATGCCGTCCCATGACTCAGTTGAGGCTGGCCTCATTAGAATTCTTCCTCTGTTTATCCAAGCCGGTGAAGTGCATTCCAGGCTTCAATGTTGCTTGTTAGGGGAATCTGGGCTGTGTTTGCAGGGTTACCTCCAAATGGCTCCTCATGCATCTCAGCCCCCAGGGCACAGAAACATGTTAGCATGTGGCATTGCTGGGGTTGAGATTGGCTTCTAAACTCTTGCTTGCGTCTGATACATTCAGTATTTTCAAAGGTCAGGTTGAGTACCGTTGATTTGGTCTGGCTAATCCTGTAACTGTAAAGATTTCTCTGTATCTGCTCTATCACACTAGGGGGCAAACAGGATTTAAACGAGAGTTAAAGAAGAAATGCCTGATGTTTATCACACAACATTTCCTGTTTAACTCTCATTTAAATCCTGTTTGCCCCCTAGTGTGATAAAGCACTAAGTCTATTTGTTCTTCCTCCACTTTTCTCCTTCCTCCTCCTCCTCCAGATATGAGTGGTGTATCATAGCACCTGAGACTGAACATTGTTGTTGCTTTGTGCCTTCAAGTCATTGCTGACTTACAGTGACCATGGTGTAGTGGTTTGAATGTTGGGCTATGCATCTGGATACCAGGGTTCAAATCCTAGCTCTGCCATGGAAACCCATGGATGACCTTTGGCAAGGAACACTTAGCCTCAGAGGATGGCAATGGCAAACCCCTTATAGGGTCACCATAAGTTGGCAGTGACTGAAGGCACACAACGAAAACAAGGCAACCTTTCCAGTTGCAATGGGGAAATAAATCTAACTTAACTTCTAGGGCTGTCCTAAGAATTGCAGTAACAAGAGTTTTGGATTGTCTTAATTGCCATGTAAATACCAAATACTTAGAATGGTTATCTCAATAATGGCTTTGGTAGCAGTCTAACTTCAGTATAGCTCAGGGCTGAACCCAAGGCCCTTCTAACAAGATGTTCTCTTCCTGGACTGGTTTGCATAATGAATCCTGTTCCAAAGACAATGGAAATATGTTTTGATAGGACTCTCCTTTAAATTGCTCTGAGATAATAGTATGAGATTAAATTGGATTTTTAAAAGAAGGTGTGATTTTGGAATGGCTGGAGGCTCAGTGCACAGCATTTTAAGATTACAGGGCTCAAAACCACCAGTATCACTAGAAAACTGGACTGACAATACAGAGGCATTAGACACACACCCAATGCATGATAAACATGGTATTAGCTTTGCAAGTTTTTCAGACCTCCCGTACAACTGGACAAAAAGTCAGTAGCCAGTGAATGGATTGTATGCACATAAGCATGTAACGAGCAAAGTTGCGGGAGCATCATTAACCAGCACATTGTGTGCAGGGGTAAGTTAGCCAGAGCCACTCTCTTTACACATGCTTTTAATGTACAAGGGTGTTTCATATGACCACCTCTCCCTTGATTCACCTTTAATTGGACAAGTGCTAGTTCTGACCTTTTAGACGCCTGTTTCTTTGGTTGAGTGAGCAGCCATTGTAATAGCATGTTTAGATGTAATTTATATTTACAGAAATGATTCCATTTCTGGAATATAGACTTGCGTTGAACTGCTCTGTCTGTACTTTCCCACCCTGTCCTTAACACAGCCTCATGAGTCACCCTATCCTGGCCTTTGCATCCTGACCCAATCTGGGAGTCTGTCTGTTCTGTTTTGTGTTGTTGTTGTTAGCTGCCTTCGAGTTGATTTCAGCACTGTGAATGAGACCCCCCCAAGCCCCCCTGTTCTCAACCTCCCTGCTCAGATCCTGCAGGTACTGTTTTGTACGTTGATGTAAAACAGAGATGGGTAATGTGAAGTCTTCCATGTCCTAATGGACCGCAGCTGTTGTCATCCCTTGTCAGCATAACCAGTTGAGAAGGCTCAGGGAGTTGCAGTTCTAAAAGACCTGGAGGTCCACAGCTTGTCCACCCTGATTTGAAAAGTCGCAGCTGCTTTGCTTTTTAATAACTTTAGGGTCTCTATGACTTTTCTCCTACCATAGAGCATTTTCCTCCATGTATATATGTGTGTGTGAGTGAGAGAAACCCAGGGGCGGTGGGGAGAGATGGAGATACTTCAGTTGTGCATTCCAGTAACCTGTCCATGTTTAAATCATGGCAAATGAAAACAGAGATAAGCAATGATGACTTTGTTTAGAAGGGAGGGAGGGTCTGGAGCATACAGTTTTTATTGCCTTCAGTTGAGGAGCAAAGTGTTCATAGTTCATCCGAGTATCTAGATTTATTCGGTCTTAGCCACCATGATGTACGGGTTTCAACTTTGGACTGTAACTCTGGAGACCAGGGTTCAAATCCCAGCTCAGCCATGTAAGCCCACCTTGGGCAAGTCACACTCTCACAGCCTCAGAGGATGGCAATGGCATGCCCTCACTGAAAAAAATCTTGCCAAGAAAACCCTATGTTAGCTTTATCTTAGGGTCACCATAAATTGGAAATAACTTGAAGGCACACAACAGCAACAACAACAGCTTCTGCTCCTGACTGTTTTGTAACTGACACGCTCTCCATTAATGTCTCTCATTTTTCTGAGGGTTGCATGTTGCTGTGCCATTGACATGGATTGCTGTGTTGAAGCACCTGGCATTTCAGCATAAAAGCTGGAAATGCAGGGAGCAGTATTGTCCAGGAATGTTGTGCCTCACTAAGCTGTTAAACATGTTGTACTTTAAAGGAGTGCATCATACATTCTCAAATGGTGTAACTGTTAAGGCTGGAACTTTGGAGACACACGAATCTCTTTCTGAAGTTCCATAAAACTCTCAGCAATATGGAATACCTCCCTGGTAAGCACATTTCATTTCTGAAAGAGCCCCTCTTACCTTTCTTGAGATCTCTGCATGTCACAGATAACTTGAATAGTGGTAGTAGTGGGGCCATGGTCTGTTCAATATACTGGATATGGAAGACTGAATTTCTCTGTTACCAAGACTTCTGCTAAGCATGCACAGTGAAAGCTTGACCTCATATCCTCATCATGGGAGAGATGCTTTGGAAGTACCAAGAATCTCTGCCTTGGTGCTTCCAAGTGTTCCAACCCAACATGGCCTTAGTAAATGAGCCTTCTTTCTAAGCAGCTCTTCTACACAAGCACAGAAACTCTGTAGCGACCTGAAGAGATGGTTAGCTACCAAATTCTTCCAGAATTAGTAGACAATTCTTGTTTTTCCTTGAGATACATTTTTCAATTGTTTAATCGCCAAACTCTCTGCAGCATGTATATAATGTTCAACAGAACTTTTTTTTTAATTGTTTCAAATATTGCAGTTCTAGCAGACACAAAATGTGGGACCATATGGCATAGCTTTATTGTGATTTTGTGACCTGCTCTGGGTCCCAGTTCTGGGAGAGGGGCAGGATACAGATAAATATAACAACAACAGCTGTTAGCATTAAAGGCACATGAAGCAGTCCTCTGGAGTATTCCTCCGTTCATGTAAGGATTGCCAATTGCAAAATGGGGCTCCTGTAACTTTGTTCCTGAACAGATTGTAGAGCAGCATGAAGCACTGTAAAGCTTTGTCAAGATGCAGCAAGGTCCTTGTCTTCCTTTACCTTCCCAATCCCAACTTTCAGCCACAGACATCCCCTTTCCACATGGCAGGGGAGGAGCATAGAAGAGCACCCAACTCTTCTTGTTGCCAGTGCCTCACCACTCTTTCCTCCATTCCCCACTGGAGAGGCAACAGCCATGTTGGGAGGACACCTCTGTGGCTGAATGTTGGGATTTGAGTAGTGAGGGAAGACAGGTATATTCATCTGGCTTGATGGACCTTTACAGTAGCTCATCCTTCTCCATGATTTGTTCACGGTTAAAGTTTTAGAAGAGACTCCTCACATGTCCAACCTAGCAGCTCTAATGCATGTTGAATTCCATTAGCTTGAAGGAACTTAGTTGTCTGAATTGGCCTGAATATGCTGGTTGCCTAAATTGGCCTGAATGTTGTGTAGACTTGTGCAGGGAACAACCAGTCTGGAAAAGTCCCTTCTCCATGTATTGCCTGGTGAAGAGTAGCGTATACATTTGACCCTGACCCTAGAAATTCTGGTGATTAAGTAGGACACTGAGCCTTTGGTTCAATTATGTTAATTGTTGGTGGAAGTTCCAGTGAGTAACAAAGATTAAATGTTAATTCCTCCAGTATACTGACTTGAGCTGGACTGGCTTTCTTGCTTTCACTCTGTCTTGATGACTACTGACCAAAAGGGCTCTTTTACATGGACAAGCAATGGTTGATATACTTTATATGGTACTTTGTATGTTAATTATTCAGAGAACTAATACTACTACTAATGGTGGTGGTGATAGTGATAAAATGGAAGGGATTGTCCACATAGGGTGAAAGTAGGTGTTACTATTGAAAATGAGTGTGATTGTTTTTACTTAAGGTAAAGCCTTGGTGGAGCCAATGGGGGCTAGTGGTTTGAATGTTGGACTGCAACTCTGGAGACCAGGGTTTGATTCTCAACTCAACCATGAAACCCACTGGGTGACCTTGGGCAAGGCACATGCTTTCAGCCTCAGGGGAAGGCAATAGGAACTCCCCTCTGAACAAATTATGCCAAGAAAGCTCCATGGCTTAGGGTCACCTGGAATGACCTGAAGGCACACAACATAGAAAGCCTTGGTAGTTTCAGTTAGCAAGGGCATATATTTCATAACCATTTGCTGCCATCTAGTCTACTTACTCCCTGCCCAGTAGAGCAACAACAATTCTAGTACAAACCAGCTATGATGAAACTGACCATGTCTGGCCATGCTGCAGTTTTCTATAAATTAAAAATATTCTACTATGCCCACTGCATCCTACAGCACCATCCTGTCCTCCTATCCAGTCTTGACTGCAGCGGATTGCAAATTGAAATGCTTCCTTTTCATAAACAGACTGAAACTCTCTGTCAGGGATTTCCTTATTTTAAAAAATCAATAAAAATAGAAAGAGGAACAAGGCAAGGCTGCCCCTTGTCACCCTTATTATTTATTTCAACAATGGAGGTTCTGAATGCAAGTATTCAAAATGATAACCAGATAACGGGAGTGAAAATTAAACAACATGAATTCAAACTAAAGATGTATGCAGATGATGTAATGTTTTATTTAGCAAAGTCCCTAGAAGAAATTCAGATACTCCTTAACAAACTAAGAGACTATGGGGAATCTGCAGGTTTGATTATTAATAAAGATAAAACAAAGATCTTAACATTGAATATAGGGGAAAAAGACCAAGAGGAATTAGAAAAATTATCAAACTTTAAGGTTGTCAAAGAAATTAAATATTTAGAGGTCACAATAACAGCAAAAAACTCAGATTTGTATAAAAACAATTATGAAAAGAAATGGTGTGAAATTAGAAAATATATGTCTAAATGGTCCAAAATGAACTTATCACTGCTTGGAAGAATAGCTAGCATTAAGATGAACATCCTCCCCAAAATGCTGTTCTTGTTCCAAGTTATCCCCGTCCTGATTAATGATTTGCCTGATTACCATCTGGCAAAAAGACTCACAGAAATTCATTTGGTCAGGAAAAAAATCCAGAATAAGATTTAAAGATATGAAAGATCAAATTGAAAGAGGGGGGCTTGGTTTACCCTGCCTAAAATTATACTATCGTGCGGCATGCTTGTCATAGTTAAAGGAATGGGTAACTTTAAAGGACCAAAAACTCTTAGACTTAGAAGGGACAGGAAACTATTATGGATGGCATGCTTACATGCTTTATGAAAAAGTGAAAGTAAATAAGGCCTTCCTTCAACATCATGTTAGAAGAGCCTTGTTCAGAATTTGGTTAAGGTATAAGCCATACATATGTGCAGAAATTCCAATGTGGACTTCCACTAATGAAGCCTTCTTTAGAAGGGAAGAAATAGTTGCTAATAGATGGGCTACATATAAAGATTTGTTACAGAAAAGCCAAGCTGGAAATTATAGACTAAAAACTCCAGATGAATGGATAAGAGAAGGATATAAATATTACTGGTATTCTTACAGAAAAATTATGGAAAGATACAGTCTAAACAAAATAAATTATGGTATAGAAGTTGTAGAATCAGAGTTAGAAAACATTCTGCTTAAAGAAAATAATAAGACTATATCTAAATTGTACAAGACCATATTAAATTGTCAAATGGAATCAGAAACAGTAAAAGACTGTATGGTAAAATGGGCTAAGGACTGTGGGGAAACCATCTTATTAGAAGACTGGGAAAGATGTTGGAAAAAAACACCTGAAGTATACGGTAAATACAGATTTTAAAGAACAATTTTTTAAGATGCAATATAGGTGATATGACCCCAGTGAAAATAGCTCACATGTTTAAAACAAGAAAGGATCAATGTTGGAAATGTGAGAAGGATAGAGGGTCCTTAATTCATATTTGGTGGTCCTGCCCAAAAGCCAAACAATTTTGGAATGTAATCCATGAAATAATTGAAGAAATTACACCGATTAAACTAAAGAAAAATCCGAAAACTTTTCTGTTAGGGATGTTTGAAAAAGAACTTGAAAAAAAACATGGAAAGATTCTGGTTTATATGCTGACTGTAGCTAGGCAGGTTTATGCTAGACAATGTAAAGGGGACCAGATCCCATCAGCTTTAGCTTGGATTTGGAAAATGTATGACTTAGTGAAAATGGATAAACTAACTTAATTAAATCTAACTCCTTAGGAAAATTTGAATGGAAACCGGTTTTGAACTTCTTTGATAAGTTTTTGACATGTTTTGACATCTGAGAATCTCTCTTTGAGGATATATGAAACTTCTCTTATTTTGCCTTGCATGATTTAAAGACAAACTTGTTTAAGAATATGAAATTATATGTTCCTGAGATACTGAAATGATCAACTCAGTTGGAAATCACACTGTGTGAGAAATTATGGAATTGATTATCAGAATAGGAAATTTTTGGTGTACCAACTCTCTGACTTGGGTTGAGTCTCAGACATGGAATAAATAGAAGATGATAAGTTACACAGAACATTATATAAATTTTATATATTTAAAAGAGTTAAAATTTGAATAGGAAAGTAATCTCCAGTACATCAGGTTTAGGAAGTCTTTATTTTAATCTTTATTGGAAGTGCAGTTTGTACATTTTGTAGATACGCAGGCTGTACTTTTATTGGGCATAGATATTGTATACTGTTAAATAAGCACTACTGCTATTGTTTTACTCTGTACATTTTGTAAAATTTTGTTGTGCTCTCTTTTTTCTTTAATAAAGTGTATTTTTAAAAAATCATAAAGGGACTTTTGTTGCTGGGTGGTCTTCATTTGCTTTCCCCTTTCCTAGATGACCACTAAGCAAATATTTTTAATCATCTTGAAGCATATAACATTAAAACATTTCATGCACAGGAGTCAGTTGCATATTTGCATTCAAGATGGGTTTCATATAAGCTAATCATGATAGTATAAATCTTGATTGGCTGAGGAGCCTCTTACTTAGCCTAGAAAATCCCTCCATGGTGAGCCACATACAGATGGTAATAGGTTTCATCTCTGTTGTGAGCAGTATATTCAATACGTGGGTACCATATCTCTGCAAAGGTGTTCCTGTCAGTTCATCCAGTCTCTCTGCCTTTCCCTGTTTTGTTAATTTATCCTGTAGTGCTGCGTTCTGTGGTCAAGATCCTATTTGAAACTGGAACAGCCACAGTTTCTGCCAACATAGTTACACTGAATTTCAGGTAGTAAATGGAAAAGGAATCCAAGAAAGAGGAAGGATGAAGGCAACCAGCTAGACAGCATGAAGGAGCTGGGCACAGGGAAGGTGGAGCTAATCCCAAATGCCATCCAGCAGCTGTTGTACAGGCTAGCAATACCATTGTGTAAAAAGGTATTGGATATTTTATTATTCAATGTCAGAAAAAGTATTTATTCTGGCATAAACCCTGCTTATACCCACTTAACTCAACAGAAAGGTTCTAGCCCATAAGTGAGTGTATCATTTGTTGTTGTTGTTGTTGTTGTTGTGCCTTCAAGTTGTTTCCGACTTGTGGCAATTCTAAGGCAGCCTTATCATGGGGATTTCTTGGCAAAATTAGTTCAGAGGAGGTTTGCCATTGCCTTCCTCTGAGGCTAAGAGCGTATGATGTCAGCCAGTGGATTTTCATGGCCAAGTAAGGATTCGAACACTGTTCTCTAGAATTGTGTGTGACTTGCTCAAGGTCAGCTAGTGGTTTTCCATGGCCAAGTAGGGATTCGAATCCTGTTCTCCAGAGTTGTAGTCCAATGGTCAAACCACTATACCACATTGGCTCTTGAGTGTATCGTAAAATGTCTTAAATCTTTCACAAACAGGTAAATACCCTAAGGGACTAGATCCTCTATGATATTGGAAACTAAGCAGGGTCAGCCCTGTTTAGTACTTAGATGGAGACTGCTAATACCAGATGCTGTGTAGGCTATACAGTCAGCCCTCTGTATCCATGGATTCAAACATCCATAGCTTTAAATTACACACACACACGAAAGCAAACCTTGATTTTGTTATTTTATATAAGGGACACCATTTTACTATGCCATTTTATTTAATGGGAGTTGAGCGTCTTACACATTTGGTATTCATGGGATTCCTGAAACTGAACCCCAGCAGATACCGAGGGCCCACTCTGTTTCAAAGGAAGGGACTGACAAAATCACCATTGAATATTCCTGTGTTTAGAAAATCTTATGCAATATGTTACTAAAAGTCCACAGGTGACTTGAAGGCACATACATGCACCCATTCCATTCTCAGTAGTTCACTTCTCAGAGTAGCATTCCTCCTTCAGGCAGAAGCTCAGATGGGGGTTAGGAACTTTTGCTGCAGCCCCCAGTATTTGTCTGCATGCTCTAATTGCTCCTTGGATCCTTTCTTCAAAAAACATGGCCATGCAGCTACGTTTCATCCCAGTCATAAACTCACTTTATGGCCTTAGGCAAGCTACTGTTCTCTTAGCTCAGCTCAGCTCAGCTCCGGAACCAATCTTACTATTTTGCAGGATGAATTAGTTTGCTTTGGGCAGGAAATTTTAGAGTGCCATGAAGATGCAGTGTTTAAAAAACAACAAGAAACCAGGAGTGCTTCTGTTACATCACTAGGCTAACATTTGGATTTCTTGCTTCAAGCATTACCGTGATTTAGGCCAATTTATCTCAGTTCTACCATATACAATATACAATGAGCCCACTGGTAGCCATCTGCAGAATGGAGCTTCCACAAATCAACCCATCCCATATTAGTCAATGATGGTGTGCATGCATTGCCACCCATTGACTAATAGAGGCTTGAGCTTCCATGGTTTTCCATTTGAAGCATCTATGGATTTCGGTATCCATTGAGGATCCTAGAATGAAACCCTCGCAGATACCAAGGGAACACTGTAAGGGACTTCATTTGTCATATTATTAAACAGATATTGTTAATTTGAGGCATTATTATTATTTTTTAAAAATGTAAAAACATCTCCATCAATAGATACTGTAAGTACAGCTGTGTGTTTTATGAGTCTATGATGAGGAAACAGAATCACAAGTAATAGAAGATTCAGTTGCCAGTTTGGCCATGAAGTAGGCATCAGTCCATTTGCCCTTTGCCTGGCACAAAATGTCTCAAAATGTCTGGAACTGGTTCTTTCAGTGAGACATCAGTCATAATAAGAGGGTTGCTGTGGGGTTGTTGTTGGGTTTTTTTACCCTTTCTATACATTTCTTGTACTGTGGGACCAATAGTGACAACTGAACCTCTGGTCTGTGCATCTTTCCAGATACATGGCACAAGATTTTAAAACCAACCTCCCCCCATCATACACTCAAGCATATATCTGCCATCTTTGTTGTGGGTGTTGTCAAATTGATCTTTTTCTTCTCTTAGCTAGGAAAAACCAGGCTGGCTGCATTCTTCATAGCCTGCACTTCAAAGAAAAAGCATCAGGAAGGTGGAAGTGACCCGGAAAATACTGCCAGAGTGATTCAGACTTGGGTCATGGGTGTGACTACTGAGATGGTTCTTGCTGGAGGGAAATTGACAGATGCATATTTACTGGGAAACTGTGGCTACTCATAGCTTTCTCTTCCTCAGGCTTGAAAGGATGGTTCCTGAAAGTCAGCCAAGGGCCTGACTTGTTTGAGCATTCAGAGGGAGGCGACTCTACTATGTTGTGTACTTGCTCTGAAGTACCTTATCCTGCTTATCCTGTTTTTGTTGTTATTTTTATTGTTAGCTGGGCTTGGCTTTGCTGTAGACAATGTATGCATGAGATCCTAGTATTTTTCTTTTGCCTCTGAGACTTTGTCTGCACTACAGAAAATAATGCAGTTTGACACCACTTTAACTGCCATGGCTAAGTGCTATGGAATTCTGAGATTGGTAGTTTTGTGAGATATTTAGCTTCTCTGTCAGTGTGCCACAACCAACTGCCGTCTATATGAACCATGGCAGTTAAAGTGATGTCAAACGGCATCATTTCTGCAGTACAGATATAGCGCAAATCAGCATTTTATTTGCCTTTTCGTTAATTTAAAATGGGATTAGATTTTTGTGGATTTTTCGGACTATGTGGCCATGTTCTGGAAGAGTTTATTCTCATTCTCTGAAGATGCCAGCCACAGATGCTGGCAAAACGTCATGAATATTGATCCCCATCACCACAGAAAACCACAGCTTGTTTTTCCAGTTGAAGACTATGACTATGTCTATACTGCAGAATTAATGCAGTTTAGGACTGTTTTATCTGCCATAGCTCAATCCTGTGGAATCTTGAGATATGTATTTTGTGAGATATTTGACCTTAATAAACTACAAATCCCAGGATTCCATAGGATGGAGCCATGACAGTTAAAGCAGTGTCAAAGTGCATTAATTTGGCTGTGTGGCAGCAGCCTATGACTGAATGATAAGAGGACAGTGAAGTAAGTATTGCCCTATGATGGGATGGAAAGGGGAGCCACAGTTTAGGACCTGTAGGGAAGAGACCACTAAGCTTATGTCTTACTCCTATGCACTGGTAGTCCTTGCAAGAATATCCTCAGGTCCAGACTTTCAACCGAAGGCTTCCATTTTAGAGTGGTAAATCTGCTTTGTCTTAATTCTGAACTTTAAAGGAACTTTCCAGAATGCATAACCTATTTTGATTGGATATCATTCAGCACCTTAGAAAGCTCCTGTAAAGATCAGACCCAGGGCTCATTCACACTATATAGTTATAGCACTATGATTTTACTTTAAGTGCCATCCTGGGATTTGCAGGTGTGTGTGTGTTGTGTGCCTTCAAGTAGTTTCCAATTTATGACCAACTTCTTGGCAAGATTTATTCAGAGGAGGTTGGTCATTGCCTTCCCCTGAGGCTGAGAGCATGTGACTTGGCCAAGGTCACCCAGTGGGTTTCATGGCCAAGCAGGAATGAAACCTTGGTTTCCAGAGTCGTAGTCCAATGCTCAATCCCCTGCGTCACACTGGCTCACTTCTCAGTTCTAATGACCTCACCAAACTACAGACTCTTGGATTGCATAGGTTGTAGCCATGACAGTTAAAGTGGAAATAGCGCTGTAATTGTGCAGCATGACAGGGACTTCAAACTTGGAGTGGATTCCACACTCCCAGTAACATGAAAGCCATCTGCTGCCATGGACAGGAACTGTGTGAGGAATATAGGTTTGACTATAAAGAAATGTTCTTAAGGTTCTTCATCTATTGCCAAATTCTGTTTGTCTCTCTTTCTACATAGCTATTTCTCTAGCCCTCTGCTGTGCGACTTGATGTGTCTCTCTTCCGTACCATACATCTGTGTGTGACAATCAATTCATTTGAGATGTGGTGCTGGAGAGGAGTGGTAAAAGATACTGTGGACAGCCAAAAAGACAAAAAAGTGGGACCTTGGAAAGATCAAGACTGAACTCTCTCTGGAAGCCAAGATGATCAAACTGAGGCTGTCATACTTTGGCCACATCTTGAAAAGCCAAGACTCATTAGAAAGACTATAAAGCTAGGAAAGGTGGAAGCCATTAGAAAAAGATGAAGACAGTACGCCAGATGGATAGACTCAAATTAGGGAGGACATGGGCATGAATTTACAGGACCTAAACTGAGCAGTGGAGAACAGAATAGGGTCTTGGAGAGTTGGGGTTGACTCAGTCATTTAACAGCATTAAGAAAACAACATAATATGCTTGGAGGAGCCTCCTATCCACCACTGTGTGTAGGGACTTTTAAAAAAATTAAAACCCTTCATCCAATTAACTCAAAACCTGGGTTCAAATCTTCTAAATTTTGCAAGCTGTATATGCATTACATCATTCTGGCAAAAAAAATAATTATACAAATCATGTGGAAATTGAAAGGAGTGTTTAGCAGCCCTGAATGTCTTATCCAGGTTCATCTAGCTGCGGAGATTCACCAGGCATTCTTCCTACACTTCCAAGTATTTGTTTGAAGCAGGGTGAACTGAATTCACATTTTTGCCTTTCCCTGTCTGTGTGAACCTGAATAAGACCAGCTGTCCCTGGACGCATGACGTATGACTGCTTTGTTTTCTGCTTCTTATTATTTATATAACACTATGTAATATGTGAAGCTGACATTGATTTAGGCCTCAAGTTTGCCCTGCACTCTGAAATAAGCCACTGTTCTTTCCATGTTCCTTTCTGTAAAACATAGAGAGCCTGTCAAAGTTGTGGAATCGGAACTCAGATCTTGTTCTAAATCCGTCTTCCTGTCTACAGGAAGATGGTGGTAGCAAGATAGGAGAAAACCTGTCAGAAAGAAGTGTAGAGGTTTCCTAGCCACCCCACTATTGTGAACAGTATATAGAATGTATTTGTTAACAATAACCCCATCTGAAAAATAGGTTATTTATATTGAATCTGAGAACTACAGAGAGGCTTACACTTGTCCTGATTTTTCTTTTGTAGACTTCTAGAAACCATGCATACCAGAAGAAAATAAATAGAATGCCTGGCTAGAGAAAGCATTTATGTTCTGCCCTGAATAGATGCTTGGGTGGAGGAAATAGTTCTTAGTACTTAGATTTTGCATTTCTGGTGTGTTCTTAGCAGTTTGCATAGTTTACGTAGGGCAAACCTATGCCCATATTATAGATGGATGAGGAAAGGATGCAAGACTGTGGGTTGCTTGAAGCACCCAAGGAATCCAGAGCTGAAGGGAGAAATAAACTGCAGACTTTCCACTGGCAGGGATGATGGGAGTTGTTGCTCTACACCTCAGGCTGTAACTCACCACCTTGTTAATGAAGCTGAGCTGACCAGCTTTGGTCAGTGGTTATTGCTTTCTCCCAAAGCAGCAGAGTTTTCTGAGAATAGGCTGAAGACCCTGACAATCTTCTCCAAGCCTTCTCACTCTTCTTCTTCAGATGTCTCCAAACACCATCAGGATTCTGCTGGTTCTTGTATCTTCACTCAAGACACCAACACAACTCAGTAGTCTTAGATAAAAGATCTACTTTATTCTACTATATACAGTTACTATCTCTATATGCCCAACAATCCACAGTATCTCTACACTCTACCAATACTCCTCAACTACCCACAAGTTACATTAGCAAAACTGGCAATTATTATAGCAAATGTTTGTTACCACCCACTAGACAATTACCACCCAGTGGGTGTGTACGTTCACAATGATTGGTTGACTTTTGTTCATCCCATACTCAAGTCCAACCCATGAACATCATCTGATCACCTTGTACATGTAACAAGTCTCAGGTGTTACCAATGTACATTCCTTAATTTTGTCCTTGGCTCCCAAGACTTCTAAATTATATCATCCTTTACACCTGTGTGATTTCTTAATTGTTCATGCTTAGTCATTCTGACTCTCACATACATATTTTATTTCTATAACTGCATGTCCCATGTTGCATTTCCTTGACATCCCTATGTGCTTCTCTCTCTTCTGCTCTCTTTTTTCTTACCATTCATAGCTGTGAGTTGGAGATTAAGTTGTTGCATGCATGGCTCAGTGTAATGGAGGTTGATAGCTGCATGCAAAGAGAAGATGAAAGCTGCAGAGACTTGCAAAGGTTACTGGGGATTGTTTAAGAGTGCATGAAGGATAGGCAGCATGTAGGAAAGTTGAGCAGCTCAGGAGTAGGTAAATTGTAAACTTCCGTGGTCACTGGAAACTACTTCTAACTTTGCCCTGTCTGCAAGCAAAGGACAGCGCCAGCTTGGGGGATGCCACATTGATTCTCCCCGAGCTTTGCCTAGAGCTGCATTGCTGTGTATATTAATCAGTTGCTCTTGCTGCAACAGAGGACAATGGAGGGAGAATCAAAACTTAATTATCTCAGTGGGATCTATGCCAGAAAAATCTGGGCTCCTCTAAAATTGGCCACAGGAACTTTTTGTGACCACAGTGATGAAAGGAAACCCTTCTGTACTGTTCTGTTTTCTCTCTCTCTAAATAAAGAAGTGGTGGGGAAAATGTTTTTAGGGTTGGCAGCACATCTGATACCCTGCTTTGGAGGATACGCTTTGTGGAGGGCACTCTTGAAGTTTAACCATTTTGTGAAAAAAGTTTTTCACTGCTAGCTAAACATAGAACATTGGAATTTTTAGTATGCTGAAGGCACATGCCCACTTAGGAAGAGTTTGAAAAGTTGGTGGAAGTGGACTACATCTCCCAGAATCCTCTAACTAGCATATCAGTCGTACTGATTCTGGGAGACACAATAAAAAAGTAACTTTTCCAGATCCTGTAAGGTAGGTAGCAATTGTTCACTACTTCTTCAGTGCAGCATTCTTAGAATTGTATGTTCATCCTAATTGGAAACATACTATGCCATCTGGATAATTACCCTAATGAAATTGCCTGCTAAGTGTCCCTTATATTTGTTTTACCGTATCCTAAACCTATTTGATCATTTTTATTGTTGTTGTTGGTGGTGGTGGTGGTGGCAGTTGTTTAATGTTGCTTGTGAAACTGAAATAAACAAAATACATTTTAAAAATTTGGCCTCTAACCAAATGGTCAACCTAGGTGAGAAAACTGGGCAGGCAGAGAAATGCGGTCATGTGCATTTTTTAGTTTGTTGTTGTTAACTGCTTTTCGAGTAGACCCCGACTCATGGTGACCCTACGAATGAGATGTCTCCAAGATACCCTGTATTTCACTGCTCTGCTAAGGTCCTGCAAATTCATGCCTGCAATCTCTGTGATTGAGTCTATGCATCTAACATGTGCTCTTCCTCTCCTCCTTCTATTATCCTCTACCTTTCCTAGCATTAGTTTCTTTTCTAGTGAATCATGTCTTCTCATAATGTGGCCAAAGTGTGACAGCCTCCTCTTAGCTTCCAAAGAGATTTCAGGCTTGATATGTTGAATGACCCATTTATTTGTCTTCTTGGCCATCCACAGTAACTTCAGCACTCTTCTCCAGCACCACATCTCAAATGAATTAGTTTTTCCCTCTATCCACTTTCTTCACTATCCAGCTCTCAAATCTGTACATGGTGATCGGGAATACAGTGGCTTGGACGACTCTGACTTTAGTGTTCAAATGTTTATATTTACTGTTCAGGATTTTTTTTTCAGCATTGCAAAAGTTACATCAGATCACATACTGCAGGTTTAGGGAACAGATGGCTCTCTAGATCAGTGGTTCTCAAACTATGAGGTGACTATGACTATGACTTCCGGTGAGGCATGAGAGTTGCTCAAAGGAGAGGGAGGTGAGACTTGGAGGCCTTGATCTCACTCCTTCCTTTCTCCTCCTCTTGTTCTTCTGAAACTTATTCTCTCCTGGAGAGAAAGAGAAAGGTAAGGAGGGCACTTGGAGCAGCCACCGCTGCCTGAGGGGGGAGGAGGACAAGGAGAGCAAGGAAGCTTGCTGGATCATGGCCGTATTGGTGGCACCCATCCTGAACCATCAGTTCTTCCCCCCCACCTATCCCATCAATGACCCAGTTCTTGGGATGAGATGCTGCCGCATGAATGTGTGAACAAAAATACGCACGCTAAACAAAATATTTTTATTTATTTACTGCATTGAGCAGGGAGGGGCATGGCATCCTCATGTAGGTGTAGAGGAGGTCTGTTGTTGCATGACATTAAGTCGTTTCCGACTTACAGCGAGCCTATCATGGAGTTTTCTTGGCAAGATTTGTTCAGAGGAGGTTTGCCGATTCCTTCCTCTGAGGCTGAGAGAGTGTGACTCGCCCAAGGTCACCCAGTGGGTTTCATGGCAGATCTGGAAATCAAACCCTGGTCTCCAGAGTTGCAGCCCAACACTCAAACTACTAATCCAAGCTGCCTCTTGCAGAAGGGGTCAGACAGGTAAAACTTTTGAGAACCACTGCTCTAGATGTTTGGATTGTAATTCATACCGTCCTTCACTACCTGGCTAGGCAGATAGGGAATTCCAGTCCAACAGCATCTAAAAGGTATAATTTGCAGTCCAGGGATTCTCCTCCAAACACTGTAAAGCAAAAGTAAGGTTTTTTCTGCTCCTAGAGGCTTCGATAAGAGTAGAGGTTCGGGAGATTAAGGTATGGAGTCAAGACCAAACTTCCTCTCCAAATCCCCAAACCAGAAGTGAACATCTGGTCCACATCTGTTTTTGTTTTCTTTCTTTCTATTTTTAATTTTTTAACTTTGTTATTTTGCCAGTTATTTTTTATTTATTTATTTATTTATTTATTTAGGTATTTATATCCCGCCCTTCAGCCCTAATGGCTATCAGGGCGGCTTACATTTATTATTATTTTTAACCAGACAGTTCCCTGCCCTCAGGCTTACAATCTAAAAGACACGACACAAAAGGAGAAGGGAATGGTGAGGGTGGAGGGGATCAGGTCCAGCATTCTTCTCTCCCTCTGAGGCCTGGACCAAGGCAGATGGACCGGAGGGAGGGCTCTGCTTCTTCCAGTTAGAGCTCCCCCCCAAATGTTGAACCTTACTTTGAGGGGCTTGAGGAAAGGATAGGGGGTTACATCTCTTACAAGCTTTACAAGTAGTTCCAAGAATGTCAGTATTAACCTCTCCCCCTTCTACACACACACAAATACACTTACACACACATATATACAAACACAAGACTTCCCTAGTTAAAATATCCTAAACTCTCTTTATTGGCTATTTGCATATCTCCCCTTTTGGAGCAAATGGGTGCTTACTGGTTAGAGGGAATTTTCTTTGAGCAAATGGCTTGACAAGAATTTAGCATCCCCTGCTCTACAGTCCCAGTCAAGTTTCCCCTGTCACCCCAAAGCAAACATTAAACACTAAAGTATCTTTTCTTTTTCTTCAGCACAATGAGAGTTTTCATTCACAAGATGTTGCACTGTCCCACAATGTCCCACAGTGGTTTTGTATTTGTTCATGCTTCTATTCAGATTGATGTGGGACATGGGGAAGTTGAGATATCCAGTACCCTAAATAGATTGGGATCTCATTCATTCTGCTTGTTATAAATTTAGTACATTTAATTTCAAAACATGCCATATTACAACCTTCTCCAGAGTGATGCCCTTCAAATGTTTTGAACTACAACTCCAATTAACCCAGCTAGCAAACCCTGTTAGAAGGTGTGATGGGAGTTGTGGCCCAAGACTTACAGAGAGGCCCTGTGTGTAGGGAAATCACCATATTAACTTTACACAGAGTGCACTGGTGTGGGTGTCTTGGTTGTTTCTCTGTCTTCAGAAGTCTCTCTAATAGCCTCAAAGAATTTGAAAAGAAATATTTGTGGAGGGGAGGAATCAATTAAGCTCACTTAATGTGTTGTAAGTATTATTTTTCAGATCTTTACTCTGAAATCGTTTTTTTAAAAAACTGGTGAATATTTTAAGACATCTCATCATTAGCTTCCTTATTTAAATATAAAGGGAAACAAAAAACCCCTTGAAAACTGTCAGCATACTAATTTTAATGTGCCCAATGAGCATTGCATTTCTATGAATTATATATGCATGCATGCTTCCAAAGGATAGTCACCTGAGAAAAGTTAATTACAATGTCGAAGCCACCCTATTTAAGCAGCATTGTCTGTGCTCATTATGTTACTAATTAAATTTTATGAAACAATGCCTTTTTAGAAATGGAAAGTTTTCCATGGGAAAAAATTAGGGAAGAAATTTTTTCCGCCCAACATCACTGGTTACAGTTTAGTAACCATATTTATGGGGCCTATCAGGGGTTGAAAAAGCACGTCATCTCTCATGGAATGACATCTAGATTATAGGAATTGGTTGTGGGATGAGGGAAGGTAAATTTAACCTATAACTATTTTTGCGGAGTAGTTTGGCATGGGATCCAGAGAGGTGCCTTAGATGGCATGGCAGAATTTGATCATTTTAAATTTGGGCAGAGAGCATGCCCTAGTTTTTGTCTGATGCAACTGTGGACAGAGCTATAAGTGAGAACCATCACAGTTGACTTTCAGTTCTTTCTATTTTTCTTTCTGTTCCCTTTTTTTAGTGACCTCTCATTCAAGTGTGTGTATGTAAATGTGGCACAGTTCAAGTATTCGTTGCATTTCATAGACATTTCCTTAATAAACCATTACCTGTAGTTATGATTATCATGAGCCAAAGCACCTAGCTTTATGGAAGTCATCAAACAAAATTATGCTGCTTCCAGAGTTGGACAGACTGTGCCTGCCCTGTCTGAGTGAAAGTAGAAGAATAGTGCGTTCCTTGTGGTAAAAACCAGAGCTTTGGTTGGTATGCACATAAGTATGTGGGTGCATGCGTGCGCGTGCGCGAGCGCGCGCACACACACACACACACACAGAGAGGAACAGACACACACATTTGTTTGACTCCTGGGTAGCCTGCACCCTTACTGTTGGGTTCCAGCTCATCGTAAACCAGTATACTTTTTGTCCATTCCCAGGACAAGCTGTCTTCTGTTTAGCAGGACTATCTTGTGATAGGATTTATACTCAGTAAACATCCCCTGCCCCAGTTGTTTTCCCTCTGAATGTTGCTGTGAGTGGGAGGATCGGCATTTCCTCTTGTAATCCCCCCATAGGATCTGCGCTCTGGGAGGATCCCAACTCAAGGCTTGCTCTCAGCCAAGCTTCATTTGCTGGCCAGCCAACCAGCCATCCTTCCTGCCAGATGTCCTATTCCCTGGAAGCAACAGCTTGTTCTCTGTTTTTTCCAAAGTTTTTGTATTTCAATATACCACTTTCTGCTCTCGGCAGGTCGCTCTGATGCCCTTTAGTTAACAGGGTCTAGTGAACCAGTAAGATTCTGGCAGTTTCAGGTCACTTGCCTTGCAGTTGCAACACTTCAGCCTCAGCATAACTGGTTGCAGTCTCTCACCTGCAAATAATACACTGGAGAACAAGGTGGCTGTGATGGACCACCTTAATATATTGTCGTAATTACAGGTGACATGGAGTAGCAACTAAGAAACATGAACAGCAGAAGCTTCTGCTGAAAATCTCTATTTAGCCCCACAACCTTGAAGACTGCCTGAAAAAATCCTCATCTCTCTTCCCTGGCTCTTCCATTCACTCCTGCATATATATTATGGAGAAAATATTCACCTTTCCTGAAAAAGAATGTTGTAAGGATTATTCAGATAGTAATTGAGGTACTCAGCTGTCAGTTGCCTAACATTCTGCTATAATTATGTAAAATTGCTATGATAATCTTGTATTCTTGCATTTGAATAGTTTATCGAAAAGGTTGTAATATCTTGAACATTTTGTTCCAGCTAGGCCATGGAATGAATGAGTGGCAGGTTTTGGCGGGTTAGGATTTAGGACAATATGCTGTTAGAGTGATTTTAGAGAGAAAGCCTGGCCAATTAAATCCTTAGAGAGCACCTTCCCTTTCATTTAATCTCCCTGTCCTCAATGCTTTGGGCAGTTCTTCCAAGTAGGTACTTTTCTTGGCAAAGGCTAAAGTGAGGGCCTTTGTGCTGAATTTTGCATATGGTAATGGGGGATGTGTCAAAAGCCAGTTTGGGTGTCCTTAGGGTTGCCGTAAGTCTGGACCTCCAAACCAGGACAAATGTAGGACAAATGTAGGATAAAATGTTCAAATGTAGAGCACATTTTTAAAAAATGGAGGACATGCGAAAAAATTTGATGATTTTTAAAAAATGTTACTATAAATGCATGTTTCTTAGGCATGATCAAAATGGAGGGCATTTGGGCATTATTCCTAGAAAGATGGCAGAAATGTACTTTCCCTTTCTGGCCACCCCCCTCCCCCATTCCAAACAGCACTTTTGGGCATTGAACATGGCTTTACTTAACATGGCAATCTCTTGCATATTTCAGAGGCTTATTGTATAACCAAACTCTTTGGGTTTCACACTGAACATGCTATGCATTCATACTGAATATGTCAAGGTGGTTTAACAAGAAGTGGGTTTGCCCTCGGATTCAACTGTACTTCTCAGAAGTGTGTACTTGGTCAAGGGACTTTGTTTTTTTTCACTGCGCATGAGTTTGTAAAAATCAGAGCAACTTACATTGGTCGTGCCTCAGAAGCTGGCTCATATCATCATCATCATCATCATCATCATCATCATCATCATCATCACTATCCTCTTCCTCCTCCTCCTCTTCTTCCTCCTCATCCTTCCTCCCTCCTTCCTCCCTCTTCCTCCTCTGCCTCCTGGGACCAAGCGGAGGAGGAGGTGGGTGGCTGCCTTGGCACGCTCCCCCCGCCCGCGCGCCAAGGCAGCAGGCAGGCAGCCACCCACTGCCTCCTCCACCTCGCACACCTCCGCGCGACCGCGCACGGCGCTTGGCTTGGCCCCGGCAGGCGGAGGCGTAGCCAGAGGAGGAGGCAGAGGTGCCTGCCTGGCTTGGTGCGCTCCCCGCCCACGCGCCAAGGCAGCAGGCAGGCAGCCACCCACCTCAGCCTCCTCCTCTGCCTCCCGGGCCCAAGGAAGTGTCTAGCGCGGTCGCGCGGAGGCAGTGGTGGGTGGCTGCCTGCCTGCTGCCTTGGCGCGTGGGCGGGGGGAGCGCGCCAAGCCAGGCAGGCTCCTCTGCCTCCGCCTCACGCGATTCTGCGCGACCGCGCTAGGCACTTCCTTGGGCCCGGGAGGCGGAGGCAGAGGAGGCGGTGGAAGTGCCTGCCTGCCTTGGCATGCTCCCCGTGTGCCAAGGCAGCAGGCAGGTAGCCACCCACCGCCTCCTCCGCGTGACCGCGCTAGGCACTTGCCTTGGGCCCGGGAGGCGGAGCCAGAGGAGGAGGCGGTGGCTGAGGTCCCGCTGGCTGCATGAGCAGCCGCACGCGGTCAGAAGAGAAGGAGGCGGAGGAGGAGGTGGGTGGCCGTGGGCGGGGCAGTTCTGCCTTTGGCGCAAAACCGGACCAGGACCGGAGGGATATGGCATCCCTAGGTGTCCTGGTCTCTCAGGTGGCGATCTTAAAATCTTCCAAACTTCTTTTTAGGGAGCTCTTTCCATCTGCAGTTGAAACTGCCTGACCTGATAACAATACTGTTTCTTCATTTGTGTAGCAGGGATAATACTCTCTGTGTTAAAAGCCTAGTTGGTGGGATGACCCCAAAGAATTTCTTTATTATTTGACAAATGTCCATCTGGTTTTCATTGAAAAACACCTTGTCTTTCTTGCCCTGGGAAGGTGTCCTTTAACCTTTGGGAGGGGTGGATGTGCCTAGGCAGTGTGCATGGGAGTAGAGTGGGAGAGTGCTGTTTCTGGGTGGAGGTTTCAAGCTACGCAGTTGTGAGACCATGAGAGCATTGGGAGAACTACTTGGCTGATGACAATTGACTCATTTTATTAGGAAACAGCAAGCCTTCTCTGCATCAGGATGATGCAATAGTGAGCTCTGAAACAGAGGGATATTTGCAGTGTGGAAGCTGTTTCCCTGGCCTAAGTAGCTTCTGAAATGTATGTTGCATTCCCTTACTGTGCAACTGTAAGGCACATAAGAAGTGAAATACCACTTCAATGTCCCCTAGGATCCCTCCTTTTTAAAAGAAAACTTTTAAGAGCTCCTCATAGTTGATTTCTGCTGAAACGTCTCAATTGTTCTTCCATTCTTTTTAAATGCATTTCATTTTAACTTAATGTTATGTCATCTCTTACCAGCTTTACAGAGCCTCCAATTCCCATGAGGCACCCTGAATGTGCCAGCTTCTAAATTGGGCATCCCTCTAGGTGTTGTTGGATTGAACTTTGCATCAGTCGTAGTCAACATAATCAATGGTGTGGTTTGTTGGTAACTGTGGTTCATTTGGATGGCCACACAGTTCCCACCCCCATTCTAAAGTCTTAGCCTAGCTTATTGACTCTTGAATTGGAAATGTGGGCAACATGTTGGAGCCCAGCACCTTTGGAAATATAATGGGTACAGTAGCTTGACATCACTGAAAGTTGACAATAGCAGTCAGGTTCATTCATGTGTTTGCCCTATTCACTTATGTGACAGCATAGAGGAGAACTGAACTTGGCTTACTTCCCTGTGTTTTATTCAGAAATGCGTTCCCCAGTTTGACTCCAGTACTGGAAATGAGCTGGCCTAAAAAGAAAAATGCTTGAAGCAACAAAATGTGATGAGGTAATAAAGGAGATCTTCGTCACACACACCCACATGTGTGCTCCTTGTTGTATAAAAATGATGCTGTCTCTGTCCTGTTGTATGCAGACTGAGGGAATAGACAGATAAATAACAGACATGGTGACCACCCCTTCATATCTACCACAGTCCCCTCCCCCCCCACCCCAAGGAGGAGCAAGTTTTGGGTCTTCATTGTCTTGCAGTACCTTTGTATTCTCCGTGGAAAAATTTGGTTCCATTTCACAGGCAAGTTGAATGCATCTTTGGACACCCTTGGGTTTTTCACGTGGCCTGGTAGAAGGTTTAAGGGGCCTCCCAGGATGCCTTCTTGACCTGCCCAAAACACCACTCCAACAAGGTGACTGGGTAGGAAAATGGGTGAATGTAGAGAATGATCGTGTAGTTGCCTTGCCCAGTGCCTGTCTCAGCATCTGGCTTTAGAGTGGATGAACCAAACAAAACTCATGCTGGGACATCTCAGTCCTGGTAGTTGTAGGCATGCTAGGCTTTCTGCTATGGTGATATTTTGGGAGGGGGACAATGTCATGGATGCTCCTGCCATGTTTTTTCCCCATCTTCTAAAGGCTTGGTGTTGAGAAGAGGCAAACAGGCAGCTAACCTTTTTGGTCCCAGATGACAGTCTGAGATCATTACCAAAGATGCATGGGAGAAAATGGGATTGTTACAACCACTCAGCCTGGTGGTTTACTTCTCAGGACCTGGCACTTAAAAACTTTGCTTAAACAAAAATGTTAAAATGGCCATCAGCTCTGTTGGACCTTCAAGAGTTATGGCACTTGCTGGATCATTTTACATGCAGATGCCACACTTATTCTTCATTCCTTTTACATTATGCATTCCAGACTATTCCTGTTATAACAAACTAAATATCCCTGTCAAGAATTGGCTTGCTGACCCTAAAGTTTGCCACTGTGTGCAACCCATCAATAGAAACAGGCAGTGTTTCCCAAATTTCTATGGAAATGTGGTGAAACTCTGCGAGTCTTCAGGAATGTAACCCAGGGAGAGCTTTGGAAAAGTTCCTCTATTATCTAGGCTTGGATTTTTATGAGATTTTTCTAAAGAAGTGTCTTAACAGCATTTGTCCTTGCTTTGCAGGGGAGCTTGAGGGGTCAAAGTCCACCCCAAAGCCAATGACCTCTTCTCCCTGCCTGTTTGAAAAATTGGTATTAGCAAGCTCCAAAGGCTTTTGTTACAGTGGGGTGAGATGCTCTAGTAAATGAGGGAAACGGAAGTTTATAATATAGGAACTCTGCTCCCAATGGAGTTTGGACTATCACTGCTGACATGTGAACATGTCAAAAAGTAAATACAGTTGGCCCTCCACATTTTCAGCTTTGAGTTTTGTGGGTATGATTATTTGCAAATTTTATTAATATGTTCTGTTTAGGAATCACTAGGTCCTTCAGCACAACTATGTTAGAAGTTGACCATAGAGTTGTGCTGAAGGATCTAGAGATTACTAGAGAAAACACTTCTCTAAGGATTTGTAGGTCCTCCAGCGTAATTCTATGGTCTGCTTCTGGAAGATGATCTTGTGCTGGAGGACCTAGAGATTCCTAGACAGGTGTTCTCTCAGGTTTTTTTTTTTAAAAAGATGTTTTTTGTTCCTGTTTTTTCCATTTTCACAGGTGTCCTGTGTCCCTGACCCCAGTGAATGTGGAGGGCCCTCTGTATGTGCCATTGATTTGTTCCTGAAAAATATGTCCTTTGGATATTGTCCTTCTGGCCTGTTTAATCCCATCCTTGGTGTGCCAAGGATATGGTTACAGACTTGATCCCTTGACTTTGCTTCCCAAGAGGTTTTTGGCTCAAATATTTTGAATGATTCTTTTTTTTCATTCTTCTCCCTCAGCTCCCCAGTTCATATATCCAACACTATCCCACTTGAAGCATCAGTTGCTATGTCTGTGTGAGGGACATAATATGTTGGCCAGGTATCTTATGGAAGTGTTGCTTTTACAGTTTCTGTTCTTCAAAAAGTGAAGGGTTATAAAGGAATCTGATAAGATTACAGTGAACCCTTGGTATCCACTGGCGTTTGGTTTCAGGATCCCCCATAGATACCAAAATCCACGGATGCTTGTCCCATTCAATACAGTGGTATAGTCAAATGGTATGCCAAACGTAAAATGGCAAAATCAAGGTTTGCTTTTTGGAATTTATATATTTTTACAATATAGTGAAGCTGTGGATGGTTGAATCCATAGATAACGAATCCATGGGTATAGGGGGCCGACTGTACTTCACCATGAAGTGTCTGGCTTATACAGTTGACACTCCATATTCACAGATTTTTTTTTATCCATGGATTCGAGCATCCATGGATTAAGAATATTCCAAAAAATGTAAGTTCTAAAAAGCATTTTATGTAAGGGACACCATTTTACTGTGCCATTACATTCAATGGGACTTGAGCATCCACAGATTTTGGTATCCATGAGAGGTCCTGGAACCAAATCCCAGTGGATATCAAGGGTCCACTGTATGTTATTACCTTCGTACATGGCTGAGTTAGTGTTGAGTGTTGAATGTTTAAACTATGAAAAAGTGAGCAGTATAGATAAGATGGCGCCTACGGTCATATCACCCTGAACATGCCCGATCTCGTCAGAATAGATAAGACGGCATCTCTGATTCAGGGCTTGGGAACCTTTGGTCCTAATGGGAGTTGGAATGAAGAAGCTTTAACTTTTCCAGATGTTTTAGACTTCAATTCACAAAAGTCCTAACAAGGATGGCCCTATGGTTATGGAGTATGGAAACTGTAGTCTAAACCATTTAATTTTAGACTACAACTCCCATACTCCATAACGATAGGCTATCCTAGCTAGGACTTCTGTGAGTTGAAGTCTAAAAAATCTGGAGGGTTAAATTTTCTCCATTCCAGTTTGCATTAGCCCAACCATTTAGGTTAGAATGCTGTGTTTTGTTGCTTCTTCTTTACCTTTCTGCATGAGCAGGAATCCACTCTTGCATCTTGGAGCCTTTAATGAATAGACCCTCACCATTCCTTTTTCAAATTTCCCTCCATAGCCATGAGAGCTAGAAATATACTTCCTTTATAAAAAAAAAGTAACCGGAGTTCCTGTGAAAACTCTAGTTCACGTTGCAAAGGCATACAGAACAGAAAGGAGGCTTCTGGTATGCTAGAATTCCCACTCCAAAGAATGAAAAGCTGTCTTTTTCTTTTGTCCTTGGATTGGACAGCAGAGATTAACTACAAAATCAAGAAAAGAGCTTGGGAAAGTTACTTGGAAAGTTACTTTTTGTTACTATAGCTAGCTATGTTTGCTGGGATTATAGTCCAATAAAGTAACTTTTCTAAGTTGCTGCTAGAATGCAGACATGAAGATATGAAAACACAAGGTTTTGATTATCCTCTGAAATCATTTGTCTAGTAAGACTCATGAATTCTTCATTTTAACTGTCTCATTGCATATCTTTGAGCAAGACCACATCCCCACTCTGTGGTCCCAGCATCTTCCTGGCCAAAAGCTGCTGCACATTATAATTACCTTGGGACAGAAGACACTTAAGAAGCAAGTATTGTCTTTTTTCTCTGACAAAGGTGTGGCCATATTTCAGCTCAGTTAAACCTAGGATGTGGGTTTAAAAACAAGGCTGGGAAATGTTCTCAGTATCCTCACACTTTGACCTTGATGTCTGCAATCACCATATGACTCCATTTTGCTTTATATTTAGAAAATATACTTGTATTTTCTACCTTGTTATAAAATTTGATGGTAATTCACTTCTACTTTTGTAATAGACGTATTCAGTGAATCTATCTTCATTTCCATTTTGACTGCAAGTGTTGGGTGGTATGTTTGACCCAACAATGGAAAGAAAGCAGAGCAATTTTACATATTTTACAGATAGAATCTGTCTAGCAATCAAAGTCTTAACAACAGAGAGTTTGGGTGAGCCTAGTTCTCATAAAGATATTTCAGGCCCCTTTTCTTAATTTTTACTTTTCCTAAACATTATAACATATTTGTGTCTTAATATGCAAGTGCCGCTTCTGCAGACGTAAACCTCTTCTCACCTTTCATCTTCATGGTCTCTGTGACTCATACAAATGGGTTATTACTCCTGTGCAGCACATAACACTGAATTTTCTAAAGCTGTTATGCAAACATTTTGGTGGTAGCCACATCAGCTAACGGACACATTTCCTACCTAACACCTCAGTTTCTTTTCGTCTGGTTCTGCAATGGCAACATAGGAACTTGTTGTAGTGTTTATCTCAGTAACATTTGGTCAGATTTACAATGATTTACCTGATGCTGATCAAGAGATGAATCCTGCAACAGTTGGAGTGCACACTCTGCAGAAATGATAATCAGAAGCCAATGGTTCCCAGATGAGAAACCCCTTCACTGCAGTGCTCTCAAAATGCTGGCTGTGGTGAAAGCATTCCAAGCCTTCAAACAGACTATAACAGGCAGGGTTGTTCAGGTGGCCAACAACAACATCATGGTGGCCCTCTGCCTGAACAAGCAAGGGGACACGATCAGAGAGCCTTCTACTTCTCACTATTGATCTATGGGAGCATACTACCATCAGTTATACATCCCCTAGGCAAAAACAACACTTTGTCAAATGCATGAAGTCTTGTCAGAAATGGATGTTGCACCAGAGAGTTCTTCACAAGGTCTTTTAGGCTGTGGAGGACATCATCCATAGACATCTTTACATCCCCACAGAATAAGCAGTGCAAGAGTTTCTGCTCCAGGGCTCGCAGGGAAAGGGTTTTTCTCAGCAGTGCATTCCTGTTTAGCTGGACAGAACTTGTGATGTATGCATTTCCGTTAACTACCAGTGGGTCCACCACAATGGACCATCCACAGATTACCATACCCCATATTATCCAACTGTGGCACCCACCTGTGTGAACATGCACATTATCACCCATTGTATAATACAGGGCTTGCAGATCTGTGTTTTTCCCCATCTTCATGGGGTGGGTGGACTGGAACCGAACCAAATTTCTGCAGATGGGAAGGATTGACTGCAGTTTTGAAAATCTGACAGGACAGAACCAAATGTATACTGGTGACTCCCATGATGACCAAGGCAGCCATAGTTTGCACCCATCCTGCATCTGTCTAAGGGTCTCTACATGGAGCTCCTACTTCACTCACTCCACAATGGAACGGTGAGGTATCCAGATCTACAGACTCTCAGCCTCACAGTATGAAGGATCTGCATGTGACAGTACTGTCAGACTCAATTGTGCAAACACTAGAGGTGGCTCATAGACCATCTAAGTGATCTTACACATTTAAGAGGGCCACGTTCCTTGAATTCTTCCAATTAAGGGATACCCCTCAGGATGCAGTGAATGTGTCTCATGTGCTGAACTTCTTGGTCATCTTATGGGACAAAGGACTTTCCCTTTCTCCTTTTAGATGTTATTTGGTTGCAGTCTCTTGGTATTTCAGTCATTTGGGGAAACCATTATGCTTTCATGATCCACTAGTGAAGAGATTTCTCAAGGTTTATAAGAACTTTCATCCACTGGTTTTTGGACCTGCCTCTCAGTGGAGTCTAGAACTGGTCCTCTCTCAGTTGCATAAAGCATCTTTTGAACCTGTGCTGACATGTGATCTTAAGATTACTTACATGGAAAACTGCTCTCCTTGTGGGTATTAGCCAGAAGAACTAATGAACTCTATGCACTGAGATTTAATCAGCCATACCCCCAGTTCCATAAAGATAAGGCTGTCCTTACGTCAATCTTGGGAAAAGGCAACTTTTAGAAGGGGTGCCCTTTTTCCCTGTCTGGGAAGACACTCCTACCTCCTGTGGTTAGAAGCTTCTGGTCTCCCATTTGTGTGAGTCACAGAGATCACCATGGAAAAGAAAGACACATTGCTTACCTGTAACTAGTTCTTCGAATGGTCATCTGTGAACACACATACAACCCTTCCCATCCTCCTCTCATCATGTCCTGCCATCTACAGAACTGAGGCATTAGGTAGAGAGGTCCATCAGGCGCATGGGGAGTAGGCAGGGCTACCACAAAAATGCTTGAATAGCAGCTCTTGAAGGTTCTGCACACATTGCTAACCCATTTATTTGCATGGGTTCACAGATAACCACTAAAAGAACTACAGTTACAGGTAAGCAACCTGGCCTTCTGTGTTTAGAGCAATGCATGCAGTACAATGAATGTTTGGCAAGTACTTAGCACATTTTAAAAATTTCGTTGGAATCATTTCAATAACTCATAGCACAGTTCTAAGTATGTTTACTCAAAAGTGAGCCTCCTGCCCTATTCAGAAAGTATTGACAGTAAAGGAGCTTAGGAATTTGGTCTCAGATCATTTGTATTTTACCCTTTTCTGCTTTTGGTACACGTCAGAAGGCCTGTTATTTACCCACACTTGCAAAATTTCTGCCTAAAGGTCTGCTTGGTGATTTACATATAGATAAACAGGAGACTTTGTCCAAATTCCTTAAGTTCCAGGCTGGCACTCCTACCCCACTCCCACGACATGTAGGGCTTGTACCATAAGATGGTTTGTTTAGACTGCAGATTTCAGAGGAGTTACCAGGTTCCTTGTTGCAGCCTCCTTTCTATGTTGGTTTTTAAAAGGTGTTGAGATGGATACATGATTTCTTATCTCTGGTCAGGTTTGTGAGTATTCAGTCCAAAGTTTGTTTGGTCCAATTTTTGCATTGGTCTGCAGGGTTTTATTTTTTTTAAACTACGAAATATTCAGTTCACTTTTCCCTACTATATGTATTTTTCTGTGCAACATTTCTGTGCAATGCATGCAGCTTATATATAATTTTTGAGCAAAGAACTGCATTACATAAAATTATGAGAATAATGCATTACAAACAATAACTATAATAGGCAGGGCTGTTCAGGAGCAACAACACCACAGTGCTCCTCTAACTGAATAAGCAAGGGGGCACAAGATCAGAGACACTTCTACTTCTCACTGTAGCTGCATTTTAGTAGAAAGTGTGTATTAGGTTGATTTGCTTAAAAATGAGGACCACATGAAATTAATCCCATCTAGTAAGATTTGCTGTCGTTGAACATCTCTCCATCTGAAATGGAGCATGGAAGGTCACCATAAAAGGGAAGTTGCTTTAGATGTAGCTTGGCTCTCTTTTCCCACTGCCTGCCATGTTAAATGATTGACATGAATGAAGAAGAATTAAAATGAGCCTAGTGGCCCAACTGTAGTGTAGCATCTACACTATACAATTACAGTGCTGTGATTTCACTGCCAGCTAACATCTTATGGAATTCTGGGGTTTGTAGTTTAGGGAGGGACATTAGAATTATCAGCCAGAGAACCCTGGTGTCTCACCAAGCTACAAATCCTAGGGTTCAATGGGGTGCATCAAGGGCAGTTGAAGTTGAATCAAAGCACTATAACTGTAGTGTGAAAAGCTCCCCTGTTGTGGTGGACTATGGCTCTGGAGATCAGAATTCAATTCCCCGCTCAGCCATGGAAACCCGTTGGGTGATGTTGGATGAGTCACACACTCTCAACTCCAGAAAACCCTGTGATAGATTCCCCTTAGGGTTCCCATAAGTTGGAATGGACTTGAAGGCACACAACAACAACGAATTCTGAGCACTGGACATTGATGCATCATGCTGAAGTTGATAGCCTGCACAGAAAGTATGACAATTTGTTGAAGTGAAATTGGATGATTTGTTCCAGCTACAAAGTAAATGGGATGTGTCATTGTTTTGTAGATGCTCTTGTTCACAATCTGCCTAAGGAATTACTAATGCCAACAACACTCTGTCCCTTTTTTCTCTTAGAACTTTTCTTCTTGGCTTGTGAATAACAAGTGGCCTTCTTTTTCTGCTTAAGAGCAGTTGTGTGTTTTGCTTTTTGCTCACTCCCTCTCCTTCTCTCTTTGTATTGTATTGTACTGGAGGCAGAGCCAAGGATGAAGTGATGAAATTACTCAGAAAAATGGCATGAAAGACAAGCCATTAAAATGATTCATTCTGGTCATTGCAAGGATTATTTGTGCTTTCCTGTTGGCCAAAATACTGCCTTGCTGTCAACCTTAAACTAGACGTTACCATTACATAACAGGCTTCTTTTTGGTGTTTGGTTTATTGAGCCCGAATATATTTGAGTGAAAACATGGGACAAATGTATTTGAGTGAAAACATGCCCCAGAAAATGGCATCCCTGTGTTGAATTGTTTATTTTGAGATGTTACATCATTATCTTGTGTGTAGTTCCTGACTCCCCATCATTGGCAAGTCAGTGATAGCAAGGAAATGCCAATACAGTGTAACTGATCTGCATTATAGTGGAAAAGAACTTGACACAGGGCTGTGGGTTTTCAGTGGGAGTGCTGTGTCAAAACAGAACATAATCCTATACATAGAATACTGTATTTGTTAACTTCAGGAAAAGCTGTGAGTAGTCTTAGAGCAGAGATTGCTGACATAGTGCCAAATCATCCAGAATGCATTGTGAGGTGTGAAAGATGTGGGCTTCAATTATTTGATTGTTGTGTGTGAATTATACGGAAGTTTTGAAAGAGGAGGGCAAGTCACACAACACACTAACTACCTAAAATAACACAACGTTTGGAACAGATATGCTGACTAGAGTAAAATGTAGCTGGTTGCCTCTGGGTTTATGCCTTGCTGTGGATTTTAAGCAAAGTGCTTTAATTATCCTTATGCAATGCAATGTGATTAAATTTTAGCAGCAGACCACCAAATAGTTATATTTACAATATATTCAGAGAGGCACTGAGACAGTGTAGTTAGTGTTCTTCCCATCCTCAAGCATGCAGGCATGCGTGAAAATTGAAAGCTGCTGGCGACTGTGCTGGAAAGCTTCCTCAACCATGCCCCAGTTGCAGGTTGGCACAAATAGTGTGCCAAGTTGAGGAACTAAAAGATGACTAGCTATGCTGAACTCCACAAAGATGAAGAAAAACCTTGATCGCTCTTAAGGCCTGAATGCCTGCAAGAGTTTTTCCTTAAAATTGCAATTAGTAGCTAGGGATTTAAAGTAAGCGTGGTTTTTTCCACAAGTCTTAGAAGCCTATGGTAATTGTGTGCCAGAATCAGCTATGAAAGCTCCTGAAGGATTACTGTCGGCCTTTCCTGCGTTATTATAATTCATTACGTATTAAGAGTTCATCTGAGGCACCTGTCATCTAGGTGTAAAAAAATGTTGGGTTAGGTGGCTAGTGGCTTCATTCAGAATAAAACAGCCTAATCTATTCATAAATGTTCAGCTTTAATATTGAAGACATTTAATACTGGTAACAACGTGTTCACAGGCAGACTAATGAAGGTCATGACTTTTGAATCGAGGGTGAAAGAAATAAAATATCTTGTCTTCCTTGATTCTAAATAAGATGATTTGGGTACATTTAGCTCCCCAAATGCAAAAGTTGGCAAAATGCTAAGGAGGGGTTTTGGGCGAGTGTAGATGATGGTGACTGTGACATCCAGGCTCTTGCAGGGAGCGCTCTCTGACAGAGAAGACTCAACGTCTCACAAATCTATAGTTCCCAGAAATCTCTAGCATTGAGCCCAGGGCAGTTAAAGCAGTCTCAAACTGGATTATTTCTGCAGTGTGTCTTGGCCCCTTGTGAGCTGGAAAGAGATGCTTTGTATTGAACACTTTCTCCATGTTCATGGTAACAGTCCCAACATTGTATATAGCAACCATTGCCTCTGATGCTTCCTCAGACTAATTAGGGACAAAGTCCTCCATGAAGAGCCCACATGGTGTAGTGGTTTGAGCACTACTAAAAACCATTAAGTTAAAACAGTTTAAAATACAGACAAAAGATAACAGTATAACACACCTCATTAAAAGCCCTTTCTGCCACAACAAGTTAAGAGCTGAAGGCTTGCCTAAATAAAATGGCCTTTGCCTGCCACAGAAAAAGGGCAGAGAGGGAGCCAACCTGTAGTAGTGAGTTCCACAGTGTGGGATCAGCAATCAAGACATCTCTTTCCCATGTCCTCACCAAATGTACCTGTGATGATGATTGAGTTGAGAGAGGACATCCTGTGAAGATCTTATGACTCAGACAGGCTTACATTGTAGGGAGGGGCAGTTTAACAGGCTTTCAGATAGTCTGGGCCCAAATCCTGCTCAGGACTTTGAATTTTGTCTGGAAATAGATATCAATTCTGCAATGCATTACAAAGAGTAAATTCCCCAGTGTCGGAGATTGACAACAGCTTGCTAGATAAATAGAAGGAAGATGCAGGTTTCTGAGCATGTTGATGAATGTTTATTCTTCTTACTGGCTCAGATCCATAAAGGACTCTGCTGAAGATAACTTTCTATTGTGTCGTAATCTGAATTCCATGTAAAGAAGGAAGGTAGGGAAGTAGCATATTGGAGAAGGAAGTGTAACGCTGGGGCAAGAGATTCAAAAAAGCATGTGCCAGATGATTCAAGTCCTCCCCCATGATTGCTAGAAGCATTCAAGGGTTTTGCTCAGATTAGTGTCACCAGAAACCTGTGCCATGCATATTTCTCCTCTTTACATTTAGTTAAAGTTCTGAGATTTAACTTGTGGAAAATCTGATAATTAATATTGGCTGGAGTCTTATGAACAGTTTCTACCTGTAGTCGTGACAGTGTGTGAGTTCCATGCTGAGTGAAGAGGCAGACCTCTCTCCTCTGCCATGCTATCCAGAGCAGCTGAGAAGAGATGGTTCAGGTGTTCACCTTAATTCATTTTGATGAGTCACAAGCATGGGAAAGTGCTTTAATGATTTTTGCCTTGTGTTTCCACCTCTTGACCCCAAAATGGTGCAGGTTTGACTTATCCATGAAGCCAGGTAGAGGCGAATGAAGACCCAATATACCTGAAACCCTATATATATCTGGTTAGACCTATATCAAACTGCTGATCTGAAAGAGGGTGGATCAGGATACCCTAAAAAAAAGAATTAATGTCAATTTTGTTCTGCATCATAATCTGCTCTTACTTTCCAGACAGACAGACTTGGTGTCTTATACTTTGACCTACCTCTTACTGAGTTGTCAAGCCTGTGTCCAGACCTTACCAGAGGTGTAACCTTTGAAGATGATGCAGGATGAGGGTATTTCCCCCAGTAACAGTTCTGCCCCACTTTCATTCACAAAATTTTCTAGCATTGCAACAAGTGAGACACTGAAAATGGTTCACACCTACAAATTCTTTCACTTAATCTCAAAGGTGCTACAAGATCCCTTTGCATACTGGCTTGTTAAGTGGAAGAGTTCTGTCCTAGCTATCTGCTTAATATGCTAGTTTTCTTCCTACAGAGAACTTTGCATGAGTTTTGGAACCTGCATCCTGCACCTTAGCAATCAATGTTTAAATTTTACCATCTCTGCAAGAAACAGAATTTTGTGGCTCAGGGTTTGGGGGCCAAGTATAGAACCTGTTATTGAACTCTGTTCGGTAATGATCCCCCTGCTTTTATCCTCTTCCTCCAGGATCAATTTGACATAGTGGAGCGTCACACACAGTGGGGCCTGGACCTGATGGAGAAATATGTCAAGTTTGTGAAAGAGCGGACAGAGATTGAGCAGTCGTATGCAAAGCAACTGAGGTAGGTATCCAGATGATATGAGGACAGAGGTGCCTAGAAGGGAATGCCAAAACTTGAGATTTGGGGTTTAGGTCTTTGATGTAAGGGGGCCAGATGTCAAACACGGAATTTGTTTGTGCTTGGCTCGAGGAAAGAGTGTTTAGACAGCACAAAATAAGAATTAAGAAGTTGGACTCTTTCTTGGGTTGTCCTCAGTTTTGCTCATAAATTCCTAAATAGTATAACAGTGGATGGAAACATATTGTTCTCTCCCTTAAAACTCAAGGTTAGCAATGAAGTTCATTTTACAGTGGATTAAGGACAGGCAAAGGGAAGAACTTTACACTCTTGATAATTATGGAATTAACTACCACAAAATGCAGCTTAGATAATTACCATGACTGCTTAAACTCATCCTCTATGAACTAGTATAATGTTTAGATGGAATAGAACTAGCCACCATGTTTAGAGGCCATGTACCTCTGAATGTTAGATGCTGGGGATAAAAAAGGAAGAATTGTTGCCTTCGTGCCTCACATAGGCATCCAGACATCAGTCTCACCACTGTTAGAAGCAGGATACTGTGTTAAATGGACCTTTTGTTCAGGTCCAGCTAATCAGTTCTTAATCAGGACTTCCATGTTCATTTTCTACCATCTGTCCTGTCACAGCTCTGCAAAAGGTTCTTTCCATCCCCTCTGTATATTTTTCTTTTCCCTCTCACACTTTCTTTGATGCACTCAGCATGTTTTATCTAGCGTTCAAGAAAGCACCTGTGTTGTCCACTCTCTCATATCTTTCATCCCTGTTTGCCATTTTCTAAAAAACTTTCTTCCTTTTCAGCTGCTTTTTCCAAGTATTCTTGAAGCTGATCCAAAAGCTCTGTTACTATAGAATCCTTTTTCCGGAAGGACCCATAAAGTCTAGACCTTCTGGCTGTCCAGCTGCTTCAAGAATCATCCAAGTCCCCTTCACTCTTTGGCCAGATTCTTTAGCTGTGACTCCCATTCTTCCCCTCCATCCTCACCTCACTTCCCCCCGCCACCAGTCTGCTGGCATAGATCTACTCTTCATTTCCAGGCAACTCAGTACTGGGAACAAGAGGCCTCTGAGGCAATTTGTTCTGCTGCTACCCAGGCCGAATACGTCTGTTTTCCACTCACTTTCCTCCCAAAGTCTCCCAGGATTCTTTGAGTGCTGCATCCCAGGATTCTTTGAGGTCTGGGCTAAAACCTTACTTCCCATTTGATTTCTGGAACTGCGAGTGACTTTGCTTCACAATTGTCAATGCTTTTCCTTTCCCCATTCTGAAACCTTCACCCTCCAGAGTGAGTCAGGGATTACTTGCCTGACTCCTTCTCCATTCTTAAGTCATAGAGTTGTAAAGAACAAGAAGAATACAGAGCCCAATTTTCCATCACAAGTGGGACTGCTTTTCACATGAGCCTTTAAACCATACTCCTGGGAAATAACTAAAGGTATTTGCGCAGCAGGTGTTGCCCTGCTCTTATCCCAGTTCTGAAATTGCTTATAGTGGCACTTAGAACCAATGGCTGAGTTGCCATGATCAGTTTGAGTTTTTAAGCTGCAGTGCAGGCCATCTCCGATATCAGCTGCTTATCAGTTGGACATTGGTGCAATTTGGATTATGCAGGTGTGGAATCTGTAGCAACACTGTTTCTTTTCAAGATGGTCAGTATCCTTTTAAATGAAAATTTGCACATAGACAGAATGGGAGTAAAAGTATGGCTACTGCAGTGGGCAGGTTATTGGCTGTTTTTCCACATTCGGGGGGGGGGGGGTCTTGTTCCCCTAACTCCCACGAATGTGGAGGGCTGACTGTACAATTAAACAGCCTGTAGACCTAGGACCATTTGAAAACCATTCAAAGAAAGAAAATAAAAATTAACAAGACAGTACACCATTAAAAGCCCCTTACACTCAAATCCTAAAAGCTTGTTTGTAATACTTTTCTGTGAATTTTTTTCCCTCACACTGTGACCCATAGACATCGAACAAAGAAGGCCAGTGAAGGGACAAACTGTAAATGTGGGAGGAGAGGACCCATTGAGAACCTCAGTGGGAAAGGTATGCAGGCTTGGTGGCTGATGAGTACTTTTGGATCTGTGAGTCCAAACAGGCCTCTAAAATTTGCTTCTAAAAATGAGTGGCCCTGTCAAAGCCTCATTTGCTAACACACTGGCCTGTTGGCTGCTTACAGCACTTGCCTTTTGCCCTATGAGAGTGCCAAGAAGATGCTGCAAGGTCTTTTTATAGCCAGAGAAAGGAAACGCCTCTCTTAGCCACAGATTATGGACCTAATAGATGGAATGAGCGCACGGCAGAACTTTCTGAGCCTGCCTGAAGAGGAAAGTGATTGCTTCTGCCCAGGATGGCTTCTCAAGACGTTCAGCTTGTCCCTCCCCACATTTCTTCTCAGGCAACAGGGCTGAGATATGCCCTTTTTGTGTGCATGCCTTTCCTGGTTCCAGAAGGCATCTATGGAGAGGGGAAACAACAGCATTGTCTCCTCCAAAATAAGAATTTTGCCTCTCCCAAAATTTCCCTTCATTCACTAGATTTCTCACATTTTGCAGTAACTTAAAACGTTGGTTGAGCATTTGGAACTACAGTTTAGGCAGCTGAAGGAAAGTGGGAAAGAAAAGTGATCACAGGAATGAAAACAGTTTTGGCTTTTGTATGTATGTATGTATGTATTTATTTATTTATTTATTTATTTATTTTTGAATGACTGTATTTGCCTACACATACATAATAAGCTATCTAGGAGCTGGAACCCAAGTCTAAACACAAAATTCATTTATGTTTCATATATACATTATACACATAGCCTGAAGGTAATCTTGTGCAATTTTTCTAATAATGTTGTGCATGAAGCAAAGTTTGTATACACTGAACCAAGAGACCCAACCTGTAGGTTGTAGACTGCTCCCCTGCACCTTTAGTGTTTTAAAAAGCAATTTTTTTTCAGGTCAACCTGGAACAGAATATCATTGTATTCAATTTTTTAAAAAAAAAATCAGTAATTCAGAATAGAAATAGTAATTGAAAAGTACTGGCTGAGCAGGGAGAAGAGAAGTTGCTAAGTTGTTTAACATTGACAGCAGATCTGTATGCAGTGACATCTTGCAATTGCATAGCACCGCTGAATTTTAAAGTATGGAGTTGCTCCACAGAGAACATATCCTGTGGAAGGCACACTTAAATAAGGGGGAGTCTTTCATTTCTAAAAGACCCATGCATGGGAAATTCTCAGTGGATTGTGATTTCTACTTTTGTCTTTCCTGCTAGAGCCACAGGTCTTTCCCCCCCATTTTTTTAAAAAAAGAAATGGTGGTAGCAATGTCTTATATTCCCTCAATGTATTATTGTTTTCATTGTTTGTCAGAAAATATTGTTCCCTAGAAAGTAGGGTTGATATTTCTTATTCAAGACATATGCCTAGTTCAGTCTTGATTTCATTCCATTGGAAACTCCTATTATACTCTGGCTCAGTTGTGCAATACTTTTCCATTTTCATGACACTTCTGCTTGATTACAAAAAACAAAAATCTAACTACTAGGATATTGTTGTGTAAGAAAATATGTGTCATAGTATTGAAAACTATCATCTTACCATGAATAACTTCCATATGTATATTTGAGGAAAAAACAAGAAAATAATGCATAATGTGTTTCTGTGTTACCCACTGAGTGAATATCTGATATTGCTGAAAATTTGTTGTACAGAACTTCATCTGCTTTATTAAACCTTTATCGTATTTTATATGAATAGGATGTTTATCATAGAGTGTGTATTGGCATTTCCCCTGACAAACTAAATCAATTCAAGCAGCTTCTTGAAAGATGTCATAAAAACATTATTCAAGTTTTGATCTATTTCATCAGCCAGTCTTATCCTGCAGCAAAGCTGCTTCAAGTGGAAGAATTAAAGGGAGCAGATGAAGTTTGGAAGTGATGTCTGGTGTGATGATGGGAAGGGAGTGAGGGGCAAAGACATGGTTCTGTTGGGTGCTTCTCTTCAAGCTCATTTATACTTCTCTCACTGTTTTTTCTTTTGCAGGAACCTTGTAAAAAAGCATCTCCCCAAGAGGACTGCACGAGAAGATCTAGAATCAAAGTAGGTACTTTGACCCAATCGCACACATGCTAGTCTGGCTGTTTTCGAACGTTCTTTTAGCAAAGCCTGGGCAAAGTTTTGATTTTCTAGGATCAGCAATCCCAACAATTCAGTCATGATAGTGGCATATATGTATATATAGTGGCCCATAAGGCAATAGCAGCAAATATTGCCACATGATGAGGAATCCTGAAGTCCCATCCCTTGGATCATACAATGAAATCTTGGGGATTGTTCAGTGTTTTCAACTGTCTCAGGGTTATTGATCCCAGAAATGGCTAGTTGGCTATAGAAAATAATTTATCTTTCTTTAAAGCATGTGCTTTCACTATTCATCCTGCTTCGTGCATTTGTTCCCATTGCCTTCTTCAGGGGCTATTACCAGAAATTTCTGGAACTCTTAACAAAGTGGATACTCTGAGTATTGGAAGGAAAGGCCTTTGGGACTTTGTTTCCTTTTACTCTTCTATAGTTTTTCAATGAGACACAACAAAGATAAAACACATTTGCAAAAGACATCATACGGAATCTTAGTTGTTATTGGATGATAATACACAAATATAAAACATGTAGCCTGTAAATCTGATGCCTGTCCCCTCAGAATTTTGCAGCATAATTGTACTGTGCTTTTAAAATGTTGTACATTACCTCCCATGTTGAGAGAAAGGTGGGGTATAAAATAAATAAATGACTTGAAACCATGGGTTTCATTTAACAATTACACTGTGCACAGTGGTTGATAACATGTCTGCAGTGAATTTGTCTAAATAGCCTTTAAGTCCATCTATCTTTATGGCCCTAACTACACTGTTAACAGTGCCGATAAATTATACATTGTGTGACCCAGCTTTTTTGGCCAGTCAATACAAAGTTGACAAACTGATTTGTGAGTTCTAATGCCCCGAGAAAAGTTTTTTTCCTTCCATGGGGTGGCCAATTCTAACTTTCACGCTCTGTATGTTTTACTCTTTAGGATCTTTTCTCATTCTTTCATCAGTTTCATTTCATAATCATTGTTTAACTCTAATGAATATTTACAGAACATATCAAAGCCAATTCAGCATGGCTCTGTAATTCTGCTTTTGGGTGTCTGTACCCAGCAGCTCTAAACAAAGCTTTTTGTAGAATCCAGCTTGTTTGGAAAACTTGTTTGGAAAACTTTTGCAACAACATAAAATCAAATGGTTCCTCCCAGTATGAAATCCTTGCAAGCTGGCCATACTTCAAGGCATTCACACAGGGAGGAGTCATTTTCTAAACAATGTTAAGAGAATTTGTAATTAATGACTGTGGTTGACAATCAGTATGCAAAGGGATCTTGTCGTGCCCTTGAGACTAACGGAAAGAAACATTTGGTAGCATGAGCTTTTGTAGACTTGAGCCTACTTCCTCAGATATATGTTTTGGGGTGGAGAATCCAGACACAGACCTGTGTAAGTCATTTATGTGTAGAAATATCAGTTCAAATTCAGAACCTTGTGAGTATGGAGATGAGGTGGCAAGTACAGTTTTACTATGGTCATTGGGGGGACAGGGTTACATTTCACATTGCACATAAGATGGGAAGAGAAAACAGGTGAAGACAGTAGGTCATGTGCAGAGCAGTCCTCCATAAAAAATCACATTGGTTCATCAGAGGCCCATTGAGACCCACCAGTGCCCACATTCCCCAGTTCCCTGCCTCCTGCTTCAGCAACACCTCATTTTCTCTAGGCCTTTCCCCTGAGACCTATAATGGATATCTTTGGTCCTTCCAACATATTTTGCTGTTCTAGTTCATTCTACTTTGTGGTTGACTGTGGAAAACAGCTGAGTTAATTGTCACAAGATGTTCTAGCTACCTCTGCTCTGTGGTTTCCAATGAAAATTCTTTCAAGAAGAAATAACTGAGAAAGAAGAGGTAGAGAGGAAATACTTCCCTGCCTAGAGAACGAGATGTGCAGAGAAACAAGAGGTTTTACCATTCCCACCTGCAAGGTCCTGAAGGTAGTCCCTTTTGCAGGACATCAACAAAGGATTCTATAAAAATTGTGCAAGTACTGTAAGAGAACGAGTCATGGGAAAGTGTATGTGATTGTTTACATTCTTGGGCAGTAGGAAATCTAGATCCTGCCCATTTTTTACTTTCCCCCACCCCGACAGAGCAAATATATGGTTCATCCTGCTATATGACCTAGGGGCACAAAGGTTGTCCTTCGATAGATTACATATATGAAAGGTGGACAATCCATGGCCCTCCAGGTTATGGACTATAGTTTTATCAGCCCTAGCCACCATAACCAGCGATAAGGGATGATGGGAGCTGCCATCCAAAATCTGGAGGGCTCGCCCCTAACAAACGGTTTGTTAGAAGAAGTCATAAAAATCAGTATAATAAGAGTGACTTTGTTTTGTTGGTGGCAGGGAATCCCCTCAATATATGTACCTTGTTTAAGGTGTGTGATGACCAAACATGTTGGTAACTACTGCTAGAGAGTTAACAAAACCAGGTGTCTAACTGTGTAATTGTTGTTACTGTATATACTTGACGATAAGTTGACCTCATGTGTATGTTGAGGGTAGGTTTTGGGACCAAAATTATGGATTTTGATGTGACCCATGGATAAGTCAAGGGTAAAATTTAGGGGCATGTAAGAAAGGGTCTAAAAGATGAAGCAAAGGAAAACACAGCCAAAGAATTTACACAATTCCAGCAAGCATATCAGTTTGTGTTCATCCTAAAGGGTGGATGGATGAGAGAGTAGGGAGGGGGTCAGTGCTTTCAGGACAGATTACATTATTGCCTTTCACCAGGAGATGGTTCCTTTTTATATAAGAGTTAAAATACAGTACTTACATTGACCTGTGGACAAGTCCACCCAGTTTTTTTGCATCAATTTCTTGATAAAAAAATTCTAGACTTAAACATGGGTATATATAGGAATTACTCCTTTTGCTAAATCTGATCTTATCTGCAAAACTATCTGATGAGGGGGACCAGCATTTTTCTCCAATGTGACAAAAACCAACACCATATTTTTGCCTGTTGCCTATAATTGTCTTTTTCTTCCCTGGAAGCCCTCCAGGGACCAGCAGCTGTAGGCTTGTGGACTGGCACTGATAGAGTAGCACTGAGCCACACTACTTCTGCACGTCATGGGTGGCATTCAGATACTTGCAGAGTCTTGCAGCAGTATTTTACAATGTTACATTTGGCTGTCCTGCTTTTTAGCCTCTAAGGGTCAAGCATCCACAATTAGAGGCTGGAATGTCACTATAGTTATGGTTATAGTGGCAAAGAGGCAGGAAAAAATGTTTAAGCATTGTGGAGAGCACTCTGGGATTTTCGAGATGGAAATGCATTTTGACATCATTGCTGTGAAGATCCAGAATTGTACTCTAAGGGTGAGGAAAACAGAGTTATCATTCCACCTCAGCATGGGTGATGAAGATGTGAGTGGCAGTGGAAGAGACAGATGAGTCTCTGTTTTGTTACAAATGTGTACAGTCATGAGCAATTTTCTGTCCTTTCTTTCATGTGCAGGTTCTGTCAATATCAGGCCTTCCTTCAGGTGGTGAAAGAACTGAATGACTTTGCCGGCCAGCGAGAAGTGGTAGCAGAAAACCTTCTGACACGAATCTGTCTGGAGCTTGCCAAGTACTCACAGGAGCTCAAGCAGGAGAGGAAACTGGTAATGAAGTCCCTAATCTGTGACAGATAACAATGTGTAATTACAAGAGATCAAGTGTGATAGTAAAGATGGTAAACTGGGATCAAATTGGATTCTGATTACTTTGCCTTTGGCATATCTTGATGCTTTCTGCCTTGATGCTTGATGCCTTCTCACTATATCAAATGTAAATGTATGTTATGACTAGAGAAGACTGCCACCTAGTGATTGAAAATAGTATTGCTGGTTTTACACCCAGACACACATTCATATTAATTACAGAAACCCAGTTGCACACCCTAGGGATGCTCATAGCCTGCTTACCAAGTTTAGGATGTTTAAGTTTCAAGGTTATGGAACTGCAGCTATAAGCACCAGTCAGACAGGCCCAAACCTAATATAGATTGGCTCTGGATAAGATCTGCTGAAATTAGTTCTGTGACCCCAAGCATGCAATAGATTTATTTTTATTTAAACCAGCAGCCACAACGTATTGAACCTGAGGGGAATTTCAGTAACTCTTCACAGTATAGCAAGAGACAGGCAGTAACTCATGAAAAAGAGATAAATATTCCACTTAGACAGTGTAAGCCTAAGCAGTGTTTTGCATCTCAGCTGTTAGATCATCATTTGCCTTTTCACTAGATGCTCCAGGCAAAACATGTTAACATCAACATCACAACAAAATAGGGTGGGTGGCATTACATAGCAGTCTGATCACTATTGCTTACTTGTGCCACTGGTATGGCTGGAGCATTTTGCGTCTGGTGTTTCTGGGCTCCTCCCTTACCTCATCCTTTCTCACCCATTTGTTATCTCTTCTAACTATTCTTAATAGAGTACAGGCGACCTGCTTTGTTTTTCATCTGACAGCCACAGACCCTAATAGTTTTGGTATTTTTTCTTCCATTCTTAGAATTCTAATATTCTGCTGAAAAGTTCCATCCACAACTTGAAAAGCATTACACAGTTGTGTTAGGGCCGACATAAAGCAAAGTTTTATTTTATGTAAAGGAAGTCAGATAACAGCGACTGCTAGAAAACTCTTTGATGTTGATATCTGGACTTGTAGGTAGCTTTTAGCTTTTTTTTGGGGGGGGGGGTTACTTCTGTTATCAGATAATCTAAAAAATTTGGTGGGCTCTTACAAGAATATCTGATGAAGATTGTCTTTCACTTACCCTCGCCTTTCTTTCCTAGTACTTGCAAGAGGGCCGAAGGGCTCAGCAGCAGCTGGAGAACACCTTCAAGCAACTTGAAAATGTGAGTTCTCTATATTTTGTGTGTGTGTTTTAAAACCTCAGCCTAATTCTAGACACCGTAGAGTGGATATAAACTTGGAGGGGTCATAACCTTGGAAAGCCTAAAAGTAGTTCTATTGATTTGGCTGATGTTCAGAGCAGGAACACAGCTGTAGAGGTCATTGTTCCCCTTAGAATTCTCCAAACATTTGGTGGACGGGAATGTGATGAAGGCACTGAAAGGAGCTTTTTATTCTGAAAGTTTCCTCTGTCCATTCTTTAAAACAACCTTGTGATTAGTGGGTGTAACCAGTTGGAGAGAATGGAAATGTCAGAGCCCATGTAAAGCAAGAGCTATAGCTTGATTTCAGGTCATTGGCCATAGAGTACCTTGTGTGACCTTTGAAAGTTTCCAAAAACCTCATAGCTTTTACAGAAATTTGAATCACTGATTTGGTGGCTCCATGTTATTGTTGTTGTACCTTCAATTCATTTCTGACTTATGGCGACCCAAAAGTGAATCTATAATGGTATTTTGTGGGTTTTTTTGACAAGATTTGTTCAGAGGATGTTTGCCATTGCCTTCTCCTGAGGCTGAGAGCGTGCAACTTTCCCAAGGTCACCCGATGTGTTTCATGGCCGAGTGAGGAATTGAACCCTAGTCTTCAGAGTCATATCCAACACTCATGCTGGGGATAAATCTCATTAATAGCCGAGATGCAAGCTCTCAGAGTCAAAAATCAAGCCAATGTTTGGGATTTTTGTCCATCACTTTCTTGTTGCATGACAGATTTGCAGGCAGAGCTTCAAGAAATCATTTTCAGATTATCTGAGGTTCAGGTCTTGAACAGAAAGAAGAACAGATTGCTGTAACCTTTAAATGTTTTCTTAAGAACTGTGTGGCAGTGTACATTTGCTGTGATATCAAAAAGAAAGGGCATCTTTGCTCAGAAGCAGCATGTTTCCATAACATAAGAATTTGCATACCTATATTGCGCATACCTTCTATCTACACATAAACTCACATTCAAATTTTACATCATATCATGTGTGAAAACCTGGTCATGACTTCCATGTTTTGCTTATACAGTGCTTCTGCTGCAGTTTAATCCTTCTATACTCTGCTGTGTACAAATACACTTCTGCTTTTTCACATATAAGCAAGTGATTTTGTTTGCTTTTGTATCAGGTGTGTTGTGTTTGTTTGTAGATAGTACGCACTTTTGGATTTAAACCCTTAAGCAAAATAAACTCTAGGTTATACATAAATGTTAATGTGAATTCAAGTGGCTGTCCAAACATTTTAGTTAGCGAACTTCAGTGGAGTTAACCCTGCAAAGCAGAAACCACTTGTAGTGCAAAGCAGAAAAGTCACTTGTCCCATGATGAGGTCAGGATCAGCAATACCTGGAGAAATATAATTGATATAATAATTGATATTATTCTCTTTATAGTGTCTGCATGTAGGTTGGTGAAGTATCCCTTAGATTCTTGTTTGAGCACCTCCAGTTTATGTATACACAAGCAGAGCTGATAAGCTTGTTTTCGCCCACACTTTGAGTAAATGTTTACCTATGTTAATAGACTGTAACCCTGCAAGCTGATATTCTCTTTCATAATATTGTTTTGAAGTACTTTGTTTGTATTATTATTTCTGTGGCACTTTAAAAGCAAAGTTATTAGCCTTTAACTCTCTTTCTCCTTTCCAGTTCTTATTTAGAAGCCCAGAATGGCTAACAAAATAGTTTGTTTATTTGTAGAATGGTGATTCCTATCTGTGCTTGTATTCCTGCCTATGAAAATTAATTACATAAGTTTGAGTGATGCCAGCATCAGCAAGTCAATGAGAGCACCTACAGCACTGAACTGAGAGTACAATGGTGCTGCCACATTCCCTGGGGTTTGGGGTGAAAGACCCCTGTGAATGTGGAAAAAATGCAAATAAAAACGCTGTTCTTTTTACCTAAGAGAACACCTCTCCAGGAATCTCCAGGTCCTCCAGTGCAACTCTGTGGTCAACATCTGCCAGAAATTGTTCACATAATCATATTGGAGGACCTACTAATGCCCAGAGGTGTTTTCTCTAGGAACGTCTAGCTTTCTCCAGCACAACTCTGTGATCAACCTCCAGCAGAATTGCACTGGAGGACTTAGAGATTCCTAGAGAGAACATATTAATCTAAGCCGCAAAAGTCAAAGCTGCTACTGTGGAGGGTCAACTGTATAAGTATGTGGTTCTGTGTGCGCCTTTTGGAAGCTCACTGTTGTTATTAGTGTCACTCACTCAGGCCCTGTTTATTCCACAGAGCAAACGCAAGTTTGAGCGTGACTGCAGGGAGGCTGAGAAAGCTGTCTTAACAGCTGAGAAACTGGACCAGGACATCAATGCTACCAAAGCAGATGTGGAGAAGGTCAGTGTCTCCATGAGAGTGGGGCAGTATTTCCAGACCTCATGGTGCTTAGCAGAGTACAGAAGTAATTATGTACTGAAAACTGAGAGCAGTCTCCTAAATAACTTGTGCTGATGCCCAGTAATGAAACCATGTTCATTTTCCCTTGGTCTTGTTTTTGTAGCATTTCTAAGCAGGCTTAGGCTGCTTTCCTCCACTTAGCCACAGAACCTGAGGCATTTCTTCAGGAAGGAAGTCCTGAAAAATGTTGCGTTTTTGGAGACCAAGAGAGAGGTTGATGCAGCAGTTTATGCAGTCTGCCATAAAAACTGTAATGAGAACCCCCTGTCCAGGAGGGATAGAGTGCAGGTCTGCTGCTGAATCTGAAGTTCAAAACACACTGCAGAAATAATTCTGAAACAGCTTTAACTGCCCTGGCTCAGTGCTAAGGAACCCTAGGAATTGTAGTTTATTGTGGTATGAGTTCTCTGACAGAGAAGGCTAAATGCCTCACAAAACTACAGTTCCTAGCATTCCCTAGCATTGCATCAGGGCAATTAAAGCAGTCTCAAACTGGATTATTTCTGCAGTGTGTTTTGGACATGAGAGGATCTAGCCCTGTAAACACCTTGGATAAGGAGGCTGCCTGGGCAAAATGTGTAGATTGTTTCAAGCCATCTGGAAGAAGAGCACTGTGTATAATGTAACAGATAAAATGAAGCCCCAGAAGAGTTGATACCTGCAGACTCCGATGGGTCAGATCTAGTTTGCAGAATGGTGGCTAGCCCCTAAACCAGAAAAAAATTCAGTTCAAATCCTCACCTTGAACTTGCAAGGTGACCTTAAGCCTGTTAAGTTGTTTTCTCTTAGCTCTACTTTCCTAGTTTTGTCAGATGGTGTACTAATACTGACCTACTTTAGCATGACTGGTAAGATAATTTTCAAAGAGATGGTCATGTTTGTCTGAGTATTAAAAAGAGGAAGGAAAATTCATCCTTACCCACTGAATTTTGTAGGTGAGCAAGGATTTGAGGCCAGGTCTTTCTGAACATGTAAAAATACCTTAATTCTGCCTTATTGGTTCTAAGTCCACTTGAGGCCATTCAAGGTAGGTAGACATCTGTGAAGGAGAACTGTCATATTTTTTCATCTGTACTCTTCCTTCCTTCCTTCCTGTGGAGCAAAAGACGGCTGCAGAGTTCACTGTAACATTATCATCCCAGTAAACAGTTTTTTTCCCCTGACCTCCAGGCAAAGCAGCAGGCCAACCTACGAAGTCATATGGCTGAGGACAGCAAGAATGAATATGCGTCATGTCTGCAGAAATTCAACCACAATCAGAGCCAATTTTACTTTCTGGAGATGCCACAGATCTTCAATGTATGTTTCTTGCATAGCTTCTTCATGTTCTTAAGTTTAGATTAATATGCTCCTTTTCTATACTAAGTAGTCCCAAAAGCAGCTTGCAAAACACCCCCCGCAAAAAACCCTAATAAAATAACAATTTCAAGTCAGCTTTACACTATAATCTTAAAACATTTTTCAAAATGTAGAGTAACAGCAGAAACTGTTCTAAAAGCTAGCAAAATATCAGGGGGAAGAATGGAACTCCAAGGGACTTCAGTAAGTCTGAAGTAAAAAGAAAGAAAGACCTGCACAAAGTCACTTTAAAAATTCGAAGAGAAGGCTTCATAAATCCCTCTCAGAATGGAATTCCAGAAAAGGAGTCCCTTCTGGTAAAAGCTCTTTCCCAGCTTCCTTATGGCAATATAAATTCTCTCCTTGTGTCTTCAGATGTTAGTTAGACTCTTTTTCCCCTCTAATAATCCATGAGAGCTGTCTTTGTTGATAAATTCATTCTGGACCACTGCAGTCCGGTTAATCTTTTATCTCAGGAAAGGCTTCCCACATCTTAGGAAAATTGTTAAAATATCATAGAAATATATTTTCCCCCTTTGCCAAGACCCTACATCAAAGATGGAACTTCCTCCTTGCTTTAGTCTCAGGGTGAAATAGTCTTATGATAATGAAAAATAGTGGAAGTTATTATAGACTTTCTTTTGCTCCTCTTCAGTAACTGCCATTTAATAGTTTTATGTGGATTTTCCAGGCTATGTGGCCACATTCTGGAAGAATTGATTTCTTTAGCCATTTAATAAATAAATCAAAGTTACTACAGGTTGAGTCTCCATTATCCGGAGTTCTGAAATCTGAATTGCTCCAGAAACCAAACTTTTTCATGGATGGCTGAGAGAGTGACACCTTTGCTTTCTGATGTTTCAGTGTACACAAACTTTGTTTCATGCACAAAATTATTTAAAACATTGTTTAAAATTATCTTCAGGCTATGTGTATAAGGTATATAGGAAACATAAATGAATTTCATGTTTAGACTTGGGTCCCATCTCCAAGATAGCTCATTATGTATGTATATGCAAATACAGGTATTCCAAAATCAAAATCAAAATCCAAAACCTATCTAGTCCGAAGCTTTTCAGATAAAAGCGAATCAACCTGTACTCAAAAAAATAGGTCTGTTTTGAAGCCCTTTTGATGCATCTTTCACTACAGATTTAAAAAGAAACAAGTCTGTTCATGGTCCAGCCAATTAAAATTTGCTCTCTCCAGTTATGAAGTCTGCCCATATCAATTATGTATCTACAGATTACAGTCCTGTGTATGCTGCAACATGTATTTTGAAGATAGATAGATCCAGAGCATCAGCAGTATGAGGCTGTAGACTTCATTTTGTTTTAGATATTCTAGTCTTAGAAGGCCAAAGGCACCTCACTAAAATTTGAAAAGCTCAAATCATCCAATTAGAAGAGGTCTCCTTACCTTCTGCTGCTTTTAATAGATCATTCCTTAGCTTATGTTCTCATTCTCCCTTTCTTCCCACTTCCTCCTTTCTTATAAAAAAGCTAAGGGGGAATCACATCAGGTTTTCCCTCAAAATATATTGCTGGTATGTAGTAGTAGTGAGGCAAAGTATATAAATTAAATTTAAATGAGCTTTAAATGAACATATCACCAAAGGCTCAATCAAGCTTGAGTCATCAAAAAGCAATGTGTACAGTGGACCAGGGTAGTCCAAAACTTGGACTATAATTCAGTTGCAAGTTATTGGGGTGGGAGGGAGGAATTACTGTTGGTGTTTTGTTGAATAATATGATTTATACAAATGGGATACAACTTTCTGTAACATTTCAATAAGATAAAATTTTTTGAAAAAAGCAATTAAAACTGGTGATGATATTAGGTACTGTACCTTTTAAAATGCCATGTTAGCTGCAAGGCACACAAGAGCAATAATCTTCATTCTAGCAGTCATGTTGGTTAAACGAAGCAGTGGGTGCCTGGCATAAGATAAGATTGTGCTGTTGGTTGCTAGCACTTAGATCCAGACTATTATTCAAGTTTACTGTCCTCTTTTCTCCTTCCTTAGAAACTGCAGGAGATGGACGAACGGAGGACGCAGCGTCTCAAGGAAGGCTATAGCATCTTTTCAGAGACGGAGCAGCAAGTCATGCCCATCATTGGCAAGTGCCTGGAAGGCATGAAAGCCGCAGCAGATGTAGTTGATGAGAAAAACGTGAGGGCTAGCCAGATGAATTACCGTATTTTTCCCACCCAACCCCTTAGAGGCTGAAAAATAGGTAGTGTGCCTTCTAATCGGAATGGGATACAGTAGCTTGCCTCTACCTTGGTGGTGCCCTCCAGCTATGATAAACTGTAATTCCCATTACCCCCAGGCAGCATGTCATTTCTGAGCAAGTGGATTGCTTTCTGGAACAGTATCATCATTCAGTGATAGAGAAAATACCTTACATGCAGAAGTCTCTAGGTTCAGTTCCAGCGTCTTCAACACCACTTGCCCATGTTTCATGGGGCTTGTAGTCCAAAATATCCAGAAAATGGCAGGGTGAAGATATCTAGACTACACTGTCAATACATATCTCTCCACCTCCTGATAACCTGATGGTGTGTACAAAGCCACGGAGGCTATAAGTGGGCACTGCAGATTGTATTAAAGATACTCATCACCTTGCATTTGGGGTTTGCTATTTCAGTTTGATTTCTGATGGCCAGCCCAGGGTAGACTACCACCACTATGCTACTACCAGATGCTACTTGGATCTCTGTCAGGACAGATGACAGAGATTTGCTGCTAGCTTGCATGTTTGGCTTTGATTGCAAGCTGTGTTGTGATAGTATTTCTACATGATTTTATTCTTGAGAGCCACTCAAAAGCGTGTTTATCTTCCCCAGGATTCACAGGTCCTAATTGAACTACATAAATCTGGTTTTGAGAGACCAGGAGACATGGATTTTGAAGACTTCAGCCAGCCAATCAACCGCACTTCATCAGATAGCAGCCTTGGCACCCCTCGTGGCACTCTGGATGGCCGACTGGACCCACGCCTGCTGGGCAAGAACAAGGGAAAACGTTGGCCCTTCAGCAGGAAAAATAAGGTGGGGACCAACATAGAAGAGAAAGGGTGGTGGTTCTCTTGGTTTGGTCAGTCAGTCAAGGATCCCCTGAGCTCCCGACTTCTCTTGATAGCTCTGGCAGTGAAGTAGGGATGCATTAATGGGGAGGGTGTACTACAGGAAACGACATGACATGGTAAGTGCCATAGCAAAGTGTGCCATGTGGCATAGATTATCACTGTAGATTATGTGTCTACAAACGCTTGCCTATCAAACCATTGTGCACAGATCCTGAAGACAGTATTGGTTTGCTTAACGAGTAAGGCAGACTACATGCAAATAAGCAAAATGCCATTGTACTCTCCACCACTTTCATCCAGGCTCTGGCTGCCTCCTGTCTCCTCTCTGGCTGCTTGTACTAGTCCTCATGAAAAAGCTTTCACCTCCAACTTTCTGGGCCTAACCAGTACTTCCAAAGAATATATTTCTCTGTTGGAATAGTTTTTGACAATCCCCTTGGAAAGCAATGTTCCAAACACTCCTCAGCCTCTTCAGCCTCCTGCATTTCATGTCACCCTGGCCCTCTGACTATGAAGGCTGCAGATATATTTTTCCATGGGACCTGATATGAAGCGATTCCCAGCTGTACCTGTCATTCAGGGTTGGGTGTTCCTTTTTCCTACAATCCTTAGTTGACCTCTGTGTTTATATTCTGGAGATGGTTATGGAAAAGGCCCAAGGTTTGCTTCAGCAAGCCTTGGCTTTTCCTGCTTGCTATCCAAAGCAGCTCCTTTATACCTTGTACATGACTTTGCAAAGGCAAAATTTCTGGAAATTTTGAAGCCATGGAGGGGGAAAATATTTTATCTCTCTCGTTTTGAGGGGAAAAACCCAGAAATTTTCTGAAAAAATGAAAAATGCATTTCAATTTGTATTTCAAAATGTAAAAGGTATTAGTGGCCTTTACAAATTGAAAATCATTTTGTTACTTTAGTGACCTAAATGTTTTTTTATTTAGCTTTGGGGGGATTAAAATTATCATGTTTGGTGTATTAAAAGTAGAGTTTATTGAGGCAGTAGTTATAAATCCAATTTCCTTTATTAAATTTTTATTTCTGGATACAAAATGGAGTTGCAGTATCCTGAACTATAAACAACTTTTTTGCTTTGGTAGCTTGTTAAAAGCAGGCAAAATCCAATAAAAACAGAAGAAATCATTAAGATTAGCAAAAAAGAAAAAAAATTATTAGGCTCCTCTAGTACTCCATGGTTTCAAGCAGACAGAAACATTTTATTCCCATAAATGTCTTCCTGTCATATAGTTTTTACAAAGAATTTGTGGGGAGTAAATACATGGATGAGAGTGGTATAGTGATTTGAGTACTGGACGAGAACTCTAGGGAACGGTTTGAATCGCTGCTCAACCATGGAACCCGCTAGGTGACCTTGGGCAAGTCACACTCTCTCAGCCTTGGGGGAAGGCAATGGCAAGCCTCCTTTGAACAAATCTTGCCAAAAAAAACCCCCATGATAGGTTGGCCTTAGGGTTGCCATAAGTTGGAAACAACTTAAAGGCACACAATAACAGAATATACGAATCCCTTCTGTTAAACCTTCTATTAATAAATTTTAAATGAAAATATTCTACAAGCCAATTTTTCCATTTTATTTTCAACTTTTCCAGAAAAAAAGCTGTTGGGGGGAAAAACTAGGAAAATTGGAAGGCACATCTACTGAATTTTTCCAGCCCCCCCCCCCCCCCCCGGGCCTTCACATCTCTGCATATGCTGTATTTAAATGGAAAATACATTTTAGCAAAGGCTTCCTTACTTCCCTCTCCCTCCCTTCCTTCCGTCCAGCTACATGGTCCATTTTCTTCCACCTGAGCACCAGTCACAGGCATCATGGAGATCAAAATTCTTCCTTTGCATCTCTCTTGCCCTCTTTGTTGCTAGTTCTGGGCTGTGTCTCTTCTCTTCACATCTGCTTTGTAAATTGTCCAGTGCAGAAGTCACAGGAGTGCCAGAGTCAGCTGGCTTGGCTCTTCTCTGTTACTGGCCTCTTTTTTGCTTGGAGCATTTTTTATTTGTGTCATTTCTTCCATGTCTTCTGTGTTGTCTTTCTGCCTTTGGACATCTGTAACCTTGCTGCCTTTTGACCTGTTTCTCCTTGCTTCTTTATGAATGTCCTCAGGGTGTGAAGAAACAAGAGGTCTAAGTGACATTCTAAATCTCTCTGTAACAAAGCTTGTTAAGGCTCCTTTTATCATATAAGAGACACTCAGGGATATTGGGAGCACAGCAGTATTTATTTTGTTTTCCTCACTCACAAGTTGTTTAGAATCTGTGCCAAGATCACATTCCTTAGAGTTGAAAAGGTTACTTTTTTAGATTACAGTCAACCCTTCTTATACACTGACTTTTTATACATGGATTCAAGCATCCCCCATTTGAAAATGTTAAAGAAAGTATAAATTTCAAATATCAATCCTTGATTGTCCATTTTTATAAGGAACACTATTTTGCTATGTCGTTATGTTTAATGGGACTTGAGCATCCATGGATTTTGTTATCCATGGGGGATCTTGGAATAAAACCCCAGTGTATAACAAGGGTTCAGTATACATTAGATTATAGCTCCCCAAACCCCCCAGCCAGCATACACAGCCCCAAACGATAAGTCATGCGGACAGTGAAAAATATCTGCATTGGTTAGCTGAGGTTTAAAAATCAGCAAGCTAGGACACAAACAACACAACTAGTGTGTGTGTGTGTGTGTGTGTGTGTGTGTGTGTGTGTGTGTGACAGTATATACACACACATACACAAATATATGAGGCTGTCTTGGCTGGGAGCTGTAATACAAAAAAGTAATTTTGGTAAGGTCCCTCCCTCATATCCTCAGATTACATCTCTCTTAGTTATTCCTCCCTGTACTGAAAATAATGAGTTTTCAGAAAGGCCTCTTTTTGCAACTAGAAGCATTACTAAATGAATGCAAACATTACAGTACTATACTTGTGAATTATCCTTAGTGGACTTTACTATTAATCCAGTAATCACTCCAGTATCTGCATTTTGCAAGCAGTGTTGATTTGAGAGGAAAATGAAAGATGCATAAAAGAAGAGCACAACCCAGTCAGTGGCAGAGCACATGTTTCATGTAGGACATTCAGTCCTGACATCAACAGTTGAAATGAGCAGATAAGGTAGTACTGTGGAGAATCTCTGCCTGGACGGATGGTTCCATGTGGATTACCATATAAGTGGACCTAAAATATACAAATCTGACCTGGTATTGGGCAGTGTCTTTTGTGACTGTTCCTAAGGGCAGTCTGAGGATGTTTAGGCATGGAGAAATTACTGGAGGTCCTCTGGGAAGTCTTATTAGGGTCTGGAAATAACGGAAATGTTACTTTTTTTGAACTACAACTTGTAAAATCCAATGGCTATGCTTGAAACTGTAGTCCAAAAAGGCAACTTTTCCAAGCGTTGAGTATTGAATATCCGCCCAGTACATTCTGTAATGTTTCTGAAGTATTCTTTGTATTGCCCCAGTAGATTTTATAGCAGACCTGTATAGCAGTAGATTTTATAGCAGTATTGCAGAACAAGGTCTTAAAGATACTGTGTGTCTTTGGTGAAATCATGACAGAGGTGAAATGTAAACCAAAAGCATCTTGCTTTATATCTCTGTCTCTTATCTACTGCTTCACAGTGGCTTCTGATGCTGTGTTAGCTGTCATTTTCCACTACCCATAGTTTATACTAGCAATAAGTCCTGCTTCTAAGAAGTCATATGTTACATGTCCAAAACCACTTTTCATTTGGCTGCACCACATGTTGAGTCTTACAGGCTCTCAGAAATATCTTTATTGGCCAGTGAGGCTTCAAAAAAAGAAAAGTATGCAGGCCAGGACAGAGCACACTGACTGTACATATACAATGTCTACATTTCTCTTCGCAGCAAGGACAGGAGTTGCAGTCACACAGCTGTAGTCCTTGGGAGGCATGGCCATCTTGGTAGAGGTCATATATTGTTCTTTTGGACTTGCAAAGAAGTTGCCAGTATGCACGGTCCCACAAGAAGTTGTTGCTGGGAGGCAGAGGCTGGGATCATTAGAATTTTCTTCCAACTTAGTGATTTGGGGGGCAGGGGGATTTAGAGATGCATAGAGTTTGGGCTGTCAACACTAGGGAATCCCTTGATCCACAATGCAGATCATTCTGCAAGACACAAGGTTTGTGTATTTTCAACCTTTATTTAGTGAAGGCTAGAAGTATGCCTTCAATGTTGTTTTAACTGCAGTCATCTGCAGTCTCTTCTGGCAGGTCATTCCACGGTTTAGCAGACAAAAAAAAAGGCCTTTGGGAAACCATTGCCAGTCTAATCCTGGCCTTTTGGACCCAACATTTCCCAGGGGACCTGAGTGTAGGGCAGATTGTATGGGAGAAGATGATCCTGTAGGTAACCTGGAAAGTTATATAGCTTTGTAGCAGCCATCAATAAAGCCCCCTTTCACATCCCCACTAGCCATCCCTCAGATGGTGCTAGAAATGAGATTTTCAGGCCTTGAAAATCATAGAACCTAGGCAAGATTCTGATGGATAATGGCCAGGCCACAGATAGGGTAGGTCTTTATAACAGCACTTTGAAGGGTACCTGGCAACAAGCCCATAGTTAATGAAGCAACAAAAAGTTATGTCATCCCTGTAAGGGTCTCTGATCAAGACTCTGGCCACAGCATTCTGGAGCAGCTGAGGTATCTGAATGTTTTTCAAAGGCAGCTCCACATGGGACATCACTAAAGCATCTGTTTCACTGTGACTGGATTCAGCATCTTCAGGATATAGATAGCATGTTAGGCCCAGCTGTGCAAACAGGCCAAAACCTAGGCCTCCAAGTGCTGGACTGAATCTGGCACAAACAACACATCTAAGTTATTCAAAGCAGGCTGAATTCCTTCTCCCAAATGGCAATCGGTAACATAAGGTCAGAAATATTCGTGTTAACCCTACTTTTACGTTGTTGTGAGAGAAGATTTGCTGGTTGATATTAAATTGTTAGTAAAATGTTATCAAAGTAGTTCATTTATTGTTTCATTATTAAATTTCTGGAAAAAAACTACAATGATTTCAAATGGCCAATTATGCATTCAGGTGCCAAAGACAAATCATAACTGATCAAATGTAATTCAATTCAATTCAAAAAGGATGTTGACAAGCTGGAGCATGGCGGCCAAACTGGTGGAAGGTCTGGAAACCATGCCCTATGAGGAGCGACTTAGGGAGCTGTGGAAGAGAAGGTTAAGAGGTGATATGATAGCTCTGCTTAAATATTTGGAGGGATGAGATACTGTGGATGGAGCAAGCTTGTTTTCTGCTGCTCCAGAGAATAGGATTCAGAGCAGTGGATTTAAACTACAGGAAAAGAGATTCTACCTAAACATTAGGAAGAACTTTCTGACAATAAGAGCTGTTTTACAGTGGAACACACTCCCTCAAAGAGAGGTGGAGTCTCCCTCTTTGGAGGTCTTTCAACAGAAGCTGGATGGCCATCTGTCAGGGTGCTTTGATTGTGAGTTGCTGCATGGCAGGGCATTTGACTTGATGGTCCTTGAGGTCTCTTCCAACTCTATGATTATATTATTCTAACGTTGTTAGTGTCTGACACTCAGACTAGTAGATTTTAAAACCACTGTTGAAAATTTTAACGTATTTGGTGTAAGAACTATTTTTAACAGATTACTTCCAAGCTATGCATAAAGCACCTTTTCAAGGAAAAGGTGGTGGTAGTGGGGGGGGCGGGGGTTAGATGCCAGAAATAGAAGAGCTCAGTTGAGGCAGAGAGAGCAAGAGAGATGAGGAAATTATGTCCCCTGTTCTCAGCAGCTTTTCTAGCATTCTTTTCCTCTCTGGACTCTTCCTCTGAAGGATCAGAATGGTTTCCTGTGCCACACTACACCTCATTCCTTCAAATCCAGGTCCTCCTGTGCCACTGTGGTTTAGGGCCGGTTTAAGTCTTTACATCTCCAAAGTCATACGACCAGGGATTTTAGGATTGGGGAAAATGGGGCTTGCTAAAGCCTATTAGAATGAGGCACCCACATGGGAGATCATCTCTGCATTTTGGCATGACTGTCATTCTCTCTCTTATGCTTCCTGATGGTGAGGTGCTATTCTGTACTTTGTGCTTTTGCTTCCTTCTCTCTTCCCCACCCCGACACCCCACGTATTCTTGGTTTTTATTTTTGTTTTATCTATTACAGTGCATTCCTGTTATATTGGGCGTGCCAGATTATCTAGTCAGGTGAATGAGGTAGGCAGTACATACATAAAGTGAACTTTGCCATTGCTGCTTAGGACAAAAGGTTACCCCAAAAAAGAAAAATAAGCCATCCTTGTTGTCCTCTGTTGTAAACATGTACAGTATAGATGGAATGTACTGTAATTTTCCTTGTTCTCGTTTGGGATTTTGTGTGTGTGCGTGCCTTTTTATTTTCTTACTGAGTTTTTTTTCCCCGTTCTTCCGTGTGTCTTTTCGTTTCTTGTTTATGGCCCTTGTCCGTCGCTAGCTCCCACCCCCTCCCCTTTCCCCTTTAAATTGCCCACCCTCCTCATCTTCCCCTTCCTCATCTGCCATCAATGGACCTCCATCCCCCAAATTCACCCGTGACCCCCTGTCTTACTGTTTGAACGAGATCAATAAGACAGTCAAACCCCGCATCACGTCCTTCCGCAGCCTCAAACGGGGGGTAAGTGGATACATTTTGTTTGCTAAATCCAGCTCATGTGTCTGCTGCTTCTAAAGGCACCTGCCAGGGAGAAAATCATTTGTGTCTTTGGTGCTGATTATATATATATATATATATATATATATATTAAAAAAACAACACCAGTCACAGCCCTCTACTATTTGTGTTTAAAGTAGCCATTATTTGGCAGTGCACAATTCATGGCAAAGAGAGATTGCAGACTGGAAAAACTGTTCAGTTTATCTACTTTCAGACCAGAGGCAAGGAAAGTTACTTGTTTGGGCTTCATCTATCAGAACTCTAAAGCTAGAATGACTGCTGGAAATTCTGGGAAATTTAGTCCCTCAAAAAGGAACTTTCCTAAGTTCTGATTTAGGCTACACTTTTTGGCACAGGACCACTTGCTGTATCAAGTCTTTTAGCAAGGCATCTGTTCTTTTTTTCAGCCTCAGGGTCTAGGGATATGGCAGGGGGTCACCACCACCAAAAAATAGTTTGGGGGGGTGTATCCTTATTACTGAGTTTCAGGCACTGAAAGAGAGAAATTATCCATCTCTGAACATTGCAGCTCATAGAGAATGATCAACAAAAGCCTCACAGTAGCAAAAGGCCAATGGCAGGAGAGCTTTGAGTACTCATAGAGGTCAGAAGCCTCTAAGCCATGTGGCACAGACAGGGCTGGAGAATGCCTGCCTGAAGCTGGGGTCATCTGCATTCTAGTTGTGCCACCCACCCACCCACCCCTACCTCAACCTTCTCCTTTTTGGCACAGACCTGGGTAAGAACTAGGGTCTGCTCAAAAATGTTGTTACTGTGTGTGTATGAGCTTTTAAAAACATATTTACAGTCAGCCCTCTGTATCCATGGATTTTTTAATGCACAGAATCAAGCATCTATGGATTGAAAATACCTTAAAAATACATAAACTCCAAAAAAGCAAACTTTGATTTTGTAATTTTATATAAGGGGCACCATGTTAGTCTGGAAAATCAGTATACAAAGGGATCTTGTAGCACCTTTGAGACTAACTAAAAGAAAGAAGTTGGTAGCATGAAGTTTTGTAGATTTGAGCCTACTTCCGCAGATGCATTTGAAGAATTAGGCTAAAGTCTACAGAAGCTCATGCTACCAACCTCTTTCTTTTAATTACATACCATTTTATTGTGCCATTGTAAATAAAGAGATTTGAGCAAAGATTTTTGTATCCATTTTGGGGGGAGGGGGGTGTTTCCTGGAACCAAACCCCAGCAGATACCATGGGCACACTGTTCTAATAGCATTTTATGACCCTCTTCCACAAAGCCATGTCCCAAGTATTTCAGACTAAAAATTGGAGGAAGGCTTATTTGCTGCATTTCTTAAGGGACTGTGGGCTAGTCTATGCAAAGGGCAAAAGTCTGAATTGATTTATGCCCCCTCCTGCCCCCACGCTTGCCCTAGCACCACCCCACATACCATTTTCTCTACAAAGACATTAGGTAGATTGTCTGCACTACTCAACTATCCCCTGCAGTGTTTCCTGGGTGTGCCACTGCTGCTTCTGCCCCCATCCTGTCGCCACTGTTGTCACCTTCAAACCTTGTCCAGGTCAGTTCCTGGCCCAAATGGTTTTCCTTCTCCTCCTGGGCAGCACCAGCTCTTCTGGTATGCCCATCATTCTTGAGGCAATTGAGGTGCCCAGCCATGGGATGTGGACACCTTGTCTGACTTTAGCAAGTGGCTGTGAGCCAGCAGCAGTGGCAGTGCCAAGGGAAGAGATGGGGACTGTAATGTTTGAACAAATACATTTGAAGGTGGCAGAGGGAATAGGGGTAGCAGGATACCTCAAATCTGGGGTGGATAGGGTCATGCATTCTGTGGCCAGATCCAGCAATAAGGCTGCACGTTTGTGGTTTTATTGCCCAAGATTCAAGGGGAGGACAGGTTTTTAATGAGTGTAGTGTAGAAAAGGTTTGTGGCTCAACTCTCAGATAGAATGGCTTTCAAATGGTAACTGGTACAGCCTTTTGAGATGGGACAGATCAGAAGGCAGCCTTCCAGCTTGACCCTCTGCTCAGAGGAAGGCAATCATTCCTGTGCCTGGTGAGGCCACAGTTATCTTATAAAAACAGGAGAGTAAGCATGGTGTGAAATGGTCAAAGGAAATCATCCACCTAAGCCAAACCACACACAGGAGGACAGGGGACAGAATCATGTGGACTGCATGTTACAGCAGCCCTACCCAGTGTGGCCAGTGGTGAGGAATGCTAGGAGTTGTTGTTCAACAGTATCTGTAGAGTCAACATTATCTATAGGGCCATATAATTCCTGCTCCTCAACAGCCTTTCCCAGTCGCTGTCAAACTGTTCTGGGGTAGATTTTTCTTGCCAGAACAGCCTTGGTGATCAGCCAGTCCCTGTCTGTGCTGTCTGGTTTTGGGAAACCTTCAGGATCAAGGTGTTAGACAAGATCAGAAGAACATGAAATCCTATCACTCATCGCATAGGGGGACCCTAAAAGATCTCTTGCTGTGTAAGCCACAACCCAAGGACAAACAAGTTGGGATGGGGACAGGTTACAGCCTTCCTTTAGGCCAAGGATGGCTAGATTACCACGTGTTTACAGGCCAGGTCATTTCCTGCTTGAGATACCATTACTAGGCTCACAACCAGTGACCAGGATGATTTTTGATGGTCCAAGCAGGTCAGAGATGCCATCTTTTCTGAGCAGTCCCAGGATGGACAGTTTGGCTATCCAAAGAGAACCATGCTTATTTTTACTATCTAAAGAGAAGGCTGATAACCCTGTTTAAATATTTGAAGGGATGTCATATTGAGGATGGAGCAAGTTGGTTTGCTGCAGTTCCAGAGACTAGGAACTGGAGAAGTGAATTCAAACTACTGCACAGGAAAAGCATTAGGAAGAACTTCCTGGCAATAAGAGCTGTACGACAGTGAAATATGCTGCCTTGCAGGTGGAGGGAGTCACCTTTGGAAGTTTTTAAATGGAGGCTGGATGGTCATCTGTTGGGTGCTTTGATTCTGTGTTCCTGCATGGCAGGAGGTTAGACTGGATGGTCCTTGTCATCTCTTCCAATCCTATGATTCTATGTGCCGAGAACTCTCCAGTTCAAATGAAGTCTCAACTATTGCAAAGTGGTTGCAGCCAAGCCACTTAAGGCTCAATAATGGACTGCTCCATGATGCTCTTTCCCATGATTTAAAAACCCAGAATGCCTAGGGATAGAAGGAGGTGGAAGATCCTGTATGTGGGTGGAGCAATATTTAATTCATTCTCCATGGGCCTGTTTTGCTACTGGAATAGCTCACCCACCCTGCAAGCTTTTTATAAGGACTACAAGTAATGTTGTGAAGTGTTTTGAAGGCTTGAAAGCACTGTTTAATTGTTGGTTATGCTGCTTGATCTCTCCTGTGCGCAAAAGTGAATAGGTCTGATAAAATGTCAGGTCCTGTGAGAATCACTGACTGCTCCAGTTTATTAATTGTCCATATCTGATTATGGAAAGTGGTGTGCCTTAACCACAGCATCCTGAAGTGGGCAGCTTAACATCGCAGAGATCAGCTTGTAGGCAGGAGTTACCAGTCAGTAGGGCAAAGCAAGGAAGTGTCTAGGTGGAGCAAGGAGGAAACTGATATGTGTGTCTTTCCTTTTGCCAGACTGTGATCACAGAAGACTTTAGCCATCTGCCTCCAGAGCAGAGGAGGAAAAAGCTCCAGCAGAAGATTGAAGAAAGAAACCGGGAATTACAGAAAGAGATAGATCAGAGGTCAGAGACTGAAAAACAGCCCTCACTGTCTTTAGTTGGGCTTTAAGCCAGTGCAAACTAAACAAAACTAGTTAACCTTTGTTTAAAAAAATGAAAACCTGCTGGATCTGAGGTTTAAATTTTTATTTTTGTTTTTTTCAAAATCTGTCATTTCCATAAATCTTTATGGACAAATGTTAACAGTCCAGTATTTAATGTGTTTTATCAAATAGATTTGATTCAAAACACTGCCATTGTGTGCCTTACTTGCCTTGGTGGCTGGTGGCTTCAAGGCCAGTGGGCAATAAATCCAGTCTGGGTTTCAATCTGAAATTTTAAGGAACTATACACCATTCTGACCCCTGACTCCAAATTAAGTCCAGCACCTTGACAGGCTCCTTTAAGATTCACTGCACCAGTCATATGGAAGGCACCAACTTCCTCATCTCTCTGTAACATTTGCAAGGCAGTCTTGTATATGTGTGTTCAAGTGTACATCCCACTGATTTCAATAGGAGCTATTCCCAGGTTAGCACAACCTTCAGTAGCTTGCAACCTCAAATACTAATATCCACCATGTCTTCTATCTTGGAGAGTTGGGGGAAAATAATTTCTTCTTCGTGGTCTCTGTGAATACATACAAATGGGTTGTACTGCGCCTGCGCAGTGCCTTCGGAAACTTCTGGAATCACTAGGCAAAGTACACTTTGCAACATGTTGAAACTTTTTGGCGGTAACCCCGCCCATCCCCTATAAAGCCTCCGTTCCCGCTCTTTTCCCCAGTTCCTTTTTTCCGCCGCGTTAGCTGCCACTAGGAACTTCGCTCTCTATCTCAGATAAGGAATCACTGGAAAATTTGACCTCGGACCGTTTTTTGACTCTTCTCTGCCCTGCCCTTGAACTGATTTTGGCTATTAAGACCCCGGACTGTTTTGACCTCGCGCTTGTCTCTCCCTCGGCTTGTTTTCCTCGCTCATTGCCAACCGGACCGTCTGACTTCGCTCTTCGGATCATGCCATCGGTGCCCTTTAAGAAGTGCTCCGTGTGTGGGGGTAAGATTCCCGGCCAGGATCCCCATTCATCCTGTCTTCTGTGTTTAGGGGAGACTCACGTCCCAGCCTCTTGCGCCTTGTGCAAGTCTCTAACCCCTCAAGCGAGGAAAAATCGGGAGACCAGATTGAAGGCCGCGATTTATACCAAAGTCTTCACTTCGGGGGCAATGTCTTCTGTGGGAGCTTCGTCTTCGACCGCAACTCCCCTGCCGACCCTTACTGAGACTCCAACTCAGCCGCCATTGGCTGATCCGCCGGCTCTCGCCGTGGATGTTCCATCTGAGTCCCAAGGCCCGTCCGAAGAGGTTTCCAAACCCCCTAAGAAGGACAAAAAACATAAGAAGGTCCCCAAGGAGAGCCGGACCGTTGACAAGGACTCGAGCTCCCATAAGGGTTCTGCCTCGAGATCCTCTGTCCCGAAGGCACCCACTTCTACCACTTCGAAGTCGGGTTCTGCTTCGAGACCTTCGACTACCAAGACCCTGACGTCTCCGGGAGCGACCAAGTCTCCAACTCAAACGGCAGCCTCTGCTTCTTCTAAGAGGCCCCGCCCCGTTCTTCTTCCTTGGATGACGACCATCAAGCACCAAAACGACACCACTCGTTGGAACGAGACCAGGAGGGCACTCTCCAAGTCCGCTCCGAAGTCCGCTCCGACACCGTACGCAGGCGCTCGGATGCCGACTGCAGACCGTCGGATACCGACTCACGACCATCAGATCCGCGCCTGGCGGCCAAGAGGGCAAAGAGCTCGACCTCCAAGACACATGACACCGGTACCAGCCGTTCAGATCGTCCCCTCGATCTGGCCTTGGGGTCCCGACCTCTACCCACCTTCCATCACACTTGTGAGGAGGCCGTCCAACTCCTCTCGGAACCTGCTTCTCCTGTTGGCTCCAGAGATGAATGTCGCTCTCCTACTCCGATGCCTACCCGCACACGTCGGGTCGTTTCACCGTCCCCATCCAGAGACCCTGAGCCTGATTATTACTATGACTCTGAGACGGGCAGGTACTATAAGCTAGTCCCTCAGGATGATGTCGAGTCCTTCCTCGAGCACCGAGATCGGAGGCCCAGACCGAGAGCCTCTTCTAGACCCTCCAGGGTATCGGCGTTTTCACCCCGTCGCGTGGAAGCCACTACTGATCCGGACGTCGTGAACCTCGAGTCGGACGAGGAGGCATCTTCCCAGGTCCGTTATCGTCCAAGACGTGACTCACTCTCTTCCCGGGACGATGACTATCAGTCGGTCAACCAGGATTTTGCTCAGCCGGGTGCAGTTTCCCCGTCAGACGACGTCCGAAACTTCGCGGAGCACGTCATTAAAATGAGCAATGCTCTGGATATTAAAATCTCCCAGACCGAGGAGGAAGCGTCGGACCCGATCGAGAGACGAGTCCATGGTAGACTGCCTACCCCGCCAGCAATACCTCTTCTTCCCTCCATGGAGAAGTTGGCCAGGCGCTCTTGGGAGGCTCCTGCATCTACGGCATCAAATAACAGGAAGGTCGAGTCCCTCTATAGAATCTCGCCGACGAATCCATCTTGGCTGTTTGGCCACCCCAAACAAAACTCAGCCATTGTAGAGGGCTCTCAGCGTGCGTCCACCCCGAAGGCCTCCCTAATGCCCTCGGACAAGGAGGCCAAGAAGATCGACGCCTTGGCTAAAAAGGCTTACTTCTCTTCGGCGCTGGGCATGAGGGTGGCAAATTACAACGCATGCATGGGTGCGTACATCCAGTGGCTCATGGAGAAAGTCTCCCCCCTCATACCGGACTTACCTGACGAGTCCCAGGCTATCCTCTCGGAGGTCCGTGACGAGGCCCACTCGATTGGAGGGTGGCTCATCACCTCAGCCAGACATGTCACTGACTGTTCTGCTAAGTCCATGGCGGCTGCCATAGCACTCCGCAGACACGCCTGGCTAAGGTCTTCGGACCTAAACCAAAATGCTCGTTCTACCATCGAGGACATGCCCTTCGATGAGGATGGCCTCTTCCATCGCGAGACCGACGAGAAGCTCAATTTCAAATATAGAATGAGAACCGCGGCTAAGAAGCACGGTATGTCTTCTTCCCCCCAGTCATCTTCTCACAAGCGCTTCACTGCGGTACGCCAGTGGTATGGCCAGGGCCAGAGACCCTACCAGCAGGATCGGCCTTTCCAGCGCCAGGATCAGGCCAGACAGCGCTTTCCGTCCCAGTCTTCCTCCTCCTCGGGCCGTCGGTCTGGGCCCAAATACAAAAAGAATTACAGGAGGCAAGATTCGGACCCAAATAAGAAAAGAAACTGAGGGGACGCAGCGTACTCCGTCGTTTCTCCTGTCCCTTCCTTCCTGGACAGACTGAGGCCTTTTTCTAAGACCTGGGCCGCAATCACCACCAATTCTTGGGCCCTCACCATCGTCTGTAGGGGTTATGCCCTTGAATTTGAAGAGCTCCCACCAACTGGAGCTATCCTGTCCACACACCCCTCAGACACCCTTCTCGACGAAGTACGCACCCTTCTTGCCAAAGGCGCCATCTCCCCTGTCGATCCCGTCGACATCCCTAGATGTTTCTTCTCCCGTTATTTTACGGTCCCGAAGCCTGACGGAGGAATCAGGCCTATATTGGACCTTAGACAATTGAATGCTTACCTGTCTTATCGCCGTTTCCGGATGGTAACGCTTGCTTCTATTCTACCTCTGTTGCAGCAGGACCTGTGGTTTGCAACGATCGACTTAAAGGACGCTTATTTCCATGTCAGCATCCGAGAGTCCCACCGCAGGTTTCTGGCGTTCGCCCTCGGGACGAACGCATACAGATACAACGTCCTCCCCTTCGGCCTATCTACAGCTCCTCGCATCTTCACCAAGTGCATGGCGCCCGTGATATCTCACCTACATCGCCACGGCATGAGGGTCTTCCCGTAGCTGGACGACTGGCTCTTCGTGGCCCCTTCACGTCAAGAGCTGCAACGGCACACCTCAGAGACACTCCAGCTCTTACGGGACCTGGGACTGGTGGTCAATCTCGAAAAATCCCAACTGCTCCCCACCAGGCGGATAAGGTTCATCGGGTCCATCCTCGACTCAGACAGTTGTACGGCATACCTGCCTCCAGACCGTTTCCAGGCCTTGGTCCGAGCCGTCAGCAGGTGCACCACCCAAAGGCGGGTTATGGCCAGGGACGTCCAGGTGGCTTTGGGCCACATGGCATCAACAACATTCGTCACTCCGTGGGCAAGACTTCGTTCTCGACCGCTGCAGTTGTGGTTCCTGTCGGTCTTCGACCTGGAAAGAGACCCCCCTTCCCGCAGACTCACCGCACCAAGACCAGTCATACGCTCCCTCCGTTGGTGGCTCGACTGCCAGAACGTCTGCGTCGGTATGCCTTTTTCGCCGCCCCAGCCAGAGTTGGTGTTGACCACGGATGCATCGGAAGAAGGATGGGGAGCCCACGCCCTAGACCTGTGGGCCAAGGGCATCTGGTCCCTGGACGAGAGGGCACTCCACATCAACGCGCTAGAACTGTTGGCGGTGGAAAAGGCCTTAAAAGCTTTTGAGTCCTCATTGTCGGGAAAGGTCATCCAGCTCAGGACAGACAACACCACGGTGATGTACTACCTGAACAAACAAGGAGGCACCAGGTCGCGCACCCTCCTAGACATCACGCTCCGACTTTGGGACTGGTGCATCGCCCGAGACATTTTGCTTCAAGCAGTACACTTACCGGGCACCCAGAACTCTCATGCAGACCTACTAAGCAGGTCCCCCTCGTCATGCCACGAGTGGAGACTCCACCCAGAGACTGTACACGACCTCTTTGTCCGATGGGGAACCCCACAGATAGACCTGTTTGCAACCGTGTACAACTCCCATTGTCCCCAGTTCTGCTCCCGGACGCCGGATGATGACTCCCTCGGGAATGCATTCGGGTTCCGATGGTCGGGGATAGCACTCTACGCCTTTCCCCCCTTCCCGTTGATCACCAGGACGGTCTCCAAGATGGTCTCAGATGCAGCCAACGCGATCCTGATCACGCCTTGGTGGCCAGGACAGCCCTGGTTTCCTTGCCTTCTTCACCTCTCTCGAGCCAACTTTCTCCGGCTCGAGCCCAAGCCAGATCTCCTCACGGTTCAGGGAGGACGAGTTCGACATCCGGACATCGAGGCCTTCCCCTGGTGGCATGGAGAATCCATCCCTAGCCCAGCTACCGGCCTCGGTACGGAATGTCATCTTGGCTGCCCGAAAACCGGCCACCCAGAAGTCCTGTAGCCTTAAGTGGAACAGATTTCTTCGGTTCCTGTCTGACAGACACCTCTCCCTAGCCCAGGTGACGACACCGGTGGTCCTGGAATTCCTGATGTCCCTGATTGATGCGGGCCTCTGTATCACATCTGTTAAGTGCTACCTGTCCGCTATCTGCTCTTCCTTCCAGTTTGACGGCAAGCCCTCTTTCTTCAAGGACCCCCTGGTCAAGGGATTCCTGAAGGGATGCAATAACTTACACCCTCAGGTATCCTTACCGACTCCAGCTTGGAGCCTCGAGACGGTGTTGGGGGCCTTACAGTCTAAACCATTTGAACCTCTAGCCACCACTGACATTAGACTTTTAACTTGGAAAACGGTATTTCTGGTGGCTAGCACTTCTGCCCGCCGTGCGGGCGAGCTTTGTGCCTTACGCCGGGACCAGCCCTTCCTTAGATTTCACTTGGACAAGGTAGTTCTCAGGACAGATATTACCTTCTTACCCAAGGTTGTTTCCACCTTCCATATGTGCCAGGATATTGTGCTACCTACCCTGGCACCGAGCCCGACTACCGATACCGAGAGGACCCTCCACTCCCTGGACGTCCGTAGGGCCCTATCCTTTTACCTGGACAGAACTAGGGACTCGAGCCGCTCTGAGAGACTGTTCCAGTGCTACTCGGGACCGAAGAGAGGACTGCCCGTGTCGGCTCAGAGACTCTCTAAGTGGGTTTCTAGTACTATTGCCCTATCTTATGAGCTTTTGGGCAAGCCCTTGCCGACCAGGATCCGCTCCCATGCCACAAGGGCAGTAGCGGCCTCTTCTGCCTTCCTGTCTGGTATTCCTTTGGACGACATTTGTAAGGCTGCTGTATGGTCACAACCTTTAACCTTTATTAAACACTACAGGTTGGACACTAGAGCCAAAAGGGATGCAGCTTTCGGGAGGGCTGTGTTGGTATCAGGACTACATTGATTATGTTTAGCTGTCTACTGTGTTCCAGGCAGACAGCACAAGACTAGGCATTCTCGAAAGACTCAATGCTTGGTGTTTGGATGCCCTCGTTTGGGCTTGTTTCATGAGGTGGGATTTCTTTGCAGGTTTATAAACAAACCATCAACTCTTATACTTGTGTTCAGTTATCCTTTATTGACCATTAACTTGTTGGTTCACTGAAGTATCATGACACTCCCGCCTCCACTGACCTTGCTTGCCAGTCTCAACCCATTTGTATGATTCGCAGAGACCACGAAGAAGAAGGACAGGTTGCTTACCTGTAACGGTATTTCTTCGAGTGGTCATTTGCGAATACATACAAATCCCGCCCATCCTCCCCTCAGTGTCCTGCTCTGATTGGCTCATTTTTTGTCGCCTACACGGCGGAAAATTGCGGAACTGGGGAAAAGAGCGGGAACGGAGGCTTTATAGGGGATGGGCAGGGTTACCGCCAAAAAGTTTCAACATGTTGCAAAGTGTACTTTGCCTAGTGATTCCAGAAGTTTCCGAAGGCACTGCGCAGGTGCAGTACAACCCATTTGTATGTATTCGCAGATGACCACTCGAAGAAATACCGTTACAGGTAAGCAACCTGTCCATCTTTGGCCATTTCCAGTACAAGAACATTATAGCCAGGCTTGCTGAAAAACCACAAAGGCATTGTTTGTTAATCAGTATTTTGGCAGAGGGACAGTAAATGGGTGTTTAAGACTGAAAAAATGTGTGCCATTATTTTGCTTTGGTGTACAAAAGCATAGTATGCCAAGGCTTTTTAGAAACTGGCACTGTGAGGCTAATTAACACATGCAGTGGGATCTTTAAAATCTCTCCGTTCAGAATTTATATCACACTACTATCACACAAATTGGTTTATCAGTGTGAGGATATTTGTCTTAATAGTTGCTTTGTGAATAGTGGCTGCCATTATTTTACATACATCTTTAGCATAAATATCGTTGTTTTTGCATTTCATTCACCTCTAACCACACTGTTTACATTTAGGATAACACTTAGTGCTTCTGATGATAAATGAGTTCTACTCCACAAAACCTGATAGGTGCTCCAAGACTCTTAAGAAACAGCTTTGGAAACAGCTAGGAATATTTTTTCGTGTGTGTTTATGAGGGGACAAAGGATTAAGCTGAGCTGGATGGTGTTTGGAGGCTTGTCCAAGCCAACAAAGCAAACAGTAATGCTTCTGAATGGATTTTGTCTTAGGATCATCTGTTCATTCCACTCCAAATGCCTTAGATTTTGGGGGCCAACTTTCTTGATAATCCCTCAGTGCCATAAGTCTTAGCCTGGTAACCTACTCTTGCTCTTCTTCCAGGGATGCCTTAAATAAGATGAAAGATGTTTATCAGAAGACACCACAGATGGGAGACCCAAGTAGTCTTGAGCCAAAGATTTCAGAGACACTGGGCAACATTGAGAGATTGCGCCTAGAAATCCAGAAATGTGAAGTAAGGACTTGACAGGGAGGGAGGGTTCATCTTGTATTACTCGCTGTGCTTCTCCTTGCAGTTATCCAAACACCATGTCCACATCCCAGGTGTTGCTGCATCCCAAGTCAAGGATGTCCTTTTAAAGACTCTGCTCTCTCTAAAAGTCTGGATTACACTGATGGTGCACTTCACACACACACACACACACACACACACACACACCAGGGTCGTAGCCAGGGGGGGCGGTTCTTGGGGTCTGGACCCCCCCTTCCGTTAGATAAAATGAATGGTGTGTGCTGCCGCGCCACCGCACCCAAGCCCCATTATAATGGTGGCACTTAGTCTGGACCCCCCCTTCCCAAAATCCTGGCTACGTCCCTGCACACACACACACACACACACAAACACCAGTTTTATCCTATAGTCTGCTGTCTATGTTTTATAAGGTTAATGTAATTTCATCTTTGTACTTCACTTTGGACAGCAATTATTAGTAGAAATGGAGCTAATAAATCCTACACTTTTATTTATTTATTTTACCTTATGTTAACTTCTCTTCCATGAAGCTGTGAAAAGTGGCTACTTGAGAAAGAGCCAATTTTGATTCTTCCACTCCCAGTTCTGACATGGTTAGAACATGGGAAGGGTTAATCACAGAGAAAGTCTGAGCAGTTCTGTTCAGCACATCTTGTGGTAAAACCAGGCAAGTCTTTTTTACCCTTCAAGCAACTGCAACTTACAGGGAGGATTGTGAACAGAGGCCATGGACAATTGCTGTTATGTAGGCCATTAGGAAAACACCTCATGGAGCCTTCATTCCCACCTTTCTCTTTGGCCCCTGTAGGCTTGGCTGGCAGATGCAGAAAACAGGATGCTGAGTAACCGGCCTGATACAGTCACACGCTACAGCCGCCACTTGGATCATGCCAGTTCCCTGAACAACAACAACTGCTCCCATGAGAAGGACAGGTAAGAGCTGGGTATGGGGAATATAGAAGCCAAGGTGGCTGTACTTAATGTTGTTGGAAAGAAACCCTCTGCATGAACAGGAGAAGAGATAAGCTCTGGATATTTGAATCTCTGTATCACTGGGAGCTGTTTTGTAGTTGCTAAAATCACTTGCTCTTTTGGCACGATCTCCATGAATTGAGTTGCCCCTCTTAATGGGACAAAAACCTGAAAATTGCCTTGAGCAGCACATAGATCCTTAGATCGCAGCTATTTTAGGTTGTGGCTTTTCTTCCCCAGCCTGCCTCTGTCTAAACAGTACTTTTACTCTCGCTTCTCTAAATCCCAAATGTTAAAGGGTAGAAAGGGAACCAACAGAAAGCTGTTAGCTGCATATTCCGTCATTGTTGTTTCTGAAAGAAATGGAGATGCTTATCCTTTTGGAACAGAAGACTAGGAATCATGTGCTCCTACCCAGAGCTTGTTGCATGCCAACCTGCAGCCCAGCAGTATCTGGAGGGCCATATGATTTTTGGCCCTGCTTTGAAATATTGTTTGTTTCAGTCATCTTATGTTGTAAAACCTCAGACTGGGATAAATTTTCTGGGATAGAAGCCTGTTGGGAGATTCCTCCTAAATTGAAACCCATTGCTTTACTCATTGTGCATTGTACTGAAAGATCAGTCCTCCTTTTAAGTGAAGATAGGAGCCACAATATGAAAGGCTCCTTCCCCCGCATCTGCCCAATACCCACCAAAAGGAGGGTTAGATCCTTTTGCCTTCCTCTATTCCAGAGGAATTTTGTCATATGAAAAGTGTTGTCTTTCATGTTCCCTTTCTTTGGACAATAGCTCTCAGGGTCCTTCAAACAGCAGGCCAGTGCAATTTTGTGTTTGTAAATTTTTAAATAAAAGCATTTCAGGGTTTTTTGTTTTTTTTTAAAGAGCATGATTTGGAAATTAGAAATGTTAGCATTTCTCATTGGAAGTTGTGGATGAATTCTAGCAGGCCTGTTTCTTGGCCGTGTTGCATGCTAGTTGCTTGTGGGAGAACCAGGTCTGCAGATGGAAGCTCTCATGCCACTTATTGCTGTTTTTTTCTTCCCCTGACAGCCCCGAAACCACTCACTCTGATGAGAGCCAGGACACACTCAACCAGCCCATCTACACAGAATTTGAGGAGGACTTTGAGGAGGATTTGGCTTCACCGATTGGTACCTGTGTGGCTCTCTATCAGTTTGAAGGTAAGTACTCAAAGTTTCCCTGTTGCTGCATTCAGAGTGAATTACCCTAGTCTGGGGTTGTATGTGAGTTGTTTCCAACTCGGCTACTTTGGAGTGATTGCTTGTGAAAGATGCAGCAGGGTGGGATGGATTGGTTTTGGTCAACATCACTTTCCTCACATTGGAAAGGATGCGGGAGGTAGATAAAATAATAATAATAGAATCATAGAGTTGGAAGAGACCTCAAGGGCCATCAAGTCCAGTGCCCTTGCCATGCAGGAACTCACAATCAAAGCACCTGAACAGATAAACTGAATTTTGCAAACCCTGTGAAGTATGCTAATTAAAACATGCTATTTAGACCATTGAAATGACTTTTCTTCTCTTGAAATGGCCATTCTCCTGGCCTCTTAGATTACAGATGGCATTGCCCATTGTTAAAAACATGTATCGTACTGTAACTTTTTCTTCCAATGGGACTATTCAGACCCATTTACCGGAGCCTTGTTGTTCCCAGGCCTCCTATATTTTCTTAGACATATTGCTGCAGGTAATATTATGAGAATAGGCCTTTTGAAAAGTGAGGTTCTCAGGAGGCTAAGTTCTCAGGAGGCTAAACTTACACATTAAGCACACTAGCAGAGCATAAATCCTTATGTCATTCATTGTCCAAGGGAGCAGAGATGGTTCCCTCTTTCCCATTTGCTCCCACCAGTATACATTCATGTTATCGGGTGAAGCTCATGGGGCCGCTGTTACCCTCATTCACTGACTATCTGTGGAGGTGCACTTGGATGCAGACCAGCTGTTCTCATTCACTAGAGAAGGGAGCAGCCTCCTCCACAGTTTTCCCTTGGTACATGAAGTCCAGTGGAATACACATGGGTGCCCTTCTGTCACCAGGGGCATGGGGTTAAGTCCCTCAGTTGTTGTTGCCCAAGGAAGTACAGAATACCTTCTTCTACAATGTCACCCAAAATTTATATGCTGGTGGTGTAACTGGAGCTTATGCCAGCATTTGTCAACAAAAGCGCCTCTGCAGGCAAAAAGTTTTGTCTCCCTGGAATGCTACTGGCTCTTCCAGGCCTGAAAAATGGCAAAAGTCTCCATAATGCTGTGCAGGGAGCACCTATAGGTATATCCCTGTTGTCCTTGTTGGGACCAGTGACAATGTAAAGTATAGAGGCATGCATTATCTGTATTTGTGTTTGGTATTTTGCAGTTGTAAGTTATTTATATCATTGAATTTTATAAACAATTCTATTTATTTTTTTAAACTGGCAGTCTTTAGCTAACTAATAAAGCATTGTGAAGTATGGAGAGAGATGTAAAAAAAAAAACCTTTACAGAAATTTTGACTGACCAATGCATGGGCTATAGTTACTACTGCTTTCAGCTTGATGGGCCAGAAATTGAACACTGAATAATCCTGGACTTTGAAGTGTTTAGGAGAATAATTGGGTTTTTTGTTCACTTGTTTTTGTCCTGTTCCTCTACCTATAATGCTAAGGTTGTTCATTATTTGAATGTCTTTTTACAACCATTTCATTTTTACTCTTCTGCCTTCTGGTTAGTCTTAATTTCACCTTACACATGTTTGTTGGTGGGTTTTTTCCCCTCCAGGTTCCAGTGAGGGCACAATCTCCATGATGGAGGGTGAAGAGCTCAGCTTGATGGAGGAGGACAAAGGGGATGGATGGACGCGTGTACGGCGAAGCAAAGGGGGTGAAGGTTATGTCCCTACCTCCTACCTGCGGGTGAATGTAAACTGAGTGGGGAGTTGGCTTTGGCATCCCAGGAATGGCAGCTTGGAAGGCAACATCAGAACATGAGAGGAAGAGGTGTGGTGTTTCATTTGACTGGGAAGAGCTTCACAGTACCTGCTGTGAACAAGCACCATAAAAGGAAGGAATCTCATGCCAAATCATTACTGCAGAGCTGTGGGAGACAAGAATAGCCTTGTTGAATAGAATACAGTAGGCTATAGCCTACTCAAAAACAAGATAAGAGCACAAGAGAGGGGGTTGACTGTCTTGCCCAGGCACCCAACCGTCGTTATCCCTCTCCCTCACCCCCCCTCCCCAGATACCTTCAGGGCAAGCAGAGCTAAACTATACTCCTTGCAAAATGTGCACTAGAAGGAAGAGTTAAAAGAGTGCCATCCCTCCTCTCCTTGGCCAGTGGTTACACAATTTTGCATAAAGGAGAGCCTCTTTTTTGAGCTCTAAGGTGCATGCACATAGCTCCCTCTCATAGCTGCACTGACTCCTTTCCCCCCAGCCCAATGTGGTAGTGGTCCTGTCCCTTCCCCTCATTTGTCAAGTTGTCAGAGCAGAACTGTATCCTCTAGATCTCAGTAACTGCTTTATGCTGCTTTCATGAAACTGTGCCCATAAGCCAAGAGAGGGACATGTGTGCGTGTGTATGACACACTAGGGTGCCAAGTATGAGTGTGGAGAGGGTTAGGTTAGAAGACTAACTTTCACTTTCACAACTGCTGCTGCTGCATCTGCCTTTTGGCTTTCCTTTTGTGTGTGGTTCAGGATGGTGAGGGAGTTGAGAGTATTTGCATAGCAGAGAACATCAGCTGCCATAGCTGTCTAAGTGAGATGTAAGTACCACCTAGAGGATCTTTACATAGAAGTCAGGCCAGATGCCATACTGGCATCAAACCAATGTCCAGATTATTTTTTTCTTGAAATGCACTTTATTTTCCCTGGATATGATTGGCCTGAACCATTCAGCCATTCAAAAGTGCCTGTTCCTTAAATAAAGTTTGTTTCCCCCTCTTTCCTTCAAAGCCTTTGCTGTCAGGGAAGTTGGGTGTCCTGATTTTCTCCTGTCCCATCCTCCATCTCCACCCCCACTTATGTATTTGTGTGTTTTTAAAGATGAGGACGCTAATGAATTAGCCTTTTTATACAGTGACCAATTTTATTTTACCACTCAGTTTAGCTTTTTGTTCACATAATCTGTAAAAACCAACCACATCCCTGGCTCTCTAATTCCTTTGTGCATTGGTGGACAGCGCAGAGGGGGCCTGAACCCCTCTCTGGCAATGTAGAATGTATTTCCAGGTGCCTTTTTACACTTTATGTAAATAGTAGACAGAAGTAACTTGTGGGTGCCTGTGCAGTTGACTTCTTGTTTGTTTCTCTGGCCTCGCAAGCGTGGGTTTTTAAAAACGTTTATAAAAATACTAGATTATGATTTGTATGTAGTCATTCAGGAGCTGGAAGACTATTGCCACCCTCAGTTATTTTATTTTATCACATCCTGCACTGATACAACCAATGGGGGAGGGTTGTAGCCTGTGAGCCTGAGCTGCCCTCCTGTTTTAAGCCAAAAATATAAAATCTACACAGGCACAGAACAACCCAATATGTGTGCGTCACAGAGACCATGAAGAAGAAGGAACAGTTAATAGATTTTGTAGCACCTTTAGGAGTAACTGAAAGAAAGAAGTTGGTAGCATGAGCTTTCGTAGACACAAGCCTATTTGCTCCAGTGCACAGGAAGTAGGCTCAAGCCCACAAACGCTCATGCTACCAACTTCTTTCTTTCAGTTAGTGTCCAAGGTGCTATAAGATCCCTTTGTTATATTGACTTTCCAGACTAACATGTCTTTGAATTGTACCACAGAGAGCATTCCCCGCTTACGCTACTGTGGCCATAAAAAGATGCATACCTAAGAAGGAAAAAAGAATAAAAAATGTTGCAGATTAGCTTCCAAAAATCAGATAAAGTTAGGCAGGAGCTCCTAGCAAAAAACAGGTCTTAGAGGCTGTACAGGCCGCCCCTTTTAGCGCCAGATTGGGGCTGTGGCAACTACATGCTGCAGCTCCGATCTGGCCTTTCCACGGCTCCTTTCTGTTCTTCAAAAAGAGTGCCCTAGCCACCAGTGCTGCAGCTTCTCTGTGCTCTGTTGGTGCTGTGTCATTTGGACGCAGCGCCAGAAGAACACTGGGATGCCGCGCACCATGTGACATGTGGCATCACGCCAGCATGGTGGTAGAGTCCGGGCATGCATTGTGCAGACAGCACACCCCATTCTACCCCTATGGTGGCCTTAATGGCCAGTCTGCACACCCTGTTAATCTCATTTGGATGGCTTCCTGAATGAGAGACAGATGGATAGGGAAGTATCCTGCAGCAAAACTTCACCTACCTCCTGTTCTATCAGTTGTCTTTGCTGCTGTGCCAGTTGGATTCATTCTTCTTGCTCCAAGTGGCCTTACCTAAGTGTCTCCCTTCTATAGCAACCTCAGGACATTGTGGAGACAGGTTCCCTTAGTGGGGTTGTTTTATGAAGGAATTAGCAATCTTTCTGTTACTTGCAGAGTTTCTTTACCACTGAGTAGGTAGAAACAGATGTTTTTTTCTATCAAGACAAAGCATGCAGGTCAGGAGTAGTTTCTAACTCCCAGTAGGTTTACCAATAGCAAAAAGCTTTCTTTGCCTCATAAATTTAGCTCCCGAAATTTAAAAATGGGAGTTGTATACAAATTTATGTACACATCCCAGTTCTGGTGCTGAAAACAAACTTTCTAGACTGAGTAGAGCACCGGCATGGTGTAGAGGTTTGACTATGACTCTTGAAACCAGGGTTCGATACCAAATTTGGTCATGAAACCCACTGGGTGACCTTGGGCAAGTCACATGCTCTCAGCCTCAGAGGAAAGCAATGGCAAATCTCCTTTCAACAAATCTTGCAAAGAAAACTCCATGATAGGTTGGTTCGCCTTAGGGTCACCATAGTTTGGAAATGACTTGAAGGCACTCAACAAGAAGACTGAGTAAATTCCAAATGCTCAAACAGATTTTGTACTTCAGTTCTGTCTTCTTTTTTGAGTAACTATTTCACATCTGCTACACTTTGGGGGCTGAGTGAAAAACAAAAGTACAGTAGATCACAAAAATGTAAACTCTTCTCCCATTTTAAGGTACATTTCCTTTTCTTGCCCTGTTTCAAAGGTGCCAAGAATCACAAAGGAATCCTCTCCCCACCCTCTCCATGATCATAACTGTTACCAAGGCAAATGGGGGATTCTGTGACTTTATCCTCTCCCAGTAATCTTAGTCTGCTAAACTTCTGGTTTGCAGTAGGTGGAAACAAGAGTACTTTCCAACACCACATACCAACAAAGAGCTATCCGTTCCTTTCCTTATTATATATCAAGCCCTTTGAAGAGGCTGCTGGTACTAGCAAAAAAGGTACCATGTTTAAGGGGAACGAACCACCTTTTCTGCCCTGCCGTTGTGGAAATAAGGCCATTTTCCTCTTGTGTACAATCTGTATCACTGGTGTGCTTCCTGCTCCTTGTAAACAGTATTCTCTACACCATTCAGTGCCTGTCACACTCCCAGGTTTCAGCTCACTGTGGATCTTATTCAACAAGCAGTGGGTAGCTCTTCCTTTTGTTTCTCTTTTCCACTCCTAGTTGGTGCCACAGAGGAACAAAATTCTTTCATGAGTCTTTCACTCCAGTTTCTGTGAAAGGACAGTCAGGATCCGTTCAAATTTCTTGTACCTCTCAGCCCGGTTTGCCTCAGCTCCTTTACTGCCCCAGAATAAACGAAGAGAGAATTCTGTCCGAAATGCTTCCAGGAGCTCTGGAGTGGCTTGGAACCCTAAATGAAGAAGAAACAAAGGAAGTGTGAGCACAGATCACAGAGGTCTGTAAAGCTTAGTCACATACATAGTGATTGCCCCTAGAATTGTAATATCTCCTGTTAAAGCAGCTATAAAGTGTCATCCTGCAAGTAAGAAGTGGGGACAGGCATTGTGTCACAGCTCCAGAGTAGTGAAAATGATACAAGGGGAGGTTTCATTACCCAAGTTATAGAGAAAAGCTGATCTAGAACACAAAAAAAAGTGTTAACAGAAAGTCTCCCTGCTGAATCATATTCTAGGATCCCACAATTTACACATGACACAAAGGAGCAGGGATGTGATCCAATCTGATCCAGTTCTTAACTTCTTCAACTGACTTTTACTTACTAGTATATAACTGTTAGCTGCAAAAACAGGAATGCTAAGCATGCCTCAACCTGTGTTCACATGTTGAGCAAAATAACCTCAGGATTTCATGTTGACAGATATAACATGTCCCACATTTGATTTTGTTCTGGCCTGCAGTGAAATGAATTTAACAAGCTCCTGTAGCCATCTTGTCACCACTGAACAAAAATGTAACAAGTCTTTCTTAGTTGGAGCTGGGTGACGACAAAGTTTGTCTAGGGCTAGGCTTGCTGACACAGAAGAATGAAAGGGGCAGCTAGACTTCTTTTTTTCATGGAGCAAGAAAAGCCCCAGATCCTTAGCAGAAGTCACAGATCCCAAAGAATGAAACCCGTTCTTTCAGGGTTGATCCTAAAATATGGTGCAACCAAGACTTTCAAAAATTCATCACCATTTCAGGTTTTTATCCTAAATACCTGCTACTACAAGATGTGTCTCTTGCTTGATTATCTTTTATTTCAAAGGCGGGCAGAAAAGCACAGACCTACTGATTTCTGCAAGTTAGTAGCTTGGCAAGGATTTCAGATGCTGGTTTTTCAACAACAGCCAACAAAATGATGCTTTCCTGCCTGAAATTATATTGCTGCAATAAAGACGCAAGGTTCTAAGCAAAGGTGTCTGTAGGAAACCAGTAAGTTCTGTACCAAATAACAAAATCCTGAGCTCTAAATACTGAATTCAACGTGTTTATCCTTTTCTACAGACTCTAGGTAGTAAAGGTTGAGATTCTATTTAAAAACCACAGTGTAGTTGCTGCTGGATGACAACGCTGATCAGCCCTAGCGAGCACAGATGAACAGCAGGAGCTACAGTCCAATAACATCTGGATAGCTCCATTTTGCCCTCATCTGGCCTAAATACATTTGCTAGTCTCAACTAAAGTAGACCAACTAAATCTGTGAGAAACTAGTAAATCCACACATATGTAAGCCCTACAGATTCAAGAAATCTACTTTCAGCTGGGTTTAGGACAACATATGTTTCACAAGCCTTAAGTCTACCCACCTCTACTCTATTGAAGCCAAAGGGGAAGAAATGGGCTCTGTGTCTGCAACAGAAGGAAATGGGACAATGTAACTACTAAAGGCCAAGTTGAACCGATCTGACTAGGATGAAGAAAAAGTGAACAAGAGCGCATCCTACAATACTAATTAATCAAGCAGTAGACTTACACCCTGCAGGTCACTGAAAAAGTAAGTGATGGCATAGTTGACCATAAGAAGCATACCTACTGATCCATGCACAGCTCTGGAGCGCACTTGATCCTTAGACACATCTCTCTTAGTTGAGTCTACTTTGCAATGAAAGTAGAGGGAAGTAGCCCCATGTATTTTGAAAGGAGCAACCCCAGAGACACATCAAAAGAAGAAATGGCCAGCCTGAACCCAAAGGTCAGCATGGCTTTCTCTGTTCTGAGCACCCTCTTCCCCATGAAGAGCTCTCTTACCTTGGAGCCTAATCTCAGCACTGACATGATAGGCACTGGCATTGGTGGCAATGAAGCGGGCAGCTGCTAGCGTTCGTAGAAGAACATCACATGTGTCTCCACTGTCGCCCCACAGTTCTTCTCCTTCCATAAGGCAGAGGAGGGGCAAGATGTGGGGAACTGCAACCTCCTTTGGGGCAAGGACTAGATCTTCTGTGGGGCAGAGGGAGAACTGTCATAGATCCTTTACAGAAATGATTCAGTGAATTGAATCCCTTCTGGGAAGAGACTCCTTCACTCAGTGGATGGACACCTGTCTTGCATGAAGAAGCCCCACACTCAGTCCTTCCAGTTAAAACAAGTGTGGACAGATGCAGAGGGGAACAGAACCAGTTTTTGGCTCCAAGCCGCAAACCCTAGAAGGCTGCACTGGCACACCCAATGTGACCTGAAGTGACATAATATTTGATTTCAGCCAATATTCAATCATTTTTTCCCTTCGGTGAGGGAGATTCCAGCGGGAGAACAAAATTGCTTTTTGTAGTGATCTTGAGCCATTGAAGAGCTAGGCAGAAAATCTGCAAAAAAATATTGGGTAGCACAGGGATGTAGCAGAGCTCTAAGGGCCACATGCAGTGGGCATACAACACTTTACCCACCCATGAGTTAAAAGGATCCTAGGGAGACAAACTGGGAAAGAGCTTGAGTCCTTGCAGTGCTGCTACTGGTCAGAAAAGACCGCACTGGATTAGATGGACCAACAGTCAAACTTGGTGCAAGGCAGTTTAGTCTTCACTGCAAACCTTTCAGAGCCCAACTTCCTTGTACAACAGAATAGCAACCATGCCTTAACTGCAAGGATTCAGGAAGGACAGAGATTGACATGGCTGTCCAGAGGCCATCCAGCTAAAGGAGAAGCCTGCACATCATAACACCCATGCTGTGGTAAATTGGTTGTATATATCCATGCCCACTTACAACATTTAATATGCAGAAAGTCTTGGTGGTGTACACCAAAACCTAAAACCTGTGTACAGCACTACCATCCTATTAGAGTCAGTCTACCATGGGGCCCACACACGCAAAATCTTCAAGTATTATTGTCTTGAGTCCACCTTGTTCATTTAATGTATATTCTGCTTTTTCCCAGTAGAGACCAATGCAGCTCAAACCAAAATAAATATCCATATGAACACATCTAACTTAGCCTCCCCAACCTTATTTTCTCCTTTGACACATTAGACAACAACCCTCCTTAGCCCAAACAGCACACTTTCTGAGGATGATGGGGCACATATTCCAACCAATCTGGAGGGCGCCACCCTGCAGAAGACTGCCTTATCAATCAAACAAACAAAAGAAATATCACATTGACAGACTAATAGTTATATAAACTGTTCTGACCCTGTGATGGTATTTGTTTTTGTTTAGTAAAATATTTATCTTCCACCTACATCACGATATTTCATGGAAGCGTACAAGTAAAATCAATTTAAACAGCTTAAATTATTAAAAACAATAAAAAATAATTTTAATACACTAAAAACATAACATGGTAACAAGTTTAAAGCGGCTCAACATTTAAACCAATTTAAATCCATGTGCATGGGTATTTTGGAATAAATCTGTTAAGCTACTGATGATTATATGATGCAGCATTAGTGCCACCTGGTCCTCTAAGGAGAGGACATTCTACAACTGGGGTACCACAGGTAAGATGGTCCTCCCCTCCCACATCCTCTCAGTTTATTGTCCCCCTGCTGGGATACAGGGGAGCACCCCTCCAACAGACCTCAGTCCTCAGGGGGATGCTTATAGGGAGAGAGACTTTCAAATATTGTGGTCTCAACCCATTTAGTGCTTTAAATGTCATAATGACCACCTCAAATATTGACTAGAAGCCCACTGGCAGCTACAGTGACAAGCCAAACATATTTGTGGTGCTTTGTACAAGGGGAATTTAATGGCATGTCCCCATGGGCTACACTTCATCTTACGCCTCTTGGAGGTTAAGTCACATGATTGTTCAGTATCACCATAAGTTGACAATTCAAGGCCACATATAACTGTGGATTTGTGCCAAATGTTTCCTTCATCAACCCACATTTTCAAGACAATCCTTAGAGCCTGATCAGGTATATTCAACCTGTGTTGGAGGTCTTGACCAACCTGACTGCCATGTCACATGTGTTTGCAAACCATGCAGTGTGCTTGCATGGTGATGTTGTTTCAGTGTCGGCTACTTTCCATTTCACATGCTTCAACTAGGACTACACCTGTAGTGCGGGCATACCATTTTGCAAACATAACTATTTGGCCATGTTCTACATCACATTTTTGGACCACCGTTTGCATAAATAGTATTACTAGCAGAAGTTATTTAAAACAACTGTACCATTTCTCTCTCTCTCTCTCTCTCTCTCTCTCTTAAAGTATCTTATAGCTAGAATAAAAAAAGTAAGTAAAATCAAAGGGGATGAAAGTGACTAGTTAGGGCCAGACAAGGGGTTGGTTCTGCTATTAAGCAAAATGAGGCAACTGCCTTGGGCAGCAATTTTGGGGCAAGAGCTGTTCATCCTGAATTCCCCAGCAGTTCCCCTTTTTTGAAGAGCAGAGGTTTGTTCTCCACCCAACCTGTTCTGGATCTCGTAAATTAGCCTTCTGCCTCAGATGTCATGGAGGATGTCATTTTATTGCCAGCGCTGAAGTAGAATTCAACTGCCAGTCCAATGTGCTGGCAACAAAGGAAGAGGCAAAGTTTCTGACCCCAACAGCTGTGAGTACAAGTGTTTATGGGGACTTAACCAAAGACTCAGGCTTCTTTTAAGTACTAGAGGTATATTCACCACCACTGTGATGTCCTGCCAGGACTGATTGGACTTCCCCCTGCATTTTCTTTTGTTTTGGTTCAGGCCATAGATTATTTTAGTGTAGAAAAGTTTATTGTATTAGTTTGTGGGAGGAGCTGTAGGTTTCCCCTGCATTATTTCCAGGTTTGGTTTGCCCTTTCCCAGCATGCTCTGCTGTAGCTAGAAGTTTTAGTTGGGAGCAGTCTTTGCTGAGAGCAAGCAGAGAGCTGTCTTTTGGTGGCAAGCAGGCCCAGACAGCCGGAAAGGGCATTTATTACACCCCAGCCGAATTAGTTACCATCAGCAAGAAAATAGAGGAATCCAGGAGCTGAAAGACCCTGCACCAGCTCCATTGAGTGAGGAGAGCAAACCATCAGACCCAGAAAGATGACAACCTGAAGATTGCTGCAACTGTAAAGTACCTTTTGTTTAGAGCTGGGGAGGAGAAAACTCTTTATTTTGTCCTTTAAATTAAATTTCCCCCCTTTTAAACTTTACATTCAGCTTCAGAGCCTTTTTTGGGTAGAAGAGTTTGATCTCACCAGGGTACCGGCGTTGCACACCCAAACCTGCCACCACCTTTAGTTGGGTGTGTCTTCACAACCACTGTGGACAGCCAAAAAGACTTAAGGTATGGGTCCTTGAACAAATTGGGCCTAAGCTCTCCCTTTAAACCAAGACGATCAAATTGAGGCTGTCATACTTTGGCCACATCTTGAGAAGGCATGACTTCATTAGAAAAGACAACAATGCTAGGAAAGTGAGAGGGTAGTAGAAAGAGGAAGACTGCAGGCTAGATGGATGGATTCCATTAGGCAGGAATCTACATGCCTCTCTAATTTGTAGATTCAAATCCTAAGCAGAGCAACAGAGGATAGGGGAGCTTGGAGATGTCTCATCCATGAATCATCAATGAGGGTTGCCATGAGTTGAGATACACTCAGGGCAGCTAACAACGAGAGCTGATGAAAGCTCATGTTACCAACTTCTTACAGTTAGTCTTAAAGGTGCTACAAGATCCCTTTGCATACTGATTTTCCAGACATCTACATCTTTGAAAGGTAAGAGCTGAGTATATCTTGTGCTGAAAATACCTCCTAATTTTGCACCAAAGGGACACAGATTCTGTAACATCAAATGCTGAATTCTGAAACCTCTAGGGATTATTCCAATGTCAATGTGCATGATTCCCCTTATTCTGCAGAATTCCTTCTGACGTTTTTATGGTGCCAACTCTTTCCATAGTGCATCTGTGTGTGATATGGGGACAGCAGTGAGCAATCTAAATAGGATGTGTAAAAACACTATGACTGATCATTAAAAATTATTATTCACCTCTGAAATGTGGATTTGGTCACACATTTATAACAGGAATATCTTTAAAAGGGCTAGACACATTTTCAAAAAATAAAGTTGAATTTAAGTTTGATTTGAACAGTATAGCTGTGGAAGCTGGACTCAGTAGTGTCACTTTCTGGGGATTTCCTTGGCTGCTGCTCCCCTGAATTGCAGGGCAAATGCAGCTGTGGTTAAGCATGCTTTATTGTCCATTTTCTTGATTTCAGACATTGAGAGCCTATTTAGAGACACATAAGCTTGGTAAACTCGTCACAAGTTTCTATTTCTAATTCTACTTAAGTGGCCCTCAATCCTTCCCTTGCCTCCAAAATGGCTGAAAAGTCTACCCCAACCTCACCTTCAGCCCTGTTCAGGCGTCCCATGAGAGGCTTCAGCTCTTTTTCAAAGATGATGGCACTTTGGGTGTAGCTTTGGCGCAAGAGCTTCCATGTTTGTTCCAGTCGTGTGATCTATACCAGGGGTAAGAGAAATAACTGAATTTACTATCCCAGGTCCTTATCGTGTAGGTTCATTCAAACTGAGAAAATGGTCTGCTAGCGTGTGGAGCTCAGTCGAGGTAAAATGGAATATAAATGTTTTACACCAGGATGGTGAATCTGTGCTCAGTGATTAGGAATGATGGGAGCTGGAGTCCAAGAACACTTGGAAGACCACAGCTTCCCTGCTTCTATAGTGTCTGCCCTAATGATTCACTGCTGCTTGGCTTCTTATTACAAGTTGAGTATCCCTTATCCAAAATGCTTGGGACCAGAGATGTTTTGCATTTCATATTCTTTGGGATTTTTGAATATTTACATATACATAATGAGGTATCTTGGAGATGGAACCAAGGTCAAAACATGAAATTCATTTATGTTTCATGCACACCCTATAGACATAGCCTAAAGGTAATTTTATACCCAATATAAAATATGAAACAGTTTGTGCTTACTGAACAATTAGAAAGCAAAGATACCACAATTTCAGACATGTGGACTATATGTGGTAATTTCAGATTTTGGAGCATTTATTTATAAATTCTTATAAAGGAGATTATAGCCATAAGAAAACATAAAACACCACATAATAAAATTAAAATACAGTACTTTTGTTTCTATGAAATAAATATCAGGTTGGATTTGCAAAACTACATAATGTTTCCACATGTCTGAAAGGCACTTGTGTGGACATTGCTGGCACATGTTGAATTTCAGAAGGAAGGCTATGCCACAGTGGGTATCACAATGCTAAATGCCCAGACCTCAGGAGCATGAGGTGCTATCAGGATGGCCTCTCCAGATTAGCTCAAGAACCAAATGGGTCTATCGGGGACAAGGCAGTAAATCAAGCAAGCATACCCTATGACTAGAAGATTCAAACTTCCATACATCTCTGCATTTTATTTAGAGCTTTGTTAATTGGATCGCAAACAGTAAATTCAAAATCAACAGAAGGAAGCACTTTTCACCTACTGCAAATTACTGTATAAAGGTTCATTGAGATAAAATGGCTATTAAGCACCAGAATCTCCTCATTCAAAGTATAGCTCTATTAGCAGATTCTATGAATATTAATTTAAAATATTTATAACCTGCATTTCAGTTAGAAGTTTTTAAAACAAGACATCCTAAAACTACAGTATAACCCCTATATCTGCAGAACCTGTACCCATGATTTCACTTACCCGTGTTTGAAAAAATATGTTCCCTCAAGGCATTTTCTAGGTCTTCCAGTGTAATTCCGTGGTATGCTTCCAGTAGAAGTTGACCACAGAATTGTGCAAGAGGCCCTCCAGCATGATTCTGTGGTCAACTTCTGCTGGAAATCATTTATTTCAATAGGGTCAATAGGTACAGGTGGATAGGAATGTGATTGGAGGCCATGAGCAGTTAGCCTTGGGGATAGAGCATGCAAGCCTCCTGGGCAATGCCTTGAGCACTGGTAGCAGCATACCCATGTGGTGCTGAGCATCAAAAGTTTTTGCAAGAAAATCCCACATGAACTCCAACTGCAGTGAATAGAGACTGTGCAGTAGGAGTGAATGATGCATTAAAGCAACCCTTATCCAGAGAGTTCTAGAAAAATGAGAGTTGTTTTATTTGCACTTCTAGACTGCACTTCTTTCTTCACCTTGGAACACCATCCCCAGTTGCAGGCCTCCCTTGTTTTCCCTATGTTTTTCTCTTGCTTTCAGTTGTTGTTTTTTTCATACTAGATTAAATCCCGTAAGAAAGACAAAATAGCTGCACAACACTTTCAAACAGCAGGAGCCCTCTCTCTATCAGTGTCATCAGCTGAAAGTGGAATCGGGCAGGGAAGAGTGAGCAGAAATTAAATATGTACCAGCTAAAAGGCACACAAATTACTAGTAGGACTACCTTAAGACATGGTCCATCCTAAGAATGAGGGACATCTACAACATTAATCAAACCCTTCCTTTTGAGCAAGAATCTACATTATGATTGTGACTTTTCACATCCCACTCCGTGCATCCAGTAGCCAAAAACATCAAGCAGATGCCCCGAAGTCTCCTCCACAGCTATGCTGCTCTTCCCTTCCTCCCCAAACCCATTCTTCACCTGTGGTAGTTGCAGGGCTTTCATCACAGCAGAGAGAGCAAAGAGGTCCCCAGCTGATCTCCACAGTTCCACAGCCAGCTGGATGATTTTGTCCAAGGTGGCTGCCCTTTCATCCACTGCTCCTGTGCAGCCCAGGATGTCCACAGCGATGCCCAGAGCAATGAGATGGTGCCTGAAGATTGACGAAGAAGACAAAGGAATCTCAAGCATGTGGAGGAGGCAGCTGCCTCTCTCAAGACAAAATACTTTTTTAGGATACATTCCTCCAGGGCTGTCAGCTGAAACTCACATCTCCAGAATTCAGGACAGGAGAACCAGTGTGATGCAGTGGTTTGAGCATTGGACTAGGACTCTGGGAGACCTGGGTTCAAAGCCCCAATCGGTCATGGAAACCCATTCTCTCAGCCCTAAGAGAAAGGCAATGGCAAAACTCCTCTGAAAGAATACTCTATGAGAGGATTGCCATAAGTATGTACTGACCTGAAAGCACATGAAAACAGTAACAGGGGAACAGTAATTGAAACAGAGTGGGAAGGGACCCTAAGAGCCATATAGTCCAACCCCCAACCACAGAAGGAATCCACAACTAAAACACCCCAGAGAGGTAGCCACCTGTTTAAAAAGCCTCCTTTCTCCACCAATTCTCACAATGACAACAAGCCAAAAACAAGTGACAGCATGTCCAAATCCCACTGAAAGCTTTCAGAGCTTTCTCCTTACCACCACTATGTGTGGCACCAGAGGGAGCTGTGGCACAGCAAATGGAATTACACATACACCAGTTAGCGCTAAATAGGTTTTACTGAAGGGGGGGGGGAATACTATACGTCTCAAGACAATGGACTATATTGTTAATCCCAATTATAGTAGAATCGCTGAATCAAAGGGATTAACCTATGTGTTGACTCACCAGTCAACAGTTGTTTCAATGGATCTATTCTAGTTTCCCTAAGTCATAAGATAACATGCTCCAATTTGCAATTAAAGTTTCTCCTGCACATCAGCAAAATAACATTTAGAATTTTAAACCACCCTTAAGTGTTTAACTGCTTTAAATGTATGCTGTAATTTCTCAGAACTCAGAATCAGTAAAGTAGACAAGTAGTACAATCTCACACTATAGATAAGGGACTAAGAGTGGCTTCATCTAATGAATTCATTCAAAAAGTACTGTAACCAATGAACTAGAAACTTGCCACTTCCTTAGCCATTATGTTACACTAGATTCAGGCGTCCAAAAGAAATTTTGGGATGGCAAGGGCTGAAACCCTTTATGACAAAGCACTTAGAATTTGGAATTTATATTAGTCAGAACTGCATCTCAACCACAGTGTGAGATTTGACAGGATGCATAGAGGATTACGCTCCTAGTAACTATCCAACTTAGAGTGACATGTAGTAGCCATCTGGTGGGACAAACAACATGGCCAGAGGTTACAAATACATTTGCTGTTACTAAGTCACCACATGGTATACAGCTGTGCATCTTTGTCTCGAGACACACAAAAACTGTGACCAATGTAAGTGTTTCTTAAAGGTCTTTAAAACACTCATCCAAGGAAAATTTAGTTCCACCACCCTACAAATTCTTTAGCAAACATCACAATGTCCCCATTGAATTGGCTACCCTGACATACCCAAGAGGCAGCTGCCTCAGCCACAAGCCGCTGATTCCTGTAGACAGCCATGCTAAAGACCTCACACTGTTACTCACACTACACACACCCATACACAGCACACGCAGCTCAATACCTTTCCAGCAAGTCTTGCCGTAACTGATGTCCTTGAGGTAGAGTTATGAGTTCCAGACCCGAGCTCACCCCCATTGCCCGTCGCTGCTCCTTGGATATGCCAATTATTCTGGCAGCCTGAGGAATAGATGGGGCATTCAACAATGGATTAGAAGATAGAGACAATTGACTTCTTCCCTCCTTTCTCTTCTCCTGGGGAAATTTCTTCTGCAGGCCAGATCCTCCCCAAAAGGATGGCAAGAAAATCTGCTCTGTATGAAAAGAGGCTATTTTTGTGCAGAAGAAAAACATCAAGCATCCATGGCAAGCAACAGAGTAGAAATAATCAGGGGAGGTCCTAGATCAAGCAAGGTAGCTATGACAATGGTCACTAACTTAAACAACCCCTGAAAACCCACTTTAGATGCCAGGCAGCAGCACCAACACTGGGATTTTGAAGACACTGCTGAGCCCAGCAGTAAGTGAAGAAGCATGCCCTCTCCCAGCAGCAAGGTGTTTTGCAACAAATACAATAGCTGTAACCAAAGCCCTTTTCTTCCAGAAGAGGGCTGGAAGCCTCTTCACTCACAGTGCCACTCCCCAGCACCTTGGATATCCTGATGTCTGGCTTCTAAAGTGGGCTTTTGGGGGGACTTTTAGTTGTTGCACTGGTGCAATGACAATAAATGTGAATTTCAATATTTACAATGGCTTACGTCTGGCTTACAACAGCATAGATACTGAACCGGATGCCAGCCATTAGTCATGTATTTTATCCAGTGTGTTTGCAAGCAGCATTAAGCCATCAGAACAGGGAGGCATTATAACCTTTAGACCATTCTGCTAAATATCATAAGGAGCTGCAACAAATACTAGTATTCCTCACCCCATTTCCAAATGAACAACTAGAACCTGACCACATGACATTCCCTGCCTCTTTTCCAGTTCCACATTTGCACACATGAGCATAATTCTTGTTTCATTTTCCCTGAGAGGGTCCTAGGTTTTTGTAAAAACCCTCATGACAAGCCTGCTGCTATAGATATACACACATCTTCTGCCTGGATAAGGAAAAACTAAATATGTGTATGCACAGAAACCATTGAAATCAATTGTTTGATTTCACATGGGTGAAAATAAGCAAAAGGGCTAAAGGGAGAAGAATGTCCTGCTCTAAGATGCATTACTTTTTTAAAAATAAAATGTATACCTTACTCTATCAGTTTAGCTCTCAGAGTAGATAATACCTCATCCCAACAGGATATAAATCAAAATAAATGAATATAGCCTCCTCATTCATTCACAAAGTATGAATTCTGTCACTTAGAGATAGATCTGCCACTTGTAAAAGAGAGGCCTCATAATTAAAGTGCATAAGGCAGACTGTTCCAGACAGCACAGTTCTGCCAACAGTAAAGGCCAGCAAAATGGCAGGGGTTTTTTTGTGTGTGTGGGAAATCAGAAATCAAAATGCCTTGAGCTGCCTCTGCCTTTGGTAGCCAGACCTTGCTTGTATGCTGCAGAACTCTGTCAAAATGTGTAATCTAGCCCACTAAGAAAAACAGTTGTCCCAGGCAGTGCATAGAAAAGTCTTTAAAGAGTGAATGTCTATCGTATGCCTAGTGAAGACACAAAAGAGAACCTTCTCAATGGCTCCCTCCCTGCTCCCTTTTTGCTGGCATTCAAAGACCGTTTGGCTTAAGCAGTCTTTTAATATGTAATTGCTCACAGGGAGGCTTCTTATTACAGTGTGTGCTTTTTTTAAAACTTTTGTTTGCTTTTCAATTAATTTTATACTTTTTAAAATATGATTATTCTAATTGTTGTTAAAACTATATTGTCAGGTTTTAACTGAGGATTCTTTTAAAGCCGCAGGGGTGGTGTAACAAGTGCGTCACTGGTGCACTCATTACGTAAGCGCCACACAGCAACGTGCGGATGCCACGCGGCACTCATATAACAATGGTGGTGCCCATGTATACAGGGCGCCGCCATTGTTATGCTGCCATTACGTTCTAGGGTTAAGGACCATGCAGTTGCTGCGCGGTCCCTAACCCTAGAATCAGCCCTGGTACGCCGCTGATTGGCAGTATGTACTGGGCCCATATCTCCTTTATTATCCAGCCAGCACAGACACTGCCCATGCTGGCTGGTCAATTCTGGGAGTTACAGTCCAAAAAGGTAATTTTTCCAAGTAACAGACTGTGGCCCAAATGTTAGAAGGAATTCTCCCTATCCTCACCATTTCCTGGACCAGTTGTTTTAAACAGCAGCCCGCCCTGTGGCCCAGCAGAGAGCATCTGAAAAATCAGCATTCACATCCCATCTCATTTGCAAGCCCTCAGAGCTGATTTGGGCATAATCTGTTCTCTGTAAAATTAGTCCAAAAAAAAAGCAAAGTGCCTAACTGGGTATCACAAGAATGAATATTTTGGCCTGAGTATTATCATTAGTAGGCCCACTGAAACAATTAGATTTGCCAAGGTACTGAGTCACCATTCAACAATTGCTTCAGCAGGCTGTCCCTACTTGGGACTAACAGGACAAGTTTCCTGCTAGCTACCAACGTCCTCTCACCTGGCAGTCCATCTGAAGAATGTGAAGGGCTGTTGCATGACAGTCATGTTGGGCAAATATCTCCTTGAGGCGCTTGAGGGTACTGGGCTCCAAGGGTTTGTTGTCGGGACTCAAGAGGAGTGAACAGAAGTCATGGGGATGAAAGGAGGAGGCTCCCTCCAGCTCAGGCCTCTCAAATTCTGGCTCTTCTTCAGTTTCCACCAAGTGGGGCAGGGGAGAAGGGGTCACCTCAGTGTCCAGGAACCCAAAGGCCGTCTCTGTGATGTGTGCCCGACCACGCCACCTCTCCTCTGACTGCAGGCGTTCCACGTGGCTTCTTGGGCCTTCAGGAGGCTTGGGGACCAGTTCACAATAGTCGCTCACCAGCATGGATGGGACCCTCAGGGGCTTGGGGGGAGCCTTGGAGTGGAGACGCCCTTCGGAGCTGCTCAGTGCTGGGCCTCCCAGCGGGTGAGACAATGGGGCATTTGCCCTCAAGACAGGGTCGCTCCCTGTGCGGAATGCCGGGGATAAAGGAGGGAGGTGAGTTTGGTTCTTGCATCCAGGTGAAGCTTCTGGGCTGCCTTTGGAGAAAAGAAAGAGTGGGAGCTAAGCTGAGTAGCAGAAGGGATTGCCCACATTCTAACTGTCAGGAATTAAGCCCTGCTACTTTAGTAACTGAAACAAATATATTAGAAACAAATATAAAGAGCCCTGGTGGTGCAGTGGTTAAATGGCAGTACTGCAGCCACAATATTGTTAGTTCGATCCTACAGGGCTCCAGGTTGACTCAGCCTTCCATCTTTTCGTAGTTTGGTAAAATGAGTATCCAGCTTTTGGGGGACAACTGGCTAACACACTGTAATCAACTTAAAACTTGCTTAGTTCACTATGAAGCAGTATAGAAATGTAAAGTGCTATTGCTATCAGTCCTAGAAAATATACAGTGGTGTCTTGTTATCCGCTGGGGTTTGGTTCCAGGATCCCCCATGGATAACAAAACCCGTGGATACTCAAGTCCCATTAAATATAATAGCAGTGCAAAATGATGTTCTTTACATAAAATGGAAAATCAAGGTGTGCTATTGGAAACTTATACTTTTTTAGAATATCTTCAAGCTCTGGATGCTTGAATCTGTGGACAAGAAATCCATGGATAAGGAAGGCCGACTATACATCCAAATATGATATTGTTATAAGCTGCCTTGAGTTTCAAATATTTATATCCCTCCTTTTCTCCAAATATAACAACAACAAAAACAAAAACAAGCTTAGACTACAATGGAAATGAAAGGGGCCCTAAGCTACGGGCTCAACCTAGTGTCTTTTTGACTGGTGTGCATGTTTACACCACTATCTATTATTCTCATATACCTCAGCTCCCATCATTTCCAGTCAGTTTGCCTTAAATCAAAGAAACAATTTTGCAAGAGAAATCAACATAATGCATTCAGAAACATGAACAACTTACTCTGTAGCTTTGCAATGCACCTTGGTATTTTTTTGGAGGGAGAGGGGTTGTATTTATTTTTGTGTATTGCTGTCAAGTCAATCAATTTTAGACATAAATCACACTCTTTCAAAAACAATGTATATTCATATGAATGACTAACATCATAAAGAGAGAGAGTGCTCTGTTTTTGAAGCAATAAAATATTTAAAAAATAGACATCAAGCTCATGAAGTGCTTGTCTTCTAAGCTGACCTACTTGTGTCTTGTACTATTGAAGTGATATTGTGTGACCAAGGGTTTTTTAAGCTCTTACAAAACCCAGCCAATATATCTACATGGTGCAAGGTGTGTGTTGGGGGGAGGGGGGTCAGAAGTACACAGACACCTATGTGCTGCCAGACACCTCCCTGGGCATCTTAAACCCACTTGGTTTTAAAAATGTTTTTAAAATGTGAAGCAAGGCTCTCCAGGCACCTCCATTTTCATTTACCATGAATGCTGCTAAGCCCCAAGTGGATCCAGGAGCATTCCTAAGAAGACTGTGCATAACTAGAAGCTAGTGCTTCACTTCGAAATGTTCCAAAAACACCTTTAAAAGAGAGTCAGGAAAAGCAGCAGACAGCCAGCAGCATAGCTGAGAAATTATAAGCTAAAACAGTGGCTGGATATAGCCAGCTAGGGGGACTTGAAGAGTTGTGGGAACCAATCTGAGGAGTTTATCACATGGAGGCAGAAACTTGGCCTTTGCTGGTTGTTTTTCACATGATGTTCGGGGTTAACCCGGACAGAAAGTAGAAGAAACCTGCAAATGTGGGTTGTTTTTCAGACGACGTCTGTGTGAAAGAGAAATAACGCGAAAATAATCTGAATGGAAAGAGATTTTAAATACCATTTCTGCATGGGACTTAAACAATTTGCCTCTGTGTGATAAACTCCTGAGGGTAGTGAGCAGCCCTTATTTATTTGATTGATTGATTCAATTTATATCAATTTTCTTCTTATGGAGGATCCAAGGCATTTAAAAAACAAGATTCAAGTAAACATTATTTATAAAAAGATGTTTAAAAGAATTAAATGACAGTAAAATTAAAAGCAAGCTTAAAATATGGACTCCTCTCTGTGTGTTTGTTTCTCATGTAGGGAGAGAAATTTTATGTGCCTTCTTTAAAACTTGGTGGTGGTTGTTGTTAATGGTGTGTTCAAGTTACTTTTATCTCTTCTTCTTTGTATTGCTGTGAAATGGATATTTTGCTGGAGCAGAAAATCACAAGTTCAAAGGAATGACCTGCTATCTTGGAGCTCAGACTCCTTGTATGAAATCTCTTGAGCTGGCTGCTTGTCTTTCAACCTAAGTTCAGCTTCTCTAAAACAGGTATTTTGTCAATAAGCACATCCACCATAGCAGCCACTTTGTGGATATTTTGCTCTGCACATCCTGTCCCACTGCGAAATTATGGGGCATGATAACTTCATTGTTTTTGCATACAGCCCATTGTTGCCCTGCTTAAATTAAGACAGATACCAGGAATAAGTGGCTGAAACAACTAACAGAACAATAAGTCAAGGGAACATGTTGCCCTACATAAATGAGAAACCCTCTTCTCTTGAGAGATTCTATGAAAATCCAACCATTTAAGTGTAGTGATGACTATGCTGCAAATAAAATAGAAGCTGAACTCTACCAGTTCTTTCAGCTTGTTTCGATCTGCTCATTTTTAGTCAGCTCTCACCTGACAGTAAATTGCTGTCTGACTGGGCGCTCTGCAAGGAAGGTCTCAGTCCAAGTTGGTCTAGACAGCTGGGGTCACTTCCACTTCGATCTTTTGACCTGTACAAGAGGAGAAAGAGAAAAAAAGATCTTACTGACCTATTCCACTCCATAAAATATGTCTTTCAAAAAATCTCACAGAAAAGGGCCTCGGCAGCCTACCTCAAACTCAAACATAGGCCTCATACAGATGAGGTATCAAGAGTGTAAAAGCACAAGGGCTGCCCACATGTTTATCCGAGACTAAGAGAGAAAAGGATGGGAGGAAGGCACACAGGTCTATACAGTAAATGTCTACTGGTTACAATGGCTTGTGGTGTTTTTTCAACCTCAGGTGCAAGAAACAAGAGCAGGATGATGCTATTGCCCTCATGCCTTGTTTTGGAGCTTCCCATAGGCATCTAATAGGTCACTATGGGAACAGAATGATGGGTGAGATGGTCTCATTCAGTTGGGCACTTCTTACACACTTAAGTATATGTGAAGCCTCATTCCAATTAGAATGTTTGATGCTAAATCTGGATGAGAATAGAGACTTGCCCAGGGTAAGGGCAGATATAGTAAGATCCCTGTTCAGGAGCAATTATGTCCTTGTAACACAAGAAATGTGGAAACTGTGCCCAGGTATTATTTTATTGTCCCTTTTACTATGCTTTCTGTAAAGATCTGATTACTCCAATTCTTTTAAGAAAACCAGGAAGATCTGAAGCTTTTTATTTAGAATATTTATTATCAGACTGGAACTCACTGATCACATATAAAGCAGCACAATGTGCTATCACTTGCAGAAAAAGTATAATAAACCAAGGATAGCAGATCTTATTGAGATAGGTCTGCTAGTATGCCATCAGCTTTCTCATTTCTCATTACTTGCTTGAATGGTATTATTCTTTTGCTATTTTACCTGAACTATTCTTTTAGCAGTTTAAATGTTGTTATTTTAATCTGTTAGTTGGGAAGTTTGTATCTCCTTGTTTTGTTTTTAAAACTGAGTAGCTTGTTATATGAGCTATTTTATTTTTGATTTGCTGATCTTTGACCATAATAAAGTTATTGCAGACTTGCTCAGGGTAACTTCAGTATGAATCTCAGTTATTTCAATGGTACCTGGTATGCATTGCTTCACAGGTTAGGAAAGCTGTGGCATGCCCACCCTCACAACTTTGCCCCAACCCTATGTGCCAGCTCTCCCACAGGTGCCAGCTCTCCCACAGCATGACTGCAATTGTTTGTCACCTGAGTAGGCTCCCTTCTCCCATTTCTTCCGCAGCTGGGGCTGCACGAAAGCTAAACCGTCGAAGGGGCACCCCATCTTCCTTGCTGAGTCCAGGGGGCTGGCCAGTGTCACTGTAGCGCTCCTTGATACACCGGAGGGGAACACTCCTATTGACTGGCCGGGACACCACAGCTCCCGAGACGTCCGAGATGGGCCTCCGGTTGCCCACATAGAAGCGCACTAGAGCAGGGACGTTGTCAAACTGCTCCTGTTCAAACTGAAATAGTGTTCGGGAATAGCCCTTCCGGGGGCGAAGTACCACGCGGATGATCTTGAAGTGCAGTGCCTTGCCACCCCAGGAGCACGACAGGACATAGTCACCTTGGCTGGAGCGAGAGTCTCGGATCAGGAAATCACCATCATCCTGCAGCAGGGATTCTGCCTCCTGCAGCAGGAGAAGAAAAAGAGGGAAGGGCGTCATTTGCTAAAGTGGATGGTCGACATGCTAGCATTGATGTTCAAGCAAGATGGAAACACTCTAGCAGATGAAAAGGAATTAAGGAGTCAACTGAATGATACTAAAGAGTCAGTTAGCAGCATCACTAGGCCCAGCATGGCACTCCTGTATCTTTAATAGCTTTGTAATCCTTGATTCTTCCATCACCATGATACAAAGAACTTCAGTCATCTTCTGTCAAACCTAAAAGCAGCACCAATCCTGCCTCTCCTTGAACATGAGATCTGCTAATGTAAACATGAAGCACAGCTTTGAATATAAAGTGAGGTCTTTCTTTGGAGGAACCTTCTGATGGGTCTGTGTCAACTTCTACAGAAGTGAAATAGAGCTGTAAATGCTCTGATGATAGGCACAAACCCATTTCCCTGTATATTTCTTTCTCCCACCGCCCATTCTACTAACCAATATGCATAAACTATTGTATTTGTTCAAATCAGAGATATACAATCATGGAAGGCAAGGAGGCTGCATTAGCACACACAACCCAAAGACCTTGGAGGGCTGCACTCATCCACTGCAGATCCTCGCAAACAATTGCCCTAAAATAGTTTCTGGAATAAAAGGATGTTTTTAATCATATTTTAAGTCCTCCTGCATCATTGTAGGTCCAGAAGATGCCTTTTAAAAAATTATCTCAGGCCTAAAGGGCCCTGGGGTTAAAAACATGGGGAAATGCCCCCAAGATGACATTTTTGATCAAAACAAAATTATTTTGTTTTTTGCAGTTTTTGGACCCCTGTAAGGGTGAGGGGGGTTGGTACAACAAACAACCCTGGGAGGGGGGCACATTACTACTTTACCCACACTTGGTTTAAACCATTTCCATACTTGGAACAGTTCATTTCACCAGTACAGTCAGCCCTTTGTATCCACAGATATTTTATCCATGGATTCAACTATCATGGTTTGAAAATACAACAACAACAACATACATTCCAGAAAGCAAATCTATCGATTTATATAAGAGGCATCATTTTACTATGTATTTAATGGGACTTGAGCATCCATGGATTTTGGTATCCATTGGGGCGGGGGGGGGGGGAACCAAACCCCAGCAGATACCAAGGGCTCACCATACTTCTAAAAAGCTAAAGAAGAGAGAATAAAGACAGGCATTTCTATAATGGAATGGCCCATTTTGTGAACAGCTTGGCTGTTCTGTTGCTTGTACAGGAAGGCATCCAATATTCCTCAATCAGAAGATGAATGGTGGTGACAAACTTCAGTGGCACTACCACAGGACAAACAAGCCATCTTGCAAGCTCCTCCAGATAGATCACTATTTCTAGAATGGCCTGTTTCATCAATGCCTGGTTGTTGGAGGGCAGGGGGTCATTTTTAAGCTGAGGCATTTATGACAGGGGTAGCTTGAGAAACTGCCATCAAAATGGCACAGATGAATTCCCAACCTATCTAACCCTTTAGAACCAGATACTGATAAAACAGACCACTCTAGAATTAGCCAGCCTCCATCTGGAGGTGCACACTAGGCAGGTAACACTGATGGGATATTCCATTGCCATCTCTGCCAAATACTGTTTTACAAAAGAACAGATTCTTGCTGGATAGGTAACGCACTACAAGCACCACTACCAATGAGTCTACACTGGTGGCAGCACGCCTATCCATTTGAAATAATTTGTGTACTTTCAGGCGACTTCTGCAACTCAGAAAGTAGAAAGCACCAGGAAGATATTATTAAGAGTTGCCCCTCTTCCCTCCCCTTCAAACACTAACTTCGGGCTATTACCCGACGTGGCAGGCAGGCATGGTACCAGGCGTGGCTGCGCAGCTGCTCAGTGCCAAGTTTCAACTCTTCTTCAAGCTCCTTCCTTAGTTTCTCACTGACCAGTTCCATTTTCATCTGAAATACGCCTTCTGCAGAAATCAAAAGGAATACGAAGTTAGTGCAAATATCACGTTTCAGTGTATTGTGTGCCTTCATGTTGTTTCCAACTTATGGCAAACCTATGATGGGTTTTTCTTGGGAAGATTTGTTCAAAGGAAGGTTGCCATTGCTTTCCCCTGAGGCTAAGAGTATAATTTGCCCAAGGTCACCCAATGGGTTTCATGGCCAAGCAGGGAATTAAAGCGTGGTCTCCAAAGTCAACACTGAAACCACTACTCCATACAAGCTCCCTAGCAAATGCTACTACCTGGTTTCACTCTGAAAAAGAGAAGTATTGGGGCAAGGAGGTACTATGCAAGTAGGATACACAAAAGAGAACAAATATTTTTTTTTGGGGGGACTGCCTATATGGATATTCAATTTACAAAAATACCCTTCAAATTTAACATGCTTTTGCTGAAGGCCATGCCATGCCATGCCATGCCCTTAATATGTATGCTATCATAGAGTATAGTCCCTTAAGTCTAGGGAGCCCGGATGATGCCATAGTTAAATGGCAGTACTGCAGCCAGTATTGCAGGCACAAGATAACGAGTTCAATCCTAGAGCTCCAGGTTGACTCAGGCTTCTATCCTTTTGTAGGTCGGTACAAATGAGTACCCAGCGTGTTGGGAGCAAATAGCTTACACGTTGTAAAACGCTTAGATACTACTTAGTACAATATGAAGCAGTACAGAAACTTAATGCTATTTCTATTGCTATACTCAATAATAAATAAATGAATAAATGAATTATATTTCCCACCTCTCCCTATGAATCAAGGCAGTACAATGGGATAAAATACAATCAGCAATACAGCACAATACAAATACAATCAGCAATAATAAATCCAACAAAAATAACCCTCCCATAATACAATAATAGAATTAAAAGTTAAAATTCCTTATCTAGTCATAATCAATGAGTTGGAGCCTTGAGGTGGATGGGGCTATTTTACACAGGGTCAGATGGAAAGGCCCGCAGCTTTCTTAAAAGCATCTAAGGTGGTAATAAGACTGATCTCCTCTGACAGGTCATTCCATAGTTTTTGGGTGGCTTAAGTGTCACTTTAGGAAAGGGGTCCAGCTGAAATCTCCCAGCACTGAAGCTCCCTGGGTGATTTTAAACCAGCCAGTCTCTCTCAATTGAACCCATCTCACAGCCTTGTTATGAAGATAAATTTGGTTTAGGAAAGAGAACTATATTAATTACTTTGAGTTTCTTGTAGAAAAGATGGGATTTAAAAAACAAACAAACCACAAATTTATAAATGCACAATGAGGCACTTAAAATTTGATCTTGTAGCACATATTACTACACTCTACTTTCAACAATTTAAGATGAAAGAAGAGTAAACAATCTATATATATCATAACACCAAAAGACTAAAGTATCAGACTAAAGTGTTCTGTTCCCACAGTGAAGCGCAACACTGCCCATGAGAAGCCACTCAGAAAAATATGGGTCCCAAAGCTCTCTTCCACTTGCATTCTCAAACTGTTGGTATTGACAGGCACACTGTCTCTGGTGGTAAAAATAATACTTGGCCATTAGTAGCCACCGCTGACAGTCAGCTTTCATACATTTGTCTAAACCTCTTTTAAAGCCATTTAAAGCCCAAATCAGCAGCCATCACTATACCTCACGGCAGCAGATCCCATAGTTTACCTGTGTGGTGTCTGGAGAAATACTTCCTTTCACCTGACATGAGTCTCCCCAACTGCAGGTCAGCATCAGGGGATGCCCCAGGTAGGTAGGAAAGACTTAACCTGGGCCTCTTTTTCCATACAACAAATTATTTTATCATCCTCTTGGATTTCATCTTGTCTTTTCTGACCTGCAGTTCACATTCTAGCTGAGCTTCTAAGATCTGACCTTCTTAATTCTTTCTTTCCACTTCCTTTTTAATTGCTCCCCCATTCTAGAGAAGTTTCCTATTTCAAAATCAAGTCTGACTTTATTGGACATTCATGGCACTTGTTCACTTACACATTATAACCCTGTCATCACCATTTCCAATTGACTCAACAACACTCATATCTTACAGTAATTCCTGGATAGCACCACTTAATTTTAAGCCCTGTGTTGCTTCCTTAGGTTCAGTTCTGTGATAAGATGTTCTAGGGCATGATTATTTAAGGGTTCTCAACAATCTGAACTTTTGAAGCCCTAAATGGCTTGGGACCTCAATACATCAATGAGTGCCTCTGCCCATATATGCCAACCTGAGAACTGAGGAGGGTCCTTCTCTGTGACCACCAGCTTGAGAAATACACTTGTGGAAGGATGTGGGAGGGTCTTCTTTGCCTTTGCAACCCCGCTATCAACAACCATCCCTTTGGAGGCTGAACAGTTAAAGCTGGTGTCATTTTGGCACCAAATCAAAGTGATGGCTTCTTTTAAAAGCCTTTGTGTCATAACTGATTTCCCCCAGTTCTATCCAATTATTTGAAATGGTTTTAAATGATAAACAATCTCGTGTATTTTCACTGCAGAATTAAACCTATTTGACTATGCTTTAACTGCCATGGCTCAATGCTAAGGAATTCTGGGATTTATAGTTTCTTGTGGCACCAGAGTGCACTGATAGAGAAGGCTAAATATCTCACAAAAGACCAAACTCCAGAATTCCATAGCATTGAGCCCATGGCAATTCAAGCAGTGTCAAACTGGATTAATCCTACTGTGCAGATTAGATCTTGGTTAGATTAGAATTTGGTTTAAACCAATCAATCCTCCAAAATTTCAATTAGAAGTCACTTTCCATTGCAATTTTAAATAAAAAATTGGATAGTGCAGCCCTCTGCAGTTGCCCAGGAAGAAACTGGCTGCCACACCTTTTCTAGCTGCACCTGTTTTATATGTATGATGCCAATTCCCCCCCCCCCCCCTGCATATCAGCTGATGATATACTGTATACTGAATATAAATACTGTGACACACACACACCCATTAACCCCTGGGAGCCACAGAGAGCACTAGTGTACAAGTCCTCAATCACAGTTTGTGAAGCCCTCGGCATCTTCTGTAATATCACAAGAGATCAATGAAGCAAACTTTACCAATTACAGTGGAGCAGCTGGTTAGGATAGCCCTGCAGGAACAGCGGCGGCAGTAACAAGTTTGTTGCAAGTGCAACTATGACAGCTATTTGCCTAAGATAGAGTTAGTCATTAACAGAAAAGGGTGGGTAGGCGACGACAGGCTATGCTATGCAGTCAAAACCATGCTCACAGCAAGTGAAGAAACACAAGCCAAAAGGTATGCTATGAATCCCCTGCCCAAATCTGCCTGACAACATGTCTCTGTTAAAATCATCTGTTTTAAATCTGTACTACCAAAACTTTTCTTCATGAATTGCTGAGATAGTGAAACTTTTGCACTGTGATGGTTTGTTGTAGACAGACTTTATTTCATGCACAAAATTATTTTAAAATATTGAATAAAACTACCTTCTGGCTATAAGGTGTATATGCAATTTGGGTCCCATCTCCAAGATACAGTACCTCATTATGTACATATAGTCGGCCCACCATATCCATGGATTCCCCCCCCCCCCCATGAATTCAAACATCCAAGGTTTGGAAACATTAAAAATATATAATTTATTACAAACAATAAAGCTTGTTTTTGTCATTGTATATAAAGCACACCATTTAACTATCAATTGTAATTAATGGGACTTAAACATCCACAGATTTTGGTATCCACAGGGGTTTCAGGAACCAAACCTCAGCAGATACCAAGGGCCCACTATATATGCAAATACAGGTATTCCAAAATCCATAAAAATCCAAAATCCAAAACACTTTTGGTCCCAGATATGTTGGGTAAGGAACACTCAATCTATACAGTTATTTTAAATGTATGCTACACAAATAATTACAATAAGCATAAATAAATAGTAACAAGGGGGAACTTTTAACATCTAAAATCAACATTATTCGCACAGGTCCAAAACACACTGCAGAAAAAAATCCAGTTTGAGAGTGCTTTAACTGTGAGACATTTCACCTTCTCTGTCAGAGAGCTCTGGTGCCATAATAAACTACAATTCCCAGGATTTCCTAGCCTGAGCCAAGGCAGTTAAAGCAGTCACAAACTGGATTATTTCTGCAATATGTTTTGGACCCTAGGCTGTGGTTCTTTCCTGTATCTATTTACCTGACAGTGTGCCAATGTACTGGTATTTAGCAGGATAACTGTCTGAGCACACCTGCAAAGAAATATATTGTTAACAATGTTTCTTTATACTTCTACAAAGAAAAATGCACTACCAATTCCAGCCACATTCTTGGTGTTATTCTACCATCCTGCTCAAATACTGATCTTAAGATGTACCTTAAAACAGGATCCAGCATGTTTTTGCTTTGGCCTGTGGAACGAGTCCAGTTCTCCCTTTCTGCCTTTTGCATGCTAATTGCCTTCCTATCAGATTTCACCTTCAGTTTTCTTTCAAGCATGCCCTGTACTTTTGGTTTACAAAGTGCCACTTGTGCATATTAAACACATCACATCCATGGTTTAAGCTGGGAAGCAACTCCACTGAGAGAGGTTTGTGAAAAGATTAGAGATGTAAAATTTCTGGAAATTTTGAAACTAAAGTTTGGTTTCCGAGGGGGAGGAGTTGGTGGGCGGAACAGAATGTTTTGTCAAAACTGGAAAAAATACAATATGATGCTCTTTATAAACTTAAAGTCACTATGAGCCCGTACAGACAGGCCAAAATAAAGCTGCTTCGGGTCCCTTTAGAGCAGGGGTAGGCAACCTGCGGCCCGCGGGCCGGATGCGGCCCGGCGAGGCCTTGGGACCGGCCCCAGCCCGGTCCTGCCGCCGATTGCCGCCGGGGCCTTTGGCCATTCGCGCGCAGGGGCAATTGTCTATAGAAGCCTCAAAAACATGCATTTATATTAACATTTTTAAAAAAATCAGCAAATTTTTTCATGTGTCCTCCACTTTTTAAAAAAAGTGTCCACCATTTGAAAAGTTTGCCCTACATTTGTCCTGGTTTATTTATTTATTTAAAATTTTAAAAAATTATTTAATTATTTATTTTTTGGCTTTGGCCCCCCAGTTGTCTGAGGGACAGCAACCTGGCCCCCGGCTCAAAAGGGTTGCCTACCCCTGCTTTAGAGGTATGCTGTTTAAATGACACACACATATTAAGAGGCCAGAAGCTGCATCAAAGCTATGCTCCAGTTCTTAGGACTGGAGCATAGCTTTGGCACAGCTTCTGGCCTCTTAGGACGCATGCATCATTTAAACAGCATACCTCCAAAGTGACCAGAAGCAGCTTTATTTTGGCCTGTGTGTACGGGCCCTTAGTTACTTTAGGAATATGAAATATATTATACCTAAGAGAGCAAGTGTGGTGCAGTGGTTTGAGCGTTGGACCAGGAGAACTGGGTTCAAATCACCACTCAGCCACGGGAACCCACTGGGTTACCTTGGGCATATCACATTCTCTCAGCTTCAGAAGAAGGCAAAGACAAAGCAGCTCTGAACAAATCTTGCCAAGAAACCCCTGTGAAAGGTTTGCCTTTGGGTTGTCATAACCTGGAAAGGACTTGAAGGCGCACAATAACAACTATAAATTGGTGTGGCCTAAAATTTTCATGTTTGGAATATTAAATGTGCAATTTTTATTAAAAAGGTAAAAAGGTTTTTAAACGGTGCAGTTTATTCACACAGTAGTTACAACTGGAATTTAGGGTTTTTTTAGTTTTTAGTTACAAATGAAGCGACACAATCTTGAACAGAACACTTGAACTATAAATTGGTTTTTCCTGTTGATGAGAACCACACCAAAAAAAAACCACAATAAAAACAGAAGAAACCATCAACATTAGCAAAAACAAAGAAAACTATTTTGTCTCTTTTAGTCTCCATAGTATCAGGCAGACATAAAGTATTCATTCTCAATAACCAAGATGAAGAATTGGAATTATCTGATCCTCAGTTTACTTTTACAAGATGACTTGTTTTAAACATTTGATTTATCATTAGAAAATAATATATTCCATAATCCATTTTTCAATGTTTCCAAAAAATAAAAGAAGTGGGGGAAAAAAACAGTTTACTCCCATACTTTTCTGGGCCTTTACAAGAAGACACACACAGATCACTAATCAGACCAAATAAAGATGGCTTCTAAGACTTAGGTCCAAAACATACTGCATTTATAATCCAGTTTGTGATCACTTTAACTGCCCTGGATCAGTGCTAGCAAATCCTGGGAATTGTAGTTTATTGTGGTACCAGAGCTCTCTGACAGAGAAAGCTAAATGTCTCTCAAAACTACAGTTCCCAGAATTCCCTAGCATTGAGCAGTCTCAACCTGGATTATTTCTGCAATGTGTTTTAGAGCAAACTCACAGAACTGGTTTCCCTTGATATTGATTCTAGACAGAATATGTCCTTGATATCGTTTCTAGAGAGCATGCCTCACTTTAACAACTTGTAAAAATTACTTTGAAAAGTAGGGGTGACAACTCCTGGGATTTATAGGAACTGGTAATGGAGTACACCAGGGAATTCCATAAGAAAATCTGCATATGCTCTATTGACTACAGGAAAGCCTTTGACTTCACAGACCACAAAAAACTATGGAATTCTCTCAAAGAAATGGGAGTATCAGTACATTTGACTGTCTTGATGTGTAATCTGTACTCAGGACAAGAGGCTGCTATCAGAACTGAGTATGCAGAAACAGAATGGTGCCTAATCGGAAAAGGGGTCAGGCAAGGTTGCATACTATCACCCTATTTATTCAACCTGTATGCTGAAAGCATCATATGGAGAACAGGTTAAGATTCAGAGGCAGGAGAAGTGAAGAGTGGAAGTAGAACATTAACAACCTATGACATGCACATGACACAAACCTAGTAGCAGAAACCAACCAAGACCTAGAGCAATTATAGAAGTGGGTGGAGAAGGAAAGTGATGTTGAACATTAAGAAAACAAAAATAATGGCAATGGAAGATTTACAAGAATTCATCCTAGATAATGAGAAAATGGAAATAATCCAAGTCCCTATCCCATGGATAAAATATTAACCAGAATGGAGAGTGCAGCTGAGAAAAATAGAAAAGGCTAGGATTGGGAAGGGCAGCTATGACAAGATCCTAAAGAGCAAAGAGGATCTTCCAAGCCATTGCCATGTCTGGATGTAGGAGCTGGACAGTGAAGAAAGCTGACAGAAAGAAAATATACTTATTTGAGATGTGATGCTGGAGAAGAGTGTTGAGGATACCATGGATGGCCAAGAAAACAAACAAATGGGTTGTTGAACAGATCAAACCCATATTCTCCCTGGAAGCCAGGATGATGAAACTGAGGCTGTTGTATTTTGACCACATCACGAGAAGGCCTGAATCATTAGAAAGGATAATAAGGCTAGGAAAGGTAGAATGCAGCAGAAAGAGATGGAGATTGCATGTCAGATGGATGGACTCAATCAGAGCGTCCACAGGCCTCCGCCTGCAGGACATGAGCAGAGCAATGGAAGACAGGGGGTCTTGGAGAAGTCTCATCCACAGGGTCGCCATGAGTTGAGGTGGACTCAAGGACAACTAACAACAACAACAAATCCAAAATAAGATGTTCCCCCCTCCCCCCCCCCCCCCATTCTGCTTGATTCTTTTGTCGGGTGAAGAAGCCCAGAGAAATAATGAGATTTGGCATGGAAAATTGAACCCAGGAAAAAAGCCATATTCCAACCATTTCTATACATCTCTGATTAAACAAGGCAGAAGATATCAGGACTTTTTTTTCCCTTGGGGGAAATTAAGTGTTTAAAATAAATGAGCAGAAGGCATTACAGTACATACCTTCCTCCCAGCATTTGAACTCCTGGTACAAATTTTTGCACAGAATGGTCCTCTTTCCAGCAGCCGCCCAACTGCTTTTGCTCTTGCATTTCTCAGCCTGCAGAGAGTACTTCCTTTTAAAAGGACAGCAAAGGCAATGGAAAGGGTCAATGGAAGAGGAAATGGATGTCACAAAGATGTGTCAGGGGAAAAAAGCAGAACTTCGGTTTGGACTCCCCCCCCCAGAAGAAAGCTATTACATGTTTGTTTAGATGCTGTTTCAGGGAGTTGGCAAGGTCTCAACTGTTTACAGAAGTCTGGAGTACAAAAACATTTCCTCCAGTGGAATATGGGAATGCTCTTCATACAGATCTCTTTGAACTGATCTGATCCAGCAAAACAGGCCTCCAGCCAAGCTAAACACACACATCTGGGGCATCATGATGGAATGTTTTTGAGAAGATAACAGGCTCAAATGAACTTGAGTACAGTGTGTATACGTGTCTGCATGTACCTCTTCCTTGCTAACAAAAAAAGGAAAGATAAAATAGAAAATATGGTGCTTCCAGCTTTTGTAGCATGATCTAATATAAAAAGAAAGTTGGTCAAGATTCTTGTCACTGATATGAAGGACAGCCCTCTTGCAGGTACCGTACAGCAGGCCTTTACTTGCTTACAGACAGCCCTCCAAGCTCAAACAGTTACTCACTTAACAACAGGACACACACCATGGATGGTGATACAGGGACAAGACCCCGGCACAAACCCATATGCCAACTCTGTCCCTACATATACCCTGCCACCAACACTATGGTCCTAATAACATGACTCACAACATCAGGGGTAAACTTAGCTGCTCATCCCCTAATACCATCCTTTGTCAGCAATACACACTACATTGGCCAGTCTCTATAAAAGAGAATAAATGGACACAAGTTTGATGTTAGAAATGACCATGCTCCAAACTTCCTGGACATATAATCAATGACCTTTAAGTAGCTATTCACACATTTCAAGAGAGGATTAGAAAGAGAAAGAGGTGAATAGTAGTACATTGACAAATGACTATCCGCTACCAGAGGAATGAACAGAAATAATGGTTTCCTGGGATACTACAAATATTAATATCTGGGTCTTCACAACTGCGTATGTACATAAGGAACCTCCTCCAAACCATTTCCCAGGCTCAGAGAACTGACTTTTCACACTTTTTTTGAGCATTGCGTCAGATATTGCACAAGTAGCCTTAATAATTATTTCAGCACTTCTTCAGTATTGCTTTAAGTACTTCCTTAGCCTTGATCTAAGTATCACATCTCAGGACTACAGACCAACTGTTGGAGAGAAATGTATGTATCATCACTGCACATAACTCTTTGAGAGACACAACCTGAGTCACAGGTTCCATCTTTCTGTATCCTGTTGGTCTCTGACCCCACCAAAACCCAGCAATTTCAGTATATGTGTGACTGTACTTACATCTCTGCAAGTGCATCTCAAGAAGCAGACTGACATCCACAAAGCTCACAATAAAATAGCCTCAAAGGTGCTGCTTGATTCCTTTACTTCCCCATCCCCTATTCCATTATACAGTTGGCTCACATGGATTCAAGCATCCATGGTTTGAAAATGTTTTTAAAAAATCGAATATCAAACCTTAATTTTCCATTTGTTATAAGGGACACCATTGTGCAATGTCATTATATTTAGTGGGACTTGAGCATCCACAGATTTTGTTATCCACAGAGGATCCTGGAACCAAAACCCCAGCGTATAACAAGAGTCCACTGTATTCTGAAACAGACTAATGGGCAAAACAGACTACCCCTGTGGCAACCTCACATTGCAGCCCCAATCTGCCTTTTTGCTGGCTGAAAAAGGAGCGGCAAACAGCAAAAAGTTGGCTTTCTGCTCTGCCATGGCAGGAAGCTGGCTTTAAGGTGCTCTGGTGGCATGTGGTGTGTAAATACCACCTTGCTGGAATGCCCATAAGCCAGCCTATGTGTGGGCAGCTGCCTGGCTTGAAGCCAGTGTCTTGGGGGAGTGTGTCATCTGTATGCCATGCTCCCAAGATGCCCGGAAGCCAGTTTTTTATGCCGGTCTGTTTTGCCCCTAACTCAGCTATATCTTTGACATGCACCCTTCATGCACAAACTCACATAATATAAACTTCCTAGCTGCCAGGCTCCTGATATTCACCCCGATAGCTGGAATCAACACACAGAGAAATGGAATGAGCCATACAATAGGACAGGAAATGTTCCTTGCTGGAGATTGCTCAGCCACCCCCACCCACCCCTTTCTTATTGAATTTTACTCCTTATTCCAACTAGCAGCAAGCATTTCAGAGAACCAGCATGGTGTAGTGGTTTGAGGCTATACTCTGCAGGTCAGGGTTCAAATTCCCACTCAGCCATGGAAACCCACTGGGTGACCTTCAGCAAGTCACTCATTCAGCCTCAGAAAAAGGCAAGGCAAATCCGCTCTGAACAAATCTTGCCAAGAAACCCCCATGATAGAGTTACCTCAGAGTTTTCATAAGTCAAAAACTACTTGAAATCAAACAACAATAGCCATTTTAGAAGGGGCAAGTGTTTGCTGGAAGGCCACTTATGTGGAAGGCCTTCAGCTGCAAGGAGTGTTGGAGTATGACAGTGGAGACCTGGGTTTGATTTCCAGCTTGGCCATGCAACTCTTGGGCAGGTCACATGCTCTCAGACTCAGGAGAAGTCCATGGCAAACTTCCTCTAAACAAATCTTGACAAGAAACCCCCATGATAGTTTCACCTTAGGGCCACCATAGGTTGGGACTTGAAGGCACACTACAACAATCTTTAGCTGCAACACCTTTCTTGAGAGTGGTGACACTGAAGAAAGAGAATGAAAGTATGTGTGTGTGTTCAAATCGGGCCACATGCACTTTGTCCAGAGCAGCTTTTAAAACCTCTGCTCATTTAAAAGGTATATTACATCACCGTAATAAATGTTCTTAAAGTACATCTTGTAAACTTGAATATATCCAAAGGCAAGCTGTCAAATATTCCTGCCAGTCCTTCCCTATCCTGAAATAGCAACTCAGATCCTCAGACAGAGAAAGCTGTCAAACCTTCATGCACCAGTTGCAACAAAACTTCAGACAGAGAAAGGAGGGAGATCCAGCCCTAACAAATTTCAAAAGAAAACAACCCTTCTTTTTTCACCAGCAGAGCATTTGACTCCATTCATTTCAGAAAGACCTAGTTTGCAGAGGATGGGAAAAGTGAGCCCTCCACTGGGGCTGTTTTTGTGGTCCTTGATCCCTCCAAACTCCCTAGAATTTTCTGCCAAAAAGGGCCAGCAAATTGCTTCTCCTGTAAATTTTCCAGAACGGCATTTCACCTTTAAATATATTAAAATCCCCACCCCCACTTCTTTGCACAGTTCAGCATTAAAAACTACTGGTAGAGTCTTTCTTTCTTTCTTTCTTTCTTTCCATGAAACAGTGCTCTAAGGAGCCTACAATGTGTTAAACTTCAAGCCACTTCCAGTTTTTTCTTTCATTTATTGGTGGTTTTATGCTCCCTGCCTGGCAGAAAACTAACCCCAAGGCAACCACAGTTGTCCCCCTGTGATAAAAGCAAATAAATTCTCTCCTATTCAACCTCATACCAACACACAGCCTTTCTTGCCTATGAGTTCTGGCCCACAGCTCATACACCTTCAGCTAACAAAAGCATTCAGCTTCCTCAAATAATTTTACCATCTTCTCTCTTCCTTGTCCCTTACATCTGCCACTGCTTCTCACAAAAACCTTCAAGACCACTTGCCTTGCTTCTTCCAAATCCTTCCTGAGAGCACACTTTTACATTAAGCCTTGGTCACAAACTCTTAGCTCCATAACTACTGCAACTAAGCCTCAGTATTTTCAAGCTGTGGATGGCTGAATCCATGGATGCAGAATCTGTGGATACAGAAAGCTGACTGTATAACTGAAAAAAATTTCTCCCCTTTGTTGTTGTGTGCCTTCAAGTCATTTCCAACTTATGGTGATCCTAAGGCAAACATTTTTTTTTCTTGACAAGATATGTTCAGAGAGAGTTTGCCTCTATCTTCCTCTAAGGTTGAGAGACTGTGACTTACCCAAGTCACCCAGTGAGTTTCCACTTGATCCATTTCTATTTCTTTCTAATTCCTCTGTTGTCTTTCTGTATCAAATTATAGATTCTGATATCTTCAGGAAAAGAGCAGCATCTGATAGCGATGGTAGTGGTTTCTATTCTTAGTTTCACATTCTACCTGATATTATTGACTGGTATTTTGTAACACCAATGATTCAGATACTATCAAAGAACCTAAGAGATCGCTAAGGTATCATCATATAATGTGGCATGTTCGAGGTAGTGTCATGTTATGCAAATGTGCTAATGTGATCTTATTTATAACAATTTAATTCAGATGTTTTGCCAGTTCATCTGGAATTGCTCCAAGAGCACATTCCACTGCTGGAACCAGTTATTTTCTTTTCCCAGAGGCAATGGATCCTCATTTATTTGTCTTCATATTTCAATGTCAGACTCATCACACTCACTTCATCTTGGATTCTGGTATCTCTTATTATCATCCCCATCCTCCAGAATGCAGCTAGCTCATCTGGATAGAACCAGTTACAGGGAAAACCACAACCTCACGATTACATATCAGACACAGCAGAAGAAGGGTTATTTTTTTACATCACCATGAATAATACTTAATACATGACAAAGCATCTGCAGCAACCAAAAAGGGGAAAAAGGATACTTCCTCAATTTTGTATGAACTCAGTCCCTCCAGGACTAAGTCCAGACATTGTTCTGAGGGAAGCAAACTGAGTAAACTTCCTGACACACACCCTGTCACTCAACTGATCTGAATCACACTCCCAGTCCCACACTGACAACTTAACACAGATTCAGCTCTCAGCTTCCTCTGAAAAACCCTAGAGCCACTCCTCATTCTGAATCAAATGTCATGGCATTTTGGGTGGATTCTTAGGAGGACAGCAACTATGCAAGAAGTTGCCAGATACATCCATGCAACTAGGCATAGCTGGTGGCGAGTAACATTTTTGCATCCCATACATTTTATGTGCGCTCAAAAACAAACCCCTGGTATTCAAAAGCAAATACACTGTACAAACATTTATAAAACAAGAGAAAGTATTTTGTCTCCTCTAATCCTGTGCAACACCAGGCAGATTTTTTTTTAAATGCCATAAAGGGAACTGATGGAATTACAATGAGGTGACTTGCTACACGGTATTTAGTGAAGCCAGAGAGCTAGTGTGGCAGAGTGGTTTTGACTGTTGGACTATGACCCTGGAGAACATGGTTTGGATCCCAGTTCAGCTATGTGAACCCACTGGGTCACATTCATTCAACTTCAGAGGATGGCATAGGCAAAGTTCTGGAGAAACATGTCAAGAAAAACCTAGGAGAGGTTTGCCTTGGGGTCGCCATAAGTCAGAAATAACTTGAAAGATCACAACAACAGTAAATATACATATCCTCTTGGAAAACAGCTATCCATGAGAAACTGAGCCTATAGGGATTTTCCAGAGACACCATTCTTAGTTTGGACTAGATCAAGCAAAATCATTTGAAAGGCAAAGGATTCTAGATATAGAAGGTCAGATACCTGCTACCTTTTCCAATTACACATTTGCAAACAATCAAATGCTGGCTTCTAATCTGGCTACATACCTATATTACAGTCCCTAAATTTAAGAGACCTTTATCATTAGCTCAATTCAATGTTTTCCCAACAACAGTACTGGAAAGGAAATATGGGAAAATTCCCTATGACCTCCAGTTCTGTCCTTGTGATACTGGTGCTATAGAAACTACAGCTCATGTACTTTTGTGTTGTCAATTTTATAAGGATATTCACCACCAGCTGATTACCTCCCCCTTCTAATTAAATTTCCCAGACAGATGTTCTTTTTTATGCTATCTGTTGGATAGTAAGAACCAAACTGTTATACTTAAAGTAGCAAAGTTTTATGCGTAAGATACACCGTCAAATTGTTAATAGTCATGGAAGAGATTAACCTTGCTCCTTGTTTTAATGATTGTACTTATTTATATACTGGTCAATGGCCAAAATAAATTGGTGTTGTTGTTGTTGTTATATTAATACCTTGCCTTAAATATTTTATTCATGATTCCAAACTAAAGTTTTCCATTGTTGTTATCCACCCTTGAGTTGGTCTCACCCCATGACAACCCTATACATGAGACATCCCCAAGATTCCCTAGCTTCCACTGCTCTGCACAGTTCCTGCAAATGCATACCCATGACCTCTTTTATAGAGTCCATCCATCTAGCATTTGGCCTTCCTCTCTTTCTGCTTCACCTTTCCTACCATTATTGTTTTCTCCAATGAGTCCTGCTTTCTCTTGATGTAGCCAAAGTACAACAGCTTTAGTCTAGTCATATTGGCTTCCAGAGAGATTTCTGGTTTGATCTGTTCTAGGACTCATTTGTTTGACTTCTTGGTTGTCCACAAGATGCTCAGCACTCTTCTTCAGCACTACATTTCGAATGAATTGATTTTCTTCCTATCCACTTTTTTAAATGTCCAGCTCTTGCATCCATACATGGTAGTAGGGAATACAATGGCTTGTACGATTTTAGGATTTTTTCTCGTTCTTTCATAGCTGCCCTCCTCATTCTTAATCTTCCTATGATTTTTTGACTGCAGTCCTTGCTCCAATCGTTTGAACCTAGGTATGAGACCTCTTTTACTGTTTCTATTTCCTCATTGTCTAGGCTGAATTTGTGTAAATTCTCAGTGATGATTATCTTTGTTTTGTTTATGTTCAACAATAAGCGTGCCATTGAGCTTTCCTCCTTGATCTTCCTTAGTAGTTACTCTAGGTCTGTGATGTTTTCTACTACTAGTATTATGTCATCTGCATACCTTAGACTGTTGATATTCCTTCCTCCTATTTTCACTCCTCCTCCTTCTGTGTTGAAGCCTATTTTTCATATGTAATAGGTTCTGCAGACAGGGTGAAAGAATATAGCCTTGCATGACCCCTTTGCCAACTGGAAACCATTCTGTTTCTCTGTGTTGTGTTCTGACAGATTTCTCTCTCATCAAAGAAAATCTGATGAGTACAGATTTTTCATTAGGATTATCAGATGTATTGCCTGCCACTCCCATGTCTTTAAGGGCATGCCATAACCATACATGAGCTATGCAGTCAAAGGATTTGCAATAGTCTATAAAGCACATGCTGATTTTCTTTTGCAACTCCTTGGTGTGCTCCATTACCCACTGTATGTTTGCAATGTGGTGTCTAGTGCCTCTTTCTTTCCTGAAACCCACTTGGACCTCTGGGATTTCTCTCTCCATGCATGGTTCGAGTCTATGTTGGGGAATTTTGAGCATAATTTTGCTTGTGTGGCAGGTCAGGGCTATGGTCCTATAGTTGCTGCAGTCTCTTCTGTCTCCTTTTTTGTGGATGGGGCGCATATTGACTGTTTCCAATCTGTTGACCATTGTTTTGTTTTCCTTATCTGTTAACATATTCCATAATCCATTTGTTTTCCATATCTGTTGGCATATACTGACATATCCCATCATCCATTTTTAATTTTTTTTCTCTGGGCTTGGGAAGCGTTTCCCACTCTGTATTACCCCCCCCCCCCCAAATCCATCACATCTCTACCCAAGTCCACTTTAACACGCAATACCACGCTGGCTCCCAATCCACTACTGACATGACTGTGCAAGCAGGGCTGAATCTGCACTGCAACGCTGTGGATTCTGGGGTTTGTAGTTTTATGAGATTTTTAGCCTTCTCTGTCAAAGAGCTGTGGTGCCACTACAAATCCCATGATTTCGTAGGATGTAGCCACAGCAGTTAAAATGACGTCAAATCACATTATTCCTGCAGTGCAGATGCAGCCCATTTCTAAATGTAAAATTAGATGCAACAATAGCAGACCTGTGGATCAACATGCGATCTGCCACTGAATCCATACAAAATGCTGTAGGAGCCATTTTTCCTTCTCATTTGCCACCAGCCATTCTCCCAGATCAGAAAGTTAGTTGGAGCAAGGGCAGAAGGAAATGATCAGCAAACAGCTTTCATAGTGGAAAGCAAGAATTGTGTGTTCAGTGTAATAATAATAATAATAATAATAATAATAATTTATTTGTATCCCGCTTTTCTGTTAGCAAACAATCAAAGCGGCTTACAAATAAAACCATTTCAATATACAATACATGCACAGGTGTATGTGTGTGCATTGCGTACTTTCATTCATTCTCCAACTGCTTCATAAAGAAAGACCACACTTAGGAATGTCACCACAACCTCCATTTATATCTTATGCTTCTTAGCTCGTAAAAGGGATATTTAGCTTACATTAATGTACATATTATCATACATTATATTATATTATACAGTAGGCCTTCCACATTCTCTGAGGTTAGGGACACAAGACTCCTGTGAAAGTAGGAAAGATGTAAATAAAAAACCACTGATTTTTTTTAGAGAACAGCTCTTTGGGAGTCTCTAGGTCCTCCAGTGCAACTCTATGGTCAACATCTGCCAGAAGTTGACCACAGAATTACATTGGAGGACCCACAAATGCCTAGAGAAGTGTTTTGTCTAGTAACTCTAGGTCCTCCAGGGCATCTCTATGATCAACTTCTGGCAGAGTTGTGCTGGAGGACCTGGAGATTCTTAAAGCCGCAAATGTGGAGAACCTATATATATATGAGAGCCAGCATAGCATAGTGGTTTGAGTGTTGTACTATGACTCTGAGACCAGGTTTTGGATCCCTGCTCAGCCATGAAACTCACTGGGTGACCTTAGCCAAGTCACACTCTCTCAGCCTCAGGGGAAGGCGATGGCAAACCCCCTCCAAAGAAACTCTTGCCAAGAAAACCCCAATGATAGGGTCGCAGTAAGTCGGGAAAGACCTGAAGGCACACAAGCACAATATCAACCAATTATCATGCAAACTGGCAGTACCATATAAAGAACATTTTCCTACAGGACAGAAAGCATGCTTCCACATTTGGTTCTGTCCCTTCTTTCCCTCCGATTCCTGCAAGCTGAGAAGATTAACATGTTCAGGACACATTCTTGCGCACATTCCTTTGGGCAATGCCCTGGATCTGGCAGCCGAAAACTCATGTTTTCATAAGTACAGAAAGGGGAAAAGTCAGATTTGGTTCCCACACTTCAGTTGGGGGCAGAAGACCCACTGCCTCCTCAGATTTGGATGATAGAGGCTGGGTGTCTGCTTATCCAGAGTGACCGGACGTCCTAACCACAAAGGAGGACAGGGCGAAATGTAGGGCACTTGAGAAAAATGGAGGACATGACCAACCAAAACCACTCCTATAAAGATAAGCCAAAGCTTCATGGTCATAGCTCAAAATGGAGGACCCTTTAGAATTCCTCCTGGACAGAAGGTGGGCACAGAGGACCTGTCCTGGAAAAGGAGGACCCTTGGTCACCCTGAATGGGTTTCTTAATCCTTCTCAAAAGGGAGGACATTTTGAAACTCCTCTTGGACAGAAGGGGGAAATGGAGGGCTGCTCCTGGAAAAGGAGGACCCCTGGTCACCCTGAATGGGCTTCTTGGTCCTTCTCAAAAGGGAGGACATTCTGAAATTCCTCCTGGGAAGATGGGGGAAATGGAGGACAGATCCTGGAAAAGGAGGACGCCTGATCACACTGAGCTTCCAGCAAAAGATAGAAAGAAAGCAAAACTCCATTTTCTATTCAATGGGGCACAAAACTGAACCCCATATTATATTTAAAGAAAGGTTTCAATATTCCACCCAGGTTTCCAAAAAAAAAAAAAAAAAGGGGGGGGGGGGAACCGAGGTACCTACCTTCTTCCGAGGGGGGCAGACCAGGGCCAAGGCTGTCCTAGAGAGAGAAGAAAGTGGGGCTGGTTGGGGGTCCCAGAAGAGCCAGGCAAGAAGAGGAGGCTTGGGGGAAAGGGTCTTCTTCTGAGGAAGAGGAGCCAAGGCACTGCCAAATGGAGGGCAGTCCCGGAAAAGGGAGGACAGGGGCCCAGATCAGCTCCAAACACTCCTCCTCAGCAGGCTTCTTCTTCTTCTTCTTCTGCGTCCTCCTCCTCCTTCTCCTGCTCAAAATGGAGGCAGGCTGGAGCAGGGAGGTTGCAGCAAGGGAGGAGGACAGGTCCTGGGGAAGGAGAAGCTGCCAGGTGTCCTCCCCAGGAGGAGGAGGAGGAGAAGGGGGCCAGAGGGAGGACAAAGTGCAACACACTCCGAGAGAGAGGGAGCCAGGCGTCCTGAGTCCTGCTGCTCCAGAGGGAGGACCTCTGGGGATGCCTCCTCCTGGGCAGAAGAAGGAGGCAAGGGGGGAGGAGGAGGAGGAGGAGCCCTGGAGAGGGAGGGAGGGAGGGAGGGAGACAGCCTGGGGCTCTCCCTGCCTGCCTTCCTGCCCCACCTGCGCCTGCCTTCCTGCCTCCTCCTCAGCTGCTCACCACTGGACTCCCAGGGAGGGACCGGCAGGGCTTGCCCAGAGGGAGACACTGGCCCATGGGTAAATAAATAAATAAATAAATAAATGTGGTTGTTATTATTATTAATGATAATTTATTTTTATGCCACCTTTCTCCCCCAAAAAGGGACCCAAGGCGGCTCACAATATACAAGCACATTAAAACAAAAACAATTAAAAACAATTAAAGTAACCTAATTAAAACACTATATATATATATATATATATACACACACACACATATATATTCATATATATATATATATATTCCATATAAGTGTGTGTGTGTGTATATATATATATATATATATATATAAAATGTGTATATATCATACATATATGTGTATGATATATATTATATATATTTATATATACACACACATACCTACATACACACACACATATACACAATATTTTTACCTTTTTACCTACCTTTAATTAAAACACTACAAAGTTAAAATTCAAGACATGCAAAAGCTAAAACACAGTCTAAAAATCTAAAACAAACCCTCCCGCCCACATAAAGCCAGGCTTGCATGATTTTAAAATGCCAAGGGATACTTACCCATAGGGAAATGTAGGAGAACATTTGTCCCTAGAGAAACATAGGAGGATACTTGCCCATAGGGGAATATATGTTTCCCTATGAGTAAGTGTTCTATAGTTCCCTATGAAGAAGTATTCCCCAGTGCATCCACACTGGAGAAATAATCCAGTTTAACTGCTTTAACTGCCATGGCTCAAGGCTATGGAATTCTGGGAATGGTACCACTTCTCCAGTGTGCATGGAGCCTCAGATAGTGAAAATAATCCAGGTAGAACCTGCATTGAATCTTTGTTGTTCACATGCATTTCAATGCACCGGATGAAGTTTCTATTTTGGGGCGGAGGGCTGCCAAAACCCCCACTTAACCCAGAATAATTGATGCTGGGTTTTTTCCCCTTGGTTTTTCCCTAAAAGATTTGCATTGTCAGCTGTGTGAATAAACGAATGTGGACAGACCTAGGATAAATCAGGATGAAACTCTGCATGCCTTGAATATTGTTTTGAATACATTTGCACCATCAACTCAGCTGCTGACACCTGTGAGCAACCGAACTCACAGAGAGGCACATAGATGTGGTTCATATATATATATACAGTATTTAATTAATATTTTTATTCAATATTGGGACAATTCACTGAAATACAAATGAAACTTCATTCTAACACAAACACTGTCTATTACATAAAAGAGAGCTGTCTTTCTTTCTTTTCTATTCTTCCTTTCTTTTTCACTCTCTCCAACTTTCTGTTTCTTCCATCGCTACGGTGGTTTTACAAATACAAGCATAATTCACCTCATATATTATATAATGTATCTACCTCATAGACATAACATGAAATCTAGAGGTAAGTAAAATATTAGTCCATATTACATTGATTATATTAATTGCACAGCCATATATCTTAGACATAAATATCACATTCCCACCTTTTTAATTACTTCTCCTTATTCCTATATGAATTCTTTTATATCGATCTATTGCCACCTCCTCATTTGATTTAGTAACTTAAAATTCTTATTGATGGACCTTATATATGCCACAGCACCTCTTACAGCATTTTGCTACTTACAGCTATTATCCACTTACTATCATTTGTCTACAAGCATTTTACATTACTTCTATATAGTATGTCACATTTATACTCTCCCATATCACTTTTTTGGTGAATATTTCAAATTGTTGGTAGTTATAGTATTGTTATAGTATTTACTGTATTATAACAGTGAGTTATAGTAAACTACAGTTTATGTCTCATATCCCCGTCCAGTATTTAACCATTGGCTTCCATTCATTTTCAACTTCTTGTGTTGATTTATTATTTATTAAATGCATTAATATATCCATTTCTCTCATCTTGTGAATCTTTTGAAGCCATTCCTCTATAGATAGAATAGTTTCTGTTTTCTGTTTCCTTGCTATAACTAATCTAGCAGCTGTTACTAGCTATAATAAAATTCTCCACTATCTAACCTCATCTTCTTTATTTAGTATTGCACTTGAGAAAGTAGATCTCTGGATTGAGTGGAAAGTGTAAGCTGAACATTTTTTTGTATGTTTGTATGTATTCTTACCCAAAATGTCTTTATTTTGGGGCTCGTCCACCACATGTGGTATAATATACCTATTTCTTCCTGACACTTCCAACATTTATTGTTATCCTTGTTAAATTTTGTCTAGTTTCCAGGGCATATAATACCATCTGTTAAACATCTTAAGAAAATTGTCTTTTAACTCTTCTGATGCAGTGGATTTATTGGTTGTTTTCCATGCATTTTCCCATCTCTCTAACAGAATATTATACCATATACCACATCTTGCGTCCATTGTATCATTGATGGTTGAACTAATTCAGCCTCTAGATCTCTTGGTAAAAGAAGTTTGTATAATTTAGTTACTTTTTTGTTTTCTTGGGACCAGAATATTTTATCCATCTCATTAGAATTTTCCTCAAAATCTTCATTGAATTTCCTTTTGATTTGGAGATAACTGAACCATTGCACATTAATTTTCTGTTCTTCTCATTCCTCCCCTTGGTCTTATTTGTTACCTTCTGTCTTTGATAATTAGTCCTTTATATGTTATCCAATGTGGAACTGTTTCCCATCTCCCCAAAAGAGTTTCCTGGACTGAGATCCATATACGTATTTTATGATAAAAATTTGCTCTTTATTTGATACCAAATCTTTAATAATGCCTTTCTTATGATGTGATTGTTGAATTCTTTATTCACCTGTATTTTATTATACCACAGAAACACATGCAGCCCATAATCTTAGATTTGCACTTTCTAAACCCAGTAGCTTTTCGTTTTTTAAATTTCACCCAATCCTCTATCCATAACAGGGCACAGGCTTGGTGGCATCGCTCTAAATCTGGTAGTTGACATCCTCCTCTTTCTTTATAATCTTTTAATGTTTTCCATCTAATTCTGCCCCCCCCCCTAAAATTCCTTAATTCTTTGTTCCTGTCTCTAAATGTTTTTTTTTTAATCTGTAACAATGGGCAGATTACGAAAAAGAAATATTAATTTGGGCAGGACATTCATTTTGATGACTGGTGTTCTTCCAGTCAAGGGTCAAATTCATAGAATTGTAGAATCATAGAGTTGGAAGAGACCGCAAGGGCCATCCAGGCCAGCCCCATTCTGCCATGCAGGAAATCCAAATCAAAGCATCCCCAGCAGATGTCCATCCAGCCTCTGTTTAAAGACCTCCAAGGAAGGAGACTCCACTACACTCCAAGGGAGTTTGTTCCACTGTCGAACAGCCCTCACTGTCAGGAAGTTCCTCCGAATGTTGAGGTGGAATCTCTTTTCCTGCAGTTTGCATCCATTGCTCCGCGTTCTAGTCTCTGGAGCAGCAGAAAACAAGCTTGTTCCCTCCTCAAATGTTAATAACTTTATCAATTATTTAATTGTTTATTAAAAATATATTTATATTATTAATTGAAGCTTTTGTATAGTTTTAAGCTATTGTTTTTAAATATGTTGTTAGCTGCCTTGAGTCTCATTATTGAGAGAAAGGTGGGATATAAATGAATAAAAATGAAAAAATTTAACAAGCTGGTAATTTTATCAAAAAAAAGAGATTAGATTAGTCTGGCATGACTTGTTTCTCTGAAACCCATGTTGGTTTTTTGTGATTGTGGCATTGCTTTCTAGATGTTCACAGATTCTCTGTTTAATGATCTCCTCCAGAATCTTTCCTAGAACTGATGTCAGACTAACTGGACGATAATTGTTGGGATCCTCTTTTCCCCCTTTTTGAAGATGGGGACAACGTTTGCCCTACGCCAGTCTGCTGGGATTTCTCTTGTTTTCCAAGAGTTTTCAAAGATTATTGCCAATGGCTCCGATATTACATTTGCCACTTCTTTTAGTACCCTTGGATGTAGTTCATCTGGTCCTGGAGACTTAAATTCATTTAGATTAACAAGGTATTTCTCTACTATCTCTACTTATTCTGTGCTGAAATTCCCCTATTCTGTCCTCTGCTCCATTATCCTCAGGTTGAGCACCCTTTGCCTTTTCTGAGAAGACTGAGGCAAAGAAGGTGTTGAATAATTCTGCCTTTTCTCTGTCCCCTGTTAGCATTTTGCCATCTTTTCCACGCAGTGGCCCTACCGTTTCCTTCTTCTTCCTTTTGCTGCGGACATATCCAAAAAATCCCTTTTTATTCTTTTTAACCTCTCTAGCAAGCCTGAGTTCATCCTGTGCTTACCTTTTCTGACTTTACCCCTACACATGCCTGCTATTTCTTTGAATTCCTCTTTGGTGATTTCCCCATTTTTCCATTTCTTATACATGTTCCGTTTCAAACTTAGCTCAGTTGAAAGTTCCTTAGTCATCCATCCTGGTTTCTTGAGACATCTCCCATTTTTCTTCCTCATTGGAACTATTTGAAATTGTACCTTCAGTATCTCCTTTTTGAGAAACTCCCATCTGTCTTGAACTCCCTTCTCTTTTCGTATTCTTGACCATGGGATCACCCCGAGTATTTCTTTAAGTTTACTAAATCAGCATTCCTAAAGTCTAGAATGCGTGTTTGACTATGCCTGGCTTCTCCTTTCCATTGTATAACAAACTCCAGGAGTGCATGATCACTCCCTCCTAAGGATCCCACCACTTGCACTCCATTAACTAGGTCATCCCTGTATTTAGCTTTGTGGTATTTTTTTGCCATGGCCCATGGGCTAATCAATAAACATTGACTGATTGATTGAATAATAATAATAATAATAACAACAACAACAACAACAACAACAGATACTTATTCCCAAGAAGGATCAGAAAGGTAATACTAAAAGGTGCAGGAGTAGTGCCACTTTGCATCTTATAGTGAGATAAGGTAATCAATAGCCATTCAAGGCTAAGTTCATTTTAGATTACTATGTGCTGCTTTTAAACTGTGTTTAGCTCTGGAACAAAGTGACTTTGGTGATACTTTTCACATGACAATGCTTCCAACTCGTAACTGTTGTGTCCCCTACCACAATTAGAGTGTCCCTTTTCATTACCTTTTTTGATTACTGAACAAATTTTGACAAGGAAACCCCATGATAGGGTCGCTTTAGGGCCTCCATAAGCCAAAATGACACTCTGGAATTGAGTTAAAAAGTGTAAAAAAAATTAAAATATAAACTGGAAGCCATGCTGTGTAGGGCAAAGAGGCAAAGTTAAGAATTAGTTAGAAAGAGAGCACAAAGGTGGCAGTCATGCTATGGCAGTGATATGTGGTTGTGCGGTGAGTACAAACAGATATAATTCTGTTTTCACAGAAAAGTACAACTGGAGTGAGAATGGAGCTGGTGCGATAAAGCCCCTAGACTAGCCATTGTCTGACTAGTATTGAGGGCTAAAAATCCAGCCATGTACTGTATTTAACCAGAGATCCTGATTCCACCCAGAACTATTCAACTTTTACAAAAGCCACTGTTGTCATGAGTACTGATGCACTCTACCTCTGCCCTTCGTGTTGTTGCATCCTCTCCTCTGTTGAATACTTACAGTGATGACTCAGTCCTGGAGAATGTCCTAGCCTGGATACTTAAAATATTTAACCGCTGGGTCAGATGCCAGCAAATCGAAAGGGTCGAAGGTTTCAATTATGTCCTGCTACTTTAAAAGGAGCAATTCAAAAGAATGGTACCATTTTGGACCCACCCTGGGGAAAAATAAAACTAGCCATTGTCCGCCAGAACTGAACCATTTTTGAACCCTTGACAAAGGTTCACATGAAAGGTGGGCTCACACTTCTGCTGAAGCACACGTTTTTGTTTTTGTTCTACCAACACTGGCTTTGATCCATAGGCAGAGCAATCAAAGCTGTCTCAGCACTCCTTTTAAAAGCTTAAATCCTATCAAACAATTGTTTGGCTGGAAAGAGGTTCAGGGGAATTGATTCCTGTTCCCTGCCACCCTCTTTTCTGAACTGCTGATATGCGGGATACTCTCTTTTCTAAAAGAGCGAGCTATGCAGGCATTGCAGCTGGACTGGTCTGAGAAAACATGCATGTCACTTGCATCTTTGTATTAATGATTACACACACAAAAGCCTGTTTCCACATGCAGGCATATAGCCTCACCCTAGTTGGACTACACACTGTGTGCTTGGAATTTATTTATTTATTTAACAACAACCAAAAGTACAATTTTATTTGGGGGTGGGTTGATATACAGGCTTCAGAGTAATAAAATGAATGTTGCCCAAATTATTTTACTGTACTGTTTGCTTAAAACAACGATGCACAGACTGGCTTCATGGATGTACTACAGCAGGCTTTGGTATCCCCTGGGGTTTAGTAAAAAATGGTAACTGGGCAAAATGTGGATCTGGAAAAATGAGACAGAAGTGAGGGGCATGCCATTTATTCCTTCACAAACAACATCACAAATATGCCCACAAACTCAGAGATGTGCTATAGAATGGGCCCTTGGTATCCCCTGGGATTTGGTTCCAGGACCTAGAATGGATACCAAAATCCATGGATGCTCAAGTTCCATTAAATCAGCCTTTCTCAAATAGTGGGGCGGGCCCCCCAGGGGGGGCGCGAGGCTCCGTAAAGGGGGGCGCGAGGCTCTGTTATGCAGAGGTGTACTTATAACAATTTTATAGACAAATGATACTACAGTATTTACAGTCGCGCGGGGGGCGCGAAATGTTTTCTTCTTCCTGGGGGGGCATGACAGAAAATAATTGAGAAGCACTGCATTAAATACAGTGACAGAATAAAATGGTGTCCCCCTATATAAAATGGTGAAATGAAGGGTTGCTTTTTGGAATTTCTTTCCCCTGGAATATTTTCAAGATGTGGATGGTTGAATCTGGGGATAAAGAATCCGTGGATATGGATATGATTGTAAGGCATCATGACACCACTTTAATTGCCATCTTACAGAATCCTGGGATTTATAGTTGTGTGAGGTACCAGTACGCTATTGCAAATAAGGCTAAAGACCTTATAAAACTACAAGACCCAGGATACAATAAGATGGAGATATAGAGGTTATTGGTTATTAAATCGATTTACCTCTATCCGTTTTAAAGCTGAATTTGGGCGGCATCCTGATCTTATTAGATGCTTTTTGCCAACGAATTTGCTGCTCAAATACAGCCTGGGTCCATCCCTGGCTCCAGAGCTCCTCCACCCGGTTCTTTCTGGATCCAACTGTTTTCTGACTTAAGAAAATGGCTGGTGGAGCATCTCTGGAAGTGGGGATGGACCTGGGCTGTATTCGGGCAGCAGATTCAGCAGCAAAAAAGTCTGATAAGATCAAGATGCTGCCCGAATTCAGCTTTAAAATGGATAGAGGTAAATCAAATTAATAACCAATGCCTCAGTGATGTCAAGTTACATTATTTCTATAGTGTAGTAGATGCACCCTAAGAAATAGGACTTACAGAAAGTTACTTTTTTTGGATCAGAACTGTCATAAATCCCCTGCTACCAGACTCAATACTGGACTATTTGGAGTTTTAGTCCAAAAAGGTAACTTTGCCAAGCTCAACCAAGAGGTCAAATGATATTTAGGTCCCTCTCTCACCATCGTTTTAGGCTGCCCCATCCTCTGAGATGAGGAAAGTGGTAACTCCTGTTGGTACAGTACTTCTCAGTTGTGATGCTCAGACTTTGGGACTGTCAACTGGGGACAGATAAAGATTTAATAGAAAGCCAGCTTGGTGTAGTGGTTTGAAAGTTTGGGCTATGACCCTGGAGATCAGGGTTCAAATCTCTACTTGGCCATAGAAACCCACTAGGTTATCTTGGACAAGTCATCCTCTCTCAGTCTCAGAGGAGGGCAAAGGCAAACCTCCTCTGAACAAACCTTGCCAAGAAAACTTTGTGAAAAGTTCACCTTAAATCAGAAATGACTTGAAGGCACACAACATCAACATTTAATATTTAGCTAGGCCTTTTATTTTTATTTCCTTCTACACTTAATTCCTGCCTTTCTTCCAAGGAACTCAAGACAGCACACATGATCCCTCCCTTCCTATTTTATACTCAACACAATCCTGTGAGATATTGCTGTGCCAAGAAGCCATGTTGGTTATTTGTATATAACCTACCAAGCTGGTGCTTGCAATGAAAAGAACTTGAACCTCAGCCAAATGAACAAACATTTGCACAGGGAGAAGCAGCAAGGGAAGTTCTCTCACCTCTTTGGCTGCCCAAGGTGCAGTTTATGGACAAGAATGACCTCTTGTGGATGCATTTGGCCAAAAAAGCAGGAGGGGGGAGCAGAGATTTTGTTCAAAAGCAACACTCACTTCTTTCAGACACTCTGCAGGCTCTGCGTTTCACTAATGGTCTGTGTCCTTGTTCATTTATACTAAGTCACACACTGACTTTCATAGAAAGTTGAGTATATAACTCATGAAACTGAACTGTCAACCCCCCATATTAAAAACTTAAGAAGCTTTGTCCTAGAGCCTGTATGTCACGGTATATTAGAAGTGGCAAAAATACGTTGACAGTAGTAGGTTTCAGATTTACGCAGATGTCTAAAAATTGTCACATCTTCAGTCACAAAAAGGCTTCTTGCATAGAATGCCCCAATATGATTTACCAACCTAGGATACATGCTGTAAATTTTATGCTATGATCTGTCAAACAGGGCACTCAGGGTTCCTATTCCATTTCTTGGTTTCCTTTTGTTTAATCTAGTTTAGATGAGATACCCAATCCATGACAATCCACCTGTATGTCTTGGATTCTATGATTCTAAAAAAATTAGATACAAACAATGGCCTCAATTCCGTTGCTAAGCCTACTTAATGTAGACCCATTGTGTCAACAGGATTTACTTATGTTTTAACTAATCGTTCAACAATTCATTGAATGGATCTCCTTTAGTTAGGGCTAGCGTGGCAAACAGTGGTTTGAGTGTTGGACTATGACTATGTTTGTTGGAGACTAGAGTTCAGTTCCCAGCCCAGCCATGAAACCCACAGGGTGACCTGGGGCAAGTCACACTCTCTCAGACTCAAGGGGAGACAATAACAAACTTCTTCTGAACAAATCTTGCCAAGAATACCCCATGACAGGTTTGCCTTAGGGTAGCTATAAGTCAGAAATAACTTGAAGGCACACAACAACAACAACAACAACAACAACAACAACTCTATTTGCTACTAATCAACAGAATACTCAGGCAGTATAGAACTTTTAAGCTCATGCTTTAACTTCTTACCATTGCTATTTAATCCCACCTCTCTAAGGTGATTTGAGAGTTTTTAAGTGATGACAATATAATGATATAGATACTGACTTTTTGCATGGTTCGCAGAACTGCTCACAAAATAAAATGCTCATTTACTGAAGAGAAGAGTTGAAAATAACAACTAATATATATGAACAGAAAGTTATCCCACTGGATTCACACGAAGAGTTAGCTGGGCACCTGAAGGAAGAGATTGCATTTCAACAGAGACATGTTATGATGAATTTGTTGGCTGCTGCTAAGATCCCGCTGGCACAGCATTGGCAATTAAATGCATTGACATCTTTCACCAAACAGCTAAACAAATTGTACTACAAAGCTAACAGGGACAAATAATCCTGCAATTAACCAGCTTATAAATGACTCGGTGTCTGGGGTTGCCTTCAGCACTAGCTAGACTACATCAGTAATTTTATTGTTGATTAATTAAGGAACATTTATCCATTTACAGACCACCTTCTAAGTAGTAAACAAATGTAACATACAGCGTAACAAGGGAGAGTGCTCCCCTCCCCAAGAAAAAAACCTACCTAAGAAGCCAGGCAACCACAACAACACAGGGATTTCCAAGGTGCCAGGAAGGGGTCCCAACATCTCCCTGTTGCAAAACACCACAATTTTAGGAGAGGGCTGGAAATGCTTCACTCATCACCCTGCTTCCCAGAGTTTCAGAAATCTCTGCGTTGATGCATCTGCATGGCTTCTAAAGTGGATTTTTGGGGTAGTTGAACTGAGAGACGTATCTGGTGCAGGATCTTGGCCCTTGTTTTATTAATGCCTTAGGCTCTCTCCCCTTGTTTTATACTCCCCCTCTATTCTTACCTAAAAGCCAAGGTTGTTTTTTTTTATAATATCCCAAAATCCAAAACTTTTTCCATGGACGGCTGATAGAGACACCCTTGCATTATGATGGTTCAGTGTACACAACCCTTGTTTCTTTCACAAAAATCATTCACAAATATTATGTATAAAATTATCAGGCTATATTTAAACCTGGTTCCCATCTCCAAGATAGCTCATTATGTATATACAAATATTCAAAAATCCAAAACACATCTGGTCCTAAACATTTTTGATAAGGGACACTCAGCCTCTTTATACAGGCAGCCCCCTGCTTTATCTTTATCTTTATCCACAGATTCAAGCATCCATGACTTGAAAATAGGTGGGGTATTATTATTATTATTATTATTATTATTATTATTATTATTATTATTATTATTATTATGCCGCACCTCTCTTGCCCTTTCTTGGTAGGTAAGTGCAGGGAAGAAGCCAATGGGCAGCATGACAGGGATGCAAACCAGCATCAAAGCAAGTTTCCTGCTGAAGGTTAGCCACTCTGATGCCCGCTTCATGTTGTAGGGCAGTGGACTGCCAAGCAGTTAGTGATACTCCCATGTCAGATGTCGAGGGCAGTGAATCCATTTAATCATGGTTTCCTGAAATGAAATGCAGATTATATCCCCTCTTTTCCAGCACTGTGTCCCTGGACCTGTTCCCTTCTCCTTCTGTCTGGCAGGAGAGGCAAAAGGGGCAGATCACACCATTTTTGAAAGAAGTAAATCCTCTTGTTGCTGCTGTTGCTGCCACTGCTGCTGCTGCCATGTGGATGAGATTCCTTCCACCTACGACCAGAGCTCCCTTTGCTCATCCACACAACAGAATGACCCACAAATGATGCCTTTAACATTTGGACAGGGAAGTGGCAAAAAGTGCCACTAAGCAGTATGAACTATCACAAAGCAACATGAAATTATTCAACAGGAACTGGCACAAATCGCCAGTCTGAAAGAGTCCTTTCTTAATAAGCAGGATGGATGTTCAACCATAGGAGGCAAAGCCTAAAGATGTGACATGTGTCCTTCACTCTCCTTGACTGTGTAAAAGGTAGACAGTTTAGGTAGACATTACCTCTTGCAACTGATCATAGAATCATAGAGTTGGAAGAGACCCCAAGGGCCATCCCGTCCAACCCCCTGCCATGCAGGAAATCTCAGTCAAAGCATCCCCGACTTTGTGTAGCTATTCAGTCATTCCATCCTAAACAGATTATTAATGGTATTAATGTAGGGGTAACAGATTAAGATTTGTAGACTTGTACAATTTTGAAAATATGGTACTTCTTTGTAATTCAAATTACCATGCTGCACTGAGTGGGAAGTTACAATTTAATAATGAGGAAAATGTTTCAAAGGAACTTGCAAGATTCTCACAGGCAGACACATTGCCATACAGTAGTTGCAGTTCCTCTTCCTTTTTACATCTGTACATCTTCCATTTTACATTTGACCTGAAACGGACCTGAGAAAGACAAGCGGAATTACTATTTTCCCCCTTATTGCAGTAGAATCCAAGATGGGGAGCATTTCCTGTCAGAAGGTTCCTCCTAATGTTGAGCTGGAATCTCTTGCATCCATTGCTCTGGGTCCCTATTCTCTGGAGCAGCAGAAGTCAAGCTTGATTCATCCTTAATATGACACTGCTTCAATGCAGCAGGAAAGAAAGGGTCTGGAAACCATGCCTTATGAGGAATGGCTCAGGGAGCTGGGGATGTTTAGCCTGGAGAAGAAAAGGTTAAGAGGTGATATGATAGTCCTGTTTTAGTGTTTGAAGGGATGTCATATTGTTTTCTGCTGCTCCAAAGATCAGGACCCGGAACAATGGATGCAAGCTACAGGAAAAGAGATTCCAGCTCAACATTAGGAGGAACTTCCTGACAGTAAGGGCTGTTCGACAGTGGAACAAACTCCCTTTGAGTGTACTGGAGTCTCCTTCCTTGGAGGTCTTTAAACAGAGGCTGGATGGCCATCTGCTGGGTATTCTTTGACTGAGAGTTCCTGCATGGCAGAATGGAGTTGGACTGGATGGCCCTTGGGGTCTCTTCTAACTCTATGATTCTATGATTCTAAACAAATTAGGAATAGAGGCACGACCCCCACTTAATGTTCCCCACTTATTCCTCCTTGGGACCCCCCCCCAATTTCCCCCCTAGAACTCCACCTCCCACCACCCCCCAAAAATCCCCAAAGTCCATGCATAAAGTTTGCAAAATTGCAATGCTTTTTTGCAAAATTCTCTGCGCCCATGTACGCTTGCAAAAACTTTCCACTTCTTCCTCTCTTCCTTCCTTCCTTCCTTCCTTCCTTCTTAGCTGCAAAAATGCAAATTCCAGAGGAAGAGGTAAGGTGGATCCAATTTAACAACAACAACAACAACATAACAACAAAATATTTATTTGTTTCCTGTCTCTCCTTTTTTCAGGGTTAAGATGGGAACGGTAAAGTTCAAATATAAATTATATAATCAATAATAAAAACATTCCCTTAATTTCCCCAAACCTCCTCCCCTCCCACCTTCACATATAAATCATAACAATAAATCCATACAATAAACAATAACGTTATTTAAGACAATTAAAACAGGAGTGGCATTGAGGGGGGGGGGGCTGGTTTGGATGGACAAATAGTCCTGTTCTATTAGGAGGTCAGTCTGGGAAGACCTGCCAAAAGAGATCCATCTTTATTGCCTTTTTAAAGGCGTTGAGAGATGTAATAAGGCAGATCATTACAAATGTTTGGAGTGGCTGCTGAAAAGGCTGTTGAATCCAAGCCTTAAATAGACCCTCCTTCCCTTCCCAGATTTGCAAAAAAAAGGGACCCAGTCCCTTGGGAAGCCTGGCACTGAACAGGAAGGCAAAAGGAGGCTCTGCAGCAATGGAAATCCCTGGAATGGACTAGAAAGATCTGGGGGTTTCTTTGGAGAGGGATGCAGCGCAGCCCCTTTTTGCACTGTCTCCAAATGGGGCAAAATCGTCCTGCTTTGGAGATTTTGATTCAGGGCCCTGGATGCCAAGAGGAGTTTAATTTGTTAAAGATGCTTATGGTCCTGAATGCCACCCCAGTCCATTAATGGTATTATCCATGGTCCTGAAGACCATTCCAGTCCATTAATGGTGCTATCCATGGTCCTCAAGACCATCCCCAGATTAATGGTGCTATCTATTACTGTCTTTCAGTCCATTAAAGAAACTATCCATGGTCCCAAGGCAGTTCCCAATGGTGCGAAACCTCCAGCTGCTAAAGCATTCCCATCAAGCTGCCCAGCGTTGTTTGGGAGACATTTCTCAAAGAAAGAGACCCCACCATCATTCTAGGGGGGAACTGGGGCCATTCTAGGGGCGACCACCATTAAAATGAATGGGTCACGCGGCCTCAGCCTGGCTGCAGATATTAGTATCCGCGGATGGCAAGCCCATATTGTCCCCAATGATGGTATGCATGCACCCGCACCGCCATCAGGGACAAAATCCCTCCCCCTCCTTCTCTTCCAGCCCCATCTTTTTTGACCATTGAGGCCCTAAAGGCAGCCACCCCCTTCCCTGGGCAGCTGGGGCTCCTGTGCCTCCTCTCCTTCTGTTCGCTCTCCTCCTTCCATCCCCATGCCATTCCCTGGTGCCAAGAGGTCCGATGGGCAGGGAAGAGGAGAATTTGCCCCGGTGAAGCCTCCACTGATCCTCCAGAGATTCCTAAGAGGCACCTCTTCCCTCGGCCAGGCATTCAGGCTTATACAGCCCATGTCTCTTCTCTGCGGGAGCGCTGGCTTCGTATGCCTGGAAAAGAAGAGAAAACAGAGATGTTTTTGACTTCCCCTTTGAAGCCCATGGGTTGTAATATCCCACATGGACATTCATACAGACTTCCTCTATAGTTTACCCCAGTAAAGCTGTGAACAATCCCATTCTCCCTTTCTTTTGGGGTGGAGAAATCACCACAGCTCAGGGGTTGGGGAAGGGGGAAAGGCACTCTCCCCCAGAGAGAGACAGAGGGAACCAATACTCACCCCGACGGGTGACATCAAGCAAGACCTCAATGTCGGGCATGTACCTCTCCAACAGAGGATTGATGATGTGACTTAATTCCCTGCAGAGAAAAGGGAGCAAATATCACCTCACTAAGTCAACAGAAAACCCTGTTTGCTCAGTAGAGAGATTTGCATTCCTCCATCTGGCCACATCCAGCGGACTAGAAACCACCACTGACCATTACTCCCCCAGCCTCTACTTGTAACACAGCTTACTCTTCGAACGTCTTGTGGGTCTCATCATGGACACTGGATGTACGCATGATATAAAACAAGGTGTTCGAGAGGATGGGTATCCACGGCTCCAGCATCTCATCATACACGATGTCATTTACGATTAAGCCAAGAGCTTTGATCGCCCTCACCTGAGTTAGGAAGAAGATTCTGGTCTCAACAGAGATCGAGGGTCACCCGGTTCTCCTCCCCAACTCCCAAAAACAAGGCGCAGATGGGGAGCATTTGAATTTGCTCCATGTGGAGCAGCCATGGGAGGGTCAGCAGGAAAGACCCCTTCTGGGTGATGTCCTTACCTTCCTCCCAAAGTAATCCTTATTCCAAGAGGAGTCATTCACATCGGCTAAGAGGTATAACAGCGCATGGTGTAGGTCGCATTTGGATGAAGTCAGGACGCTATGCGTGTACTTATAACAGTGGCTGTCAAGAGAAATAGGAAAGGAGTGGTAAGTCGCATGCTTACTGGACTTCCAGCCCCAGAGATGGAAAATAGGCTCAGGGCCCCAGGGATGCGTGGGAGAATAGCAGGCAATCCGCCTACCTTTCGGATGACTCTAAATAGTGATCCAAGATTAATTCTAAATTATTCTCGGCTCCATTGCCTGCAACGATCTTGGCAATTGAAGGATCCAGATTGCAGAACATGCAAGGTTCATGAAGAGCCTTCTTTCCCTGGGGGGGAGGAGAGGGGGGAAATTAGGTAACTGCCACCTTCTAAGGCTCCATTTGCACGCTTGAAAAGTAGGACGTGTCCTGGAAGGTGTCATGGCCACCCCGCTCAATGGGCCTCTTTGTCACACTCATAACAGAAGACCTTATGGGATTCCTCCTGGACAGGAGGAGGAAACGTCCTGGAAAAGGAGGAGGTCAGGATCTTTCCGTGCCTGACCACAGATCATGGTCCCTTCTCAAGACTCTATTGGGCACTCTTCCATGGGTCCAGAATGGCAAAAGATGAGACCCCTCTGTGGGTCAACCAGACTCTCCTTTCTGAGAAACTGGAGCGTGTCCAAAGGAAGGCGACTAAAATGGTGAAGGGCCTGGAAACTATGAATCCCCATGAGGAAAGACTCAGGGATGTGGGGATGTTTAGCCTGGAGAAGAGAAGGTTAAGAGGTAATATGATAGCCCTGTTTAAATACTTGAAGGGATGCTGTATTGAGGGGGGAGCAAGCTTGTTTTCTGCTGCTCCAGAGAACAGGACTGGGAAGAATGGATGCAAGCTACAGGAAAAGAGATTCCAGCTCAACGTTAGGAGGAACTTCCTGACACTAAAGGTTGTTCAACAGTGGAACACAACCCTTCCTCTGAGATTTTGGTTGAGTCTCCCTCCTTGGAAGTCTGGATGGCCATCTGTCCGGGATGCTTTGAGAGTTCCTGCATGGCAGAAAGGGGTTGGACTGGATGGACCTTGTGGTCTCTTCCAACTCTACGATTCTATGATTCTAAGGAGCGAATCTTCCCCCTGTCAAACCTCTGAGAGATCTCCTCTTCCTCAATGCAGCCCTATTGGCTCCGGATGTCTAAAATGGGGGCAGGAAAAGTTCATGAAATGTGACACCTTCAGAGCATCCCTCTGGGGCCAGAATGATGCTCCAGACAGCCCACTGAGGGACCTCAAGGGCATCCTTATGGAAGCCCATGGACTGATGAAGGGAGTGCTCCTTCCAGAAGCACCCAGCCATTTCTCCAGGGTGAGGCATTACAGCACCCATCCCTTCCCTTTTGTTACTGTTAACTGCCCTCAGAGTACCTGGCCAAAGTGGACCTAAGGCAATGTGCCTCATTCTCCTCTCTATGGAAGTCTGTATCCTGAAAACAAGTAGTGCAGGGAGGGGAGAAGTGAAATCCACCAAGACTCGCTTTCCACACACACACACACACATGCAGTCGGTCCTCCTTATCCATAGATTTTTATTTAACATGGATTCAAGAACACACAGCTTGAAAATATTCCACAAAAGTATAAATTTCAAATGGCAAACCTTGATTTTCCATTTTATATAAGGGACACCATTTTGCTCTGCCATTATATCTAATGGGACTTGAGCATCCATTAATTTTGTTATCCACGGGGGAATCCTGGAACCAGACCTCAGTGGATAACAAGGACCCACTTTGTGTGTGTGTATACACTCATCCCTCCATATCTGCGGCTTTGATATTTGTGGATTTGATTATTCGTGGATTTGATTTATATGTTCCCTCTAGGAATATCTAGGTCCTCCAGTGCAACACTATGGTCAACGTTAATTAACAGTTGCACTGAAAGACCTAGAGATTACTGGAGAGAATACTCTACTAGGCCTTTGTAGCTCCTCCAGTGCAGTTCTATGGTCATTCTCTGTCGGACGTTGACCACAGAGTTGCACTGGAGGACCTAGAGATTCCTAGAGAGGTGTCCTCTCAGGTAAAAACACGATGTTTTTGTCATTTGCGGGTTTTCTGTATTCACAGGGGCCTCTGTGAGTCTGAAAAACTCTTTCCTTACCGGCACAGAGGGATGGACCTCCATGGAAAGCGCATGATAGGCGACGTCCTCCTCCTTGACGCAGGTTCCTTGCGGCTCCGTAAGTCTGAAATGGGGACAGGAAAAGGCCATTCAGTGTGACCACTCCAGATATCCCTAGCACCACTGACCGTCTAGAAAGCCCAAAAGTGACATCTGCAAAAGCCGTAGCGTGGAGACAGGAAAAGACCTTAGCGCAGAGGAGAGAGATCTGGAAAAATTCCCCAAAGAAACTCCTTGGAAGCTCCACTCAGCCTTTCCCCATTTCCCAAAGGACGATATGAAAACACCAGCAGATCTACCATATAGACTCGACTATAAGTCGACCTCACCTATAAATCGAGGCCAGGTTTTGGGGCCAAAATGATGGATTTTACTAAGACCGGTGGATAAGTTGAGGCTAAAACTTAAGGGCATTCTAACAAAGGATCCAAAGGTTGAAGCAAAGCAAAACAATGTCAAAGCACTTACAAAATTCCAGCAGACATAACTCTTTGTCCTCACTCTTAAAAATGGATGGATGAGAGAGTAGGTGGGGTCGGTGCTTCCAGGACAGATTATACACTTGCTTTAAGATACAGTACTTACATTGACCCATGGGTAAGTCAGCTCAGGGTTTTTGGGGTCAATTTTTCGACCTGAATTTCTAAACTTATACATGAGTATATACAGTACCTCTCTCTAGCAAACAGCGGCCTCATTCCCACTTACAGATAAATCAGTCTCCAATCCAAATCGATGGATCGATTCGACATCGGATCATGGTTCCCTACATTTGCCCCAATCACATTTTCTAGAATGGAATCGAATCAAAATAAACCACTTGTGGTTCCCATTCACCAATGAATCAATTCAAAAGCATTCAGTCCTAGGTGGCCGAAGGGGAAATTTGAATTGATTCCAATCCGCTTCTGGTTCCCCCTTGCGCCGACTGGATTTGGTTGAAAAGAAGTGGGGAAAAATCAGTGTCAAAAAGATGCAGATTAAAGAAGGAAGGAAATGAGGCAGTAAGAAGTAGAGGCAGAAGGAAGAAGGAAGGAAGGAAGGAAGGAAGGAAGGAAGGAAGGAAGGAAGGAAGGGAAAGAGACAGAAAGAAGAAAGGAAAAGAGGCAGACAAGTTGAAACAGAAGGGAGGGAGGGAGGGAGGGAGGGAGGGAGGGAGGGAGGTATTAAGAAGTAGAGACAGAGGGAATGAAGGAACAGAGGGAGGGAGGAAGGAAAGAAGGAACAGAGGGAAGGAAGGGAGGGAGGAAGGGAGAAAGGATGGAAGGAAGGCAGGCAAGCAAGCAGGAAGGAAGGAAGGAAGGAGACAGAAAGAACGGAGGGAGGTAGTAAGAAGTAGAGACAGAGGGAAGGAAGGAACGGAGGGAGGGAGGAAGGAAAGAAGGAACAGAGGGAAGGAAGGGAGGGAGGGAGGGAGGGAGGGAGGGAGGGAGGGAGGGAGGGAGGATGGAAGGACATGGGGACTTACCTTGGAAGGGGAAGAGACAGGGCATCGTCCTCCTCATCCACTGGTCGTATGGAGCAGGAAAACCATTTCACCACAGTCTTCTTGGCCCTCTGCAGAGGCAAGAGAGGAATGAGAGTCAGAGAAAGGATGGCTGTCCAGAGCTATGGCCTCAATGGTCACCTCAGGGCTCCACCTCTGCTTACCCCGCCACACTTTTTGATGGACTTCCACACACTTGGCATTGTGATGCTGAGAAATTGGGTAGACCCAAGCCAAGTGCCCTCCAAGAACAGGTCTGGTCCGACCAAGGCCCAGAACAGCACTGACCAGTATCCAGCACACTGACCAGTATCCAAAAACGAACTGACCAGTATCCAATGCACTGACCAGTATCCAACGTACTGGTCAGTATCCAACGCACTGACCAGTATCCAATGCACTGACCAGTATCCAATGCACTGGCCAGTATCCAACGCACTGACCAGTGGCGAGTTCACCGTAGAATACTACTTTTGGGAGGCGATGGTCCTTCATCCTAGAAATGTGTCCTGCCCAGCGCAGCTGCGTCCTCAATAGCATGGCCTCAATGCTGGTGATCCCTGCTTGCTCAAGGACAGCAACATTCGTCACATAGTCAGTCCAGTGTATATTTAGAATTGTGCGTAAACAGCGCTGATGAAAGCATCCAAGGAGTTGTAGGTGTTGGCGATAGGTGACCCATGTTTCAGACCCATAGAGGAGAATAGACAGTACAATGGCTCTATACACACTGATTTTTTGTGCTTCGCCTCAAGTGTTTGTTACTCCAGACTCTTTTATGGAGCCTTCCGAATGCACTATATGCCTTTGCCAGTCTGTGATCGATCTCTTTATCAATCTTGGCGTCTGAGGAGATGATGCTTCCCAGGTAGGTGAACTGCTGGATGGACTTAAGCACAGATGTGCCTACAATGATGTGGGGATGGTAGTGTTCTTCCTGAGGTGTCGGCTGGTAGAGAACTTCTGTTTTCTTCAGACTGACTTCCAGTCCAAAGAGCTCTGCAGCTGTTGCAAAGCAAGATTTAGGCGCTGCAGAGCTGCTTCCGTATGGGCAACGAGGGCAGCATCGTCAGCAAAAAGCAGCTCACGGACTAGATAGTTTAGAGTCTTAGTGCGGACCCTCAGGCGGCTTAAGTTAAACAGGCTACCATCAGTATTGTAGCATATGTAAATGCCATCGTCTTCTTCTTTGAGATCTGCCATAGCCCTTTGGAGCATCATGCTGAAGAAGATTGTAAATAGAGTTGGAGCGAGAACACAACCTTGTTTCACACCATTAGTTATTAGAAAGGGCTCCAAGAGAGCATTGCCATATCTGACTTGACCTTGCTGGCCTTCATGTAGCAGGATGATCATTTTGAGAAATTTGGGGGGGGGGGGCATCCTAGTCAGTATGCCACAGACCTTTTCTACTCACAGTGTCGAAGGCTTTGGTGAGGTCGACAAATGTTACATAGAGTCCTTTCTTCTGCTCTCTACATTTCTCTTGCAGTTGTCTAAGGGCAAATACCATGTCTGTAGTGCTCCTATTAGCTCTAAAGCTGCATTGGCTTTCAGGAAGAAGTTCTTCTGCAATAGCAGGGACTAAGCTGTTCAGCAGTATCCTTGCAAGGATTTCCCCCGCAATGGAGAGCAGTGTTATACCTCGATAGTTTGAGCAATCGGATTTTGCTCCTTTTTTCTTGTACAGGGTGATGACGACTGCATCACGGAGATCTGATGGCAGTTCGCCTTTTTCCCAGCAACTCAAGGAGCTCGTGGAGTTTAGCATGGAGTACATGAATTCCATGTTTCCAAGCTTCAGGTGGAATTCCATCAATCCCGGCAGCCTTGCCATTTTTCATCTGCTGTATGGCCTTAACAGTTTCTTCCAAAGTGGGGGCTATGTCCAATTCCTTCTTCATCGGTTGTTGTGTCATATGTTGAATAGCTGAATCTTGGACTACTCGGTTGGCACTAAAGAGGGTTTGGAAATGTTCAGCCCGTCGGTTCAGAATGGAAGCTTTATCTGTGATTAGAGTTTGACCATCTGTACTGTATAGGGAGCTATGTAGGTCCAAACACTGCTTTAAGAGCTTCATAAAATCCTCTGGAATCGCCCCGATCTGCACAACGTTGTGTCTTTTCTGCTAAATTGATCCACCACTTGTTCTGAATGTATCTGAGTTTTTGTTGGAGTTGACTACATGCAAGGCAAAAGGCTGCTTTTTTAACATGGCAGGATGGCTGGGCGAGGTGTGCCTGGTGAGCAGTTCTCTTCTTTGCCAACAGCTCCTGGATCTCTTGGTTGTTTTCATCAAACCAGTCTTGGTTTTTCTTGAGGGAGAATCCTAAGGATTCTTCCGCAAACTGCAGGATGCTGTTTTTGATATGTTGCCAAAGCGCTGTAGGAAAAGAGTCTACAGGATGGTCTTCAAGTTTTGTTTGCAAATTTGCCTGGAAGTTGTCTCTTTTGGCAGCTTGTTGAAGATTGTTGACTTGGAGTCTCATCTTTAGGATGCCACCCCTCTTAGGTTTGAACTTAAAATGAAGATTTAGGCCTGTTACAGACTGCCAAAATAAAGCTGCTTGGGGTCTCTTTTGAGGTATGCTGTTTAAATGATGCATGCACCCTAAGAATCCGGAAGCTGCACCAAAGCTGCACTCCAGTGCTTAGGAATGGAGTGTGGCTTTGGCGCGACCTCCGGACTCTTAGGACCCATGCATCATTTAAATGGCATACCTCCAAAGACACTCGAAGCAGCTTTCTTTTGGCAGTCTGTAACAGACCTTAGTTTGCATCTTATGAAGCGATGATCTGTTTGACATTCTGCACTGGGCATTACTCAGGTATGACGGACATCGCAAATATTTCTCTGGCGCACTAGGATGTAGTCAGTGAGGTGCCAGTGTTTGGATCGGGGATGCATCAAGGTTGTCTTCAAGCTATCTTTCTGCTGAAAGATGGTGTTTGTAATAGTCAGCTGTTGCTCTGCACAAAACTCTAGCAGGAGGCGTCCATTATCATTACAGTTTCCAACACCATGCTTGTCTAAAACACCTTTCCAGGCTTCGACGTTCTTTCCTACTCTGGCATTGAAGTCACCAAGGATAATGATTTTGTCTTCTGCAGGGACTTTTTGAATAAGGTGGTGTAGGTCTGAGTAGAATTTGTCTTTCTCCGCAGGGTCGGCTTGCATTGTTGGGACATATATACTGAAGAGAACAACATGTGGGAGGTGTAAGGAGATAATGCGATCAGAGTGTCCTGTTGGCAAGGTTTCGAGTTTGAAGGCAATGGAGTTTTTGATCATGAAGCCTACACCTGAGAGATGTTTTTCAGTTTTGGGTTTGCCAGACCAGTAGAGTGTGTAGCCAGCACCGTGTTCTTTAAGGCTGCCTTCCTCGTGGAGATGGACTTCACTAAGAGCAGCGATGTCGATGTTATGTCACGACAGTTCATGGGCTATTAGAGCAGAACAGCGCTCAGGACGTCCACTGTCTGCAGAATCTTGCATGGCTCTGATGTTCCAGCATGCAAGCGCCAGTCTATTTGCACCTTTGGAGGCTGGTGTGTGCCTTTGTCTCTTTGTCTTTGTTTGACCACATCAGAAGATGCCCGTTGGCCGCGGCTAGCCAACCGGGTTGTTGGGGATGAGCTTTTTTAGGCCACCTTTTCTAGGCCCCTCTCCATATGGAGCAAGCAGTGCTCTCCTTAAAAAAGGCTGCTTGGTCATTCAGGATGCTGCCAAACAAGACTGTCATCCGCGGTCAGTCTCAAGCGACCAAAGTCCTGAACCGCCTGCATGCAGGGTTGGGTCTGCGGCTTCCAGTGCATCTTTACACCTGCCGTTTCGTCCCTCGCCTATCGCTACAGGGCTTTTTCAGAGATTGGATGTATCCTTCGAGCCTGTGCAATGGATTTTTCTGGTGGAGCGCAGCGTGCACAGAACTGGCCTCACCCTTTAAACCAGAGGTTCGTCTGCTGAGGCCTTGACAAGCATGGATGATAGCAGCAAGGTCCTCGGGTCGTAGGTTTGATTAGAGTTTCCTTCTCTTAGATGGTTGACCTTACAGGGTTAGACGAGCACCATCTGCCCGGGTTTGGGATTAGAGTTTTTCTTCTCCTAGGATGGTTGCCATAAGGCTAGAGAGCCCATCCTGCCCTTTGGCGCTCTTGGTCAGACCCTTTGGTTGTGACCTGTCTGGCATGGGAGGCCCTGCTGGTGGCTATTATACCACCGCCAGCATAGCTCACAACATCATTAGAGTGTGCAAGCCTCTCCCCCATGACAAGGGGACATCCAATGGAGACTCAGACTACCACTACTAATAAATACTACCACCACTACTACTACTAATAACAATAACTACTACTACTACTACTAAGGCTGGCTGTGGCCAAGGCACTTCGAGTGCTGGAGAGCAGAGGAAGAGGAGGAGGAGGAGGATTGGAAGTGGCAGAGGCAGTCGTGGGGCAGACACTCGTCTACCTCTTGCTCCCTTCCCTGCCTGACTACAGATCATGGTCCCATCTCAAGACTCTATTGGGCACTCTTCCATGAGTCCAGAAGGGCAAAAGATGAGACCCCTCTGTGGGTCAACCAGACTCTCCTTTCTGAGAAACTGGAGCGTGTCCAAAGGAAGGCGACTAAAATGGTGAAGGGCCTGGAAACTATGAATCCCCATGAGGAAAGACTCAGGGATGTGGGGATGTTTAGCCTGGAGAAGAGAAGGTTAAGAGGTAATATGATAGCCCTGTTTAAATACTTGAAGGGATGCTGTATTGAGGGGGGAGCAAGCTTGTTTTCTGCTGCTCCAGAGAACAGGACTGGGAAGAATGGATGCAAGCTACAGGAAAAGAGATTCCAGCTCAACGTTAGGAGGAACTTCCTGACACTAAAGGTTGTTCAACAGTGGAACACAACCCTTCCTCTGAGATTTTGGTTGAGTCTCCCTCCTTGGAAGTCTGGATGGCCATCTGTCGGGGATGCTTTGAGAGTTCCTGCATGGCAGAAAGGGGTTGGACTGGATGGACCTTGTGGTCTCTTCCAACTCTACGATTCTATGATTCTAAGGAGCGAATCTTCCCCCTGTCAAACCTCTGAGAGATCTCCTCTTCCTCAATGCAGCCCTATTGGCTCCGGATGTCTAAAATGGGGGCAGGAAAAGTTCATGAAATGTGACACCTTCAGAGCATCCCTCTGGGGCCAGAATGATGCTCCAGACAGCCCACTGAGGGACCTCAAGGGCATCCTTATGGAAGCCCATGGACTGATGAAGGGAGTGCTCCTTCCAGAAGCACCCAGCCATTTCTCCAGGGTGAGGCATTACAGCACCCATCCCTTCCCTTTTGTTACTGTTAACTGCCCTCAGAGTACCTGGCCAAAGTGGACCTAAGGCAATGTGCCTCATTCTCCTCTCTATGGAAGTCTGTATCCTGAAAACAAGTAGTGCAGGGAGGGGAGAAGTGAAATCCACCAAGACTCGCTTTCCACACACACACACACACATGCAGTCGGTCCTCCTTATCCATAGATTTTTATTTAACATGGATTCAAGAACACACAGCTTGAAAATATTCCACAAAAGTATAAATTTCAAATGGCAAACCTTGATTTTCCATTTTATATAAGGGACACCATTTTGCTCTGCCATTATATCTAATGGGACTTGAGCATCCATTAATTTTGTTATCCACGGGGGAATCCTGGAACCAGACCTCAGTGGATAACAAGGACCCACTTTGTGTGTGTGTATACACTCATCCCTCCATATCTGCAGCTTTGATATTTGTGGATTTGATTATTCGTGGATTTGATTTATATGTTCCCTCTAGGAATCTCTAGGTCCTCCAGTGCAACACTATGGTCAACGTTAATTAACAGTTGCACTGAAAGACCTAGAGATTACTGGAGAGAATACTCTACTAGGCCTTTGTAGCTCCTCCAGTGCAGTTCTATGGTCATTCTCTGTCGGACGTTGACCACAGAGTTGCACTGGAGGACCTAGAGATTCCTAGAGAGGTGTGCTCTCAGGTAAAAACACGATGTTTTTGTCATTTGCGGGTTTTCTGTATTCACAGGGGCCTCTGTGAGTCTGAAAAACTCTTTCCTTACCGGCACAGAGGGATGGGCCTCCATGGAAAGCGCATGATAGGCGACGTCCTCCTCCTTGACGCAGGTTCCTTGCGGCTCCGTAAGTCTGAAATGGGGACAGGAAAAGGCCATTCAGTGTGACCACTCCAGATATCCCTAGCACCACTGACTGTCTAGAAAGCCCACAAGTGGCATCTGCAAAAGCCGTAGCGTGGAGACAGGAAAAGACCTTAGCGCAGAGGAGAGAGATCCGGAAAAATTCCCCAAAGAAACCCCTTGGAAGCTCCACTCAGCCTTTCCCCATTTCCCAAAGGACGATATGAAAACACCAGCAGATCTACCATATAGACTCGACTATAAGTCGACCTCACCTATAAGTCGAGGCCAGGTTTTGGGGCCAAAATGATGGATTTTACTAAAACCAGTGGATACGGTGACGCAGATTAAAGAAGGAAGGAAGTGAGGCAGTAAGAAGTAGAGGCAGAAGGAAGGAAGGAAGGAAGGAAGGGAAAGAGACAGACAGAAGAAAGGAAAAGAGGTAGTAACAAGTTGAAACAGAAAGAAGAAAGGAAGACAAGCCAGCAGGAAGGAAGGAAAGGCGAAAGGAGACAGAAAAAAGGGAGGGAGGTAGTAAGAAGTAGAGACAGAGGGAAGGAAGGAACGGAGGGAGGGAGGGAGGGAGGGAGGGAGGAAGGAAAGAAGGACCAGAGGGAAGGAAGGGAGGGAGGGAGGGAGAGAGGAAGGTCAGAAGGATATGGGGACTTACCTTGGAAGGGGAAGAGACAGGGTATCGTCCTCCTCATCCATTGGTCGTCTGGAGCAAGAAAACCATTTGACCACAGTCTTCTTGGCTCTCTGCAGAGGCAAGAGAGGAATGAGAGTCAGAGAAAGGATGGCTGTCCAGAGCCATGGCCTCAATGGTCACCTCAGGCCTCCCCCTCTGCTTACCCCTCCACACTTTTTGATGGACTTCCACACACTTGGCATTGTGGTGCTGAGAAATTGGGTAGACCCAAGCCAAGTGCCCTCCAAGAACAAGTCTGGTCCGACCAAGGTCCAGAACAGCACTGACCAGTATCCAGCACACTGACCAGTATCCAAAAACGAACTGACCAGTATCCAATGCACTGACCAGTATCCAATGCACTGGCCAGTATCCAACGCACTGACCAGTATCCAACGCACTGACCAATAGCCAATGGCTGCACTGGCTTCAGTTGCATTCTAGAGTGGAGTCCAGGTTCCAGAGCGGATACGGAATGTTTTCAAAGGCAAACAAATGCATCTGGACAAGTGGCCATGGTTGTCATGTGCATCTCTGGGTCTTGCTACTCTTCCTTGAAGGGCAGGCGGAGGGGCTGGTCTATTGAAGGAAATAAACATAGCAGCATGGTGTTTTGAAAGGCTTTGCACTGCCTTGCTTCTTCCTAACTCTTGTCATTGGACCCCCTTCCATCTCCATATGGCCCTTAATAGTTCCTTCCAACTCTAGGATCCTATGTATTCCTGCAGGGCAGGAGGTGGGTTGGACTATATGACCCTCAGTAGTCTGTTGCCAACTAGCACCTGGACCCTTTGGGGATTAGCAAATGAAGCCGCTAGACTGGAACAGCCTGGGGCAGGGGCAGTCCACCAGTCATTGTCAGCAAGTACTCCGGAGGGACCATTGGACCATTGCCCTAGGACAATGGGGGAGCAGGGTTCGAATGCCCCTCTCTTCAGCCAAGGAAGCCCACCGAGTGACTCTTGGAGAGTCACGCTCTCTCAGCTGAGCACAAGCCAAGAGTGTGATGCAGCAGCTTAAAAAGCCAATGAAATCCTAGGCTTCATCTATAGGAGTCTAGTGTCTAGATCAAGGGCAGTAATACTGCCACATTGATACTGCCACACTTGAGCAATAAAAATGAAATGCATAGATATAGGAGTTTTAGTGGACTTCAGGCTGAGCACGAGCCAAGAGTGTGACGCAGCAGCTAAAAAAGCCAAGGCGATCCTAGGCTTCATCAATAAGAGTGCAATGTCTGGACTGAGGGAAGACGTGGTTCTGATTTTGGAATTTTTGAATATATACATAATGAGATTGTCTTGAAGACGGGAATATCTAAACACAAAATTCATAGATGTCATATATAGAGTCTCCTTATTCTCTGAAATTCCTGGGACCAGAAGTGTTTTCCGTATTGGAATATTTGCAGATAGGTAATGAAATATTTTTGGAAGTGGGACACATCTCTAAACCCAAAATTAATTTCTGCTTATTCCCCCAAATTCCTGAGAGCAGAAATAGATTACATTTTGGTATATTTGGAGATATAATATATAATGAGAGATCTTGGAGACGAGGCCCAAATCTAAACTTAGAAATTCATTTATGTTTCTTGGACACCTTACACACTTGGGCTGAAGGTAATTTTATAATTATATAATATATTAATTTTATAATAATAATAATAATAATAATAATAATAATAATTGACTACTAATAATGAATAAATAAATGAATAAATAAATAATTTATTATGGCACATGGCCAGCTTGTAAAAAATACAAACAAAATACTAATTTACAAATATTGCAGGGCATCCGAATATATCATATTCTATCAATAGTACAAGAATGCATTTCTATAAATAACTTAAAACCCTAAATCTTTCAACTACAAGTTTAACAGTAGACTTAAAATAATGGTTTTAGCATATGTAAATTTACAGCGCTTTATAAATAAAGGTTAATAATAATAATAATAATAATAATAAATAAATAACCGTTTAGTAGCTGTAGACCATTTCCAAATAGAAACAAAAGAATCCGTTAATATTAACGGGACCAAACTATCCGGATTGAATAACATTTTTAACCAAAAGTTAAATTTACGAATCCAAACACGAGCCTCGGTTTACATTAGACTAGTTTCTAAATGAAGGATAACTTTGGAATAAGGTCGGAGGATAACTTAAAGTCAATGGAATGCAGTACAGAGTGCTCCCTCAACTATAGAAGTATATTTGTCCAATTACATGTTGGAGAACCAGGGAGTAGTCAATGGAGATCTTCCAGACTCAGACTCTGACTCTCTCTCTCTCTCTGGCTTTGCTTCACGAACGAAGGACTCATCCCGCGCTTTGTACAAGTGCGTTGGTGACTAAAAAGGCCAATCTGGGATAAACAGGTCCGGTTGCAGAAAGCACAGCGGAAAGTCTCCTTGGGTGATGTTTCCAGGTTGCGGTTCTTTCTGCGTTGTCGTTTCTCTTTGAGGCTCGTTTGGTGTGAGCTTTCGAAGAAGACTGCAGCATCATGGATAGTGCGTCTCCATGCCTCCCAATGCGAGGCCAGGGAAGACCATTGTTGGTGATCAATTTGGCCAAGCCTGAGATGTTGTTTCAGGGAGTCCTTGTATCTCTTCTTTGGGGCGCCCCTCTTACGCTGACCCGTGGCGAGTTCACCGTAGAATACTACTTTTGGGAGGCGATGGTCCTTCATCCTAGAAATGTGTCCTGCCCAGCGCAGCTGCGTCCTCAATAGCATGGCCTCAATGCTGGTGATCCCTGCTTGCTCAAGGACAGCAACATTCGTCACATAGTCAGTCCAGTGTATATTTAGAATTGTGCGTAAACAGCGCTGATGAAAGCATCCAAGGAGTTGTAGGTGTTGGCGATAGGTGACCCATGTTTCAGACCCATAGAGGAGAATAGACAGTACAATGGCTCTATACACACTGATTTTTTGTGCTTCGCCTCAAGTGTTTGTTACTCCAGACTCTTTTGTGGAGCCTTCCGAATGCACTATATGCCTTTGCCAGTCTGTGATCGATCTCTTTATCAATCTTGGCGTCTGAGGAGATGATGCTTCCCAGGTAGGTGAACTGCTGGATGGACTTAAGCACAGATGTGCCTACAATGATGTGGGGATGGTAGTGTTCTTCCTGAGGTGTCGGCTGGTAGAGAACTTCTGTTTTCTTCAGACTGACTTCCAGTCCAAAGAGCTCTGCAGCTGTTGCAAAGCAAGATTTAGGCGCTGCAGAGCTGCTTCCGTATGGGCAACGAGGGCAGCATCGTCAGCAAAAAGCAGCTCACGGACTAGATAGTTTAGAGTCTTAGTGCGGACCCTCAGGCGGCTTAAGTTAAACAGGCTACCATCAGTATTGTAGCATATGTAAATGCCATCGTCTTCTTCTTTGAGATCTGCCATAGCCCTTTGGAGCATCATGCTGAAGAAGATTGTAAATAGAGTTGGAGCGAGAACACAACCTTGTTTCACACCATTAGTTATTAGAAAGGGCTCCAAGAGAGCATTGCCATATCTGACTTGACCTTGCTGGCCTTCATGTAGCAGGATGATCATTTTGAGGAATTTGGGGGGGGCATCCTAGTCAGTATGCCACAGACCTTTTCTACTCACAGTGTCGAAGGCTTTGGTGAGGTCGACAAATGTTACATAGAGTCCTTTCTTCTGCTCTCTACATTTCTCTTGCAGTTGTCTAAGGGCAAATACCATGTCTGTAGTGCTCCTATTAGCTCTAAAGCTGCATTGGCTTTCAGGAAGAAGTTCTTCTGCAATAGCAGGGACTAAGCTGTTCAGCAGTATCCTTGCAAGGATTTCCCCCGCAATGGAGAGCAGTGTTATACCTCGATAGTTTGAGCAATCGGATTTTGCTCCTTTTTTCTTGTACAGGGTGATGACGACTGCATCACGGAGATCTGATGGCAGTTCGCCTTTTTCCCAGCAACTCAAGGAGCTCGTGGAGTTTAGCATGGAGTACATGAATTCCATGTTTCCAAGCTTCAGGTGGAATTCCATCAATCCCGGCAGCCTTGCCATTTTTCATCTGCTGTATGGCCTTAACAGTTTCTTCCAAAGTGGGGGCTATGTCCAATTCCTTCTTCATCGGTTGTTGTGTCATATGTTGAATAGCTGAATCTTGGACTACTCGGTTGGCACTAAAGAGGGTTTGGAAATGTTCAGCCCGTCGGTTCAGAATGGAAGCTTTATCTGTGATTAGAGTTTGACCATCTGTACTGTATAGGGAGCTATGTAGGTCCAAACACTGCTTTAAGAGCTTCATAAAATCCTCTGGAATCGCCCCGATCTGCACAACGTTGTGTCTTTTCTGCTAAATTGATCCACCACTTGTTCTGAATGTATCTGAGTTTTTGTTGGAGTTGACTACATGCAAGGCAAAAGGCTGCTTTTTTAACATGGCAGGATGGCTGGGCGAGGTGTGCCTGGTGAGCAGTTCTCTTCTTTGCCAACAGCTCCTGGATCTCTTGGTTGTTTTCATCAAACCAGTCTTGGTTTTTCTTGAGGGAGAATCCTAAGGATTCTTCCGCAAACTGCAGGATGCTGTTTTTGATATGTTGCCAAAGCGCTGTAGGAAAAGAGTCTACAGGATGGTCTTCAAGTTTTGTTTGCAAATTTGCCTGGAAGTTGTCTCTTTTGGCAGCTTGTTGAAGATTGTTGACTTGGAGTCTCATCTTTAGGATGCCACCCCTCTTAGGTTTGAACTTAAAATGAAGATTTAGGCCTGTTACAGACTGCCAAAATAAAGCTGCTTGGGGTCTCTTTTGAGGTATGCTGTTTAAATGATGCATGCACCCTAAGAATCCGGAAGCTGCACCAAAGCTGCACTCCAGTGCTTAGGAATGGAGTGTGGCTTTGGCGCGACCTCCGGACTCTTAGGACCCATGCATCATTTAAATGGCATACCTCCAAAGACACTCGAAGCAGCTTTCTTTTGGCAGTCTGTAACAGGCCTTAGTTTGCATCTTATGAAGCGATGATCTGTTTGACATTCTGCACTGGGCATTACTCAGGTATGACGGACATCGCAAATATTTCTCTGGCGCACTAGGATGTAGTCAGTGAGGTGCCAGTGTTTGGATCGGGGATGCATCAAGGTTGTCTTCAAGCTATCTTTCTGCTGAAAGATGGTGTTTGTAATAGTCAGCTGTTGCTCTGCACAAAACTCTAGCAGGAGGCGTCCATTATCATTACAGTTTCCAACACCATGCTTGTCTAAAACACCTTTCCAGGCTTCGACGTTCTTTCCTACTCTGGCATTGAAGTCACCAAGGATAATGATTTTGTCTTCTGCAGGGACTTTTTGAATAAGGTGGTGTAGGTCTGAGTAGAATTTGTCTTTCTCCGCAGGGTCGGCTTGCATAGTTGGGGCATATATACTGAAGAGAACAACATGTGGGAGGTGTAAGGAGATAATGCGATCAGAGTGTCCTGTTGGCAAGGTTTCGAGTTTGGAGGCAATGGAGTTTTTGATCATGAAGCCTACACCTGAGAGATGTTTTTCAGTTTTGGGTTTGCCAGACCAGTAGAGTGTGTAGCCAGCACCGTGTTCTTTAAGGCTGCCTTCCTCGTGGAGATGGACTTCACTAAGAGCAGCGATGTCGATGTTATGTCACGACAGTTCATGGGCTATTAGAGCAGAACAGCGCTCAGGACGTCCACTGTCTGCAGAATCTTGCATGGCTCTGATGTTCCAGCATGCAAGCGCCAGTCTATTTGCACCTTTGGAGGCTGGTGTGTGCCTTTGTCTCTTTGTCTTTGTTTGACCACATCAGAAGATGCCCGTTGGCCGCGGCTAGCCAACCGGGTTGTTGGGGATGAGCTTTTTTAGGCCACCTTTTCTAGGCCCCTCTCCATATGGAGCAAGCAGTGCTCTCCTTAAAAAAGGCTGCTTGGTCATTCAGGATGCTGCCAAACAAGACTGTCATCCGCGGTCAGTCTCAAGCGACCAAAGTCCTGAACCGCCTGCATGCAGGGTTGGGTCTGCGGCTTCCAGTGCATCTTTACACCTGCCGTTTCGTCCCTCGCCTATCGCTACAGGGCTTTTTCAGAGATTGGATGTATCCTTCGAGCCTGTGCAATGGATTTTTCTGGTGGAGCGCAGCGTGCACAGAACTGGCCTCACCCTTTAAACCAGAGGTTCGTCTGCTGAGGCCTTGACAAGCATGGATGATAGCAGCAAGGTCCTCGGGTCGTAGGTTTGATTAGAGTTTCCTTCTCTTAGATGGTTGACCTTACAGGGTTAGACGAGCACCATCTGCCCGGGTTTGGGATTAGAGTTTTTCTTCTCCTAGGATGGTTGCCATAAGGCTAGAGAGCCCATCCTGCCCTTTGGCGCTCTTGGTCAGACCCTTTGGTTGTGACCTGTCTGGCATGGGAGGCCCTGCTGGTGGCTATTATACCACCGCCAGCATAGCTCACAACATCATTAGAGTGTGCAAGCCTCTCCCCCATGACAAGGGGACATCCAATGGAGACTCAGACTACCACTACTAATAAATACTACCACCACTACTACTACTAATAACAATAACTACTACTACTACTACTAAGGCTGGCTGTGGCCAAGGCACTTCGAGTGCTGGAGAGCAGAGGAAGAGGAGGAGGAGGAGGATTGGAAGTGGCAGAGGCAGTCGTGGGGCAGACACTCGTCTACCTCTTGCTCCCTTCCCTGCCTGACTACAGATCATGGTCCCATCTCAAGACTCTATTGGGCACTCTTCCATGAGTCCAGAAGGGCAAAAGATGAGACCCCTCTGTGGGTCAACCAGACTCTCCTTTCTGAGAAACTGGAGCGTGTCCAAAGGAAGGCGACTAAAATGGTGAAGGGCCTGGAAACTATGAATCCCCATGAGGAAAGACTCAGGGATGTGGGGATGTTTAGCCTGGAGAAGAGAAGGTTAAGAGGTAATATGATAGCCCTGTTTAAATACTTGAAGGGATGCTGTATTGAGGGGGGAGCAAGCTTGTTTTCTGCTGCTCCAGAGAACAGGACTGGGAAGAATGGATGCAAGCTACAGGAAAAGAGATTCCAGCTCAACGTTAGGAGGAACTTCCTGACACTAAAGGTTGTTCAACAGTGGAACACAACCCTTCCTCTGAGATTTTGGTTGAGTCTCCCTCCTTGGAAGTCTGGATGGCCATCTGTCGGGGATGCTTTGAGAGTTCCTGCATGGCAGAAAGGGGTTGGACTGGATGGACCTTGTGGTCTCTTCCAACTCTACGATTCTATGATTCTAAGGAGCGAATCTTCCCCCTGTCAAACCTCTGAGAGATCTCCTCTTCCTCAATGCAGCCCTATTGGCTCCGGATGTCTAAAATGGGGGCAGGAAAAGTTCATGAAATGTGACACCTTCAGAGCATCCCTCTGGGGCCAGAATGATGCTCCAGACAGCCCACTGAGGGACCTCAAGGGCATCCTTATGGAAGCCCATGGACTGATGAAGGGAGTGCTCCTTCCAGAAGCACCCAGCCATTTCTCCAGGGTGAGGCATTACAGCACCCATCCCTTCCCTTTTGTTACTGTTAACTGCCCTCAGAGTACCTGGCCAAAGTGGACCTAAGGCAATGTGCCTCATTCTCCTCTCTATGGAAGTCTGTATCCTGAAAACAAGTAGTGCAGGGAGGGGAGAAGTGAAATCCACCAAGACTCGCTTTCCACACACACACACACACACACATGCAGTCGGTCCTCCTTATCCATAGATTTTTATTTAACATGGATTCAAGAACACACAGCTTGAAAATATTCCACAAAAGTATAAATTTCAAATGGCAAACCTTGATTTTCCATTTTATATAAGGGACACCATTTTGCTCTGCCATTATATCTAATGGGACTTGAGCATCCATTAATTTTGTTATCCACGGGGGAATCCTGGAACCAGACCTCAGTGGATAACAAGGACCCACTTTGTGTGTGTGTATACACTCATCCCTCCATATCTGCAGCTTTGATATTTGTGGATTTGATTATTCGTGGATTTGATTTATATGTTCCCTCTAGGAATATCTAGGTCCTCCAGTGCAACACTATGGTCAACGTTAATTAACAGTTGCACTGAAAGACCTAGAGATTACTGGAGAGAATACTCTACTAGGCCTTTGTAGCTCCTCCAGTGCAGTTCTATGGTCATTCTCTGTCGGACGTTGACCACAGAGTTGCACTGGAGGACCTAGAGATTCCTAGAGAGGTGTGCTCTCAGGTAAAAACACGATGTTTTTGTCATTTGCGGGTTTTCTGTATTCACAGGGGCCTCTGTGAGTCTGAAAAACTCTTTCCTTACCGGCACAGAGGGATGGGCCTCCATGGAAAGCGCATGATAGGCGACGTCCTCCTCCTTGACGCAGGTTCCTTGCGGCTCCGTAAGTCTGAAATGGGGACAGGAAAAGGCCATTCAGTGTGACCACTCCAGATATCCCTAGCACCACTGACTGTCTAGAAAGCCCACAAGTGGCATCTGCAAAAGCCGTAGCGTGGAGACAGGAAAAGACCTTAGCGCAGAGGAGAGAGATCCGGAAAAATTCCCCAAAGAAACCCCTTGGAAGCTCCACTCAGCCTTTCCCCATTTCCCAAAGGACGATATGAAAACACCAGCAGATCTACCATATAGACTCGACTATAAGTCGACCTCACCTATAAGTCGAGGCCAGGTTTTGGGGCCAAAATGATGGATTTTACTAAAACCAGTGGATACGGTGACGCAGATTAAAGAAGGAAGGAAGTGAGGCAGTAAGAAGTAGAGGCAGAAGGAAGGAAGGAAGGAAGGGAAAGAGACAGACAGAAGAAAGGAAAAGAGGTAGTAACAAGTTGAAACAGAAAGAAGAAAGGAAGGCAAGCCAGCAGGAAGGAAGGAAAGGCGAAAGGAGACAGAAAAAAGGGAGGGAGGTAGTAAGAAGTAGAGACAGAGGGAAGGAAGGAACGGAGGGAGGGAGGGAGGGAGGGAGGAAGGAAAGAAGGACCAGAGGGAAGGAAGGGAGGGAGGGAGGGAGAGAGGAAGGTCAGAAGGATATGGGGACTTACCTTGGAAGGGGAAGAGACAGGGTATCGTCCTCCTCATCCATTGGTCGTCTGGAGCAAGAAAACCATTTGACCACAGTCTTCTTGGCTCTCTGCAGAGGCAAGAGAGGAATGAGAGTCAGAGAAAGGATGGCTGTCCAGAGCCATGGCCTCAATGGTCACCTCAGGCCTCCCCCTCTGCTTACCCCTCCACACTTTTTGATGGACTTCCACACACTTGGCATTGTGGTGCTGAGAAATTGGGTAGACCCAAGCCAAGTGCCCTCCAAGAACAAGTCTGGTCCGACCAAGGTCCAGAACAGCACTGACCAGTATCCAGCACACTGACCAGTATCCAAAAACGAACTGACCAGTATCCAATGCACTGACCAGTATCCAATGCACTGGCCAGTATCCAACGCACTGACCAGTATCCAACGCACTGACCAATAGCCAATGGCTGCACTGGCTTCAGTTGCATTCTAGAGTGGAGTCCAGGTTCCAGAGCGGATACGGAATGTTTTCAAAGGCAAACAAATGCATCTGGACAAGTGGCCATGGTTGTCATGTGCATCTCTGGGTCTTGCTACTCTTCCTTGAAGGGCAGGCGGAGGGGCTGGTCTATTGAAGGAAATAAACATAGCAGCATGGTGTTTTGAAAGGCTTTGCACTGCCTTGCTTCTTCCTAACTCTTGTCATTGGACCCCCTTCCATCTCCATATGGCCCTTAATAGTTCCTTCCAACTCTAGGATCCTATGTATTCCTGCAGGGCAGGAGGTGGGTTGGACTATATGACCCTCAGTAGTCTGTTGCCAACTAGCACCTGGACCCTTTGGGGATTAGCAAATGAAGCCGCTAGACTGGAACAGCCTGGGGCAGGGGCAGTCCACCAGTCATTGTCAGCAAGTACTCCGGAGGGACCATTGGACCATTGCACTAGGACAATGGGGGAGCAGGGTTCGAATGCCCCTCTCTTCAGCCAAGGAAGCCCACCGAGTGACTCTTGGAGAGTCACGCTCTCTCAGCTGAGCACAAGCCAAGAGTGTGATGCAGCAGCTTAAAAAGCCAATGAAATCCTAGGCTTCATCTATAGGAGTCTAGTGTCTAGATCAAGGGCAGTAATACTGCCACATTGATACTGCCACACTTGAGCAATAAAAATGAAATGCATAGATATAGGAGTTTTAGTGGACTTCAGGCTGAGCACGAGCCAAGAGTGTGACGCAGCAGCTAAAAAAGCCAAGGCGATCCTAGGCTTCATCAATAAGAGTGCAATGTCTGGACTGAGGGAAGACGTGGTTCTGATTTTGGAATTTTTGAATATATACATAATGAGATTGTCTTGAAGACGGGAAAATCTAAACACAAAATTCATAGATGTCATATATAGAGTCTCCTTATTCTCTGAAATTCCTGGGACCAGAAGTGTTTTCTGTATTGGAATATTTGCAGATAGGTAATGAAATATTTTTGGAAGTGGGACACATCTCTAAACCCAAAATTAATTTCTGCTTATTCCCCCAAATTCCTGAGAGCAGAAATAGATTACATTTTGGTATATTTGGAGATATAATATATAATGAGAGATCTTGGAGACGAGGCCCAAATCTAAACTTAGAAATTCATTTATGTTTCTTGGACACCTTACACACTTGGGCTGAAGGTAATTTTATAATTATATAATATATTAATTTTATAATAATAATAATAATAATAATAATAATTGACTACTAATAATGAATAAATAAATGAATAAATAAATAATTTATTATGGCACATGGCCAGCTTGTAAAAAATACAAACAAAATACTAATTTACAAATATTGCAGGGCATCCGAATATATCATATTCTATCAATAGTACAAGAATGCATTTCTATACATAACTTAAATCCCTAAATCTTTCAACTACAAGTTTAACAGTAGACTTAAAATAATGGCTTTAGCATAATCATTTAGTAGATAAAGACCATTTCCAAATAGAAACAAAAGAATCCGTTAATATTAACGGGACCAAACTATCCGGATTGAATAACATTTTTAACCAGAAGTTAAATTTATGAATCCAAATACGAGCCTCGGTTGACATTAGACCAGTTTCTAAATGAAGGATAACTTTGGAATAAGGTCGGAGGATGACTTAAATTTAATGGAAGCAGTATAGAGTCCTCCCTCAACTATAGAAGTATATTTGTCCAATTACATGTTGGAGAACCAGGGAGTAGTCAATGGAGATCTTCCAGACTCAGACTACTACTACTAATAAATACTACCACCACCACTACTACTAATAACAATAAATACTGATACTACTACTAAGGCTGGCTGTGGCCAAGGCACTTCGAGTGCTGGAGAGCGGAGGAAGAGGAGGAGGAGGAGGATTGGAAGTTGCAGAGGCAGTCGTGGGGCAGACACCCATCCTCCTCTTGCTCCCAGACGCTTGCCTGGGTCTTCTCCTCTGCCATGCCCATTGGACCCCTTGGCACCAGGGCCTGGCATGGGTACGAAGGGAGGAGACGGAGCAGAAGGGGAAGAGGCACAGGAACCCCTGCTGCCCAGGGAAGGGAGCGCCTGCCATTGGGGCCTCAGCGGTCAGGGAGGATGGGGCTGGAAGGGAGGCATTCGAGGTGACCCAGAAGAAACTGGGTCCAGCAGTGATTCATTTTAGTATTAGTATTCATTACTATTGTTATGAAGCTAGTATTGGTAGTAGTAAAGTGGACCCTTGTTATACGCTGGGGTTTGGTTCCAAGATCCCCCCGTGGATAACGGAATCCGTGGATGCTCAAGTCCCATTAAATATAATGGCAGAGCAAAATGGTGTCCCTTATATAAAAAGGGAAAAATCAAGGTTTGATATTAGAGATTAATACTTTTCTTTGAACATTTTCAAACCATGGATGCTTGAATCCGTGTATAAGGGCCAACTGTATTAGTATTTATTGTTATTAGTAGTAACATTTTATTAGTAGTATCAGTATTTATTGTTATTAGTAGTAATCATTTATTAGTAGTATATTATTATCATTATAAATTTTATTATTATATTATTATTATATTATTATTATATTATTAATTTATTATTATTAAGCTATTATTAGTATTAGTATTTATTATTAGCAGTAGTAATATTTTATTATTATTAATCTTTTATTATTATTATTACTATTATTAATCATAATTATTACTAATGTCTATTGTGCACAAAGATCAAAGAGGTTTCATCCCTAAAAGGAAGCTGAAAGACATCAGACACATCCTGAATTTAATGGACTATCATGAACTACCGAATGAAAGAAAACTGACTAACAAAATAATAATAATAATAATAATAATAATAACTAATACTAAAATGGATCACTGCCGGCCCCAGATTCCTCTGGGTCTCCTCAAATGCCTCCCTTCCAGCCCCATCCTCATTGACCATTGAGGCCCCAATGGTAGGCACCCCCTTCCCTGAGCAGCAGGGGCTCCTGTGCCTCTTCCCCTTCCGCTCCGTCTCCTCCCTGCGTACCCATGCCAGCCCCTGGTCCCAAGGGGTCCGATGGGCAAGGAAGAGGAGAAAACCCAGGCAAGCATCTGGGAGCAAGAGGTGGAAGGGTGTCTGCCCCATGAATGCCTCCTCCTTTGCTCTCCAGCACCAGAAGGGCCTTGGCTTTCTGAGACTCTCTGTAGGTCAGCCTGATGATTCTAGTAGTAGTGTAGTAGTAGTAGGGAAATAACGTTGTCCCCTGAGATGGGAGCATTGCTGGGCTGCCATCCTCTTTGCCCCGTGAATGGTCCTAGGAGAAGCGTCCACTGAAGCTCAAGAGATAACTGGGAGGTACATTCAGGTGGCTTCTGATGGCTTCTTTTGGAGGCTTCTCCTCCTTCCGTCCCCATGCCAGTCCCTGGTGCCAAGGGGTCCGATGGGCAGGGAAGAGGAAAATTTGCCCCGGTGAATTGTTCTAGGAGAAGCCTCCACTGATCCTCCAGAGATTCCTAAGAGGCACCTCTTCCCTCGGCCAGGCATTCAGGCTTATACAGCCCATGTCTCTTCCCTGCGGGAGCGCTGTCTTCATATGCCTGGAAAAGAAGAGAAAACAGAGATGTTTTTGACTTCCCCTTTGAAGCCCATGGGTTGTAATATCCCACATGGACATTCATACAGACTTCCTCTATAGTTTACCCCAGTAAAGCTGTGAACAATCCCATTCTCCCTTTCTTTTGGGGTGGAGGGATCACTGCAGCTCAGTGGTTGGGGAAGGGGGAAAGGCACTCTCCCCCAGAGAGAGACAGAGGGAACCAATACTCACCCCGACGGGTGACATCAAGCAAGACCTCAATGTCGGGCATGTACCTCTCCAACAGCAGATTGATGATGTGACTTAATTCCCTGCAGAGAAGAGGGAGCAAATATCACCTCACTAAGTCAACAGAAAACCCTGTTTGCTCAGTAGAGAGATTTGCATTCCTCCATCTGGCCACATCCAGCAGACTAGAAACCCCCATTGACCATTACTCCCCCAGCCTCTACTTGTAACACAACTTACTCTTCGAACGTCTTGTGGGTCTCATCATGGAGACTGGATGCACGCATGATATAAAACAAGGTGTTCGAGAGGATGGGTATCCACGGCTCCAGCATCTCATCATACACAATGTCATTTGCAATTAACCCAAGGGCTTTGATTGCCCTCACCTGAGTTGAGAAGATTCTGGTCTCAATAAGAGGACAACACTTGCAAACATTAAGGAAAGAGATCAAGGGTCACCCGGTCCTCCTCCCCAACTCCCAAAGACAAGGCGCAGATGGGAAGCCTTTGAATTTGCTCCGTGTGGAGCAGCCATGGGAGGGTCAACAGGAAAAACCCCTTCTGGGTGATGTCCTTACCTTCCTCCCAAAGTAATCCTTATTCCAAGAGGAGTCATTCACATCAGCTAAGAGGTATAACAGTGCATGGTCTAGGTCGCATTTGGATGAAGTCAGGACGCTGTACTTATAACAGTGGCTGTCAAGAGAAACAGGGAAGGAGTGGTAAGTCGCATGCTTACTGGACTTCCAGCCCCAGAGAGGGAAAATAGGCTCAGGGCCCCAGGGATGCGTGGGAGAATAGCAGGCAATCTGCCTACCTTTCGGATGACTCTAAATAGTGATCCAAGATTAATTCTAAATTATTCTCTGCTCCATTGCCTGCAACGATCTTGGCAATTGAAGGATCCAGATTGCAGAACATGCAAGGTTTATGAAGAGCCTTCTTTCCCTGGGGGGGAGGAGAGGGGGGAAATTAGGTAATTGCCACCTTCTAAGGCTCCATTCGCAAGCTTGAAAAGTAGGACGTGTCCTGGAAGGTGTCATGGCCACCCCGCTCAATGGGCCTCTTTGTCACACTCATAACAGAAGACCTTATGGGATTCCTCCTGGTCAGGAGGTGGAAACATCCTGGAAAAGGAGGAGGTCAGGATCTTTCCGTGCCTGACCACAGATCATGGTCCCTTCTCAAGACTCTATTGGGCACACTTCCATGGGTCCAGAAGGGCAAAAGATGAGGCCCCTCTGTGGGTCAACCAGACTCTCCTTTCTGAGAAACTGGAGCATGTCCAAAGGAAGGCGACTAAAATGGTGAAGGGCCTGGAAACTATGAATCCCTATGAGGAAAGACTCAGAGATGTGGGGATGTTTAGCCTGGAGAAGAGAAGGTTAAGAGGTAATATGATAGCCCTGTTTAAATACTTGAAGGGATGCTGTATTGAGGGGGGAGCAAGCTTGTTTTCTGCTGCTCCAGAGAACAGGACTGGGAAGAATGGATGCAAGCTACAGGAAAAGAGATTCCAGCTCAACGTTAGGAGGAACTTCCTGACACTAAAGGTTGTTCAACAGTGGAACACAACCCTTCCTCTGAGATTTTGGTTGAGTCTCCCTCCTTGGAAGTCTGGATGGCCATCTGTCGGGGATGCTTTGAGAGTTCCTGCATGGCAGAAAGGGGTTGGACTGGATGGACCTTGTGGCCTCTTCCAACTCTACGATTCTATGATTCTAAGGAGCGAATCTTCCCCCTGTCAAACCTCTGAGAGATCTCCTCTTCCTCAATGCAGCCCTATTGGCTCCGGATGTCTAAAATGGGGGCAGGAAAAGTTCATGAAATGTGACACCTTCAGAGCATCCCTCTGGGGCCAGAATGATGCTCCAGACAGCCCACTGAGGGACCTCAAGGGCATCCTTATGGAAGCCCATGGACTGATGAAGGGAGTGCTCCTTCTAGAAGCACCCAGTCATTTCTCCAGGGTGAGGCATTACAGCACCCATCCCTTCCCTTTTGTTACTGTTAACTGCCCTCAGAGTACCTGGCCAAAGTGGACCTAAGGCAATGTGCCTCATTCTCCTCTCTATGGAAGTCTGTATCCTGAAAACAAGTAGTGCAGGGAGGGGAGAAGTGAAATCCACCAAGACTCGCTTTACACACACACACACACACACACACACACACATGCAGTCGGTCCTCCTTATCCATAGATTTTTATTTAACATGGATTCAAGAACACACAGCTTGAAAATATTCCACAAAAGTATAAATTTCAAATGGCAAACCTTGATTTTCCATTTTATATAAGGGACACCATTTTGCTCTGCCATTATATCTAATGGGACTTGAGCATCCATTAATTTTGTTATCCACGGGGGAATCCTGGAACCAGACCTCAGTGGATAACAAGGACCCACTTTGTGTGTGTGTATACACTCATCCCTCCACATCTGCAGCTTTGATATTTGTGGATTTGATTATTCGTGGATTTGATTTATATGTTCCCTCTAGGAATATCTAGGTCCTCCAGTGCAACTCTATGGTCAGCTTTAATTAACAGTTGCACTGAAAGACCTAGAGATTACTGGAGAGAATACTCTACTAGGCCTTTGTATCTCCTCCAGTGCAGTTCTATGGTCATTCTCTGTCGGACGTTGACCACAGAGTTGCACTGGAGGACCTGGAGATTCCTAGAGAGGTGTCCTCTCAGGTATAAACACGATGTTTTTGTTATTTGCGGTTTTTCTGTATTCACAGGGGCCTCTGTGAGTCTGAAAAACTCTTTCCTTAACCGGCACAGAGGGATGGGCCTCCATGGAAAGCGCATGATAGGCGACGTCCTCCTCCTTGACGCAGGTTCCTTGCGGCTCCGTAAGTCTGAAATGGGGACAGGAAAAGGCCATTCAGTGTGACCACTCCAGATATCCCTAGCACCACTGACTGTCTAGAAAGCCCACAAGTGGCATCTGCAAAAGCCGTAGCGTGGAGACAGGAAAAGACCTTAGCGCAGAGGAGAGAGATCTGGAAAAATTCCCCAAAGAAACCCCTTGGAAGCTCCACTCAGCCTTTCCCCATTTCCCAAAGGACGATATGAAAACACCAGCAGATCTACCATATAGACTCGACTATAAGTCGACCTCACCTATAAATCGAGGCCAGGTTTTGGGGCCAAAATGATGGATTTTACTAAAACCAGTGGATACGGTGACGCAGATTAAAGAAGGAAGGAAGTGAGGCAGTAAGAAGTAGAGGCAGAAGGAACACACTGACCAGTATCCAACGCACTGACCGGTATCCAATGCACTGACCAGTATCCAATGCACTGACCAGTATCCAATGCACTGACCAGTATCCAACGCACTGACCAGTATCCAACTCACTGACCAGTATCCAACGCACTGAGCAGTCAATAATATGCAGATTAAAGAAGGAAGGAAATGAGGCAGTAAGAAGTAGAGGCAGAAGGAAGGAAGGAAGGAAGGAAGGAAGGAAGGGAAAGAGACAGACAGAAGAAAGGAAAAGAAGTAGTAACAAGTTGAAACAGAAAGAAGGAAGGAAGGCAAACCAGAAGGAAGGAAGGAAAGGTGAAAGGAGACAGAAAAAAGGGAGGGCGGTAGTAAGAAGTAGAGACAGAGGGAAGGAAGGAACGGAGGGAGGGAGGAAGGAAGGAAAGAAGGAACAGAGGGAAGGAAGGGAGGGAGGGAGGGAGAGAGGAAGGACGGAAGGATATGGGGACTTACCTTGGAAGGGGAAGAGACAGGGTATCGTCCTCCTCATCCATTGGTCGTATGGAGCAAGAAAACCATTTGACCACAGTCTTCTTGGCTCTCTGCAGAGGCAAGAGAGGAATGAGAGTCAGAGAAAGGATGGCTGTCCAGAGCCATGGCCTCAATGGTCACCTCAGGCCTCCCGATTCTCTTTAGAGAAAGTATTCTCTAAATTACCAAGAACTCTTCTGACTAGATTAAGATGACTACCCACAACGGATATCCCGACTATCCTAACTACACTGTTTTTAAAAACTGAATTGCTTATAACTGTTTTCATAACTGTTTTTTAATATTGTATCTGACATGTGTCATATAGTTTTATCATACGTACACCACTTTGATCTGGAGGAAAAAGCGGTATATAAATAAAAGCTTTATTATTATTATTTTATTATAACCAGTGGGTTTCTATGGCCGAGCTGGAATTCGAACCCTGGTCTCCCAGTGTCCAATGCCAAACCGCTACGCCACGCTGGTCCTGCACTCTGTAAAAAGATCACTGGGCAATTCTACCTGTTCTCTTGATGGCCACCCTTGGAAACAGAGGGACAGGATGAGGCAGGAAACTAGTTCTCCCATTCTCAAGTTCTCCTTCCGTTTCATTCTTCTTTACTTTTCACCTTGAAAAAGAGAGTGAAGGGAAACAGAGGGGGGAAATAACCCAGTCTCATCCAATTGCAGCTCATCCAATTGCAGTCCTATGAAGGCAACGGCTGTTTCTCTTGCAAGGGAGAACAGTTAGCTTCGGAGACATTAATTTCCCATGATTGCGTCTCACACAAGGGGCTGGTGTTTGCTAAGAAGGGAACGCGGTAAGGGAAAGCCACTTTGTCTGGCCGCTTTATAGATAAGTGCCGCTCGGTATAGAAATTACCGCTGTGGGGGGAATATATATAAGAAGAGCTCTTGGTGGCAGAGTTCGAGAGAGCAGCCGAGCAAAAGAGGAGGATTAAGCCATTGATATGGCCTTCAGAACTCAGCAAGGAGACGGAAATGTCACAGAGCCACATTGCTGGGCATGGCGCATAGCAGGGTCCTCTTTGGGAAGGCGGAATGACCGAGTTCAAATCTCACCTTTGCACTGAACTCGCTATTTATCGGTGGCCAAAAAGATGCATCACCACCTTTTGAGCCTTTTTGCAGAGAGGTTTCTCTTGCGACGAATTAGTGAAAAACAGCAGCAGATGAGGAAGATGAAAGTGTGCCTTTGTACGAGAGAGGAGCATGGAACCATGAAAAATCATTTTACTTGGAAAAGAGTGTAAATTCCAAAAAGCAAACCTTGGTTTTGCCATTTTATCTAAGTGACCCCATTGTACTATGCCATTATATTTAATGCGACTTGAGCTTCCAAGGATTTTGGTATACATGGGGAGTCCTGGAACCAAACCCCAGCGGATACCAAGGGGCCACTGTATTTTTCACCATAAACGCGACCTGCAACAAAATGTAGCCCTGCGTCCTGTTTAATGTCTCCACCAGCCAGCCATGCCTTATTTTATGATGCTCCGTTCTGTAATAGTACCTTCTGATTCAGGATATTGAGAAACTGGAGTGTATCCAAAGGAGGGCGACTAAAATGGTGAAGGGTTTGGAAGCCATGAAGCCCTATGAGGAACGGCTTAGGGAGCTGGTGATGGTTAGCCCGGAGAAGAGAAGGTTAAGAGGTGATATGATAGCCCTGTTTAAATATTTGAAGGGAAGCAAACTTGTTTTCTGCTGCTCCAGAGACTAGAATGCGGAGCAATGGTTGCAAACTGCAGGAAAAGAGATTCCACCTCAACATTAGGAAGAACTTACTGATAGTAAGAGCTGTTCGACAGTGGAATACGCTCCTTTGAAATGAAATTTATGGGGCTGTCATAAGTCGAGACGCAACGTGAAGGCACATGCACACAACCTTCATGTTGCACTGAGATATAATGGGGACATGTCCTTATTTAAATGTTTAAAGTCTTAGGAATTTGGGGTAAAGTTCCAGGAAAAACTGCGGCATACAGCCAATTATTTATTATTATTAACCTTTATTTATAAAGTGCTGTAAATGGCTTGTCTTCTTCCAGGCAGGCCTCTTGGAGCTAGGGTTGCCATAAGTCAGGACCTCCAAACTGGGACAAATGTAGGACAACATTTTTCAAATGTAGGACACATTTTTTTAAAATGGAGGACATGCGAAAAAATTTGATGATTTTTTAAAAATGTTAATATAAATGTGTTTCTTCGGCATGATCAAAACGGAGGACATTTGGGCATTATTCCTAGACAGATGGCAGAAATGTACATCCCTTTCTGGCCAACCCCCCCTCCCCACATTCCAAACAACACATTTGGGCATTGAACATCTTGCTTTTTTAAGAGGTTTATTGCATAACCAAACTCTTTGGGTTTCACACTGAACATGGGTTCACATGGCTATGCATATTGAATATGTCAAGGTGGTTTAACAAGAAGTGGATTTGCCCTCGGATTCAGAAGTGTGTACTTGGTCAAGGGACTTTGGTTTTTCTTCACTGCGCATGAGTTTGCATGAGAGTCAGTGCATGCCTCAGAAATTGACTGATATCATCACCACCACCATCATCATCACCACTATCCAAGGCAGACTTTTTGGCATTAAAAGCTCCAAAGATACACAGAAAGCACACTTTGGAAAGTCACACTGTCTTGCCTTCAGAAAGAGTGAGTGCACGCCTCAGAAACTGACTGATATCGTCATCATCATCATCATCATCACCACTATTATTGTTAAAGCTGACCTGTACAAATGGAATGGAAATCCTTCTCCTCCTCCTCCTCCTGCTACTCTTCTTCTTCCTCCTCTTCCTCCTCCTCCTCTTCATCCTCCTGCTACTCTCCTTCTTCCTCCTTCCTCCTCCTCCTCCTCCTCCTCCTCTTCCTCCCTCCTCCTTTGCCTTCCTCCTTCCTCCTCCTCCTCCTCCTCCTTGGGCCCGGCCCGGCCCACATGGGGACCGGAGGAGGAGTTCCTCCTCTTGAGGCTGGCTGGCCAATGGGGGCAGACTGGAGCTGCAACAGCCCACCCCCTGCCAGCAGCCATTGGCCAGCCAGCCCCAGGAGGAGAAACGCCTCCTATTTAGCCCTGAGTGCGGCCCTGCAGGCACACGCAGGGCTACAGGAAGCCGCCGACCTGCGCGAAAGGCCTTGGTGGCGGCGGCAGCCTCAGCATTGGCGCCCTGTGCATTGCATGTGCTGTGTGCAGCGCAGTGCAGCGCAAAGGCCGCAGGAGCGGCTGCGCGCAAAGGGGAAGGGCCATCACAGGTGCCGCTGGCGCCAGCGGGACTCGGCAGGCCCCTGCAGAGGAGGAGGCGGACGCAGAGGTGGGTGGCCAGCTGGCTGCATGAGGCCGCGGCCACAAAGAAGGTGTGCATGGCGGCGGAGGTGGCCATGGGCGGGGTAGTCCTGCCTGCAGGCGGGATATGGCATCCCTACTTGGAGCTAACCTGCCTCTCTCTCCCTCAAGATGGAGGATGAAGGGAGGGCTTGTCTTCTTCCAGGGAGGCCTGGTGGAGCTAGCCTGCCTCTCTCTCCCTCAAGATGGTGCCTGAAGGGAGGGCTTGTCTTCTTCCAGGGAGGCCTGGTGGAGCTAGCCTGCCTCTCTCTCCCTCAAGATGGTGCCTGAAGGGAGGGCTTGTCTTCTTCCAGGGAGGCCTGGTGGAGCTAGCCTGCCTCTCTCTCCCTCAAGATGGTGGCTGAAGGGAGGGCTTGTCTTCTTCCAGGGAGGCCTGGTGGAGCTAGCCTGCCTCTCTCTCCCTGGTTGTAACGGCAAAAGTCTTGTTTATTCCTCAAAAGTCCTGGCATGATTTTTTCCTCCGTTGCTTGCTCCACTTAAAATGCAAACTCCCCAAGAAGTGACCTCAGTACAGTGGTACCCCGGGTTACGAAAATAATTCGTTCCGCCGCCGCTTTCGTAACCCGAAAGGCTTCGTAAGCCGAAAAGCCCATAGGCGCTAATGGGGAAAAGCCGCGATTTGGTGCGAAATAGCGCCGAAAAGCACCAAAAGTTTTTTCGTAACCCGAAAAAACATTCGTAACGCGGAACAGTTTTTTTAAATAGATTTTTTTCGTAACCCGGAAATTTCGTAAGGCGGCGCATTCGTATCCCGGGGTATCACTGTACAGGCAATAAAACTCTTTTTATGGGATTCATAAAACATATTACAAGGAAGAGGTGGCTGTTGATATGGCAAATGAGGTTAATGGTGGGTGCTGCTTCTGATGTATTTCCAACCTTTATAGATATCTTTAAGGAGGGAAGGCATTCTCAAAGAGACCTATGAGGACCCCAGGAATTTCATAGTTTTCTTAGGCAAGGAATTCTCAGAGCTTTGGCAGCAAAGTGGGAAAGAAGGAGGGGAGAGAAACTGGGGTATGTCAAAAGCAGCTGAAAAAGTGGAATGACAGAGGATTAACTTGGACAGCCCTTGCCAAATCAGTGCAGTTGGAGGGTAGAATCAAAAGCCCCATACAGACAGGCCAAAATAAAGCTGTTTTGGGTCACTTTGGAGGTATGCTGTTTAAATGATGCATGTGTTCTAAGAGTCCGGAAGCTACACCAAAGCTGCACTCCATTCCTTAGGACTGGAACATGGCTTTGGTGTGGTTTCTGGACTCTTAGGACGCATGCATCATGTAAACAGCATACCTCCAAAGTGACCCGAAGCAGCTTTATTTTGGCCTGTCTGTATAGAGCCATAGAATCATAGAAAAATAGAGTCAGAAGAGACCACAAGGGCCATCCAGTTCAACCCTTGCCATGCACTTCCCTCAACCAGAGCAAGAAGAAATATCCGCACATCTGGAGCCTCTAAGTATCCTCAGAGCAAAGGTGGCATTCCCACTGGCCTAAAACGTGGATTAGGATGCGAATTAAGGGGGCATCGTTCCCATTTAACCCCGAATCCGATCCGCATTGCCCAGGAATCGTTCCCATTCAGTTTCTAATCTGATTCGGATTTTATTGTATAATCCGGATTATATGCCTATAAACTGGTTTAAAAAAACAGTAGGTTTTAACGCGGATTATTTTTGCTCCCGGGGTCCGATTCGCTGTATCCGAATGGGAACGAAAGGGTGTCTGATTCGGGAACCTGGAGATGGGATGAGCAGCGCTCAAGGGGCTGGCCTGAGGGTGTCACCCTCTTTGTCCTCTTTCTGCATCGCCAGCACCATTTTCTTCAATTTGCATAGACTTTCCCCCAGTGGATTGCAACCTCTCCTCTGCTCCTCATTCATAGACTGATGTGTGAGGAGACCCATTGAACACCATTTTAAACTATTATTTTTTTCTTTTTTCACCTCTGCCTGAGCGCTTGTGCAGCAGATGGGCTTTGCAGTACATCCCTGTTTGATCACATCCCCAGACAGCCCAGGGAGCAATGGGGGAGGCAAAAGAATTTGGGGGAATAGAGGCTCCTTTTCTCTTTCCCAGAGGAACTATGGGAAGACACAGGAGAGCCTGGACGCCCAGGGATCTGAGGGGGGGATCGAGCCTTCTCACTTTCCCATAGGGAATCTGGGGAGACACAGGAGAGCCTGGACGCTCAGGGATCTGAGGGAGGATAGAGCCTTCTCTTCTCTCTTTCCCAAAGTGAATCTGGGGAGACACAGAAGAGCTTGGATGCCCAGGGATCTGAGGGGGGATCGAGCCTTCTCTTCTCTCTTTCCCAGAGGAACTATGGGAAGACACAGGAGAGATTGGACGCCCAGGGATCTGAGGGGGGGATCGAGCCTTCTCACTTTCCCATAGGGAATCTGGGGAGACACAGGAGAGCCTGGACGCTCAGGGATCTGAGGGAGGATAGAGCCTTCTCTTCTCTCTTTCCCAAAGTGAATCTGGGGAGACACAGAAGAGCTTGGATGCCCAGGGATCTGAGGGGGGATCGAGCCTTCTCTTCTCTCTTTCCCAGAGGAACTATGGGAAGACACAGGAGAGATTGGACGCCCAGGGATCTGAGGGGGGGATCGAGCCTTCTCACTTTCCCATAGGGAATCTGGGGAGACACAGGAGAGCCTGGACGCCCAGGGATCTGAGGGAGGATAGAGCCTTCTCTTCTCTCTTTCCCAAAGTGAATCTGGGGAGACACAGAAGAGCTTGGATGCCCAGGGATCTGAGGGGGGATCGAGCCTTCTCTTCTCTCTTTCCCAGAGGAACTATGGGAAGACACAGGAGAGATTGGACGCCCAGGGATCTGAGGGAGGGGATCGAACCTTCTCTTCTCTCTTCCCCAAAGAGTCTCTCCCCACTGAAGCCCACTGCCTTCTCCTCCTTGACCCGATTTGCCAAGCCTGAGCTTTGGATGCAGGGTCTCTACCCACTGAACCCCACTGCCTTCTCCTCCTTGATCCAGTTTTTCAGCCCTGGGCTTTGGCTGCAGAGTCTCTACCCACTGAACTCCACTGCCTTCTCCTCCTTGACACACACACGCACGCACACTAAATAGATAGATAATACACACACACACACACACACACACATGTTTATATATGGATACTCACACACATGCATATATATATATATAAACGCACACAAACATAGGTATATACACACATACATATTTGTGAGTGTGTGTTTGTACGCACATATATATACACATATGAATGTATATTTGTGTGTGTGTATATATATATATATATATATATCTAAAGTAAATTATAAAGTAGCAACTTTTTTAATTTACGAAATAAAACTCATCTGTAGTTCCAAACCCACTGTAGAAATAATACAGTTTGAGACCCCTTAACTTTCCCTGGCTCAGTACTAAGGAATTATGGGAACTGTTGTGTTTGTGAGACATTTATTATCCTCCTCTGCCAGAGAGTGCTGGTGCCATAATAAACTACGATTCCCAGGATTCCCTAGCACTGAGTTACGGCAGTTAATATGGGGAGACACAGAAGAGCAAGGGGTTTAGGACGAATAGAGGCTCCTTCTAGTCTGGGGAGACACAACAGAAGAGTGTCGGATGCAGCCGATTTTCATTGGTTGCCCCCCCAAAAAACAATAGCCCCAAGACTTATGATGTCTGAAGCCTAAGCGCTTGATTGACAGCTTGCAGACACAAATGGGAATGGGGAGCAAATTAATCCGCTTTAAAATACAGCAATGTAAAATAAATGGGAACGAAAACAGGGTCTAAATGAATCGAGGTAATTTGCCCCTTTTCGTAATGGAAACGATGGAAAAAATTTGAATTATTCCCGGAACATAATCCGAATCAGAATCGCGCCAATATAATCCATTTTATCTGCCAAGTGGGAATGCCCCCTCTGTTGCAACCTGGCACCAAAAGCCTCTGTTTCTTCAGCCCTCTTTCACCTCTCAGTGTTGACGCTGTGAAAAAACTGCCAGACAGCAAACAAGGAGAAAAAGTTGGGGACTGGCTGGAGATAAAAAGCTTTTGTAACAAGGAACTTCTTTGTTAGAGTTATTGTTAACAGAGGCATGCCTGTAATTTCATTGCTCTTACCTCTACCTCCTAATTGATTCTCAGTAGACTTTTTCCCACTCAAACACACATCCTGCCATAAATTCTCAGACCAAGCAATCCCACAGAGAAATATTTTTGTTTCTTTTCCTTTTAAACTCAAAGTGTACATCCCATTTGCTGATATTGCTTATATTGGAATGAGAATCATAACATGCTCCAGATGTTGTTACACTGCAGCTCCCAGCATTTTACACCATTAGCTGGCTAAAGGCTCTGGAAAATGCAGTCCAGCAACATATATACAGATCTATATGATTCCCACCCCTGATTTATATAGCTATACATGTGCACACCATTGACATTATTTAAAACAAGGGACTTTCAAAAATTGTCTCCAAACTTCAAAGTTCAAACTTTAAACTTGACAGGAGGATGTGAATACATTTGGTGGCTATAATGCTGAATAAGTACAGGGGGGTGAAAAAAGGAGGAAGCACTATGCACAGAATTGCAACAGAAGGACACTGTTGCAGACATAGCGTCTAACCCAGTTTCCAACATCTAAGAACCACTTCACGCCCTACACTGCACTTGGCTTGCCCTAGTATTTTGCTGGTGTTTTTATTGTAGTAACCATGTGAGTGGCAGTCATGCATCCTGAAACATGCTGGGGTTCATGGCCAACTGTAGCCTCATATTGCATGATGTTTAGGGATGTGTGCTGCATGCAAAGATACACAAAAAAAAAAAAAAAAACACCTATTAGGCTTTCAGAACACTTGCCTTTTTTCCATGTTGGAGAAGTAAAGCATGGTAACATTATAATGCTAGAATTTCTGTGATGTGAGGAATGACAGGAAAATGGAGATTAAGGGAGCAATTAACCAGCTAAATTGGGAAAGATTATCCTGTCATTTGTTCTTTTGTGTATACACATTCATAACTGAATATTAAAGTTACGATTGTCCATGCCATAGTATTTCCCATTTCTAGGTACATTTCGTCCTTTGTTTATGTGGGGTATCCATTCCGGACTCCCCCGCATAAAACAAATACTGCCTAGGCTCATTTAAATGAATGGGGCTTGCGCATGTGGCGGTGTGGTAGTGTGGGGACACGCACTCCATTCATCCCTATGGGACATGCCACCCCTTCCTCTCTGTGTGGCTTTCAGCGTATGCTGGGAGCCACATATGACACGGGCGCTCTGTATATGTGTGAAAGCTGGACAGTGAAGAAAGCTGATAGGAAGAGAATCAACTCATTTAAAATGTAGTGCTGGAGAAGAACTCTACAGAGACCCTGGACTGCTAAAAAGACAAACAAATGGGTTTGGGAATAAATAAGACCAGAACTATGGCTAGAAGCCAAGACTCTAAACTAGGAGTGTCATACTGTGGTCAGACAAGACTCACTAGAAAAGATGATAATTCTTGGCAAGATGGAAGGTAGCAGGAAAAGAGGGAGACCACAGTACCAGTGGAAACACTCAAGGAAGCCTGCGTTTCCTAGGTTGGACGATAGGGTGACTTGAAGGTCTTTATCAAAATCAGCTTGACAGCAGTTTAAAACAACAACAACAACAACAACATATGCATACAGGAGTTGATGGTGTCTATGGTGCTTTGCTTTTTTGCATCTATGTTTATTATGTATTGTTTGATCTTATTTCTGGTCTGTTGACTGCAGTAAATAAATGGATGGAAAACTCTCTGAAGATGCCAGTCACAGATGCTGGTGAAACTTCAGGAATAAACTCTTCTGGAACATGGCCACAGAGCCTGAAAAACCAAAAAACTATGGATGGAAAACTACTTGTCACTTCTTCCAGCTCTAAAGATTAAAAATGAGTGCCTCTAAGCACTCATTTATAAGGAGAAAGGCAGGATATAAATCAAATAAATAGAAATAGAGAAAAAAGAAGATAAGGTGTATTGATGGCATTGTGGTGTTGATGCCCCATAAAATTATTTTTATTGAAAAAATTATTATGTTATTGAAAAATGGTGGCTTCACACCAAATACCTCACATGGATGCATATAGGCTTATGAGGGAGTCCACTTGCTTACAGGGCATAGATTTTTTGTTTCATTTGCTTTTATTGAATTGAATTTACAGTATTTATTTTTTCAAGATAGCAGTGTACAACAGCATATTGCAATATAAAAACCATAACAGAACAGATCAAAACTAAAGGATGCAAAACTGGCCCCCAATTATTGTACAGCAGGGTCGAGAAAACAGGTTTGTCCAGGAATTAACGGAGTTGTGTCAGTTTGTAAAGTATATTTGCAGAAGATGGTGTGTGAATCGTAACTTTAAGTTGATGTGGATGGTCATTTACATGTTCAATAAAAAGTATCCAGTCCTCTTGAAACATGTCTTATCTGGTTTGTCCATTACAAAACTTCATTGTACTAGCAAGTTTTCCCATCAACCACATGTTCCAAACTTTCTCCCACCAATGATCAATAGTTAAATTTCCATGTTTACAAGATTTGGCCACCAGTATTGGCACAGCCGTAATAAAGAAACCAATCAATTTTCTGTGTTTTAAGATTAACATTACTATTAACAAATACTGACAGTAAAATTAAAGCAAAACAAAAGTATACAGTTTGCCGGGTTTATTGGTATAGATTATTTTGGTGGGGAAAGTAGTGGCTCAAGTCTAGTCTCCTCAATCTGTCATTCCATAAATTTTACAGGAAAGAATATTAGTATACTGACCACCTGTAAGAGAAATATGAACAAACAGGAGCCAAAGAAAGATATTTGGTAAAGGAAGATAGGCACACCAGAATCAATACAGCCTACTGGGCAATGACATTGAGAACCTCTGCCATGACTGAGTTGCATTTGGGGGCTGGCTGAGCATAGTCCATTTATTGCATTTGCACTCAATGTATGCTTTTTGGTGGAAGAAGGTGCAGCAAGATGCTCTACATCCAGTTAATCAGTGTACTAAATGATGTGTCTTCCACCCAGTTTGATATTTTGCCCTGTCTACATGGCCCTTAACCTATGTGCTAAGTTTAGTGAGACTTTTCAAGGATGAAGATGCTCAAATGAGGTAGTAAATGTGCCATCCATCTCTGGAAAGCATGGCATAAATTTCTGCCTGTGTTGTGACCTCAAAACATTGCCAATGAAATCCAGTAAATGTTTTCTCTACTGGAAAAAGTCAATATTCTTGGGATTCTAACCTATATGCACATAGGGAGTGGAAAAGATACTTTTTGGACTGAAGCTCAAAATTCCTTAAGGATCATGACCAAGGATTCTGGAAATTGTTTTCCAAGCTCTGCTGTAGACAGTCTACACATGTTGAGCGAGGTCCCTTCAACTGTGCCCCTCCAATGTATAGAGGGTGACAAAGACAACTATAGTGCATGTGGAACTAGCACATTTGCACCTGCTCTGCCTCACGTGATTCTCATCACATGAGGGAAATTAATGTTCATGTCTTTCCATTGTGAGGTCTTGCTTGCTCAACAATGTTGGTAGCTAGATATGGTCATCGCAGCTAGAGCTGGAAAGAGTGACACATAGTTTTCCTTCCATTTATTGATAGGGGCCAACAGGCCAGAAATAAAATCAAACAATAAATAATAAACATAAGATACAAAACAATGTAAACCACCATCAGTTCCAATATACATGTATACAGTACAAAAGAACAAATGATGGGGTAATCCATCAGAAGCATCCTTCCCTACTCAGAAATAATTAATTGCTTCCTTAATCTTACTCCCACTTTAAAAAAAGGGAGAGAAAGAGACTACAGATTTAGCATTTATGGGATTAAGTCTGTCAACAAATATTTAATATAAAATTAAATAGCTCTTCCTGCTAGTATGGCCAATAAAGAAACATTGTTTACTGACAGGCATCAACACAAAATTTACAATGTAGAAGAATATATTCTATAAATTCCACCTCATGTTCTTTACAAGGACAGATCGTAAAGGACAAGTGAGTAGTAACACAATTTGTGGGTGTTTAAGGGCCCATACAGACAGGCCAAAATAAAGCTAATTTGGGCCACTTTGGAGGTATGCTATTTAAATGATGCATGAGTCCTAAGAGTCAGGAAGCCACGCCAAAACCACGCTCCAGTCATTAGTTTTTGGATTGACACCAGTCCAGGGACCACCACTTTGAATAGTACTCTTCAGAGAGAGGTAATGGTGAACCATCTTTAAATCACTAACCTTGTAGCGCCTTTAAAACTAACTGAGATAAAGAAGTTGGTAACATATGTGTTCGTAGATTTATACTACCAACTTTCTCTCAGTTAGTTTCAAAGGTGCTACAAAATCCTCTTGCTTACTGATCCAGATTAACATGGCTATGCCTTTGAATTCTACCTGGGAATAACTCTTTTCACACTCAGTTTACACTTCCATCTCAGTAGATGTCTATAGGACTAAAGCTTAGCCTACTTTGGAACCCCTTCATATGTTTTGAATGGGCATATATCCTAAACTGCACAACAGGTACTTTAATTATATGCAGAGTCTATGGTAAAATCAGACTGCTTTCCAAAAACTAGCAAGAACGTCTGATAGCATTATGGTTATATTGTTAAGATTACAAATTTGAAGATGAACATGCAGCTGCATAGAATTCTTCCTAAGGTAATAAGTAAGGGGTGGCGGTGGTGATAGCATTGTCTTGAAGAGCATTTTGATCTCCAACAGTAATCCAAAGGTCATGTTTAGATACATCACATAAATATGAGTTTTACTAATGGATTTCCACAGATTTGCTCTTTGAAATGAACAAAAGTATGCCACATTTGTGTTTCATTTTTTTTTCCTGGTCAGTTGCCAAACCTCAAATCTATTTCAGGTTAAATTTCTGCTAACTCTTCCAAGAAGCTGATGGATAGATTGTTTACCTCTGCGGCTTTTTTTAGTGGTCCTCTGTGCTCTCACACAAATGGATGTGAAAACTCATTTATGTGAGGGCACAGATGACCACTCGAAGAACCACAGTTATACATAACCAGCTGTTCTTCTTCATTGTGGTCTCTGTGCCTCACAAAAATGGGTTTTTGCACTTGTGCAGAGACCTCATTCGGAAAGTTTCAGAGCTGAGTAGCTTTGGTGGGAAACTCTACACATTCTCCACACTGTGCATGGTCCAGCTCTCCAGGCTACTCAGCTCTGGAACTTTCCAAATGGGATTTCTGCACAAATGCAAAACACACACACACACAAAAAACACATTTGTGTGAGGCACAGAGACTACGACTGAGAAGAACACATTGGGATATATGGTCCCAAACCTTGAACAAAGGAAGCTTTCTGACCATCGGCATATCTACTCAGACATCACTTTTTTAGCATGACGATGCAAATCATCTCACTCATGCATTCTGGGTTTGTTATTCATACTATGGAACCACATCAGTGTTCATTTCTGCAAGTTCGGTTGCTCACATGGGCAAGCATTCAAATAAACATGGAGTCAATGGTTCGATTGCATCCAGAACTCCTTTTTGGGTATGCAGTGTTTTATCCCAGGTCTGTTTGGGTCTGTACACATTGGTTATATATTCACACTACCGACAATGCAGATCTTTAAAAACAAAAACCTCAGGGAAAACTCCAATATCTATTATCCTGGATTAAGTGGGTTTTCTGGCAGCCCTCCCCCAAACCTTGAGTGCATTCAAGATTAGTGTGAACAATGGAGATTTAACCTGGATTCATCCTGGATTAACTTCACAGTGTGAATAACCCCTGAGTTTTGAATAGATGGGTATCTTCCTGATGCTTATTTGTTGGACAGTTTGGGCTTGGCTTTATCTAATTTTCTCTTAGCTTTTCTTTTTCTTGCTTAAAATAATCCACATTACTAGATAGTCCTCCACTTTTAAAAACCCTATTTGACATATTTTCTGTGAGTTTCTTTTTCTACCTTGCCATGCTTCCTTTTAAAAAAACAACAAAACAAATCACTGTTTTTCATTATCTTTCCTGGTACCAAAAACACATCCTGCTTTTCTTCAATGGAGCACATCAACTCTTCCTTTTTTCTTTTATCATTTTCTTACATTAATCTCAAGTTCCTTGTTCAGGTGGGCAATCTGTTCCTGTGTTTCTTTTCAGTTGTCTGTCAAACTGAATCTTAAAATTTTTATGTTTTCATTATTTTTTTTAAAGGCAAGAAAAGTAACACTAAACCACACATACCTCTCCAGCTACAACTATGTGTATGACAATATAACCAGGTACATCTCTACAATATATAATTTAGCCACACATATTGACCTAGCAGATTGATTACTCGTTGCTTCTGGTTCAAATGGGCGATTTGGTCTTCCCTTCTGATTCTTTTAGCCATGACTAGAGGGCTAAGTCTGAAAAAATGTGTGCTGTGCACATGTGCACACAATGTCAATAGTTTGGAGTACTTTCCTCCACAATATCACTTATTAATCATTCCTTTGTAATTGTTTTTTTTTAAAGTAAGCTTTCTGGACAATATCATACTACACTGTTATAGTGCTATTATCCCACTTTAACTGCTATTGCTGCCTTCTGTGGAATCCTGGGATTTGTAGTTTAGGAAGGGGGCATTTAGAATTCTTAGACAGAAAGCTCTTAGGCCTTACAAACAATATAAACATTATAAAAAAAGTTAAATAGTATTTTGAGACCTTCTGAGAGCACACACACAAGGAATTATCTCTTTCTAGTGAATAACCTCCCAAAGGCCACCATCTATATTTACATGATTTGAAACCACGTCTCCTTAATTTAGCCAAAGATTTCACTGGGCAAGTCTACACTTACTGTAAAATCTAGGTGGGCCCCAGGTTTTCTGGATTTGCAGCAATCCGAGGATTGTTTACACCAGTGATTTCCAAACTCTTGCCTTTCAGGTATTTTGGACTTCAGCTTCAGCCAGACCATTGGCCAAGTTGGTTGAAACTTCTAGGAGCTGAAATCCAAGATACATGGAGGACAAGAGTTTGGGAATCACAGGTCTACACTGTCACTACAGACGTTGAGGCAAACTGTGGCAAATTTGGCTCAAGCGGCCACACGTCTCCCCGTTCTGAGGTCAAAATGTTGTAAAATGATGGCCTACAAGCCAGTTTCCCTGAATCATTTTGGGTCACACATCTTTGGCCAGTCCACTTAATTTTTTCCCTGGCTGCCAGGCATGCGAATATACACATTTTTGCCCCAGTCTAGAACACTCCTCTGCCTCCTCTTTTACAAAGGGGAGAATGGCCTTTGGCCATCACTAAAGGCATGACTCATTGGAAAAAACAATAAGGAAAGGCAGAGGGAAGTAGAAAGAGAGGAAGGCCATATGCTAGATGGATGGACCCTAGGCGGTCACAGGTACGAATCTGTAGTAACTAAGCAGAGCAGTGGAGGATGAGGGGCTTGGAGATGTCTCATCCACAGGGTTGCCATGGGTCAAGATCGACTTGGAGGCAGTTAATAACAAAAACTAATGTGCAGATACAGGTACTGCATAAATATCTACCGATCAGATATTTTAATACCCAGTTATGCATAGAAATGCAACACCCTAAAAATGACGAACAAGCTGCTCAAACTTCCTGTCTCTTGAGAATTGTCACTTCTTAGCAGGAATAATCATGAGGCCACCAGATCCTGTATGTCCTGGCCCAACCACCACAAGTTCCTTCCTGCCAACATCAATCTGTCAACCGCACATCTGCTTATCTGAATTTTCCAGGAAAATCCAGATAAAATAGAGATTTTTTTTGCAAGTTTAAGCCCTCAGGCACCCCAAATCCCTGCTCCCACTGCAAATTAGTTAGAACATCATGTGTCCAGCTCGCTATCAATTCAAAGTGGTTGAAGTTTTCTTTTTTTAAAATCATGTAGACAACCCCACTGACTCATTTTGTTTTTAGGAAAAGCACTGTATTACATGATGAGTGTCACAAAGTTGCTAGGCAGACCTGGCTTCCTGGAAAGCATTCACAGTTTGGGAAGACTGGTGGTGGTGGTGATTGGGGGGGGGGGGGGAGAGCTGTGGTCAAATTGGAGTGTGTCTGAGGTTGAGGAGAGAGAGGAAGAGATAAAGGGTTTTCAGTTAAGATCAAATAAGGATTCTGATAGGAGAATTGAGTTCAATTAGTTCAGAGGGAACTGAGATTTGCCTGTGCTGACAAGTCATTAAAGCTGGCCTGTGGGTGGAGTTGGGGCATGGCGTCCACACAATGCAAGCCCTGACTGCATCCCCATGATGGCATGATGCTGTGTGCCGTACCACATGGTACGCAGCATCACGGCACTCCTCTGGCACTGCGTTTAGATGACACAGCACCAAAGAAGTGCTGTAAAGCCACGGCACCAATGACTACAGCACCAGCGGCTACAGCGCCAGCAGCTACGGTGTCCTTTCCAACTCCTTTTTGTGCCACTGAAAGGCCAGATTGAGGCATGTGCAGTTGCCGCAGCCCCAATCTGGCAAAGATGGAGGCGGTTGCAGGTCACCCCTTCAGGGGCGGTCTGCACAACCCCTCAGTTAGACTAGACAGGTCTGGTTGGTCTTCCAACACAGGGTGAGAGAGTGGAGTACAGAGCATTTAAAAGCCTGTTTGTTGTTAATGTAACCACACTAAACGTGAAGTAATCTACATAAGATAGTTTCTTTCTTCATGTTATTTAATAGAATTACTGTTTATTTTTATTTTTTTACAGTAGATGTCTCTGTCTGAGTGATTTGTACAAGCTATAACCAAAGGCAAGCATGCTACCTGAGATATTTAACTGGTTTGTAAGACACTTGGGACCCTGACCTTTATCCACCTCAAAATAGCATTAATAAAGTAAAAGCAGGGCAAATGTCAGTGACTAGGGGCCTTCTGTGGAGAAGAAGTAAAGGTAACCTAAGGTTTGAGAGAAGATCCTCTCAGAATGAGCTGTTGTCAGGCACCAGAGATCTCTGACAGAGCAGGCTGAACCAGTGGCGTCCCTAGGGTTGGTGTCACCCGGTGCGGTACCTCATGGTGTCACTCCCCCGATTGATCTTCTCCCATTTCACACAATATAGAATCCTTAGTAATGTTTTTTGTACTGATTGTACTCGTAAATCGTTATTCCCATATACCACTGAATGTAATGCTAACAGTTGTGACATAAAGAACTAGCAAAATTAAAATCATACCTTCAAATTACAATATCATACACACAACCTAAATATATTTACATATACACAGTGAAGATTTGGTTAAAATGTGATTGTTGTTAAAGAAAAATTTTTAAAAAATAAAGTTTTGAAATTTGAAATTGCAATTTTAAAAAATTTGGGGGCCTTTCCCTTCTCCTCCCACTGAGCTCCCCCCCCCACTCCCACCACCTCTTAAAGCATTTTAAAGGGAAGCAGATGAATGCCACTGTTTGAGGAGCAGTGGTGTTACCCCCCTTTAGGATATCACCTGATGAGGTCCGCACCCCACTAGTGACAGCACTGGGCTGAACACTTCACCAAACTACAAATCTCAGGATTCCACAGGATGGAGCCATGACAGTTAAAGTGGTGTCAAACTGTTTTATCTCTCCAATGTGGAAATAGCTATGGCTTATATCAACATAAGGGGAAAGAAAGATCTAATTTCATTCTTAACATTTAGGGAATTAGAGGTTAACAGCCACTGCTCACTGCTCAGAACGGTGTCCTACAAGCTGTAAGAAGTCAACGCAAAAATATGCTTAGGAGACACAATGTATTCCTTACAAATTATCCCACCTATCCATAACTCTACTAGGTAACTCAAATCAACAAGAAAAGACATAGGGGCTGTACAGGCGGGTGGCAGGACTTTTTGCCTCAGATTGAGGTCGCGGCAACCACACGCCGTGGCCTCCACAGGGAGCAAAAAGAAGCCACAAAAGGTGGGTTCTTTTTGCTCCCTGGAAGGGGTGTCATAGGTGCAGCGGCGCACCATGATGGAGTCCCTTCTGCGCTGAGCCATTTGGGCACTGAATCAGAGATGTGTCATCATGGCATGCACCGTGTAGACTGGTGTGCACCATAACGGCTTCCTGCCAGTGGCGGTAGGGCTTAGAGAGTGCGGCCAAAGTATAGCCCCACAGATTACTTAAAACAAATCTGTCTCATCTGGAGCCACCATAGATACCAAATCTATGGATGCTCAAGTCCCATTAAATGCAATGGCATAGTAAAATGGTGTCCCTTATATAAAATGGCAAAATTAAGTCATGCTTTTTGGAATATAGTATATTTGTTTGAATATTTTCAAGCCTTGGACGGTTGAATTCATGGGTAAAGAATCTGTGGATATAGAGAGCCAGCTGTAGACTCTTCTTGCAAAAGGCATCTAGGGCAAAGTTTGTCAATATGGAGTCCACAGTCCGCTCAAGATCGGCAAGCTCCATTCATGTGGCCACCATGGAAAGTTTGTGCAAACAGTTAGAAATATCTTTATTTGGCCCTGTTCTTGATCTGTTTTTTCTGAGCGTGGTGACTGAGCATGTTTAAATCATGACTAGGTTTATCAAAAAGTCAAAACCCCAAGCAGCCCAAACTAGTTCAGCTTGCAGAATTAAACAGAAATGTCTGCAAAAAGAGGCAGAGAGAATGCAAGATGTTTTGGTTCTTGATGCTCTGTCTTGACGTTTGTCATTTGAGGTGTGCCACTTTGTTGTGTGCTAAATACCTGGGCCAGCTCTGCCTGACAAAAGCTTCACTTACAGAGGCAGCTAGGAAACAAAGGTGTTTATTGTGAAGTCGAAGGCTTTCATGGCCAGCATCCATAGTTTTTTGTGGGTTTTTCTCTGAAGATGCCAGCCACAGATGCTGACGAAACGTCAGGAATAAACCCTTCTAAAACATGGCCACATAGCCTGAAAAACCCACAGAAATCTAAAGGTCTTTATTACTAGGGATGATGGAGAGACAGGTAGCCTTTCCAACTTGTCTCCCCTCCAAACAACTAGGCAAATTCTTTGCAGGAAGTAAGAGCTGGGTTTCCCCCCACCCACCCCATTTTAGCACCTCCTTCTCAGGGGTGGGGTGAGGATGCTTCCCAGCCCCCCCCCCACCATTTTGTGGTCTTATGTCAGTTGCAAAAGAGGAAGCTGTCGCCTGTGACTGTTTCCCAGCCGTGAAGGAAGGGTGCTGCTGGTGGCAGTGGAAAGTGGCTTTTGCAGCAACCGGAGCCATCATTGAGGGGCTTTGGGGATGGAATTGTGGAAGCAATGTGCCAACTGGTTGATCCAGTGCCGGGTACTGCCCCCCAACCATAGAGTGACCTTTGATGGTGCCCAGGTCTGTGACTTGGCCCAAGCCTTGCGTGATGGGGTCCTGCTCTGCCAGCTTCTCAACAACCTCATGCCTCATGCGGTCAACTTACGGGAGATCAATTTGCGGCCTCAAATGTCCCAGGTAAGGGAAGAGCAGGTGGAGGGGGAGCTCTGCTGGAGCAGCAATATGTAGATGGTTAAAAGCCATCATGGCATAATGGTTTGAGCATTTGACTACAGCCCTATAGACCAGGCTTCAAATCCCAGCTCGGCCATGGAAACCCACTTTAGCCTTAGAGGATGGCAATGGCAAAGCCCCTCTGAAGAAACCTGTCAGAAACAACCTGAAGGCACACAACTACAAAATGCCTCTATTTGTGGAGAGAAATGGGGAGATGTATTGTTTCACCAGAAACTCCTAGGGAGATCATGAAAAGAATTACTAAGGGGATTCACAGCCTCTGCTCTCTCTCTCTCTCTCTCTCTCTTTATCTCTGTGCGATAATTTAGGATTTTCCCAACAAGTTCATAAGAGTAATGTGCAATGCCAAACCCCTTCTGAAGAAACCTGCCAAGAAAACCTCACAATAGGTTTGCCATAGGATCGCCATAAGTCAGAAACAACTTGAAGGCACGCAACTACAAAATACCTCTATTTATGGAGAGAAACAGAGGGATATATTGTTTCACCAGAAACTCTTAGAGCGATCATGAAACGAATCACTAAGGGGATTCACAGCCTCTGCTGTCTCTCTCTAATTTAGGATTTTCCCAACAGGGACGTAGCCAGGATTTTGGGAAGGGGGGGCAGACTAAGTGCCACCATTATAATGGGGCTTGAGTGTGGCGGCGTGGCAGCACGCACCATTCATTTTATCTAACAGAAGGGGGATCCGGACCCCAAGAACCCCCCCCCCCCCCGGCTACGTCCCTGTTCCCAACAAGTTCATAAGAGAAAGGTGAAGGAGTAACATATCAGGAGATTCAGACTGCAAGAAAAGAATCAAATTGGCAAGGGAATCAAAGTGCAAGAAAATAATCTCTGTGAGCCAAAGTAGTGGAAGAGAACAGAAATATAATGTTGGAGCTGTACTAGCAGAAGAAGAGCATGGAGGGATGTTTGTAGGAGCATGGGACCCGTCGGGTCTGTGCTTGTGGGGCGAAAGGGTTAACCTGTCTCTGAGGAAGTAATGGCAGTGTGATCACACGTGTAGGTGGGGAGTATTGGTCTACTGCTCCAAGCTGGGTTGGGGTTAATAAGGTGCATGACAGTAGACAGATGTCTACTCCTTTTGCTTTGACTGTGAGATGGGAGTGGGGGTTAGTGGTACACTCTCAGCTAGCAGGTGGGAGGAGGTTAAATTTGCTTTTTGAAAGGAGGAAGAGGAACAATAGAGAGTATTGCCAAAGAGCCGGAGGTTATGTATGTGGAGTGACAACGGCCTAAGTTGCATCCAGATAACATGACCAAGGGTGCATCTCAACTGTGGGAATCATGCAGTTTGACGCCCCTTTAACTTCAACTGACAGAATTCTAGGATCTATATTTTTCTGATGCACCAGCACTCTTTGGCAGGGAAAACTAAAGACCTTGTAAAACTACAGGTCCCAGGATTCCATAGGATGAAGACATAGCACTAAAAGTTGTTTCAAACTGCATTATTTCTACAGGGTAGATACACCCAGGGTGACCAGACATCCAAGCCCTGTTAGTCAAGATAGATAAACAGAACATGCAGGGACATAGCCAGGATTTTGGAAAGGGGGGGTCCAGACTAAGTGCCACCATTATAATGGGGCTTGGGCATAGCAGTGCAGCGGCATTCACCATTTATTGTATCTAAAGGAAGGGGGATCCAGACTCCATGGACCCCCCCCTTGGCTACATCCCTGGAACATGCCAAGAGCTTCCAGACACCAAGATTCCATTACTTGACTTAAAAAGCAATGTGCAGCTGTTCTGTATTTCCCTCCCCATAAGAGGTGGGAGAAAAGAAAGAACAGGTGGGAAAAAGAGGAGGGTTGCAAATTAAAGAGTATGGGTGCATCAGCACTGTAGAAATAATGCTGTTTGACACCACTTTAACTGCCTTGACTCCATCCTACAGAATTCTGCAATTTGTAGATTCATGAGGTATCAGCACACTTTGAAAGCGAAGGCTTAAAACCTCGTAAAACTACAAATGCCAGGATTCCATAGGATGGAACAACAGTACTTAGTGGTGTGAAACCTCATTATTTCTACAGTGTAGGTGCACCCAAGTCTGCCCTCCTCTCCTGATCCTGAACTCAGTGAATTAAGCAATCTGATTGTTCAGTAAAAGCCTTGCCTGGAAGCAGCTGCTATATTAAGAGGAAGCATTGAAAAACCAGGAAGGTCATTGTTCCCCTGTTTGCAAACTTCCCAAAAGCATTTGGCTAAACATTGATGACAACTAGATTCTTGGCCTGATCTGGTAAGGCAAGTTTTAATATAGTATAGTCCATGTTTATTTGCTATCATCCACATTTGGTACCACCCATAGTGCAATATGAGAGCCAGCATGGTGCAGTGGTTTGAGTATTGTACTGAGACTCTGGAGACCAGGGTTTGATTCCCATCTTGGCCATGAAACCCACTGGGAGACCTTGAGCAAGTCACACTCTCTTGGACTTAAGGGGAGCCTCCCCTGAACAAATCTTGCCAAGAAAACCCCATGGTAGCTTCACCTCAGGGTTGCCATAATTCAGAAATGACTTGAAGGCACAGCACAACAACAAATAGAGCAGTATATTGTGTGTGTGTGTGTGCACGCCTTCAATATGCCTGTCAACTTATGGTGACCTCATGATTTTCACAGGATTTTCTTAGGCAAAGAATAGTCAGAGGCGGGTTTGCCAGTTCCTTCCTCTGAAATGTAGCCTTCAGCATCTGGCATCATCTCTGTATAATTCCACTAAGGTAGCCTCAGTACTGTTAGAAGACATTATGGTATGTGAGGTGGAAAATCCACAAAAGACAGCCTGCCCCTTCCACCAATTAACGCTGGAGCATCCCATGTTCATGTGCAGCTCATATTAATTTCAATATGTTTTGTGCAAGAAAAAAACAACATACCAATGGAATACCTATCCTGAGACAGATACTCTATTGCCTTTAATGGCAGAGCCACCACAGTCTGAAATGTTTACCTTGCTTTTGTTCTTGTTGATGCAAGCCTTGCTACAGGGCCTGTTCTTCCACAAATTCTTTTTTAATTTATATTTTTAACAAAATTCAGAAACAAACATAACCAACAAACAATATATCTGAGGGGCCATTCAGATGTAATTTTTTTAGCACGACTATGAAGATAATCCTGCATAGTGTTACTCACACTATGGAACCGCATCTATGTGCATCTCTTGGAGTTTGGTTGGTCACATGTGCCAGCACTCGAATAAAGATGAAGGCCCCATTCCCATTGGCCCATTTACCTTGGATGGAACTGGGCAGATATGGGTTCCCCCCCCTCCTGAATCTCTCTGAAGCAAATGCCCACTATCATTTACCTTAATCGGGGTAATTTACCCCTGAATACCATTGCAGCTCTTTGCGGAGAGTTCACATTTGCAGGTACTGGTTTAAAAGAAGGCCCCTTTGCTGTCAATCAAATTCAGTTCCACTTTCATCGAAGGTGATGTTTCCTACAACAATTTGGGAAACTGGATGAATGCTTTCCCGCCCTCCTTTTTTAAAAAAAAACTGGCGGCAATGTGCGCATATTCTGTCAAAGGTGTGTGTGTGTGTGTGTGAGTGTGTGTTGTGTATAGCAAAAGCATTCACTCTTGTATCAATATGCCAAATTGAAAGGGAAACATTTGTAACATTCGCATTGTAGCATTCGAATATTAAATAATAATAATAATAATAATAATAATAATAATGCCTCTTGCAAAGTCAGGCTGCTGTTTCGGGAGCAAGTAAATGGAAGGGAAATGTAGCACAAGCAGACACATTCTATCAATATGTATCACCCTGTATCAAAAAAACATTCGCATAGTCTGTCAAAAATAAAAAATAAAAAATAAAAACAGAGAGAGAAAGCTGCCTGGTGCGAGAGGGAGGCTTGTTCCGTTCTCTACCCTCCCTCTGACCTACACTGAACTTGACCCTTTCTCCCGCTCCTTCCTTCTCTTCCTCCTGCTCCGTCACCCCGATTGCCCTTGGCACCCTTCCTCCGGCTCCTTCCTTTTCCTCCTCCTGCTCCATCACCCTGATTGCCCTTGGCACCCTTCCTCCGGCTCTGTCCATCTCCTCCTCCTCCTTCGCCCTGATGAAGGGGAGGCATGTTCTGCCCTCTGCCCTCCCTCTGATCTAAATCCCTCCCCTGAACTTGCTCTGATCATGACTGGGGCCAAGTTCATATTTGCCGGATCCGGTTTTTCTCAAAGATATAGCTTTTACTCTGCTTTCAAAAGACCCGCGCCAAGGGGCATTTGCCCCTGAATGGGTGTGAAAGCCTCGTTTTCACTTGTGGAAGAATCAGGGCCAATATGAACTTCCCGTGGTTAATCCAGGTTCTGATCTGGGGTAAAAAGTAGTCTGAATGGGTCTGAAGTCAAAGCATGCAGAGTTTTATCCCGGTTTATCTGGGTCTATTCACATCTGTTATTCACACTGCAGATGCTGAGAATTAGGAAAAAAACTGATATCGATTATCCCGCGTTAAGTGGTGGCAGCACCACAAACATTTAATTGGATATATTCAAAATACATGGGAACAACAAAGGCTCAACCTAGATCCAACTTGGATTATTTTCACCATCTGAATAACCCCTGAGATCCAGTACAATAACGTTATCAAATCTGTGATTATTAACTAAAAGTTTCCAGCTGACACAATGACAAGAACCATAATAGAGCATCTCTCCAAAACATGTGAAGAGGGAGTAGAAAAAAGTCAGGCATTTCAATTTGCAAAACTAAAGACGTGTGTATCATGTCTAATAGAATTTAGAGTGGTCTCGGTTATCGGCTCACAATCTATTTTGTGTTGACTGGCTGCCTTCAGAAGGCCAGTTTTCTTAAGCAAAACTAAGGGACGAATGATATGAATGCATCCATATCTATGTAAGAAAGCTCCCTGTTTGTTTTGTTCTTAAATTCAGTGCAGTTAGAGTAAAATCCTCTAAATGAACAAATAATTCTATTTCCCTGATGTCTGTTCTTTGCTGTAGTTTCTTAGCTGTTTCCTTTTCTGTCCTTTCATGTTCAAGATGCATGCTTAAGAAAATTACTTTTGAAACCTCATAGTAAAGGAATGGGGGAATAACTGGAGGGAAATGTGTGTATATGTATCTCCATGTTGCCTCACCTGTCGACTTATGGCAACCCTGTGAATTTCATAAGACTTTCTTAGGCAAGGAATACTCACAGTTGTTTTTCCCAGTTCCTTCCTCTCAAGCAGAGTCCATAGAACCTGGTTTTCCTTGGTGGTTTTCCATCCAAATATTAACCAGTGCTGACCATGATTAGCTTCCAAGATTAGACAGGATCTGGTGCCTTTAGGGTATTTTAGCTTCACTGTGAAGCAAATGGCCAAGTAGAAATCATCCCCTCTTCCAGCCGCTTTTCTTATCACAATCTCTGAATTGCGGTGGTCAACTTGTTGCCCTCCATTTGCTCCCATGACTCCCATTTGATTTCACCACTGGATATTCTAACTAGTACTGATGGGAGCTGCAATACAAAAACAGTGAGATGGCTACAGATTGCCCATGCATGATCTAGTGGGATCATATGAAATCCTATTTTATTTTGTACCTCCGACCTAGAACACAGTCTTCTTGCAAAAATATGGGTCATCAGTCCAAAATATGCTTCCAAAACATGAGGAATTTGTAAAAAGGTGGCAGTTGTTGGGAGGTATGGGGGGGAGGGGAGAGAGAACCACAATGCAAGAAGGATATGGACAGGCTGGAGTGAACAAAATGTTGAAAGGTCTGGAAAGCATGCCTGTGAGAAACAGTTTAGGGAGCTGGGTATGTTTAGCCTGGAGAAAAGAAGGTTAAGAGGTCATATGATAGCCTTGTTTAAACATTTGAAGAGATGTCATATTGAGGATGGAGCAAGCTTGTTTTCTGCTGCTCCAAAGCATAGGACCTGGAGCAATGGATTCCAAAGAGAAAAGAGTTTCCATACAAAAATCAGGAAGAACTTTCTGAGAGTAAGAGCTGTATGACAGTGGAAGACACTCCCTTGGAGAGTGGTGGAGTCTTCTTTTTGGGGGGTTTTTAAACAGAGGCTGGATAGCCATCTGTCGGAGGTGCTTTGATTGTGAGTTCCTGCATGGCAGAAGGGGGTTGGATTGGATGGCCTTGAGGTCTCTTTTAACTCTGAGTCTATGCTTCTGTGATAAGCTCTTTCCATGATCTGGATGACAAAAAATACTTTGTTTAAGCAAATTCTTTATTTGTATATGGATCATTGTGGAGGCTATAATGAAGAAGTGCACAGTGTCCTGATCTCAGCAGCACAGCCCCAGGGAAAACCATTTTCTTGCAACCATTTCCTCTTGGCTTTCATTGTGATTCATTGTGCATTTAGACTGTGTGGCATTTAGTGGCAGCTTGTTGGTGTGTGTATGTTCTTGGTGTGTGTGTGTGTGCGTGTGCGCGTGCTCTATCTGACTCCAAAGAATAAGACCTGTTTCTCAGACTGTTTGAATTGCTGACTCTATTCCCCTCCCTAACCAAGTGCTTAAACATTTTGGTCAGTAGTTAAGAACCCAAAGAGTCTATTTTATTTTATTTTATTTATGTGTGAGCTGCTTCATAAGTAAACTTTTGGAAGAGTAGTGAAGAGGCCCTGAGACCTGGGTTGGTGCAGGGACGTGTGCGTCGTACAAACCCAGGGACTAACCCATCTCCTCAGGCCTCCAGTCTCTGGACTGGCTTCAGTTTTCCCATCTAATCTGGTTGAGGAAGAACTGAGGGAGTAGGTGCTAAATCAAAGTGACAGGGTAGCATTGACCAATAGCAATAACAAGTACATTTCTATATCGCTTATCAGTGCACATAAGCACTCTGTAAGTGGTTTACAATGTATAAGCTAATTGCCCCCAAGAAGCTGGGTACTCATTTTAGCCTACAGACGGATGCCAGGCTGTGTTGACCCCGATCCCCTGGCTGGGATTGAACTCACCACCTTCTGGTTTGTGAGTGAGAGGCATTTAACTGCTGCGCCACCAGGGCTCCACTCATCTGGAGTCCTTTCAGACTGCACAATTAAAGCAGCACGATTCCACTTTGACTACCATGGTTCCATCTTATGCAGCCTAAGTGAGGACATTTGGAATTGTCACCCAGACAACTACAAACTCCAGGGTTCCATAGGATGAAGCCATGGCAGTTACAGTGGAATCATAGTGCTATTATAACTGTGTGGTGTGAAAGCACTCCAGGATTTGGTGATCAATCCACTCCAACCAGGGAAAGCAGGTACTCTACAACTGACTTGAAAACATGGGACTATCAATTAGGGTTGTCAAGCAACCAGAAAAAAAAATACAGTGGGGCCTTGGTATCTGTTGGAGTTTGATTCCAGGACTTCCTATAGATACAAAAGTCTGTGGGTGATCCAGTTTCATTAAATATAATGGCATAGTGAAATGATGTGCATTATATAAAATAGCAAGATCGAGGTTTGCTTTTCAGAATTTATATCTTTTTGGAATATTTTCAAATGATGGATTTGTGTGTGTGTGTGTGTGTGTGTGTATACACATACAGTTGGCCTCCCATTTTTGCGGGGTCTCTTCAGACCCCCTCCCCCATAAAAACAGAGATGTGCCGATAGGAATGAATGGGGAGTGTGCCTGCAAACATGCGCAGGGCATGCGCTGCATGTGCATGCCTCATTGAAATTCTTCTCCGTGAATATTCAAGACCATGGATCTTAAGTCCATGAGAACAGAGGAGTGACATACACATTTCAGGACTGGTAGGCAAACTTTGGGCCCGAACAGACAGGCCAAAATAAAGCTGCTTTGGGTCACTATTCGGAGGTATGCTATTTAAATGCTGCATGTGTCCTAAGAGGCCAGAAGCTGCGCCAAAGCCACACTCCAGTCATAAGAACTGGAGTGTAGCTTTGGCGCAGCTTCTGGCCTCTTAAGATGCATGTGTCATTTAAATGGCATATCTCCAAAGTGACCCGAAGCAGCTTTATTTTGGCTTGTCTGTTCGGGCCCTTTGTTCACTTTAAGAATTTCTTTTTTCCTGTTGAAGTTGTCCAGGTGTTTGTGGATTTCAATGGCCTCTCTGTGCATTCTGACCTGACAGTTGTTGGCATGGTCCAGAATTTCAATGTTTTCAAACAACATTTTATGCCCAAGATGGTAGCAGAACACCAGTGTTTGAATCCCATCTCAACCACAGAAACTCACTGGGTGACTATGGACAAATCCCACTCGCTCAGTATCAGTCCTCCTCTGAACAAATCTTGCTGCCCTCCAAAAAACTGACAGTAGGTCAGAAACAGTTTGAAAGCACACAATAACAACAAACCATTACTCAAAGAATTATGCATTCTCTGGCTCAAGCTGTTTTTTCCCAGTTAGGTAGCACTATAATTTAATGGTGCAGTGGTCAATATAGTATCTATAACTAGCTATCAAAGACAAATGAGGCATATGTTTCTCATTACCTGGGTTTCACCTCAAAATATATAGAAAAATAAATGTTTACTCATAACTGTGTACTGCAAGACACACTGGTCATCTAAATGTGGACTTTCTGTTCGCCATTGTTGTGGCAACTTAGTTGTGGCTAGCATATGCTATGCATGCAAAAGCCCAAGGCTCAGTCCTTGGTTTTTCCAGCTGGAATTGGGAAATACCTGTGTCTGAAAACTTGGATAACTGCTGCTAAGATTAAGTTAGATGGACCAATAGCTTGACTCAGACAGCATTAGGCATTAATATATACAGTTGGCCCTTTTTAAACACGGATTCAAGTATACACGGTTTGAAAATGTTCAAAAAAAGTATACATTTCAAATATTGAACCTTGGTTTTCCATTTTTTATAAGGGACACCTTTTTTGCTATGTCATTATATTTAATGGGACTTGAGCATACACGGATTTTGTTATACACGGGGGATCTTGGAACCAAACCCCAGCGTATAACAAGGGTCCACTGTAGTCATTAAAAGTACTCTGTGAGCATATTTATTGTGTGTTATCCTTCCTGGGCCTGTGTAACTACTTCCAGTCCCACCATGTTTGTATAGTCTTGAGTTATGTGAGAAGCAATTCCCCACTCTCAGTTTGACTTAAGGTAGTCTGGTTAGTTTAGCCTAGAGGAGAGACAACTGAGAAATGCTAAGATAGACAATTAGCTGAAAGCCAGTCACATGTAGGGTTGCCATAAATCAGGACCTCCAAACCGGGACAAATGTAGGACAAAATATCAAAATGTAGGACTTTTTAAAAAAAGTCCTACATTTCTCCGTGGCCGGAGCTCTGACCATGGAGAGCCCTCCCAGGCCTCGGTGAGGCTGGAGGACCCCGTGGCCGGAGCTCCAACTGCAAAGCCGCCTCCAAGGCCTTGCCAAGGCCTGGGAGGGAGCCGCTCTGTGGGGAAGAGTATAGCGTGTACCAAAAGGGAGTTTCAGTGAAAGAGCCACATTTGGCTTGCCTCAGTTGCTTGTTCTTTGCAATCCTTCTAGTTCTGATGACAGACATTCTCCAGAACCCACTATGCCGACAAAACAGATCTGATAAAATCTGTTCTTCCCACTTCCAGAGCAGTTGTTTTGTCATATAGTAGAGGTGACGCCTCTTTCTAGTCACTGTGGTCCATGTGGGATATGACTGTCAACAACTGAACTTCTGGCTCACCAATATTTGTGAAAACTGCTTTTAAGTCTAGGAATATGGTTTTGTTGTTGATGTTGTGTGCCTTCAAGTTGATTCTGGCATATGGCAACCCTAAGGCAACCCTATCATGGGGTTTTCTTGGCAAGTTTCTTCAGAGGGGGTTTGCCATTGCCATCCTGTGTGGCTGGGAGAGTGTGACTTGCCCAAGGGCCCCCACTGGGTTTCATTCATGGCTGAGCCAGGATTTGAACTCTGGATTTTCAGGGTCCTAGTCTAACACGCAAATCATTACACCTTACCTTTACTCTTTCTTACAACAAACTTGGGTGATGAATGCCAGCAGGACTGTAGCAAACAGAGAAACAAGGGGGAAGTGTCAGCCTGCTTAGGGGAAGCTGAAGTTTGCAGAAGTAACTCTCTTCACACACAAACTTTAAAAATAACATTTAAAATAGCAATACTCCTGAAGAAGCCAAGGAGAAGTCAACATGCATGGTAGCCATGGAACATCAGGTAACACAGCTGGAAAACAAAAACAGAACATTCAGGGGAAAGGGTGGAATACATTTTGAGGAAATAACTGAGTGGAACACAAAACAGAAGCACACTGTTTTTAGGAGGAAAGGTTATGCTGCAGCATTTTGTGGCTGGGAGGCACCAGATTCCATCTGATCTTGGAAGCTAAGCAGGGCCAGCCCTGGTTAGTACTTGGATGGGAGCCTACCAACAAATACCAGGTGCCGGAGGCTCTATTTTAAGAGGAAAGAACTGGCAAAATCACCTCTCAGTATTTCTTGCCTAGGAAAGCCCTGTGAAATTAATAGGCTCACTGTAAGTTTACAGGTGGCTTGAAGGCACATACATACACATGCACACACACATTCTTTTCCTCTAATAGTGTCTCTCCATTTGGAAGTGAAATGGGATCATGCAAATATAAGGCAGTGGTTTTCTCATATTTGTGGGGATGACTCCTGAGTATGCAGAAATATGTAAGTTGGCAAGGGGGGAGAGAGGAAGGAAGGAAGGAAGGAAGGAAGGAAGGAAGGAAGGAAGGAAGCTTACCAACGGGTTTTACTGTACACGAAATTGCTGCTGCTCTGCCGTCTGACCATGATCCATCCCCAAGCAGTGCTCTGGTGGCTGATTTTGCTACTGCGGAAGCTTTCCACCTTAGCAAAATTAGCTTCCACAGCACTGCTTAGGGATGGATCTTGGTCAGACGGCAGGGCAGCAGTAATTTTATGTGCAGTAGAACCCATTTCTCCCTGTTTCAGCCCAGTCACGTCCAGTGCATGGATCGGGCTGGAAAATGCGTGCGATAAACTCCTGGGATAGATGAAGGCAGGGAATAGTGTCTGAAGAGGGCACCAATGCTTTTCAAAGTGGCACTAGCAGAGGGGAGGCTCTCTTTAGGTCTTCTGCATGCCCAGTGTCATGCAGGACTTACCACTGTCAGGCCCTGAAAGATAATTCACCACCATGCCTGGCAGTGGCCCTGCAGTCCTCTTAATGCTCTTTTGCCTAGTGTCCCATGAGTTTTCAACTTGCAGCCACTGTTTCATGCCTCTATGGTGCAGCTGAGGTCTTATCCATACTGCTGGTAGTCACTAGGAACAGTGTTGGTTGTAGAAGAAGAATGGGGAGGGAGAGTACCAGGACCATTGTGTGTCCTGAGGTCCCTGCCACATTTGGCAACTGCTGTGTGCTTCAGGCAGCATAAAGTCTCAGGCCAGCACCATGAGTTGAAGTGAGCAGTAAGGCATACAAAGACGTTCTGTTGCAACCAGACAATATCACTGATTCTGAGTCACCCATTGGAAACTCAGTTCTTAGCCAATGCCAATGGCTCACATGCAGTGCTCAGCAATTCTGCAGCTTGTCTGTGGCCCTACCCAGGGACAACCACATCTGACACATCGGTCAAAGCTGTTGAATTCACTCCCTGTCACTACCGTGGCATAGGGTTCCAGGAAGAGTTGAGGTTCACACTCTCAGAATACATACCAGCTCCTTTAGAGGAAGTGCAACCCTCTTCAGGACAGCTGTCTTGCCCATGTCCTGTTTTTAGGAATCACTTATCCCAAGGACTTCTGTCTTTCTAGAATTCAGTCCTCTTGTAGCTATAGTTATATTACATAGGGTACTGATTTGAGGGTAGCAATCTGATACCACTTTGCGTGGTTCCATCTTATAGTTTAGGGAGAAGTACTTGGAATTCTCAGCTAGAGCGCAATACTGCTTCAAAAAACTACCAATTCCAGGAGTCCATAGGATGCAGCCATGGCTGTTAAAGTGGAATTATAATGCTATAGTGCAAAAGGACCCCTCCAATGTAGCAGAAGATGACAGAATGCCAGTCTAATGTTGTTCATGAAAATGTTTGATCTGACTGTTGCACCCCAGCATCCTCTGTTATATTTCTAAGGATCTTGTGATGGATCTCTTGGATGATATGTTGCAGCCAAGGGGATGGGTGATGGTGGCAAAATGTTCCCCGAGTGAGAAATTCAGAATCACCAGTTGGTGTCAACTACAGGAGATTGTTTCCTATTCCCTACCAGACCCTTAATAAGAACAAAATCCATAGAGCAAGTCTTTCCTAGGGAAATATTATGAGTGGAAAGTCCACGTCTCACAGTACCAACTGCCCCAATGATACAGTGAAAGAAGGGAAATACCAAAATGTAAATAGCAAACATATTTTAATCTCCACTGATCACTGAGGCACCAAAATAATAATTGTAACAAGTCAGGAAGTTGTGCATAGTGTGGGTTGGATGTGAAAAAAACCTTGGGGAGGTGACAGTTTTTGTTTCTGTTTTGGCTGGGGACATACCTGTGTCAGTGTTGGGGTGAAGAATTACTTAGGGAGAACATAGTGGCTTCTTGAACATTTCTATACTGCTGCATCATTCTTTTGGAATGGTCCTTTAGAGGTAGGCTGGCAATCCTTTGGCTCCCCAGCTGTTGATGTAGTACTATTCCATACCCTCTAACGTTTCAAAGATGAAAACATGTGTGACTCAGCAACAAGATGGTCAAGATGGCAACGGTTATCAATGAGCAAGAACAGGCAAGCTAGGTTAGGTTGCAGCAGTATGCTTTTGTCTGAGCCTGCTGGGAAGGACAAGATTCCACCCTCTTTTGCCCTCTCCCCTCCTGGTGAGTTAGTTGTATGAAAACTATGGCCCTCCTGGTGAGTACAGTTGCATGGAAACTTCGGGCTGCCCCTTTCTCCCCCAGACCGTGGCCGCGCCAACCAAATGGCACGGCAGCAATGTGCTGGAAAAAAGGAGCCACAAAATGTCATAAGCGCCCTGGAGCGGCACTGTGACATCCCTCATGCGGCACACCGTTTGGACACGGCGCATGAGGCATGTCATCAAGATGGCATCCACGGTAGGGCTCGGGAGTGTGTGGATGCTCCACTCTCCCAAGCCCTACTTTTGGCCCCAGGCCTATGCAAAGCACCAGTCTAAACTGGGCCTACTTCTGTACTTTGAAGTCAGTTTGAAGCTATTGGTGTAAGCCAGGAAAAAGTGGGGAAAATGATAGGACAGAAAAACAGGGATGTTTCAAAAGCAACAGAATCAGTGGAACAACAGAATATTAATTAGGATTATCCCTGCCAAATTGGGACTGTTGGAGGGTTTGCTGGAAAGGTTGGGGCTGATGAAAAATGGAGTTCAGCAGCATCCAGAGGGCCACAGTTCTTCCTGTTCTGCCATTAGGGGATGAGGGGCAGAGCTTGGGATTCTGGAGTTTGTAGTTCAAAAGTAACTTTCCTTGATTCCTGGAGAAGAGCTTGGAATTTAGCGTCCCATGCAGCCATGCTAGTAGAAAGGTGGGATAAGAGAGAGAGAGAGGAAGGAAGGAAGGAATGAAGGAAGGAACGGAACGGCTTTGAGGACCCTTACTTTGTGCAGTATCACAGCCTCTAAGGTGACAAGCCTTGTACAATATGCACATCCAACTCTTATACAGAAACTATTACAGTAATAATAATAAATTATTGTTCAATGGGACTGGATAGATTGTGTGCATATGTGACATTGGTTTCCTTGTAAGTAATTATGGTTGTTGAAAGTATAACTAAGACCAGAGTTCTACCTTAAGGGTAGCTCATCCTTGGTGAATTAAATATTAGCTCAAAGTATTGGCTGGGTTACACAGCCTTGGGGTCATCCCTATGTATGCCAAGGTTGGAGGCAAGAAGAACCACAGAGGCAAATCCTCAATGAATTGTATTTTATTTAAAGGGGAAAGCCAACACGTACTCTTAACAATCACGCACATAAGCACACAAGAACCGAGAAACAAAGGCATTAGGTTGGAACAGAGTAAGGCTTTCTAATGAAAAAATATGACACCTTTTTGGATGCTGCTCCTCTTGATGATGTTCTGGGATGGGAAAAATGGAACTCACATCGCTCCTGAGGCCACTAGAGTTTGGCGAGTAAAAGAGGGGTCTAGCAAAGTACAAATTGGCAGCTAAGCCTGCTACCAAAGGAAAAGTTCCCTAATTTATAGGAAATTTGTTTCCTGGGGCAAAGTCCAGAGAGTTGATGTGCTCAAACGGTCCAAATCTTTGATATGTATAAGTGACACTTTGAAGTTGGGTATTCCAAAAGTGTAACATAGAGGTGTGAATGGGTGTATTCCTGCAGCAGGACAGCTTAAAGTGTCAGGTAGATTGAGTTGTTTACTCTGACCGAAACCATCCCATTGTTTCCTAGCCATGCTTTTCCTCACCTCCTCTGACATGTCCAGAACATAAATCCTCTTGGTGACTCATAAACTAGCTGATGTTACCTGCTAGCTTCCACATAATGGCGCCCACATTAGGATCATAGAGGCTGAGTTGATAGCAATTCTGATATCAAAGAGGAGGGGTCAGTTTAGGTATGCTCGGGTAACAAAGGTAACAGACAAAGGCCCTGGGTGTTTGGAGTGTCTCTAGGTTTATATGGACGGCTTGTGTGCTTTTAGGGAGAACTTACAGTCAAAGATACAACCAAAGCCATGAGCTTGAACATGATCTTGATTAAAAAAAAAATAACAGGATGGATTGTGAGATCACACAGATAGATAGGAGCAAAATGAGGTAGAGGAAGTATTGGGAGCAAAGATAATTCATGCAGCACTGAGCAAAGACAGATTACCATCACTGTGAAATGAAGCTCAGGCCTTTCACTATGGGATGGGTAGCATGGGTGAATGGCAGACAATGTGCATGCTTTGCTTTCAGAAGGTCCCATGTAGAATCAATGGCATGTAGTTAAAATGATTTAAGACTAATTTAGGTATTATCTAGAAGATCCATTATCAGAGCTGCTGAAATGTTTCTTTCTGGTTAAAAGCATAGATTGAGGGAGGAGGGGATTTTGATAAGGGCCATGGCGGATGAGTGTAACCCCATGTAACCCCATACAGTTTCTCTGTCCTTCCTCCAGAAAACCTGCTGTTATCTGCACAAGGGAGGAAAGTCAGATACAGCTACTTGTCTGTTTTCTTTTGTGTTTTTTATATCAGAATCAGGAAGCTGCTGTCAGAGAGGGGCGTTTTATTTGGAGAAATGGTGTTTGGACAGGACAATTTAATCCTTACAGTCCACTAGCCATGTCCTCCAACTGTCCCAGTTTGGTAGGGACAGTTCTGATTAATCTTCTGTCCTCTCACTTTTTCAGCGGCTTTTAAAATGTCCCAGTTTCTGTTCTTCCCTTCCGCTTTCCATATTGTCCATTTGCGGCAAACTGATTTCAGAGTGCAGAAGCAGTTTGCTTTCAATTAACTCAGTAGGAGCAGAGGAAAATATGGTATATTGTCCTTCTCAGTAGGATCAGACAAAAGCAAATTGCTATAGCCTCTTCTAATTCATTTGTTTTTTCTTATTAATAACTTTCGTCATCTTGACCACATGCTGATGGTGCTTGGCACACATATGCCAGTTTTAATCTGTGAAACGTTGAAGGATATGAAATCTCTCTCTTTCTTTTATTCACTCTCTCTTTCTCCTTGTACACATCCCTTTCCCTCCCCGTGCAAATGGACACAGGAATTTATCACACCAGCCTGCGGTCCCACCACAATCACACTAGTGTAAGAATGAAATCATACCATTTTGGAATCATTTCTTATTACTCTTTTCCCCATGACAGCGTCTTGGCAATCCATGGTCGCATGATCTGTTTTCTGCGCATCCAAATGCCACCTTTGGAAGGAAGAAATGAGGTATCACTGCTGCCAACCACCTCCCAAAGACAGCTGCTGTGTGCATGTGCTCCTCTACCACCCTCCTGAAGTGCGGGGTTGCTGTGTGCACATTCACACAGCAGCTTCACACTTTTTTTTGGGGGGGGGACACTTTTGGGGCTACCAACCACCTCCCAAAGCTGGTTGCTCTGTGAATGTGCACACAATAGCTGGCTTCAAGAAGCTGTTGGGAGTACAATTGCTGTGCTGGGGAGAAAGCAGGAGAGGAGGAGAATCATACTCACACAATATGACTGCATGAAGCAGTAACTGAATAGAAGCAAGACTGAGAGCCTATTGATGGGGTTTCCTATTAATAAAAAGGTGTAGTACAGTAACAAATGGAATACAAGGCAGCAGCAGGACAGACACAATGTCATGTGAATGTCAAAGACCTCTTCTTTACAGGTCTTTAAACATAGGCTGGGTGGCCATCTCTTGGGGGTGCTTTGATTGTGAGTTCCTGCATGGCAGAAGCAGGGTTGGATTGGATGGCCCTTGGGATCTCTTCCAACTCTATGATTCTATGATTCTGTGATAAGTACTGCTGAAGATGCTTTTATCCTCCTATAATGCTTCTTTTTAGCCTCGTGTGTTAAACTCCACAGAAAGCACTAACAAAGTGTGTTGTGCATCTATACAATCTTTCCTTCCATAATGAGTTTTTTGCTAAGAAAGAAAATGGCTGAAGTGGTGAAAAAAGATTGGAAGATTAGAAACAAAAGACATCTTTCTCTGCACTCACTGCAAACTTCCAGGAATGATGAAGAATGATTACACACACACACACACACACACACACACACAAACTTGCCTGAATTATCCTTAGCTAGTGATGGCTTTGTGGGCTGTGAATGACCATTTCTGCAGTAAGACAAGGCTGAAGGATGCAAAGTTGGGGAAATCTGGTCTATCTTATCCTTCAGGTTGGTTGTGGCCAGCCTTCGATCTTGCATTTTAGGGAAAACTATTAAGTCTGTTGAAGGAGAACACTCCTGAATGACAACCATTCACTGCCCCTAGGCCCTTTCAAACTAACACAGTTACAGGACTGTTATTCCGCCTTAATAATCATGGTTATGCCCAGCTGGGATTTGTGAGGTATTTAGAATTCTGAGTTGGAGCTCTAATACCTCACCAAACTACAAATCGTAGAATGCCACAGGATGCTACCATGGCAGATGAAGGGAAACCATAGTGTTATAACTGTGTAGTATGAGAGGGCCCCCTATTTACTTTGACTTTCAGCCTCGATTGGGACAGTGACTCATTTAGAAGTGCTGATAGATGATTTTTGCTTTAACAGGAAAAGGACAGCTAACACCCTTCTGGTGTTGCTGGGACTCTCAGAAGATTTTGGCTCAGTAGATCTCTTAGCATTTATTGCATTGCCTACAAAATCTGGCCAGGTACAAATAACACAAGAATTACATTAATATTTTCTAGCCTGTCATATCCCATCCACAGATGTGGTGGAAATAGCCAATAATTGGATCGTCTGTGGCTGTAGTGTACCTCAGGATAGTACTCTAATCGCCACTGTTCAAATGTTACAGGAAGCAATTGAAGAAGATCATTGGGAGTGAGATATCTGCTTCTAATTTTGCTTTTCTATCAATCTGAAGATGTTAGTTATTACTCCCTAAGCAAACCTCTCTCACAGCTGCAGCCAAGTGGAAGTGGTTAAAGAGACTGAACCTGAGGCACACAACAGCTGGTGCAGAAGCCAAAGGTTTAATCCCAGAATTCTCTGCAGCACTGTGAAGGATCCTCAGACATCACCTCTCAGGTCTTGAGAGTCTGTTGCCTACTTTCTTTGGTTATATATCCTTCCTGATTGTCCATTCTATGTCTGAAAGTTGTCAGTATACTGCACCATGTCTACAGCCTCTTATACAGTGCAGATCTAACCATGGTTGTTGTTGTTATTGTGTGCCTTCAAAGCATTTCTGACTGATGGTGACCCTAAAGCAACCTTATCATAAGGTTTTCTGGAGCTAAGAGGGTATTACTCACCCAAGGTCACCCAAGGGTTTCCATGGCCAAGTGGAGCATTGAAATCCAATCTCCAGAGTCCTAATCCTATGCTGAAACCACTGCACTATGCTAGCGTGTTGAGCTAGACGTCAATGTGACTTTACTGTTACTTTCATGTGTATATATGTTCCTTCAAGTCGCTTGTCGATTTGCAGCGACCCAATTAACTTCACCTGGTTTTCATCAGCAAGGAATACTCAAAACTGGATTTGCCAGTTCCTTCCTCTGAAATCTGGCCGTCAGCACCATGGATTCATCGGCGCCCTGTCCCGGTTTATTCCTGGGGATTGCCCTGGGTCGGCAGCCATTGTGCGTGGCCGCTCCTGTAGCCTTTGCGCTGTGCTGCACTGTGTTGGATGCGGCGTGCACAGCGTGCTGCCACCGCCTCCTTTAGTGCAGGCTGGCAGCTTCTTGTTGCCCTGCACGCGCTTTCAGGGCCATGCGCAGGGCTAAATAAGAGGAATTTGTCCTCCTGAGGCTGGCTGGCCAATGGCTGCTGGCAGGGGGCGGGTTCTTGTGGCTCCAGTCTGCCCCCATTGGCCAGCCAGACTCTAGAGGAGGAGCTCCTCCTCTCGTCCCCATGTGGGCCGGCCCAGGGCTAGCAAGGCAGCAGCGACCAGAGGAGGAGGGAGGAGGAGGAGGAGGAGGAGGAGGAGGAATATTAATAAGAAGATGATATCAGTCAGTTTCTGAGGCATGCACTCACTTTTTCTAAAGGTTACACAGTGTGACTTTCCAAAGTGCATTTCTGTGTATTTTCGGTGCTTTTAATTCTAAAAGGTCTGCTTTAATAATGATGATGATGATGGTGATATTGATATCAGCCAGTTTCTGCGGCATGGCTAATGTAAGTTGCTCTGATTTTTACCAACTCATGCGCTGTGAAGAAAAACCAAAGTCCCTTGACCAAGTACACACTTCTGAGGAGTATAGTTGGTGCAAGACACCTGAAACCGAGGGCAAATCCACTTCTTGTTAAACCACCTTGACATGTTAAATATGCATAGCCATGTGAACCCATGTTCAGTGTGAAACCCAAAGAGTTTGGTTATGCAGTAAGCCTCTGAAATATGCAAGAGGCAATGTTAAGTAAAGCCATGTTCAATGCCCAAATGTGCTGTTTGGAATGAGGGGAGGGGGGTTGGCCAGAAAGGGAAGTACATTTCTGTCATCTGTCTAGGAATAATGCCAAAATGTCCTCCATTTTGAGCATGCCTAAGAAACATGCATTTATATTAACATTTTTTAAAAACCATCAATTTTTTTCACGTGTCCTCCATTTTAAAAAAATATGTCCTACATTTGAAAATGTCATCCTACATTTGTCCCACATTTGTCCCGGTTTGGAGATCCTGACTTATGGCAACCCTAGTTCCGGTAAAACTTTTTGGCTAGATTTTGTGCCACTTTAGAAATGCTTCCTGTTCTGCTCTTTGAATACTACTCCTAATATTTTATTCAAAAATAGTCTTTGCTTGCTTTGTACTGGATAACAATTGTGGTTTTATAAGAACTGGCCAAGCTCCCAGGCTTCTTCCTGCCAGGATTATTACCAGCTAGATTGCCAGGTAACTGAGTGGGGATAGGGACAGTTTACTCTGTTCATGTGCCTTTAACAGCAGTTTGGTCAGCTGGCCAAAAAGAAAGGATTGCCTTCTGCTAACAACATTGAAAGGACTGCCTTCTGCTAATGGTCAACAGCTCAATCTGCTGTTGAAAAGCACAGAAAGGGGATGCTTTGATTGGGAATTCCTGCATGGCAGGGGGCTGGACTGGATGGCCCTTGTGGATTCTTCCAACTCTATGATTCTATGAGAAATGGGGACACTTCCCAAAAGGTCAGGGGACAGAGACCTAGTTCCTGTTTAGAAAATTATGTTAATGTTTATTTGTTTGTTTCCTTTGACTCAAGGTGCTCAAGGAGATGTGCAATTAAAATATTAAACATCCACACAAAATTAAAATAACAGATCTTTTACTGAATCTATTATTAAATATTAAACATTAAAAGTTAGATGGAACAAGATAGTTTTACTGTTCTGTAAAGAAGAACAACACAACAAGAAAGGAATGGCTTGCTCTGTTCCCTACCCTTCAGGATGGAGATTAAGAACTGAGTGATGCTACTGAAAAGGCTGTACCACAAATACCCTCCAACCTAGCTGTCTCTGTATAGTGAGAGGCATACTGAGAGAAATGATGTTGATTGAAAATTGCAGGCAGAATCACTGCATTCTGCATTGCCTGTAGCTCCCTTTCTCCAAGGAGTTCAGAGTGGTGTCTATGCACCATCCCACAGTCACTGCTTTCATGATACCTTAACATTAATTTGTAACATTATATATATATATATATATATATATATTTAATTTGTATGCTGCCTTTCTCCCAGAAGGACTCAAGGCAGCTCACAGATAAAAAAATAAACATTTTTTTTGAAAAAATTACAAATCAATACAAATTCAAAATGGTTACAAATCATCTAAAAACAGTATAAAAGCCACATAAAAATATACAAAAGCTAAATGGCACAAACAAATAAGATATGCACACCATTCTCTGACACCTGACACTCTTCAACACATTAGCTCTTGTTCTGGAAGCATAAAAATGTTTGCCATCAATTTGCAGCATCAGCAGTTGGGGATAATGTTAATGTTATCTTTCTAGTTTAGCTGGGCTACAGTAATTTAACACTCCTTGGGACTGATTCAGCAGTTTCGGGCTGGGGTTTCTCTTTGAAAAGTATTTTGTAGAAGAATGGTGACTTTGAAATTAGTAGTACAGAATATTGAGAACTTCAGTGTAATGCTGCCTCACCAATATTTGCTGTTGCTAACTGTCCTCAAGTCAAAATGTAGGACTTTATCACATGGCCCCCATTCCTGCTGGAATCGCACTGATAAAGTAGCATCAGAACATTAGGTTTGGGCTTGGTTGACCTCCTTGCTTTAGAGAGTTATACAGTACGAACAGGTGGACTAAACATGTTGCTGTAGTAAAGCAGCCTCCATTGGTCTCTCTGAATCCCTGCTCTTAAACTTAGGCCATTAGATGGCATTAAAATCTCAGAAAATTTTGGGATACTGCTTTTTGCAGTCTCTGGACCAATTCTCTTACATCTTGCTCTCTCAGTGCCCTAAACACTCATTACGCAGAAACTTTCTGTCAGCCCTCCTACCTTAAAAATGTAACTGTCCCAAAGTATTGCATCCTGTTCAATAAGGTGAGATGAAATGTTCAAACTTACTTTTAGGTTGGTATGCTGGACTAGCACCTCAGCCAGATTAGGCCACTTTAAACCTAAATTTCTATATAGGGGGGATGTTGCAAAAAATTGTTTGACCCCTGGGGGGCTCAAAACATAGTTTAATAGCCCCCACAACCCATAGAAGGCATTTTGGAGCCCAATCCATGGGGGGTGGGGGGGTGGAGAACTGGAAAAAAATATTTTGACCCCAATGGCCCTTGGTTGTATTTTGCCTACCAGTGTTTTACAATAATATTCTGAGATCTGAACGGTCCCCTTTTTGTCACTCTCTCCTAATATTCAGAGATGAATTAGAATGTAATGTTTTATTATGTTTTATTATTTATAAAATATTGGCATGGTAGGGGTCGTTCAGGATATGCCAGTCTGCTATTGGTCAGTACCACTTCTTGGCAGAATCTTAAAAAATTAATGCCTGGATTACATCTCTCAGAGTAGTCCAGCCAGTATAGGCATTTGGTTTAAGATTAAGAAGGGAATTGGTGAGAATTGCTGAAGAGAAGCTAGCAGCATACTAGTGATGGTCCTCAATGAAGTACATGTTTAGCATGTTGAGCTGCATTACATGGTGGTGGCATTCCCGAATCGCCTATGATTCTTATAACATTTTCTCCTTTCTTTCTGCTCCCCTTCTCTCATAGTTCCTGTGCCTCAAGAACATCCGAACCTTCCTCGCCACTTGCTATGAGAAGTTTGGTCTGCGCAAGAGTGATCTTTTTGAGGTCTTTGACTTGTTCGATGTGAAGGATTTTGCAAAGGTTTGGTTATTTCATTCATTCCCCAGCCCCACAAAAATACAGTTTTTATAGGCACTCTATGGTAGATGTCAGACTATACCTGCCTCCTGAGCGTTTGCATCATTTCTAACAAAGCCCTAAGGGAGAGGCGAGCAGCTGTGCACCTCCAGATGTTTGGGTCTACAATTCGCATAAGACCTAGCCAACACAGTCAATGTTGCACGGTTGTGGGAGTTACTGTCCTAAATATTTAGTGGCCACAATTGCGTGCTGGTCTTAAGGTCATTGGTGAAGGATTGTTTTGAAACTGAATCAGTGCAGAGGAGGAGGCCAGATAAGAGCAAACAAAAGGAAAAACTGAGAGGTTGTACAAGCATTAGAGCATCAAAGTTTGGCTACTGGTACACTCTGCTCATTATCTGGCTACTGGAATTTAAAGCTCCACTCTTGTAGAGGTATGGGCTAGAAATGTGCCTTTTTAAAAATGAGAAAATATGTTTCATTATGTATATGTATTTACAGGTATTCCAAAATCCAAAAAATAATCCAAAATAAATAGAATCATAGGATCATAGAGCTGGAAGAGACCACAAGCACTATTATGTCCAACCCTCTGCCATGCAGGAAAACCCAATCAAACACTTCTGGTCCCAAGTATTTCAGATAAGGGATACTCAATTTGTATATACTTAGGTGGGAACTAAGAGCCAATTATCATTTACCATAGTTTGTCCCTGGCAGCAAATAAATGAGATATAGCACTGATGGTGAACGTTTTAGGGACTGAATGCTTAAACTAAAAGGCATTCTGGCACTGGGTGTAACCTGGTGCCGGGGGTGGGACTTCCAGGAGGGACGGGACTTAAGTGGGACCTCCACCCTCCTGGGGCAGGACTTCCAGGGCAGGACATCTTCCCCCTACCCTCTTAGGACTTCAGCTGCCTCTTTGGAGACAGCTGAAAGCCCAGGATGGCCAGGAAGAGGAGGAATAAGCATGTGCCTGTTCCTTCTCTTCCCCGCCCTCCCTGTGCCCTGAAAAAATGGCTATGCGTGCCATCTCCGGCATGTGTGCCATAGATTTGCCACCACGGAGATGTAGCATAGATTAACATACTTTTTGACTGCAGCAAGGTTCAGAGGCCATATATATTTTGCCTCTGTCAGGGAAACCATGGGTTTTTGGTTGTCAAGAATCTGCTGTAGGCTCAGGCATGCCTCCCCACTTCCCTTAGGCACATTTATTCCCTCCTTTGTATTAAGCATTGTTTGTCCTGGCATTTGAATCTGGGGAATTCAGATTTCCAACCAGGTTTCTGAAGCTCAAAGCCTAAGAAAGTGGTCCCTGAGAGGGGCAGAATCTGACTATGTGCCATTCTCATTTGGTGCCTTGAGGGCAGAACCTGGAAAACTTCCTTTTTTAATTATAGCTACCAGAATCTGGATGCTATAGTCAAAAAAGTAACTTTTACAAACTCTGCTCAAGAATGGAGCCTGAAGGAGAAGAGAAAAATGGTTTCACACAGGAGTTCCAGGAGGAAGTATGGGCTCATGGCACAATAATACATGAGAAACACAATTTTTCAAAAGTTATTCTCAAGTCTTTTGTGGCTTGAGCTCATACTTTATGTTCCCAGTCTTCCAGACAGATTGGTCTCACCAGACTTTCAAAGGCAGCTGGATACTATCCTTATTGTATCTGATGCCTGCATTTTACCAGTCCAAGCAACTGCATCACACATGCAATCTGAAAGCAGCTCAGGAAGATACCATCTAGTGTCACAGAGGTTGATGGGGCCCATCTTTCAGATGCTGTGTTGCAATAGCTTGAACAGCAAAAGGTTTTGTGCCAGGCTTGGTATTAAGCAGCATGGCCCAACCTCTTAAGAAGGGAGATGGCATGGCCTATCAAAGCTATGGGCCTGTCCAGAAGCATGTGAACAGTGTCCCCCAACCTCCTACTTTCAACCCAGAAGGCTGAAAAGCAAGCATACATTTGCCCACAACAGGATGTGAAATACAGCAGCAGAACCACACAGCCGGCTGCTGTAGGCGGATCCTAGAGAAGGAAGCTGGTGGGATCTGTAAAGCCTTGCTACAGAAATTTTTCTCAAAGCCACAGATTGTCCCCTCCCCAACACTTCCCCTCACCCCCAAACCCCAGTTGGATTAGAATGGCTCATGTATAGCTTCAGTCTTGGCTGTTTATTAAGAAAAAGAACTTGTCAATGGGAGGTTATTTTGTGAAATACTACTAGGGTTTCAGCATGGAAAGTGGCAATATCTCCTGTACCCTTAATGGTTATGTAGAAGAGGGCCAGCGTGGCATAGTGTTGGACTGTGACTCTGGAGATCAGGGTTCAATTCCCCTCTTGCCCGCGATACCCATTGGGTGACCTTCGGCAAGTCGCATGCTCCTAACCTCTAGGAAAGGCAATGGCAAACCTCTGAACAAATCTTGCCACAAAAATCCTATGATAGATTCACCTTAGTGTTGTCATACATTCGAAACTACTTGTAGGCACACAACAATAACAACAACAAAGAGGAAATTTGAGCAGGTGTTGCTTATTGCTTGGTTATGTCACAAACTCTACTTGATGAAGTTCCATTACAGGTACAGGAGCACTCTCCAGTTCTGAATCTGACAACCATAGGAGAAGCTCACAGAATGAGAAGGGAAGCAAGTTAGTCATTCAGTTGAAGTCTTAGGCCCTAGATGTGTGGTCTTACATGGAGGCCTAAGCTAGTGGTAACCTATTAATGAGCTTATTAATATAAACATTGTGTTGGGTAGGTGAAGGGCTAGTTTTGTTTAAAAGGTCACAGAGGTGGAGAAATCTGAAGCCAGCATCTTAAATTGTCTGGGAGAAGTACCTTCATCATGTGCAATGATGTGCACAGACACCCAATCTTTCGGCATATATTAAAAAGCACAAGAGTGTTGTTGTTACTATTTCTTTTTTATATCCAACTATTAGTCCAAAGTATTTAGGAAGGAATACGTATTCCCCTGGTCAAGGCATACCAGGTGCTGTTGTTTACCATACATACTTGACTATAAGTCAACTTTATGTGTAAGTCATGGGCAGGTTTGGGGGCCAAAATTATGGATTTTAATATGACCCATGGTTAAGTTGAAGGTAAAACTTAGGGGCATGTAACAAAAGATGTAAAGGATGAACCAAAGGAAAACAATGCTGAATTCCAGCAGGCTTAACTGTTTGCACTCACACTAAAGGCTGGATGGATGAGAGAGTAGAGAAAAGTCAGTCCTTCCAGGACAGATTACATTCTTGCCTTTCACCAGGGGATTTTTCCATTTTTTTATAGGGGTTAAAGTACAGTACTTACACTGACCTGTGCATAGGTCAGCTCAGGGTTTTCGGGCCAATTTTTTTGACTAAAATATCTGTACATGAATATATACAGTATATTTCAAAGGAAGGCAATGGCAAACCACCTCTGAGTAATCCTTGCCTAAGAAAACCATATGAGGTTCACGGAGTTGCCATAGATTAACAGGTGACTTGACTTATAGCGGATGGCGTGGACTCACTGTACATACATGCCCTTCCCATGTTTCGTCACTGTAACCCTGTGAGGTATGGCATTTTGTATTTTTTGCTTTTGCTTTTTATGTTTATAATTTTAACCAACATACATCATCTCGATAATACAAAGAATGGTGGCTTATAAATATTTTAAGCCCATCTGGAAGTAATTAAATTACATCACATATTATTGACTGCAAAATGCTACATCTCTCTCTCTTTTTCTTTGTGACTAGGTGATTGACACTCTATCAATATTATCATGGACACAAGTTGCCCAGAATAAGGGGTTCATGTAAGTGTTCATGGTTTTCACTTGGAGCAGGCAGTAAATGGATAGTTGCATACATCTTTGAGATTTTAAAATCATCTTTTTATTTGAGGTCACATATAATGCTCTTTTATCTTTTTGTGAGTATATATAGGTTTGAGTAGATAGATGGGTAGAGAATTAGATCATGAGATTGTCTTTTGTGGTATCCTTAGATGCCAACTTGTTGGCTCTCAACTAAAGGCAGCAGTTCCAAGGAAGAAAAGTAGCTAGCAAGCAATAGTCCTGTTGTCCCATAAGAGTATTTATATGACATAAACTACAGCAGTTTTTCTAGAGTTTTTTCATTTTATATTAGTGCAGAGACTACAAGGAAAGTGGGCCACTCTCTTATGTTGCTTGGATGATTTGTGCCTTCTTGAGCCCTGGAATTACTCTTGGTGGAGAACAAGTGGATTCAGGGTACAGGGAATAACCCAGCGTTTTATATTGTATGGTTCTTCAAAGTACATCTTTGGAATTGTCCCAGCAGCCCTTAAGGGAAGCATCCATTTCTTAACACTTTTCCCTAGCCCAAATGTTATTGATACGAAAATAATTATTTTAATAATAAAGACTAACAGGTTTATTTCTGGTTTACTCTTTCAAAAAACACCCTACTTCATCAAATGGAGTTGCTGGACTAGTCTGTAATAAATCTCTTAGTCTTTAAGGTGCAAGAGAATTATTAGTTAGTCTTTAAGGACTCAGCCCTAAGTCATGCTGAGAATACCCCCATTGAAATCAATGAGACTTAAATTATTTCTGGCTAGCCTAAATCCCACTGTTCTAAGCATTGTTCAGGTCAGAATCTAATTTAGTATCCCTCCCCTCCATATTATTAGTTACTTCATCTGCATGCAGGAATTACAATCTGATCTTAAAAACATTTCTGTTTCTTTACAGGCCATTTCCTACTGAGGATAGCATTGCTGATGATGATATCTACAGTGGTTTATCAGATCAGATTGAGTAAGGAGCAAATTTGTTCTAAGAGTAAAGGCAAAAGACATTTATATCAACATTTGACATGGCTTTCTGGAAGGATTCTTGGGCTTTGAGTAAATGTGTGACATTAGAAATTTAGGAGATGGAACTTTGAATATCTGTGCATAACAAGAAAACTTTATCCTGCTACATTTCTGTTGTCCACACAGTTTTTTAAACCAGTGCTTCTTAAGATATCTGATACGTGGAACTAGTAATTGTTGTTTTTTGTTTCTGTTTTTCAGTCAGCCAGAAACTGGTACCATATTTATGCCCATTGAATACTTATTTTATCTCTTGGAAAGTCTCTAGGGACCAGCAATTCATAGTCTGGCATAGGTCCATAGACAACTACAGTGCTCCATACACGGGTGTGCCATACGTGGCTTCCACTTTATGCAGCTGTGCTGCAATACATTGAATGGTGCACACACCTGTGGTGCACACATGCCGCGACCACAACCCCCATTCTATTAAATGGTGCTTGAGTTTACACAGTATTTGCCTTATGCGGGTGGTCCAGAAAGGATCTCTGCGTAAGGCAAGGCTTCACTGTACTTTGTCACTGTTTTACAGCACAAGAATCCCGCCAATAAAAAAAAGTTGTTAGTCTTATCTGTGCCAAGAGGGGTCTATGGAGGTCTTCACCATTCCAAAGGGAAGATCAGCCAAAACTAATAAAGGAAGTTTTCATCAACAATGTGGTTCCTGCAACATTGGGCTGTATACATAAGAGGCCCTAATGAATGTTGTTGAGGCTCCAGCATTGTCGTCTTCCATCTGTAATCTCCCAACTCCCACATCTTCCCACTCCTCCTCCTAAATGTTTTTCCCATCATAAAATTGCAAAATAGCTGTCCAGTGGCTGGTAGGTTCCCATTCCAACCACCTGGGTGCTGTCCATGACCTTCATCCAGTGCCCTTGAGTTCTTTCTGTGTCCCAACAGGGGATGGAGATTGTGTGCATGCATAAAGCAGCTAGCTATTGTGATTATGGAGCATTGACACCAATGGCTGTAGAAAGCAAGCTCCTTTAGAGATAGGAATGCTCTCTAGGGGTGCTAGTTAAGCTAAGTTAGAACAGAAGGAGCACAACTAAATTAGTTTCACTTTTGGAACAGCAGTATAATAAGAATAATTTAAAAAGTCAAAATGAAGAGGTAGAGTGATCTGTGAGGATATCAGTCTATTTTTAACAGAGTTTAGGATAAGTGAATAACACATGAGAAGATTTTAAGTCACTGAAACATTTAAGTCTATCCCTGTTGCTGTCTCTAAGTGTGCATCTACACTGTAGAAATAATGCAGTTTGCTAACACTTTAAGTGCTATAACTCCATCCTATGGAATCATGAGACTTGTAGTTTAGCCTTCTCTGCCACACTGGTGTCTCACAAAACTACAAATCCCAGGATTCTGTGGGATGGAGCCATGGCAGTTAAAATCATTATTTGTACAGTGCAGATGTGTTTCCAACACCAGGTTCAGAGTTGAGCAAGATACTTTAAAGAAGAATGAAGGTATTGGTATGATGAACCCATCCGTAATTGAGCAGTGGTGATAGCATGTGTCCCAATGCTTCCTTCTAGCAATAATCAATTATACTGTAGATGACTTCAGCATTTCATATTCTTCTTAAAATAAACCTTCCAAACTTTGACTTGCCTACACATCTTGATTTGCCAGTCATAGTTTCTAGATCCCAGGTTCTGTCCTCTGAATCTCAGGTTTTGACCCCTGTTAGTCTGGTGTTATTTGGGAGTCTTCCCATACCAAATTCAACCAAAGGGGTACTTCCAGATGTAGCTTTTGTTGTGTAATCCCTGAGCCTCATTAACTAAACTTCACAGGAGCTAAATCCAGGCTGTGACATCTTCTACTTTTAGGCCACCTGTATTTCTCCCCTTTTTACTTCCATTGCTTTTAAAATATATTAGAGAAAAATCAATTAAAGAGGAGAAGACTGCAGTGCTTTTTGACTTGTCGAGCTAGAAACCCTTTATCCAGAAGCACCCAATGCCACACAGAGTTGTCTAGACAGCTTTGCAGCCAAATGATTCCTTGCCTTTATCACAACTTAAATTAAATCTCCCTGAATTCAGATTGGTTTAGCTGTTGTCAAGGAAAGGCCAACCCTAGTTTGCCTTACTTTATGGGGTCAAACTTTTCCCCTCTCCCTTTTTATCAGTGACACCATGGATGAAGATGATGACCTCTATGACTGTGTGGAGAATGAGGAGGCGGAAGGGGATGAGATTTACCAGGACTTGATGAGATCAGAGCCATGTGTCATGCCAGTAAGTGGCTAGTAGCTGATATTTGATTAGTTAATTTATTGTAAAAAAAGACTTGATGTGGAACCATTTTTTTTTCAACCATGTAGCCAAAGATAGGCATTGTATCATTTATCACTTCTTGTGAGATCAGATTAGTGTCTATTTTTATCAGTTTCCTTAACTATGGGCTTCTCTAAGTAGTTCATGGAATTTGTTGCTGTGGTTCTCGGGTTTTAAATAAAATATCCAAACAATGCTTCTGTTTTCCCAGACTAATTTTTGGCAATTCCCACTACCAGCTGCAATATTTTATTCCCATCCTCCAGTGATTCCATTTCTTTTTAATTCCAAAATGTATCAGAATAATATGCTCCCTTCTCTTCCCCAGTTAATGCAGTTAAAATACACTAATACAGTTAAAATAGAGGGGCCAAGTGGGATAGGCCAGTTTCCATGTGGGACACCTGGCCCATTAAGATAGTAACAGTTTAAGGCATGGGGGCTACTGAGTGAGCTTGGATCTGAACATGGCACAGTGCTTCTTTGGATAACATGGTTCTCCATTGTATTCCATGACAACAGAGGATGACTGAACTGGATAAAAGGAAATGCTGCCTTCAAGAGATCCAACAAACAGAGGAGAAATACACAAGCACACTAGAATCTATTCATCAGGTATTTATGTTTAAAGGCCACCTTTTCTCCTTCTCTCCCCACACACACATAATGGCAGCTCAAGCCACTTAATTGTATTTCTCCACATCACACATTTGGGAACAGCAGTGTTTAATAGACTTTTATTAGTGTGCACATAAGCAATATACTTATATGACTAGGAGACTTTTCACACTATACAGTTATAGTGCTTGCCTATAGGATTCTGTAGGGATGCAGCCATGGCAGTTAAAGGGCAATCAAAGTGCTATTAATTCAGTACTGTGAAAGGGCTCCAGGTTTTTCTCCATGTGTGTGCAATCTCTCTGTGGAGCAATTTCATAACACTGTGATTTTCCTAATGGTAGACATAGATGCTCAGAGTTGGAGCAGGGAAATTTACTGGATTGTAACAGCAATTCACAAAATGACTTGCCTTGACCCCTATGAGAAATTGGGGGAAGAATCAAACCAGGCTTGCTGCTTTGGATATTTGACCCACTTCTGCCATAAAGTCTATTGTTTTCCCCTTTGTAGCAGGAAAAAGTGGAAGCATAAGCTTCGTAGACTAAGGACAGAATCTCCATACAGCAAAGGTGGAAATAGTGCAGCCCACTGAGTGTAAGCAGCCTGAAATCCATTTATGCTCCTTTGGATGCCCATTGGGGAAAAATAATTTAAACACATCAATTTCCACTGTTGGCAGTCTTTAGGAACAATGGCTGCATTAAAGCAAGACCCCAAGAAGTCAATTTTCAGCCACTTTGGGCTTTAATTTTTCCTTTTTAATAATGGTTCATTCACGGCTGATGTTACCCACAGTGGGTTCTAGGAGCAGAAAACTGTCTCCCCACATCTTTGGAGCTTTGCCCATCTCTGCCATAGAGACTTCTTTTTCCACTCCCACCTTAACTATTTAGCATTAACTTGGGCATGTAGAACATGGAAGCTGATGACGGAAATTCACCAAGGCTGCTTCTGCATTACAGAAATAATGCAGTTTGACATCACTTTAACTGCCATGACTCAATGCTATGGAATCTTGGATTTGTAGTTTGTTGATTGCGGAGCCGCCTCCAAGGCCTCACTGGGGGGGGGGGGGGGCGTCCTGGGGGTGGGGCCAAACTGGGGCAGGACCATGCGGACCCGCCCCAAACCGGGAAAGTCCTGCCCCCAGGCAGGATATGGCAAGCCTACATAGCACTGAGCCATGGCCGAGCACTGAGTCATGTCAAACTACATTATTTCTGCAGTACAGATGTAGCCCAAGTGATATATGTGGGCTTTGTGTACCACCAGCTTTGTAGCACCCTGTATTCACCACACTTGCTATGTGGAACACTGGGAGATTTACATGGATTGGCTTACAAGTGTTATGTGGCTAACAAGATTAAAGTATTCAGAATTTGAGGAAGGAAAGGATACTTTTTGCACTATAGCTTCCAGAATCCCCTATAGTAACCTTCCAGCTCTGCATTAGTCATCTTGGTCCTGTAAAAATGCCAAGATACTTCCCTAAACCGTTTGTTGTTTCTGCACGAGCTTTCAACAGGGAGTAAAATATACTTGGGTGGTCTGTCTCGGGCCTTTGATGATTGGTATTTCTAATACAGAGATAGAAGATGTTAGGTCCTACACAAGAATATGCCCTTACCCCATAGCTACATACCTCATTGGGAGTCCCTGTATAACAACAGTAGTTTTGATTTGGTTCTCAAGTTGACTTACCTTGTGGAATAGAGAGAAGACTCCTTCACATTTGAGAGCATATATAAATATTTTTCCTGTGTCTGGCTCTGCCATGTTCCTCCCTAACATTAGTGGTAATTCCCTTAACATTGTGTGTTTATATCCTTTTATCATTATCTCCCACTCTGTTTTAGCCAGTTTTATTTTAGACTATTTTATTTTGTATCTCATGTTATTAAGTTTGCTTTTATTTAGTCTGTATTTGTTTTAACCCCCTATATGAGTTTTAAGTGTGATCTAGTTCTATCTCTGTATGTATGTGGATATTTTGATATTTTTTAATCTTGTTTTTTATCTTGTATTTTATATATTGTATTTTGTAACTGTATTTTGTATTCCATTGATAAGGTCAGCTGACTAATCAATAAACTTGTTATTGTTATATTCTTTGTCAACTCAATATGCATAATTTGCCTTGAATTTTGCTTGCCATTAGCTTGTTTCAACTCGGTTGTGTTTCCCTCCCTCAGCATTTTTTTAAACCACTGCAGCTGTTTTTGCAACCTCAGGACTTGGAGAATATTTTTATTAACATTGAGGTAAGATGATTTTATGTTTCTGGTGATATTGGTTTTAAGAAGCTTTCTGTCTGGGCCCATTGTTATTTGGAACAATTCTTTCAATTCTTGGAGTATAAAAGGAGTTGTAAAGTAAAAGGTCCAGTGGTACAGGATGTGGGAGACACATCAAATATTAATTGTGTATTAATTATAAGAATGGCATTCTTACATTCTGTTTTAATTCCTCCTCAGGAACTTCTAAAGGTTCATCGCTGCTTTCTAGGAGATCTGAAGAATGCTTTGTCTTTTAGCAACTCCCAGAACCTCTACCAAGTGTTCATCCGGTACAAACAAAGGTGAGTCTGTATCCCAATAGGACAGCATACATCCAACAATAAGGTGCTCCCGGTCAAAACAATTTCCAGATGCTTCTGTGTTCAGTGTGATGTGGGTTTTTTAGAATTATGGTCCAAACCTGTCATTCTTCCCTTGTAATCCTTTCTCTGATTAGCCTCTCTACTTTGGGCTGCAAAGAAAAGGTGTGCTGTTTTGTTTTGTTTTTCCAAGGCCACTTCTTCACTATGCCCCAGTGTCAAAATTAATTGAGTATCCTTATTTCCTATTATTCTTTTAGGTACAAAATACTGAGAGCTGGTTATTATGGGTGTTGTGAAGTAGGAGGTTGCTGATTCAAATCTTAGCCATGAGCTCATTGCATTACATAAGAAACTAATCTCTTCTCAATTTGTCTTAAGGAGAAACAAATGCTGACTTACATTGCATTAGGGATGTAGGCAGCTCTAGGCCTCCAGAGGTCTTTTAACCTATGGCTCTCATCAGCCTTAGCCAGCATAGCCAAAGGTCAAGGATTATGCGAGTTGCAGTCCAAAAACATTTGAAGAGCCATACTTGCCAGTCTTTGCAAGCATCACTGAAATAATGTGTACAAAATCCACCAGAAAAAAAATTAAAATGTTATATAAAGCCTGAGCATGATAATGGTGATGATTACGCTGACAGTTTTGTAATTTATTAAGAAGGCCATTTCATGCACACTGTTTTTACATGGGGCTGTATCTCCATTACAGAGTATGCACTTTTTCAAAAATAATACATTCTGTAGTTTGCAAATGTCGTGCTTGTGTTTATTCTGCTGTGAGAAAGTGAAGTTACACTACCAGCGATAGCTGCTGGCTTCTGTATCAGCGGGATGGTGAAATTTCTCTGGGCTTTAGACATCTAACGTACAGAACGCTATTCTCAAAAGAGATTCAGTCCCTTGGATAGTGCCTTTAAATTTCAGCCAATACCCAATTGTAAAGTAAGTATGACTAGAAAGACAATGATTTCGAATATCTTTTGTAAATAGGTATGTATGTATGTTGTTATTAGATTGTAATGTAATGTAATGTAAATTTGGAACATTGTTCTTTGTTTATTTGTCTATTTGTTTGTTTGTTTGTTTTCTCTCTTTTTTTCTCTTTTATACACTTTTGGTTATGTATAGTCTTTTTTGTTTTTTTACATTTCTTTTTCTCTTATATGTAATGTTCTATTCTAATATATATATATATATATATATATATATATATATATATAGTTCAGCCTACAACCTGAAGTAGATTTACCATCCCTACTGACATGGAAGCCAATAGCCACCACTACATAATATTCTATAAGGGACGGATAGACAAGTTCTAATGGGTCGTGGGCTATGCCAGGTTCTGTAAACAAAACAAATAAAACATTCTGAAGTAATCAGAAATTCCTGATTTCTTTTTTAGCTTTTGGGGGAGAGGTTGGTTTAAAAGCTGGGTCCTGGGACTGCGTTTTTCCTCCCCTCTTGTTGTTGATAATGGTTTCAACTTATGGTGGCCCTATGCATGAGAAATATCCACATCACCTTGTTATCAACAATCTTGTTCAGGTATTGCAAACTCAGGGCTGCAGCTTTCTTGGTTGCTTATCCATAAGTAATCTGGTCTTCCTCTTTTCCTACTGCTTTCCACTTTACCAAGCATTATCATATTTTCTAATGAGTCGTGTCATCTCACGATATGGTCAAAGTATGACAGCCTCTGTTTGGTCATGTTGACTTCCAGGGAGAGTTCAGGCCTGGTTTGCTCTAGAATCCACATTTTGGCAATCCAGATTATTCATAGAACTCTCCTCCAGCACCCTATTTCATAGAATCATAGAATATAGAGTTAGAAGAGACCACAAGGGCCTTCTAATCCAGTCCCATATTGCCATGCAAGAATACACAATCAAAGTACTCCCAACAGATGGCCATCTAGCCTCTGTTTAAAAACCTCCAAAGCAGACTCCACCACTCCCTGAGGCAGCATATTGCATTGTCAAACAAATGAGCTGCTTCTCTTCATGTCAGCTTGCTTCACTGTCCAGTTTTCACACTCATACACAGAAATCTGAAATATTGTGAAATATTGTGGCATGGACAATCTTGACTTTAGAATTCAATTATTACCTCTCCTTCTAGATGTAGTATTATAACATAGGCACGGTCCTCCACAGTTATCTAAAGTCTGAAGAATGTCATTGATACTAAGCATTCTTTTCCAGGCTCTCTTTTCTGTAGTGTGGTTTAAAATATCTATGAAATCATGGTCTCTGCCCAGCATTTATCCTAACATCAATATATTGATGCTGATTAACAGCCCAGTGACAAGGAGAGGACATTCTCCACATGCTCAAAAGTGGCCTTCTAATTGCTTTTCATATTCTAGGCCAAGCCCTGATGTAGAAATTCAATACATTTTCATCGAAGACAGAAGGTATATCAACTGTGACAACACATGTGGTACACAACCCAGCTCCTTAGTGACCATAGTTCAAGCCACAGTGTTTGTCCACAGGTAGCTGGGCCTTCATTCAAACCAACTTCTTATCTTTCATCTGTAGGTTCTTACTATACGGACGATACTGTAGCCAGGTAGAAGCAGCCACTAAATACCTAGACCAGATGTCCAATACCAGTGTGGATGTGCGCATGAAACTGGAGGTGAGCACTGCTCTTCATTGTCATTCATGTGCTGGACTCCCATCATACAATGCCAAACTGCTGAACTTTCTTCTTTACATTTTTCATTGTGGGTGTTTGTTCTCATTATAATCCAGTATCCATGTTATGACAATGTAATCTATTTTAAAAAACAAATTATTAATTAAATTCTTTATTTAAATACTTAAACTTTATTAACTGCCTCGTATTGAGCAACATGCATGCCATAATTATGCAGTGGAATGACATTAAAATACAATATTGTAAATTATGCTAGTTTGCAACTACAATCATAATAAAACACAGTCATTACTGTGCAATGTTAGATACGTTAAAACCCATTTATTAAAACTGGATTGGGCTAAAGGCAAACACATTTTATTATTACAGTACAACACCTCACTTAAACTACATAATTTACTAGGATTTTAAAAAATAGTAATTATAGCACAGTATTCAAATAGAGTACTAGAAAACATTTGTTACAATTCACTGTTTATTTAACTGAAAGGAAGCTTTTCTATGATCAGTGAAATGACTCTAAAATAAATGTCATTTATTATCCATGACTGTTCCAGCTAATCTGTTTTCTTGCTAAAAATTAAAAATGGTCTTCAGCCCTGTGGTTGAAATACCCAAAGGTTTGTGATTTTTAGAAACACATAGTCAGTTTTCTGTCTCAGACAACTGGGCAAACAATACACATTTATGGAAAACGTCTATTGTTAGCAATCTTTCCCAAAGCAAATGAACATTTATTATGCAAAGTAGAGCCTAGAGCTAAGGTAGATGGACATCAGAAAACATTGCAGGAGCTATTGCACTGCCCTTGTTTAAATAGAGTCTGGACAATTGCTCTTTTGGAAAAAATTAACAAGCTAAAGAACAGAAAGGAATTGATAACTTTTATTAAATTTGGTTATCTTTCTTTTTATTTATAAATTCTAATCCTTTTTCATGTGTTCCTCCTGAGAAACAATCAAGATTCAGGAAAGGGGTTGGTTGATGATGATATAATTCTTATATCCATGAAGAAAAAGATACAAGAATACAATTAAATAGGCACAAGACTTACCTTGTTGATTTAATTAAGACTTCGTCATCATAATATCTCAGTTTCCTAATGCACTATAGTGAGTGTTTGAATATTGGGTTTGTTTTGTGTATTGATTGTCTGAATATTGGTTTTGTTATGTATATTTTGACATATTTTCTTTTTGTATATATGAATTTGTATATGGCAACACCTGCCATAATCTTGCTCCAGGGTGCTGTGGGAAATTTTAAATGGCCACCATTCAGGGAAAGGCTAGGACAGGCTTCATTTTAGTGAGTGCCATTGGAGCATATGGGTTCATTCAACTGTCAAAGATGTTGGCTGTTAATGCTGACCCAGCTGTGTGTATATGCCTTCAAGTCACTTGTCAATGTATGGCAACCTCACGAGTTTCCTTGGGTTTTCTTAAGCCAAGAAAACTCAGGCTGTTTTTGCCAGTTCCTGCCTTTGAAATAGAGCCTACAGCACCTGGTATTCCTTGATGGTCTCCCATCCAAGTATTAATCAGGGCTGACCCTACTTAGCTTCCAAGATCAGATAGGATCTGGTGTCTTCAAGGTATATGAATGAATGGATGGATGGATGGATGGATGGATGAATGAATGAATTTAACTACTATTATTCTAAAGAATAAAAGCCAAACAAGTTAGGCAAAACTCAAACAAATCAGGACTCTGCTGCAAAGTGTATGGTTTTGTGTTAAGTTATTTATGGCTGTATCACATCAGGCTCTTCTCCCACTCAGTGGCATCACCAGGGTTGGCGTCAACTGGTGCAGTAATCCATGGTGCTACCCCCCATTGACCTTTTCCCATACCACACCATACAGAATCCTTAGCAATGTTTTTTGTACTAACATTACGCAGAAATCATAATCCCCGTACGTCACTGAATCTAACGGTAATACGTGTAACATAAAACAACTAGCAAAATCAAAATTATACCTTTAAATTACAATACCGTATGCACAGCCTCAATGCATTTATGTGTACATGGTTTCATGTGGTTGAAGTGAAAAATTAGTAAATGGTGATGTTTTTAAAGAAAATTTTAAAAGAATAAAAAATTTAAACTAAATTAAAATTTAAAAAACAACAACACCTTGGGGCCTCTCCTTTCTCCTCCCACTGAGCCTCACCTCACTGATGCCACCTCTTCAGCATTTAGATGGGATACAGGCAAATGCCACAGCCTGTTTCTGCCAAAAAGCAGGCGTTTGAAGAGCAATGGTGTCATCCTTGCTTAGGATGTCACCTGGTGCGGCCATGCCACTGCTCCCACTAAAGTACTGTTGCTTCTAAAAATGCTGTGCAACCAGGATTCCTGTCTTTCCTATTACACCTGGAACCTTTCCAGGACTGCAGCCTTCATTTGCTCTAATAAAGGTTTATCACACACTGGACCTGGGCTTGCCCATCCAGTTCTTTCTTGCTCCAAGAAATTATCCCTGCCCCTTTGGCACATACATATGTGCACACACATAGAGAGATGCCCTCCCCCCCAAATGAAATAACTCTTACAATTTTTTTATTAATTAAAAATGCTTTCAAAATGGTCTCCCACTGGGAAAACAACAGAAGAGGAACAACATCATGTGATAAGCTCTAACTGAAGATCCCATGATCCTGCTGTAATTGTACTTTACCTACCTCATCTGATAAAGCCCTTAGCCTTTTCTCTCTGCTGAAGATTATTTGGGAGCTAGCAGAAGCTTATCCACATGATTATATTACTTTAGAGCTATGCTGACAATGGCATTGTGGTTCTAGTACTCTTCACAATCCTGCCCAAATTTCTGCTTTTCAGGAATGTTCTCAACGTGCCAATAATGGCCGCTTCAGCTTACGGGACCTCCTCATGGTACCCATGCAACGGGTACTAAAATACCACCTGCTTCTACAGGTAACAACTACTGTCTGTCAAATTATGCCACACCATAGAGGTAGAAAAGTGAGATGAAGAAAATTGAAGGTTGATATGACAATACGGGGTATGATCCTCTTCTGCGAGGTGCCTCTTCATTTTAATTGCATTTGTGCTGGATAAATTTATGATAGATTGAACCTTGTAGATAAAGCCTTTTCTTCATGTCTCTAGATCAAGAGATGCATGGGGCATAGTGAGTGAATGAAAACAAAGGAGAGAGTGGGAGCCAAGAACCCATGCTTTAGCTCAGAGCCAGCTTCCTTATTTCTTGGGTAGCTGGGGTTTTTTTTTCCCCCTACAAGGGGCTTCTTGTTTAGTGGAACAAAACTTCCAGGAATGCCTCAACTTCCTTGTTCTGATATAATAAATATTCTGTGCAGACCTCAATAGGTTTTATTTTACTGACAAAACACCAAAAGGGGGTTTGGTCTTAGCTCTCACTGTTGCTGCTGACACATGAGTATTACTATACACATTGAAGGAAATTCTAGTTACTTTATTCCTTATATAACATGAATCTAAGAGCTTTTTTTCTCCTTTCTCCATGCCAGGAGCTGACCAAATATACAGTGGAACCAACTGAAAAGGAGAACCTGAGGCAAGCCCTAGATGATATGAGGGTGAGACACATATCCAGGACCAAGTAACACAGTCTAAAAGGGAGAGCTTCGAAGCTTAGGATTTCTGGGACACAGTGCAAAGGGGAGGATATAAATATTTGTAGGAATGGTATAGTCCATGAGTCACATCCAGCCTTTTGTGGGGCTTGCCTAAGACCAATATCAATGAGTGATAAAGGGCCTGTACAGACAGGCCAAAGTAAAACTGCTTTGGGTCACTTTGGAGGTATGATGTTTAAATGACACATGCATATTAAGAGGCCAGAAGCTGTGCCAAAGCTGCGCTCCAGTTCTTAGGCCTGAGGCACGGCTTTGGCGTGGCTTCTGGCCTCTTAGGACTCATGCATCATTTAAACAGCATACCTCCAAAGTGACCCAAAGCAGATTTATTTTGGTCTGTCTGTATGGGTTATTAGTTAAAAGAATATAGGGGTCATTATTCTTCTAAAAGACAAGGTGTACCTCCAAACACCGGGTTTTGGACTTTTAAAAAATCCCATTATTGGAAAATTGGAAATGACTGAATGCGTAGGTATGATGAGGGCGAAGAATGATAGGACTGTGTGGATGCAAATCTTCCACAGTTGCCCACCTCTGATACTGATATAGCCATCAAGATTGTCTAAGGATACTTGCTTGTGCACCTGATGTTTGGCTGCGGCATTGTTGGGGCAAAGATTCTGTCTCATGATTTTAAACATATCTCTTTGGTAACTACTCCCAGAAGTTTCCAGATCTTCTTTGAATAAAGACCATTCTATTTTTTTTTCTCCTGGTCTAGGACCTGGCTCAGTGTGTAAATGAGGTCAAAAGAGACAACGAAACACTGAAACAAATCACTAATTTCCAGCTGTCTATAGAGAACCTGGTGAGTGTCACTGCAACACATTTTGATGGGTTTGGAGTCTGAACATTTCTGAAACAATTGCAGGGGAATACTATTAGACATGAATTATCCCAAGTGCGGAGGAAGCTATGCAACTGTCACCAGAATTGCTGCTACTTTTGGCAGTAAAAATTCCACAATTTCTCACCCAGCATGTGCGGTATAATGTCCTCAATCCAAAACAGGAAAATATGTGGCACAGGAAATCCCCAGAATGAAATCAAAAAGGGGGAAGGCACATGACTGTGCAGTATTCCTTGAAGCGTTGCCAAAATCCTTCTCTTCTCCTTTCCCTAAATCACTAACACTGCTACTATTTTGATGTCTTGCCTTCCCACACAACTCGCCACAGCAATCAGAATTGAATATCCCACCTTTCTCCCAATATAGGGACTCAAGGCAGCAAACAGCATATTTAAAATAATACAATTTAAAAAGCGTACAGCATTAAAATGTACTGCCACTACCTATAGTTATCCTTGTCCTCATTTATGACATGTTTTCTTCACTCAGAGATTGTAAAACATTTGGGACTACAGCTCTCAGGATTCCCCAAGCAGCATGGTCTTGCTCGGTAGGAATTTTTGATGGGTGTAGTTAAAAAACATAACTTTTCAAAGTTCTGGCTCCACTTTCCCAGTGAACTATTCAGTCCTTTCATTCCCAGCACTGGTTTAGTCCTTCATTCACATTCTTGTGCAGAATGTACAATGGGCCATTGGTATCCACTGGAATTTGGTTCTAGGACCCCCATATGGATACCAAAATTTATGAATGCTCAAGTCACATTATATACAATGAAATAGTAAAATCACCATGTATGGATATGAGAGCTGGATTGTGAAGAAAGCTGATAGAAAGAATATTCTAAGAAACTCATTTGAGATGTGGTGTTGGAGAAGAGTGCTACCGTGGATGGCCAAAAAGACAAATTTAGAACAAATCAAGCCTGAACTCTCCCTGGAAGCCAAGATGACTAAATTGAGACTGTTGTACTTTGGCCACATTATGAGAAAACATGAATCACTAGGAAAAAAAGCCACAATAATGGTAGGAAATGTAGAGGGAAGTAGAAAGAGAAGAAGACCACATGTTAGATGGCTGGACTCAATCAAAGAGGCCATGAGCTTGAGCCTTCAGGACTGAACGGAGCAGTGGAGGACAGGGAGCCTTGGTTGACTTGAGGGCAGTTAACAATAGTAAAATAGAGTCCCTTATATAAAATGGCAAAATCAAGGTTTGCTTTTTGGAATTTACATCTTATTTCCAAGCTGTGGGTGGTTGAATCCATGGGTAAAGAATAAGTGGTGGACCGGCTGTTTGTTTTTACTAACACATCAAATAATGTCTTGTGAGGAAAAGAAGATTTGCATTGGAAAGTATTATGGTACAAATGTTGCACCCCCTGCACCTCCTACTAACAGTATGATGGTGATCCAGATTGAGATGCCCATGTTTGGAGGCAGAGCGAATCAAACAAAATAGATACATCGTGTATCTTTGTTGTAATGTGTATTGTTTTTCTTTATTCTTTTCAATACCCATTCTTTTAATTGACTTTAATTTTTATCAGTCAATGAATTACACATTTAACTTTTGTCTGACATAAATGTTTAGCTGTAGTGGCTTCCTTCCTAGAAGGCTCTTAAAGGATAACATCAGAACAACGATCGATATTATTGAATACTTTGAACACCACAATGAAAAAAAAAATGGCTATAGTTCTTTTGGATGCAGAAAAGGCATTTGACCGCGTAAATTGGCACTTCCTGTTGGAAACTATTAAGAGAATGAACACAGGAGAAAACTTTTTGAGTTGGATTGAGAATATATATGGAGACCAAAAAGCTCAAATAATTGTCAACGAAGAAAGAACTTCTAGTATCAACATTGAAAGGGGAACAAGACAGGGATGTCCTCTTTCACCTTTACTGTTTATAATGACTTTAGAAATTCTGAACACCAAAATAAGAAGTGACCAGTTAATAAAAGGTGTGCAAATTAAAAAATATCAATTTAAGTTGAGAGCCTTTGCAGATGACATTGTCCTTTACCTAGAAGATCCTAAGACATCTATAAAACGCATAGAAGAGATCCTGATCGAATATGGTAGAGTCTCAGGCTTTAAAGTAAACCAAGAAAAGACAGTAATGCTGACCAAAAACACAACACAGAAAGAGGATAAAGAACTCACCGAGCTATCAGGATATAAAATTCAAAAAGAAGTTAAATATTTGGGAATAAATCTAACTAAAAGGAACATAGACCTTTTCCGTAATAATTACTTAAGAACTTGGAAAGAAATACAGAAAGATCTAGTGAAATGGACCAAATTACAACTTTCCTTTTTTGGTAAAGTAGCTGTTATCAAAATGAATATTCTACCAAGATTTATGTTTCTTTTTCAAAATCTGCCGGTTATTTCACATCTGCGCTTCTTGGAGATATGGCAGAGAGAACTTTCTAAGTTTCTGTGGTCCGGCAAGAAAGCAAGAATAAGCTGGAAAGTACTAACAGATGACCCCAAAAGAGGAGGTTGTGCCTTGCCGAATTTAAGGCTATATTTCTTTGCATCCTGTTTACTATGGATAGAAGAGTGGGTTAAACTAGAGAACAAAAGATTGCTATGCCTGGAGAGTGTCAAATTAAGATATGGATTCCATGCCTTTCTATGGTATGGAAAACAGAAAGAGAACACGGACTTTTCCCACCATTTTGTGAGAAACGCATTATTAAATTCATGGCTCAAAATTAGGGATATCTTTTACAACAAGCTACCACCATGGGTATCACCCCATGAAGCTCTTTGGCAAAGAACACAAACAGGTCATGAAAATAAGTATATAACTTATAACGCAATACTAGAAGGAAGAAAGGATATTAAATTAAAATCACTGGAACAACTACAAGAGGAAGAAATAGTAAAGGACTGGTTCATGTATAGACAAATGACAGAGAGATTCAAAGTAGACATAAAAAACATGGGAATAAGTATGAAGCATAATGAACTGGATGAGATTATCTTCGATAAAAAATCAAAACATGTTTCCAAATATTATAAATTGTTAAAAAGTAGAGATCTTGAAAATGAAACTATAAAACACAACATGATAAAATGGTCACAGGACCTTGGGAAAGTTATAGAACTGGAAAAATGGGAAAAAACTTGTTCAATTTCCAACAAATTTACACTTTGTCAGAATTATAAAGAGAACTTCCTGAAAATGTTGCATCGATGGTACATCTCCCCGCATAAAATTAATTTAGTATATAAAAGACAAGACGCAGCTTGCTGGAAATGTAACAAAAAAGATGCAAATCTCCTACACATATGGTGGACGTGTAAGGAAGCAGAGAAATTCTGGAAAAGAATACATCAAGCAATGTGTGAGGTCTTAGACTGTACTCTCCCATTTGACCCCTGCTTCCTCTTATTAAATATGATCCCAGATCTAAATTTTGGAAAAGAGAAGAGATACAAGTACATTACACTGTACATGGTAACAACAGCAAGGATCATTTTTGCCAAATCGTGGAAAAACCCTGTATCACCCAAGTTAGAAGATTGGCTTTCAAACCTTTATGAAGCCATGGAGATGGACATATTAACAGCCTTGATGAGAGGTAAAACAAGGGAAAAAATTGAAGAAGATTGGTTGTGCGTAACAAAATATAGAGAAAAAGAAAGAAAGAAAACAAGAATGTGAGATGGAAACAAAGATATTTATATAATTTATCTGCTCTCTCCTCTGTTCTCCTTTCTTACTTCTTATGCAATAGTCACAACACTAGGTTGTATGTAGTATAAGAAAATAATTCTAATCGTTAAAGGGGTATAACGCCTCTGATTAGAAGTCTGCAAACATCATAGATAATTGCACATTAATCCCCTCTTAAATATGTAAGAAATGTACTGCTACCGCTTGTAGGCAACTAGGAAGCATGTTGACACAAAGCTTACATTATGATACGGGAAATACATAGAAAGCTTCAAAGGAAGGTTGGAAAATCTATCTCGGAAGTAAATTAGGAATATTCAGTTATAATAATGTACAAGGCAATTTATGTTCATTCGCTACTTTGGCATAGTAGCGATACGTGTTGTTTTGTAAAAGTGTATGTCAATGTGGATGTATGTTATTATGTTTTTATGTGAATTCTCAAGTGTTGTACTTTGTAAAAGTGTATGTTAAGGTGGATGTATGTGAATTTATATTTTTAATAATAAAAATAAAAAAAAATAAATGTTTAGCTGTAGTTTATTTTAACTGTTGTGGGGAAATGTGGCAGCATGTTTAACAGTAACGGTAAATTTTAAGCGCATGGATTCTTTGTTGTTTGTTGTTGTGTGCCTTGAAGTAGTTTCTGACTTATAACAACCCTAAGGAGACCCTGACAAAGGGTTTTTTGAGGCTGAGAGTGTATGACTTGCCCAAGCTCACCCAGTGGGCTTCCATGGCCAAGCAGGGATTCAAACCTTGGTCTCCAGAGTCACTGTCCAACACTCAAACTACGACATCATGCTGGCTCCATCCTGGATTTTTGAACCAGGAAAAAAGGCAGGAAATAAATAAATAAAATCATAGTTATTTTGGAGTTTCATCTGCTAATTAAAAATTTGTTGATATCGTTGTTCACTGCCCTTGAGCCGGACTCATGGCAACCTTGTGAATGAGACATCTCCAAGATCCCCTGTTCCCCACTGCTCTGCTCAACACCTGCAGGTTCAAGTGACTTCCTTGATTAAGTGTAACCATTTGGCATGTGGTTTTCCATTCTTTCTATTGCCTTCCACCTTTCCTAGCCTTATTGCCTTTTCCAGTGAGTCATGTCTTCTCATGATGTGGCCAAAGTAAGACAGCCTCAATATAGTTGTTCTGGCTTCCAGGGAGAGTTCAGGCCTCATCTGTTCTAAGATCCATTTATTTGTCTTTTGACTATTCATGGTATCCTCAGCACTCTTCTCCTGCACCACAACTCCAATGAGTTGATTTTCTTTCTATCTGCTTTTTTCACTGTTGAGCTCTCATATCCATACATGGGAAAAACCGTGGCTTGGATGATCCTGACCTTTGTGTTCAGTTTTATTTCTTTGTAATTTAGGATCTAGTCTAGTTCTTTCATACAAAATGGGTTAATCCTATATAACCGTATTCCACATGCAAGTGGATGTAAGGAACATGGTTTCTCTTCTTAGACACAATCCCTGGCTCACTTTGGGAGGCCGAAGATTGATGGGGAGCTCAAGATCATCAGTGGAGAGAAGCGTTCCAAAATAGACAGGTGACTGATCATGTGTAAATATATTGTATAATAGTTTTCAAAGAAATAGCCATGTTTTGTCTCTTACAGCATAAAAAAGGAGGAAGGGAAGTGGAGAAGTGCCAGCATGTTTAACACTAACTGTAGTACTCAATGCTGTATCTGAAGAAGTGGGTTTATATCCACGAAAACTCATGCTAAAATGAAAACCAGTTAGTCTTAAAAGTGCTGTCACATTTCTTCCCCACACCCTTCCTCCTTTTTATTGTATCAATAGAAATTAATATGGGAAAAGCCAGCCGTCAAGAGCCAAACAGGAACCAGACTCTTGAGAGCTGTTGGAAATTCTGCTTCATGGGTGAACTGAAGATTCAAAAGGATACAGCCAGTGAGACAAAACCCAGTTTTACTCGGAAGGCATGTTCGTGTATGGTACCAAGAATATTGGAAAGCCAAAATTTTGCAAATTGACAAGGGACAAAACGGTGTCTGCAAAATGGGAAAGGGTTTTAACAGATGGATATCTTTTTGCTAGAAAATACTGAGTGGGACAGAAACAGAAGAGTAAGGGCTCAAACAGACAGGCCAAAATAAAGCTGCTTTGGGTCACTTTGGAGGTATGCTGTTTAAATGACACACGCATCTTAAGAGGCTAGAAGCTGCGCCAAAGCTGCGCTCTAGTCCTTAGTGCTCGAGGTGCAGTTCTGGGCCATAGGGCTGATTGAGAATCTCCTCTGAGGTCTTACATGTGACCACCTCAGAGGAGGAGAGGGGATTGGGGCCCTCTTTCTGTACCTTCCCAGCCATGGCAGTTTGTTGTTTTTATTTGTTCTGGCTTCTTATACAAGATTGTAAAGAGGATATGGCTGTGAATAAAAAGGAACAGGATCTGGACCTAGTGAAGCCACAGCCCTATCAACCAACAATCATACCCAACACGGAGGAGAATTTATACTAGTTCTATGGATAACCTTGCTGGACCTTAACTGAAGTTTTTTAAAAGCCCCATGCAAGGAGATGGGAGTCAGGGGTGTGCCTGCAAGGGGACATAATGTGGACCTCCCCCCCCCCCCCAAAATAAGAATTCTGCTCCCAAATGTAATTTTCCTTCAGTCTCCGAACTTCTAGCATTTCAGAGAGCGGACACTGAAAATTGTTCACATCTTATATTTGTCGTATTTGCCTTCTCTTGGTCACTTTGCTTACCCTCTTTTCTTTGGATGCCTAAATTTATATTTCTAAATGCTGAACTGATGTTTTACGTTACTGCAATGCTAGCAAACTGGGTACAGGAAACCATCCTGGGGTGGGTTTTCTTCTTTTGGGAGGCCATGCTCTCATTTTGCTCCCCTGTAGCTATACCCCCCGGGGTGCAGAGAAACTGACATGCAACTCCATTTTCATTTCCACCCCGCTGGTAAGACCCTAGTGGGATACTAGTGGGCCAGAGCCTCTGACATCAGCGGTCTAGTCAATTCAGCAAGAACAGGATTGCTCTTGAAATGTTTCCAGTTATTTGCTCCCAATGTATTGATATCCGAGTCCTGAACATTTGTGTCAGTGTGCTCTAGCAAGGTTTTTCCATATTAACATTTTCTGCCGTCCTCTGGAATTTCCATCCTTTCCCCTCCCACTTACTTTAATGCAATCTTGATATGATGCTGACAGATCGCTTCAGTCTGGTGTTTTCTGCATTGTTTCCTCACACATGATTTGTGGTGATTACTAGTCATGTCATTCAGCCTACTCACACCAATTTGCCAGAATCAGTTGTTAAAATAGTTAAAAGGGGGCAGTTGGAGAGACTAAAAGGAAAGCCAGGGTAGAGAAAAGAAGGAGAAAGAAAAGACAGAGCAGAAGAGGAGGATGAAGAGGCAAGAGGGTCAGGTCTCTTCCAGCTCTATGATTCTATGAAAGGAGGAGAATCAGGGGCAGGAACCATTTGTTAATTATTTTAAATGATACCACTGGTGATTAATATTAATTGTTCATAATAAAATGCAGTTGCAGTACTAGCCTGTCCAATATGGATAGGCAAGGCACTACTGAGGCTTTAAGTGGCAACTGTAATTTTAATTAACAGTTTCTGGATACTAGGCTTTGTCTAAAAATATCCGTATGCAGTACTGTATATACTTGACTATAAGTCAAACTCATGTATAGGTTGAGGGCAGGTTTTGGGGCCAAAATTATGGATTTTGATATGACCCATGGATAAGTTGGGGGTAAAATAGGGATACAAAAGATGTAAAGCAGCATGGATACAAAGGATGTAAAGGATGAAGCAAAGGAAAACAGTGCTAAAGACCTTTAAAAAATGTGACTGGCATAACTGTTTGTGGTCACCTTAAAGGCTGGATGGATGAGATACAGGGTGTAATGCTTCTTTTTGGTGCTCCAAGAAGAGATTAAGCTCTCACCTTTCACCAGGACATCGTTCCTTTTTTGATAAGAGATAAAATATAGTACTTACATTGACCTGTGGATAAGTCAACCCAGTATCTCCTGTCCTGGTCTATTTCTTGTGAATTTCTGGGACTACTTGTGACTTTTTAAACCCAGGAGGGTGTTCTGTCTGGAGAATTTCCAATTCAGGCAGAGGTAAATTCCCACATCTGTTTCCATTATCTTGGCTCCTTGTGTATTTCTGGATGGCCCCATTGATGACTTGTATGATCTTTGCCATGGAATGTTTTGCTAATATGATATCTATTGGTCAAGTACCCATTTCTGTACAAATGTTACAAGTGAAATTGGATGTGATAGCAATCAGTGAAGATATCGTAGATTCCAAGCTTTTAGGGCCCATTTCATCACAGAGAACATTTATAAAATGCATGTTTTTTTATCTCTCAGTTTTGCTGGAGTTTCTCAAGTTAAAAATCTCTCACAGGTATGGTTTCCTTCTGGATAAAGCTCTCCTCATCTGCAAGCGAAAAGGAGATTCCTATGAAATGAAGAAATTTGTGGATCTCTCCAACTACCAGGTTCGGGATGACTGTTGTGCAGAGAAGGACAACAAGAAGGTAATGTTTGTATAGACCCTTTTTGAGAGAAGTGTAAGAAAGGAATGGGAGTCATAGGAACACCATGCTGCCTATAGAAACAGTAGTGTGTTTTGCTTTAATTCAAAGAGATCACCCCTTTGCCTACCCCCAACTCTCTTCTTCCAATTTGCATGGCACTACTCAAAGGGGACTGTGAATATAAGAGGGGCACAGATCAAAAAGTACCAAAAAGTTTTCCAATGTGAAGTTGAAGGCTTTCATGTCCGGCATTCATGGCTTTTTCTTGGTTTTTCGGGCTATGTGGCCACAGATGCTGGTGAAACATCAGGAATAAACTCTTCTAGAACATGGCCACACAGCCTGAAAAACCCACAAAAAACTATAGTACCAAAAAGTATTTAATTCTAATATGCCATCATCCCCTGCCCTACTTTTTTCTTGTCAGTGGGCTCACATGTTTGTCCTAATTGAACTTAATGGACCCTCGGGCTTTGAACTGTACTTCAAGACACGGGAGCTGAAAAAGAAGTGGATGGAACAATTTGAAATGGCTCTGTAAGTCTCTTGGACTCCTTAACTTTTGTATTCCTTCCTTTGTCATCCATAGCATTCTATCTGTTGAGAATCAGTCTTTCCCAGCAAAAATCTTTATCGTTACTGTTGGTTCAGTGTTAGCAGCCAGATTTCATGGAGTGGAGTAAAAACACCTCATGACGATTGGACAAATGTCATTGAAATTTAGTTTTCGCAAAGAACTTTTTCTCTTTTTCCTTTATATAAACATTCTGTTTGCTTCAGCCTGGTTACACTTCTGGGCCCAAATGTGCCTGGAAACACAGTTACTTCATAATGTTATTCTGAGGTTCCTTAGGGTGTATGGCCTCACTCCCACTTACAAATAAATCTGTGTGTGATCCAAACTGATGGATTGATTCGACAGCGGAGCGTGGTTCATACTACACTTGCCCCGGTCGCATTTTTCCCTGTAAAATAACCCACTTGTGGTTCACATTCACGAATGAATCGATTCAAAATGGATCTGCTCCAGCCGGTCAAAGGGCAAATTTAAATCTGATACTGATCTGCATCTTGCGCAAAATCTATTTATTAGGAAAGACAGCGTCAAAAAATCAGCATCAAAAAGACATGGGTTAAATGGGTCTAGTACATGGCCTCCCTCTCTGAATCGCTTCACCGATTTGGTTCAAGTGGGAACCAGGATGATTTGAACTGGTTCAAATCAATTTGCGATCCAGTTTAAAAGGTAATGGGAATCAGGCCTATGTGGAGGTGGATGCTTCCATTCATCACAAGTCTTTAACATTTGGGAAACTGTCTTTTTACTCATTATTTTCTATTCCTGTTACCTGTTGTGTTAAGAAGGTCATTCTGCCAAGTACTGTACTTTGTTCTGTTATTTTTTAGTTTCTGAAATGCAAACAAGTGCTTTTCTTAATTTGGACAGAAAATGGCAGTTGGGTAACATTGTGGGAAATCTCAGCTTTTACTGTGAATAAATGTACACCAAACTGGAGTGTGGATAACAACTTCTTGTGGAGTACATAAACAAATAAGAAGGAAAATAAAATAGGAAAGTTACTATGAGAGAACCAAACCATTAATCCATTTAAGGGAGCTCAATTATATCTATTGCAAGGCAGGTAGAAGAGCCTTACCTTTTAGTTGCTGTTTATGAAACTTAGTGACTGCCTGTTTTTCACTCCCTGTTGCAGGTCCAATATCTGCCCTGAAAATGCTAAGGCAAATAGACATGAATTTCACATGTACTCCTTTGAGGAGACCACCTCTTGCAAAGCTTGTCAGATGCTGCTGAGGTATGTATGCTACCATCCTCTGCCCAAGCTCTGGGGTAGGACAAAAATGTGCATAATACAGCTGCTAGTTCTACATGGCTCCACTTTTAGGACTGAAGTGGAATGTGACTCGAATGGTTAATGCAGGAAAGCCTTGATGCCAAGCATGATTGGTAATCACATCTTCTAAGCTTTAGTGTGCAGAAGAAGGTAGTCCTGTAAGGCAGTCAGGCAAGATTTCACTTGATATTGAGGAGTCAAAAATATGAGGTTCTTTCCTTCTTCCTCCCATCTGGCCACAGAGGAACCTTCTACCAGGGCTATCGTTGCAGCAAATGTCGAACACCTGCTCACAAGGAGTGTCTGGGTCGAGTGTCACCCTGTGGGAAGTCCAGCACAGGTAAGTTTTGGAGTGGTATCTTGAGCATAGGGAGGCTCTGTGGCTGTGTTTTGACCTTGTGCTGCTGTGCCCAGCATCCTGAAAACAGATTCTCTTTGGCAGGAGTAGGGAAACTTTTTTCTGTACAACTCTCATAGGGAAAGGTATGGAAGCTTGGCCACCCGAAATGTCCCTCTAGAGTAGGACTAGACTAGCTGTGGATCTCACTGGCCTTCATTTGCCCTACCTGTGCATGTATTCACATTTCTCTCTCTCCTTCATCTATCTCTGGTGGAGGATGTGTGGTGTGTTTAGTAATGTATTTACAAATATAACATCTCACCTACTTTTCATTCAACTTTGCTGACTACTCTCTTTAAGCCCAGGTCAATATTTCTGACTATGAAAGAATATGAGCACCAGTAGGCACTAGTGGACAATGAGGTTCAGATCTCAGCTCTGTTAGAAATGTTCTGTGTGGTTTTGGACAAGTTGCTATCTTTTAGTAGAGTGGTTCTCAAATTGTGAGGTGGGACCCACAGTGGGAGCATGAAAGTTGCTCAAAGGAAGTGTGAGACTTGGAGGTCCTGATCTTGGAGGTCCTCCTCCTCTGCTTCCCAAAATTTTTCTGTCCTGGAGTGGAAGTAAAAGGCAGGGAGGGTACTTGGAGGTTCTGCCTGAGGGAGGAGGAAGAGGAGAACTATTTCCTTAGGTGGCTCTGGGATCCTGATGGAGCAGTGGTTAAATGCCAGTACTACAGCCATTCACAGCCACAAGTTTGTGAGTTTGATCCCAGGCACGACTCCAGGGTTGACTCGGTCTTGCATTCTTCCGTAGGTTGCTAAAAAGAATACTCAGTTTGTTGGGGACAATTAGCTTACACATTGTAAAGGGCTTAGGGAGTGCTTAAGTGCATTGATAAGTGGTATAGAAATGTACTTGCTATTGCTATTATATGATGTTAAAATATGAATATACATTAATGTGTGAATGAAACCTATGTTCTTCAGTTTAGAGAACCAGCTTCTCAGTAGATGAACAGCAGAGGGAAAATCTGGGCTCCTCTCCAGTTTAGTGTGCCAATAAGCACTTTTATATAGTGGCATAAAATTTGGGTTTTGTGAAACAAAACAAGGGCAAAATTGTCAGATAGGTTTTGTGGTGGTTCACACTTAACAGAGCTTTTGGAGTCTCTTTGCTGAGCTTACTTGGCAAAGCAAAGAAATGGCTCATGTTTTAACAAAGCTGCTAGGGATTGCCTGGCTGTATTCTTTCAGGAACCCTTTCCAGTGGTAGTATATCTCTATCCACTTCCTTTTAACATCTGTTTTCTCACCCACCCTCACTGTGCTTATTATAATGTTTCATGTTTTTATCTGTTTAATGCAGAGTCTGGATCTACCATGAAAAAGGTAAAACACAAAGTAAGAAAGAAAAAAATAATTTTATTTTGTGAAAAGATGATTGCTACATTTGAATGTAACAGTGGACAAAGAACAAAACCACACTTTGACTCAGCCAAAACCTGGTTATATTATATATGTGTTTCTTTTTAATAGTAAGATTGCATGGCATGGAAGGTGTGTTTCCTAAAAAGAATGGATGGCTAGTAGAGGAGTGCTTAGCCCCCTTTCCTCATTCTCACCTTCATTCTCTCTGCCCAGGTCTCCTACCCACAACCAGATTTATTCTCATTCCCAGAACCAAGTGGAGGGTAGTCCAGGGAACAAGTAATAGGAGAACTGGCAAGAGCTGGAAGAGTTGAGTACTCCTCACTGCAACTGCCTTTCTCTTCACATTACTGGGGGAGAAAAACAAACATGGGGTTGTAAATATAATTTCTCCCTTGTGATGCATGATTCTGTATCTGGAAAAAAACAGCAGGTTGTGTGTACAGTGGGCCCTTGGTATTCCCTGGGATTTGGTTCCAGAACCATCTCTCTGGATACCAAAAAATATGGATGCTCAAGTCCTATTAAAAATGGTGTCCATGATATAAATGGTAAAATTAAGGTTTGCTTTTTGGAATTTATTTCTTTCTGGAATACTTTCAAGGTGTGAATGTTTGAATCCATGGTTAAAGAAGATGTGAATAAGAAGGGCTGACTGTACTTTAATGCATTTTTATAAGAGGTCTATATACTTGACAGCCAAAAGACACTAAAATTGCATGCAAACATGCAAAACAAATAATAACTTAAATAAGATTTAGACACTATTTTTTCTTGATATGAGCTTCCTAGGATTATCCTGGGATTATGTTGCATGCCATACTTTGAAAAATTACAGTTGTTTCTCTTTCCTTTCTCCTTGGTCCCCCATTTTAAAAATTTCCTGTCCCTTTCGTTTGTAAAACCTCTTGGTGCAGGGAGCTCTGCTAGTTTCTCAGCTAAAACAACAAAATCTTTATTATTTTATTTATATTTTTGTGGTTCTACCTCTCTTCCATCATATTTCCATGTCCTATTCAATAGCCTTTTCTATCCCACTTCTACAGCCTGATTCTGCATCCTCAGTTTTACCTACTTCATATTGCTTTATTGCTTTCTGACAGTAGTTTCCCCTGTCTGAATACCTTAGATAAAGATCCCCACCCAGCTGAAAAGTGATTTTTTACTTCAGCTTCTCTTTGGGAAGTGCTATAATAATAATAAATAAAAATTTTATTTATATACCACCCTTCTATATAACCAGGGCGGTGTACAACATCATAAAATACAATTACAATAAAAACAGATACATGAAAAACAATTCAAGCCAGCTTGCCACTGCTGCTATGAATTAAACACTCTTCCTCATAATTGTGTATTCTTGCAAATGTTAAATGTCCTAAATCCAATTGTCACCACAACCTGAATATGGAATCAATGGCAAATAGTTGGCAATCTATGAAAGTGGGACTAACAACTGAATTTAGGCATATGGCACCTCTGCCTGTGAATAAGTTCTTGAAAAAGAACTCATAAGCCAGCAGCTGGCTTTTTGCTTATATATATTTTGTATAATTTAGTAAAACACAATAATATACTGAGTTCAAAATGATATATTGTTTCTGAAACCTGGATTGTGACTAAAGTCTTTACACACTACACAGTCATAGTGCCATGAATCCACTTTACCTGCTATAATTCCTATGGAATACTGGTATTGGCACTTTAGGGAGGGACATTCTCAGCCACAGAGCTTTAGCACCTCACCAAACTACAAGTCCCAGGATTTCATAGGAGGCTGCCAAGGCAGTTAAAGTGGAATCATAGTTCTACAATTCTGTAGTGTAAAAGGGCCCCGGTTATCTATATTATAGAATAATAGAATCCTAGGGCTGGAAGAGACAATAAGGGCCATCCAGTCCAGTTCTTTGCCATGCAAGAAGACATCATCAAAGCACTCCCAACAGATGGCCATCCAGCTTGTTTAGGAACCTCCAAAGAAAGAGACTCTACCACACACTGAGTTAGCCTAGTCTACTATCAAACTGTAGCCAAGGGTCCGTTCAGGGGAATTTTGTTATTGTAGTTTAGCTCAAATTGCAAGAGGAGGGCCTGCTACAACGGCCCTTGCAGAATCGTCTCCCGATATGTATACGGAGTAGACCAGGGGATCCCACTAAATGGAGCTGAGACAGACTTCTAGAATTAATAACCAATTTATTTATAAGGGGAAAAACACATACGATTCACTAGCATACACACACATATACAAGGCTCAGGAAAAGCATAGGTTAGCATGGAATAGGATTTTAGGCATCATTGGGGTGATACGTACCAGAATGTAGACTCCCTCCAGGAATCCAAATGGAATATGATGAGGATGGCATGAGGCTCAGCCATGGAATGACTGGCCAGGAGCCAGGATTCAAGGGGACAGAGCTTCCCCCTGAAATCCAGACTGGCCCAGCGAACAGGCAAATCTGGGAGTATTTATAGGCAAAATCTTGCTTCTGGCAAAGGTGCTTGATGGTGAGAACAAAGGTGTTTAATTACTTTCTTTTCACCTGGATGTCCCTGTCTGATTGTCTTAGTGGTCTTAAGCTGCTCGGACAACAGACTCAAGGAGGGGGAAGAGCCTCAGGCAAGGCAAATATTTGCTCTTCCTGGTCCTATGATAATCCTCTTATGCGACTTCCCCAGATATGATTATGTGGGTGCCCCTCAGGGGTGTGTGTGCATGTCCTCATGCCTTGCTGGCAATGGTGGACAGGCCACTAGAGTTCATCTAGGGGTCATTAAGGGTTATCATTTATACCAAAATTTATATGGAGCAGCATGGGTAACAAAACAGCTCTTACTGTCAGGAAGGTCTTCCTCTTCCTACTGTTTAGGTGGGATATCTTTTCCTGTAGTTCCTTTTGCCTCTTACCCTATTCCTGTTATCCGAATCAAATTCTCTGTGTTTTCTATACAGAACAAATCAAATCGACATTCAGCAGAGAGAGAGAAAATGGATCTGGGTGAGTTGCAGCTGGTACCTTACTATTAGATTTCCAGGATGATGATGATGGTGACAGGTGGCTTCTGAATGCCATGGGCAAAAGGGGCCAAGAGTCATGGGAACTCCTAGTAGAAAATGAATAAACTTAGAAAAGAGAGCCAGGTAATGAGCACATGTTCTTCATGCAGATCTGTCAGCTACAGCATGGAGCCATTTTAAGATATGTTCCCAAACCTCCTTGCTATGGCTTAGCTTTTGTCTTTGAAAAGGAAAATAAGGTTCCTGCTCTGTCATTGTCTCTATTGTTCACCCCATTGGTGGCATCTCTCCTTGTTTTGCTGACTGAATGGTAGCTCTCAGTTCTTGAAACTGAAATGGGAGACTGAAGGCCAAATTCAGGCAAGCTTCTTCTCATCCTTCCATCAGATCAATAGCCTTCAGGTAGAGCTGCCACCATTTCTGATGGAGGGAGGCTGGCAATAGCTTTCCAGAGCCAGCAGCAGGTTATCTAGGAAGGTCAGTACAACTCCTCGTATGTAGAATATTGCCCATCTCTTGTCCATAGCACAGTGTGATCAAGACACAATAAGTCTGCCACTTTCAACATCTGCTTACGGTTCCTAATTATTTAGGAAGTTTGACTTTATACTATGCATTCAGGATAAGCAAGGACCTAGTTCATCTCAGTCTCAGCAACTCTTTTTTGCTTTTCAGGGCTGCCCAAGTTGGAAGTGTGCCAAGAATATTATGGTCTTCCTCCACCACCTGTGGCATTTGGTCCGCCACTGAGACTCAGTGTGGGGGATATTGTGGAGCTAAGCAAAGCTGAAGCAGAGCAGCTGTGGTGGCAGGTTGGTGTCATGCTGCCCAGGATTAGCCTTTGACTTGTGGAGTGGCATCAGGTCATGCAGATGATGCTATATCTTGAATGATGAACAGGCTGTGTGTGCTTTCATTGTGGATGTTCAACTGGAATAGAGTATATAAAGCAGTGCTTCTCAGACTTCTGATAGCTAACCCAGGGGTCTTATCCCCCTGAAAATAAAATAAAATGGGAGACAAAACTTCATTCTTGCAACCCAAAATATTTATTTCATACAGCCCAATTGACACATCATGAAAGTAGATCTGCACCTTTACATGACATTAATTACATGAAGTGCAGGTTGAGGTATTGCTGAGTATCAGAGGTTACATGGGCAGAGGATGCACCCCATTTGGCTATCACTTTTACACCGCTAGGGTTGCCATAATTGTCCACTAAAACCCGGAACAAAATGTGGAACAAAATCAAGACCAAACTGTAGGACAACTGCAGGACAAAACTCAGCCCAAAATATAGGGCATTTAAGAAAAATGGAGGGCCTTAAATGTCCTACATTTTGGGCTGAGTTTTGTCCTGCAGTTGTCATACAGTTTGGTCTAGAATTTGTCCTACATTGTGTCCTGGGTTTTAGTGGACAATTATGGCAACCCTACAGGGGTCCCTTCCTCTAGAGGTTTAGCACTGTTAAGGGCCTCATAATGTCCTTTCCTCTAAACCAGGATTCAAATCCTGGCTTGGCCATGTAAACTCACTGGGTGACCTTGGGCAAGTAACGCTCTCTCAGCCTCAAAGGATGGCAGTGACAAACTCCCTTTGATGAAATTTGCCAAGAAAAATTTGCCATGATAGGTTTGTCTCAGGATCTTCATGAGTCAGAAATGACTTGAAGGCACACAATAACAACAACAAGACAACAACTACTAGAAAGCAATCAGCCCTCTATTCTTTGATGGCAAGTGATCAACAGTAATCCCATTGGAACAATGTTTAAGGCCCATGCAACAGGTTATTTGGAGTCCTTTGCCAATTTCTAGGGGAAAATTTGGCATTTCTGCAATGTTCTGCCTAACATTTCCCTAGAAATAGACAAAGGACTCCATAAAGATGTTTGTCTCTTTTTAAAAGAACACTGGCAAAAGGCATACTCCTCCAATGGCTCTTAAGAGTGCTAAATTTGAAATTTCAGGGTGGAACTGGAATGCCCAGGCATAGTATCTTACCTCCGCTCACAGTGTGACATTATCCAAGGGCTGGCAGACTGGCTGGCAACCTAGCCTTTTCTTTTATGTATTGGCAGCAGCTTGTGAATTATTCTGTGGAGTGAATGAGACTATGACAAAATTATCATATAATATACCGTTGCTCCAATATAAGATAATCCACTGGAATAGTTTCCCTGTCACCCTTAGGTTTTTTTCCCTTTAAAAAAATATTGTAGTGCAAACCAATCTGTCTTTTCACAAAATAAAGAGGCAGAAGCTCCGTTAAAATTGTTTCTGAGGACCAAACAGCTTGCCCTCCATGTTCATGTTGTTCTTTCTTGTGAATTTGATGATTCACAATTTTGTAGCTGTTGCTTACCCAGCTTTACCTCCTTACTCATACGTTCTCCTCCTCCCAATGGTGTCATTTGGAAGGTGCAGGGGGTGCAGACCATACCAGGTGACACCCTGGTCAGGTCCTTTTCCTGCTATGGCGAAGGGGTGAGCACACCCCTCATGGCTTTGCTGCCATCCAGCTCTCTTCCCAGGAAGGGATTTGAGGCCATGGCAAGGACTGTGAAGGGGTGAGTGCACCTCTTGTGCCTTTGTTGCTACCTGGATTCCTTCCCAGGGAGGGATCTGAGATGACGGTGAGAGCTGTGGAGGGGTGAGTACACCCCTTGTGCCTTCATTGCTGCCCATCTTCCTTCCCAGGGAGGAATCTGAGGTGGAGGGGCAGGGCAGGCCACTACCCCCCCTTAACAGCCCCCCTACACCAGGTATCACCAAACCTGGTGACACCACTGCCTCCTCCCCTTTTCTTTGCTCCCTGTCCTGCCAACAATCCCAGCTCATCCGTCCATTTCCCACTTTGGCACCAGAACACCTCAGCCAGATTTTCAAAGCCCTTCCACCCCTGAACACTGAAAAATGATTATATTCAGATTAGAATATAATGTTCTTGTTGTTGTTGTTATAAACTAAGCAATGTTTTCAGGAACCTTGATCTGTAATTGTGATAGATTTAGAATAAGGGAGGGTAATCCTCTGAGAATGCCATAGTCCCCAGGGTAGTCCCCTTTGCAGTTGCTATTTGCATTTGCTAAAAGCTCATTTTGGCCCCATTGATTCATTGATCTATAGAGCCATAGTTGGCCATTTCTGGGAGAGTCATACTCTGTTTCATAAATAAGATGCTGCGTTACACTGGAATCAGTCCTGTGACCATTCTATCTGATGTGACCATTTCTTTATGCCTTGGATTGTAGGGAAGGAACACATCTACCAACGAGGTTGGCTGGTTTCCTTGCAAGAAAGTGAAGCCTTATGTCTCTGTGAGTAACACTTCTCTGATGATAGTGGTGGGATTTATTTCTTTGTGCTTTGATTAATCAGAGGATGCCTAAAACTAGTGGTATGCTTTCCTGAGGCTTGGATAATCACACAGTGTGTTGGTTAATCACACAGATCTCCATAGATCCCCTGGATCAGAAGGATGCACTGGATCTCCTGTAACCCATGGACAGCTCATTGCTGCTAACAGCTACTGGGTTTGGGGGGCTGCCACTGAATTTGCTGTCACCAGTGCAGCTGTGGCCAGAATTCTATAATTGTGTGAACTGGTAAAGCAACCATCTGCACCTTGTCTAGAGAAGCAGGAAGAAGAACAGAAAGAAAATAAAGTTTCTCAGAGATAGAGTAGGATGTTGGCAAGGGATTATCCAAAGTAAGAAAAATTAAAAGCCCAGTTAAATAAATGTTGCAGTAGGGTTTTATCAGGGCTGTGTGGCACTGCTGTTTTTGGCAATGCAATTTTGGCTGCAATGCCACAAAATGGTGTAGACGCCCTATGGCCTTTATGTTGACAACCTGTGTCCTAAATGATGTATTTGCATCATGCTGTGCAGTAAGTTGCCCTTGATAATTTTATGGATGGATAAGAGATAAAGCCTTCTTGCTTAGATCTCAAAGAAAGGATCTTGCAAGCTCATGCTATACTCTGTATTTGGTAAAGTGGAAGAAAATCCAGCTTGAGGTTTATGCCAAAGACTGGAAAAAGATTATGCCTTTAGATTTAAATAGTCTAACTTTCCACATCATTCTGTGACTGGAGGGCTTAATATGTCACTACTGTCTACCTAGTCAGTGAAGGGTGGATTCCCCTGGACGATTCTGAAAAAAGGACTTTCTGCAGGAAATAAAAGTTTATGCCAAATGAAAATAAATATTCTCTTTTCTCTCCCAGACTCCTCCTCCAGATCTATTGGTTTATCTCTGGTATGTAATGCCACAGAATTAAACAATTTCAATGTTTTTATTTGTAGTTAATGTGTCTGGTTTTCCTAAGCGTTTGTTATAGGGCTTTCTCATACTGTCTCTTTGCTTTAAAGGCTTTCTTCAAACTCCCATGTCTCAAGTTCAATGTTATAACACCAAACTGTTGTAGTAAACTTTTGTGGAAGATTAGCCATTAATTAAGTTCCTTTATAAGAATATAAGTGTTTTGAATAAAGATCAGACACACACACTCAACTTTGCTTCAAGCTATCGTCAGGCTGAGAAAAACTAATCTTTCCACTGTTATGCTCATTCTGTCTCATTTTAGCATCAGATTGCAGATTGCTATCGTACTTGCACAAAACTTTGTGTGTACTTTTGAAGACATAGTTAGAAATATGCATTTTTGTACGCATTTTTAAAAATGCTGATATGTTTTGTTAGCACATTTTCAAATGTATACATTTCCTTAAGCGCTTTTCCCCCACTGGAAAACAGCATTTTTATGGACATTTTCAAGATGTGTGCATTACTCTTACGTTACAGAAAAATACAAAATTGTATTTGTTTATTTTTCTTGCAAACTGCATCACAAATGGTACAAAAGTATATACTAGGGCGGGATCTAAATATTTGTTTTCTAATTTGTTTTTAAGTTCTGGGTGTGCAAATTCACACTGAAACAATATTTCATCCATGTCTAGTCACTTAGGGTAGTCATACTGTAAATACTATGGAGTATAGCAGGGGTAGGCAACCTTTTTGAGCCGGGGGCCGGGTTGGTGTCCCTCAGACAACTGGGGGGCCAAAGCCGGGGGGTGGAGCTTCCACCCTTCAGGGACAGGGCCGCGTGCTGGGGGTGGAGCTTCCACCCCCTGGGGGTGGAGCTTCCACCCCCAGGGGCCAGGCCACCTCCTCTTTGCTGGCCCCTGACAGGGCCCCAGGCCCTGTCAGAGGCCAGGAAAGAGCCGGCGGGGACCGCCAGCGCTGGAGGCCTCCCCGTCTTTGCTGGCCCCTGACGCCAGGGCCCCGCTGCCGCCATCGGAGCCCTCCTGGAGGGCCGCTGCGATGGCAACTGGCCTCCCAGGGGCCCGCTGCCGCCGCCGGAACCCTCCTGGAGGACCCCAGCGAAGGCAACGGGCCTCTGGGAGGCCCGCTGCTATCGCAGGAGCCCTCCTGGAGGGCCCCAGCGACGGCAACGAGCCTCCCAGGGGCCCGCTGCTGCCGTTGGAGCCCTCCTGGAGGACCCCGGCGAAGGCAACGGGCCTCTGGGAGGCCCGCTGCCGTCGCAGGAGCCCTCCTGGATGGCCCCAGCGACGGCAACGAGCCTCCCAGGGGCCCGCTGCCGCCGTCGGAGCCCTCCTGGAGGACCCCGGCGAAGGCAACGGGCCTCTGGGAGGCCCGCTGCCGTCGCAGAAGCCCTCCTGGAGGGCCCCAGTGACGGCAATGAGCCTCCCAGGGGCCCGCTGCCGCCATTGGAGCCCTCCTGGAGGGCCCCAGCGATGGCAACTGGCCTCCCAGGGGCCCGCTGCCGTCACAGGAGCCCTCCTGGAGGGCCCCAGCGACGGCAACTGGCTTCCCAGGGGCCCGCTGCTGCCTTCGGAGCCCTCCTGGAGGGCCCCAGTGATGGCAATGGGCCTCCCAGAGGCCCGTTGTGGCTGCTGGAGCCCGGTTTCAGGGCTCCGGAGGCCGCAGCGGGCCTCTTAATGGGCGCTGCCATTTTGCCCTTCAAAATGGCAGCGAAATCTCACGCAACCTTTTTGGTCGCGAGAGATTTTGCTGCCATTTTGAAGGACAAAATGGTGGCCGAAGCCGCCAAAATCAGTGGCAATTTCAGCGGCGGGAGGGACCGGGGGCCGGCAGAAAGGCGCCCGCGGGCCGGATCCAGCCCATGGGCTGGAGGTTGCCGACCCCTGGAGTATAGAGACACCCAGCGGCTGAATGATGAATTACAATTAATAAACACCCCCTTCTTGCTCAGGTATAAATTGAAATATAAAATCAACACACTTCCTTGCCCTCAACTAGAAAGAGTGTCTCAACACACTGACCAGATACCATTTGAGGGGGTGCTTTTAAAAAATCAGACAAAAAACATACTTTTGTACGAAACACCCATACAATGTTTTTTGTGTGGAAAACACTGTGCTTTGCACAAAGTATACTTTTTCTCCAAGTTTTATGCACAATCAGCTTTTCTTCCAAATAAACCCACACAAAACAAGAAAAGTAATTTTAAAATGTACACAAACTCTTGCCATCTCTCCTCGTGGGGAGAAAAATTTTGAAATTACATATTCTTGTGTGCTAGAATGAAATAAATGTAGATTTATACTCTCACACAGGTACGCAGGGCCCATGGAGCGGGCAGAAGCAGAACAAACCCTTTCCAGTCGTTCAGATGGGACTTACCTGGTGCGGCAGAGAATCAAGGATGCAACAGAATTTGCCATCAGCATCAAGTAATCCTTTTTATAACTCCAGAAAAACTTTTCACACTAGCAAGCCAGGTTGAAGGAGAAGCTTCTGGGGGATATCTATCTTTGGTATAATGAATGAAAGACAAAAGAAAGAAGCATTTAAATGTGGTAGAGTTGATGTGGATAGAAGGGAGTACACACACACTCTCTCTCTCTTTTCACATACACACACAAACACAAACAAGAACCCAAGCTGACGATCTTCTGCATGCTGTATGCATTATTCGCTAACATCCAAATAAATCTGCACCAACACAAACACGCAGTGTCCTTCTTGCTAGATTCAGTGGTACAGATTTATTTGGATGTTAGTGAATAATGCATACAGCATGCTTTGCATGCAGAAGATTGTCAACTTCAGTTCTTGTCCTTTGAGTTAAAAGAAACAGCATGGTTGGGAAAGGCATTTCTCTGTCAGAGTTGTATGGATCTGAGTAAATAAATATAGTTATTTATTTATTTATTTATTTATTTATTTATTTATTTATTTCATTTATATGCTCCCTTTCTCCCAGAAAGGGATCCAAGTTGGCTCAGTATAATAAGCTTGGTGGACCAATAGAACCAGTGGATCGTAGAAGCAAAGGAGACAGTGCACTAATGCAGCTGAAATACTTCAGAGCCAATGGCAAAGTACCTTGCTAGCCACATATCTATCAATTCAGGCAGAGGGGACAACTCATACAACCACCTGTCCAGGTCACTGCCAGGATGAGAATCAGAAGCAAGTACAGCTTCCATCTCCTATATACAGATATGCTGGATTCTTACTAAATAAACAGCTACTTTACAACTCCGCAGCTCCTCCGTTTAGAAACTTTGCTGTTTCTAAACAGGTGAGTTGAGTAGTTCCCCCTCTCTCACTGGGAAATGAGTCACAGCTCAAATGGTTTTATTATTTATGATTTAAAGGAGATTTATGATCTCCAAGGAGATCAAGGTGGGGACATGTAGCTGTCCTCCCCACTTTAGCCACAGAATAATCCTATAATACATCAGGCTGAGAGAAGATAACTGGCCCAAGGTTACCTCATGAGTTTTGTGGCTTAAAATGGAAGATTTCCATATCCCAATCGCACATTCATTTCTCTACACGACATTATACATATGAATGTTTGTAAATATGCATGTCTGAAATATATTTTGATATCTATTTGCTGAAAATATGACAGTAATACATGAAGACATATATTAATTGTCTGAGGGTTGCCAGTCTAAAGCTCTGCCTTGGTTTCTTCCTTCACAGTTGAAAAGTTGCTTTGTTTCAAATGGTACCATCGCCTTTCTTAGTACTCAGTTTGAATGTGTGTGCCTAGCCTGTTTGAATGCTTAATTCTGTGTTTTTAATTAGAGCTGCCAGTTTTTCAGTAGGGCTGTAAATCTACAGCAATTTCTGTGCTAAAATGAGCAACATGTAACAAATAATTATGGGGATGTTTGTGCCCCAGGTTCAACAGTGAAGTCAAGCATATCAAAATCCAGACCAAGGATAGTTTGTATCGCATCACAGAAAAGAAAGCCTTCAAAGGACTCATAGTAAGCATCTTTTTCCTTCTGTGCTTTTCACAAGTGTTGTACCAACTTACAAAAAAATGCAAGTTGAGAGAGGGAATCAGGAAGAGGGGAATGAGAGAAAGCTTGGTGAAAGCTTAATGATTTTGGATTTGGAAGAATTGAGATCTCTCATAAGATTATAAAATCATAGAATCGTAGAGTTGGAAAAGACCAGAAGGACCATCCAGCCCCTGTTTAAAGACCTCTAAAGAAGGAGTTTCCACTACACTCCGAGGAAGGAGTGCATTCCACTGTCAAACAGCCCTGACTGTCAGGAAGTTCATTCTAATGTTGAGGTGGAATCTCTTTTCCTGAAGTTTGCATCCATTGCTCCGTGTCCTGTTCTCTGGAGCAGCAGAAAACAAGCTTGTTCCCTCCTCAATATGACATCCCTTCAAATAGTTAAACAGGGCTATCATATCTCCTCTTAACCTTCTCTTCTCCAGGCTAAACATCCCCAACTTCCTAAGTTGTTCCTCATAGGGCATGGTTTCCAGACCCTTCACCATTTTAGTCACCCTCCTTTGGACATGCTCCAGTTTCTCAACATCCTTTTTGAATTGTGGTGCCCAGAACTGGACACAATAGTCCAGATGGGGACTGACCAGAGCAGAATATAGTGGCACTATTACTTCCATTGATTTAGACACTAAACAGTGCACCCTTGTTATACACTGGGGTTTGGTTCCAAGATCCCCCGTGTATAACAAAATCCATGGATGCTCAAGTCCCATTAAATATAATGACATAGCAAAATGGTATCCCTTATAAAAATGGAAAATCAAGATTTGATATTTGAAATTTATACTTTTTTTGAACATTTTCAAACCATGTATGCTTGAATCCGTGTATTAAAAATCTGTGTATAAGAAGGGCTGACTGTAATTCGAAGCTGTGATCAGAAACAAGAACAAACAGTACTGGTGAACTGTGTTGCTTGGTGAATACAGTGGGCCCTTGCCTTACACAGTGGATCCATTCTGGACACACACACACACACACTGTGTAAGGCAAAAAGTATGTAGGATCAAGCCCCATCTCCTTTTTGGTGAGCTGCTTCAGCATAAGCTGAAAGCCACCTATAGTGAACCCGCGTATGGCGAGGGCTTACTGTATAACCCTCCTTCAGTATGGGTCCTAAGAGTCCGGAGGTCGCGCCAAAGCCACACTCCATTCCTAAGCACTGGAGTGCAGCTTTGGTGCAGCTTCCAGATTCTTAGGATGCATGCATCATTAAAACATTATACCTCCAAAGAGACCCAAAGCAGCTTTATTTTGGCAGTCTGTAACAGGCCTAAGAGTTTTGCTCTTATGTCCCATTTGTGAGCTAAATAGTTCTCAATATCTACCTTGCCTTCTGTGTGTTTCTTTTTAACCGCATTGGTTGGATACATCTTTCCAAGCACACCTCCCTCCCCCCCCAGTGGTCATGTTCTGCATGTTTCATGATACTGCATGTGTGAAGAAGCTGTTCTCCTTTCTCTCTCCAGGAACTGGTGGAGTATTATCAAGAGAACTCCCTGAAGGATTGTTTCAAGACCCTTGATACTGTGCTCCAGTTTGCTTTCAAAGAGCCAGAGAAGAAAAATGTGGCTAGGCCATCTGGTATGTAATCTGGGCTACATCTCTACCATTTTAAGATTATGGGGAAATGCAATGTCAATAATAAGCAAGAAGTCTCCCAGAAAAGCAAAATAGGCTAGATACATTGCTGTGACAATAATCTAGGCATAGTCTGGAAGTTGGAAGTAACATGTTATAAGTCATCTCATTACTTTTTAAAAGTGACAGAATAAGTTGCAATGTCGTTACTGTAGCCCTTATCAGATGAGTGTGGAACTGGGGGTCTTGCGCACTGGGTGGTTCGAATTCGCGTTATTTCGCAAAGAACCATCATACCTGGGATTGGCAGGATTCAAATTGGCCAATCCGCATCCGCGCGAAGTGCATTCAGTGCAGAATGTTTCGTTACACCGGAGCTCAACATGCGGATTGGCCGATTCGTATCGGCCGCCTCGCACATGCTCAGTGGTGCCCTGCATGGGTTGTGACCTTAAACGCTTCCGGGGTGAAAGGGGAGGTCACGTCATGACAGCCCGGTAAACAGCTGGAGAGCCAGCTCATGCACATTAACAATCGCGATACAACGTGCCCGTTACTGTTCCCTCTGTACATTCCTGCTTGGTTTTAACGTGACCTTTCCTTGCAACAAATTAGCAATGCCCGGTTCTGCGTGTGTGTGTGTGAGTGTGTGTGTATGTATTCTGGGGGGGCGGGGAGGAGCAGTTCCAGCGGCTGTCAAAGAGGCTGGATGGCCATCTGTCAATGGGGATGCTTTGATTAAGAGTTCCTGCATGGCAGAAGGAGGTTGGACTGGATGGCCTTTCTTGGGGTCGCCGTGATTCCAGCGGCTTCCTCCTCCTCCTTCTCCCGGCTTGGGATCCAGCCTGGGCTGCATCCCAGGCAGGGAACAGGCGCGGGGCCGCTGGAATCGCGGTTCCAGCAGCCTCCTCCTCCTCCTCCCGGCTTGAGAGGCATCCCTGGCTGCATCCCAGGCAGGGAACAGGCGCGGGGGCCGCTGGAATCGCGGTTCCAGCAGCCGCCTCCTCCTCCTCCCGGCTTGGGAGCCAGCCTAGGCTGCCTCTCAAGCCGGGAGGAGAAGGAGGAGGCGGCTGGACCGGTGGCGATCGCCGCGATTCTAGCGGCCCCGCGCCTGTTCCCTGCCTGGGATGCAGCCAGGGATGCCTCTCAAGCCGGGAGGAGAAGGAGGAGGCCGCTGGAACCGCCCCCCCCCCCCCCCCCGCTTCCCTGGAAAGACCCACCGGAAGTAAAAATTGGAATCTGGGGATCTTGCGACGGAGTTCGGGACTGGGCGTTCATACCAGACCCATTCGCACTGAGATCGAACAGAGCCCCAATCCGGATATCCGCCAATCCCCTTACTCAGCGCACTGGCCAACACGCTCCAAAAAGAGGAGACAGTACGCATTCAGTTCGGCAGCTCGCGCATTCACGTGAGTGCGGATTGGGCCATTCGAATGCAGGTATGATGGTTCTTTGCGAAATAACGCGAATTCGAACCACCCAGTGCGCAAAAACCCCAGTTCTACACACGTCTGATGAGGGCTTGTGTTTCAGGGCCTTTTCACACTACACTATTATTCACTATGATTCCATAGTGAATCGTTGCATGGAAAAGATATAATAGAATCCCGGAGTTTGCAGTTCAGTGAGAGGCATTCAGAATCCTCAGACAGAGAGCTCCAATGGTGCTTCCCAGGAAATCCCAGGATTCCACAGGACGCAGCCAGGGCAGTTCAAGTGAAATCATAGTGCTGTAATGGTGTTTTATGAAAGGGTCCTTAGAGGGTAATGATAACATTTTAATATTGTTGTTTTTTTATATAACAACATCATTTTTGCAAAAAACGATCTTTACTTGAAAAAGCTTTCTCATTGTTATTTGCTGCTCTCCCACTCCCCTCTGTTGTTGTTGTGTGTCTTCAAGTTGTTTCTGATATATGGCAACCCTAAAGTGAACCTCTCATGGGGCTTTCTTAGCAAGATTTCTTCAGAAGAGGGTTGCTTTTGCCTTCCTCTGAGGCTAAGAGCATGTGACTTGTCCAAGGTAACGTAGTGGGTTTCCATGGCTGAACCAGGATTTGAACCCTGGTCTCAAGAGTCATAGTCCAACACTCAAACCACTACAACATGCTGGCTCCTTATTTGCCTCTATTTCCTTCCTTCCTTCCTCCTCTCACATAGACTTGACCTCACACATCCACTTGGCTATTCTCCATGTAAGACAGCAATGGTCAGACAGAGCTAGTTGGCCTCTGATTTAACCCATTCATCTGAGTTAATGAGAGATAAGCAGGAACTGGAACACTGAGATCCTCTGGTCTGTGCATAGCATCAGGTGCGAGTCATGTAATGCTTACTTCTCTGCACATTTGTGTGTTTTAAATCAGCCCTCCTTCACTTATTGATTATAGGCTCCTGGTGACTGTAGTTACTAAGAAGAGAATCTCCAGCTGCAGGGGGAATATAGCTGTAAGAGAGGGAATGTTTGTTTCTTTGAATTGGGAATAGTTGGGGCCTTTTTGAAATGTCATTAGCAATGATGCATTTGCTTTGGTTGTTATGGTGACATTCCCACACTTTTAATAAACAGCCAAGGGAGACTAGTATGGCTGTGGATTTTTATCTCTTGGATTATAAAAAGCCCCTCCAGAGGATGAATGATTGTAAGTTTAGCACAGGAAAGGTATCAACCTATTTTAAACTTGGTTGCAGTGTATTCCTGTATGGCAGAATGGGGTTGGACTGGGTGGCTCTTGTGGTCTCTTCCAATTATGATTCTATGATTCTATGACAGCTTTCACTTTATACATTGTGTTTGACCGTTGCCTTCCAGCTGTTATTTCATAAAATGCCAAGGGCATGGTAGGATAAGATAGAACCTGTGAGCATTTCCATGGCTGTGATGCAAACACACTTTCCTCTTGTCCATGATTAACATACCCATTGATTTCTTGCCAGGGAAAAGCTTGAAGTATTTTGGTTCAGCTAAGGCTCGCTACAATTTCTGTGCACGAGACCGGACCGAACTGTCCCTCACAGAGGGAGACATCATAAAGATTCTGAATAAGAAAGGGCAGCCAGGGTGGTGGAAAGGAGAAATCTATGGCCGGGTGAGCATTTTTTACCCATATATGTCTAAGCTGCTTCTTAAGAATGTGCTAGCTTTGGACAGAAATGCAACTGATATGAACACACAAAATAAAAGGATTTGAGGCCAGAAGAATCATCATGCTGCTGTTCTGATTCTAGGCGCTATTGCAATAGTAGCATGATATGACAAATACAACTCAGCAGAGGGAGCTGCATGCAGCGAGCCGTTTGTGTGAGCTCCATACATAATTTTAAGCAAAGGAATGTGTAACTTTTTCACACTACATGCTGAGATGGTTAGAATTACTCAAATCCTGTATAGTGAAGACCGGCAATTGGAAACTCTACTATCCCACATTCTCAGGAATTGACTGTTATGAGCTGCAATGTGGGCTGTTTTGTTTATTTCTATAATCTGTCTTCAATGAAATTTTGGTAGTTTTTAAAGTAATTATTACGAATGATTAAAACCAGTGCAAATTCAAAATGGACAAATGCATTATACACACATTGTGTGTGTGTGTAATCAGTTTTTATATTTTGAATTTGTACTTATTTTAATAATTTGTAAGCCACTTTGAGTCCCATTATTGGGGAGAAGGTGAGATATAATTGAATAAATAGTAGGGAGAAGCCATTCACAAAAATGGCTTGCCACGAGAAGGTTCCATGCCAATGTGGTTCAAGTGTTGCTCATAGACAACTGAGGACGTGGAAGCATGGCACGAGTCCCAACAGGATTGAAAGGAAAGCTGAATTCAACCCCGGGAGTAAGGTTACTGAAGGATTGGAACTGAAGCAGAGTCACTCACAAGCCAAGGTCTGTAATAGGTTAAGCAGCCCAGCAACAACATTCATTAGGTCAAACAAGACCAAGGAGAGGACAATGTCCATGCTGGATTCAGGATTCTAAGAGATGAGATGCTGCAGCCAGGTATGATGGTCAGAACACAATAACTAGAAGGAGGGGAAACAACAGTCAAGGAGAGCCAAGTTTAGAAGCCAGATAGTTCCAACCAAGGAGCCAAGAAGCATAGAATAGAAAGTATGGAATATAGATTGCAGGCCAGAGTAAAATGAAGCATTATTCAGGGAAACCTAGTCTATTTATGGCAAAGGGAGAATCAGTAGAACCCATGTCAAGCCATAAAAGTTGGCACTGTGGTCAGATCCAATAAGAAGATACTGCCCACTGTTTCTTTACTCTACAGTAGTGTGACATCAATGCAGAACCCAGGAAATGCCTGGTTCAAATCCCTGTTGCTTCTGACACTGCATGAATGTATTAATCAGTTGTGGGAGGGTTTTGAGAGAATGAGATTTGAATGAAACAAACAATACACATACCATCAAAGTTAGGAGATAACAAGAACTACATAATCTTTAGACTCTTATGTTGCTCAGTAGTGTTGTTCCTGAATTGAAAACATAGGAGTTTATCGCACTGCGTTCTGAGACCGTTCTCATCACGTGATGAGAACGGAACGCATTTGAGTATACCGCACAGTATGTGTTCCAATCGGGTTCTCAGAACGCTTAAATGCGTTCCAAATGTGTTCCAGGAGGGTACAGATATGAATGTGTTCCCAGAGAGCTGGAACGGGATGAGAACGTTCCAACAGAGGTGTGTGCGGTATTCTTATGTGTTCTCAAATCCGTTCTCGCATTCCTCTGTCTCCTGATTGGCTGAAAGAATGACAGGCAGGGAGGGAGGCAGGCAGGCGAGCGACTGCAGTGAGGGAAGCTGTGTGTGTGTGAGGGGGGAAAGAAGGAGGGAGGGAAGGGAGGAAAGTTGGGACAAGTGAGAGAAGAGGAAAGAAGGGAAAGAGAGAGAAAGAGAGAGGGAAACAGGGGGGCCAGAGCAGAGATCAAGAGGGAGAGGGTCTGGCTGCTTCTGCGGGGGGCCTCTAGTGTCATGTCCAGCGGGGCTCCTGTGCTGGCAGCCTGCAGGAGGCAAGGATGGCAGGAATGCCCAGGACCTTCTCCTCCTTCCCTCCAGGAAGGAACCCACAAAAGCTCCTCTGTTTGGAGCAACACACAAAAGCAAGCAAACAACTCCCAGAATTCCATAGCAAAGAGCCAGACAAGAATTAAAGCGGGGAGGGAAGCTCACAGGCCCCACCTGGAATATTGTGCCCAGTTTTGGGCACCACAATTCAAAAAGGAGCGTGTCCAAAGGAGGGCGACTAAAATGGTGAAAGGTCTGGAAACCATGCCCTACAAGGAACGACTTAGGGAGCTGGGGATGTTTAGCCTGGAGAAGAGAAGATTAAGAGGTGATATGATAGCCCTGTTTAAATATTTGAAGGGATGTCACATTGATGAGGGTGCAAGCTTGTTTTCTGCTGCTCCAGAGACTAGGACCCGGAGCAATGGATGCAAGCTCCAGGAAAAGAGATCCCACTTCAATATTAGGAGGAACTTCCTGAGAGTAAGGGTTGTTCGACAGTGGAACACACTCTTTCCTCAGAGTGTAGTGGAGTCTCCTTCCTTGGAGGTCTTTAAGCAGAGGCTGGGTGGCCATCTGTTGGGGATGCTTTGATTGTGATTTCCTGCATGGCAGAATGGGGTTGGACTGGATGGCCCTTGTGGTCTCTTCCAACTCTATGTTTCTATGATTCTATGAAGGCACACATTACATGCGCACACACACAGGAGGCAAAAGGCTGACAAGCAGCCAAAATGGGGAATTGGGATGACAGCAGAGGACTCTTCTTTTCTAACCGGTTTAAAGAGCTGCTATGGCTGCCGGGGCTCTGCCCTTGGCCCAGTCCCCTCCCTGGCAACTTGCTTTTCTTCGGCTTGAAGAGACCTGCATGGAGCTCCTCCTTCTTCCCAGCCTTGCAAAGGAGATTTGGGATGTAACTGGCAAGGCTCATCTCTCCTCATTTCTCTTTCTCCCGATCCCTCCTTCTTCCCTCCCTTCCCTCCCTCCTCCTTTCCCCCCTCTCTCTCTCACACCCCCCCCTTCCCTCACTGCAGTCGCTCGCCTGCTTGCTTTCCTGCCTCCCTGCCTGTCATTCTTTCAGCCAATCAGGAGACGGAGGCGGCCTTGGTGGAATATGTTCTCGGAACGGTTTCAGGAATCGCTGTGCGGTAAAATGCAGTTCTGATCACGGTCTGATCACGTTCTAGTTTACTAATGCAGTAATATCTGTTCCAGGAAAGTTCTCATCACGTGATGATAGGAACGTTCTCAGAACGCAGTGCGATAATCTCCATAGGCAAAGGACTGCTTTTCATTTCTGTCAATCCACAAAACGTCATCATTGCTAGCTGACTCCAGCTAAAAAAGTAATACATTGAATGAGATTAGGTTGTGGCTGCAAACATTAGGGCCCAGAACAGAGATATGCAAAATGCAGCACTTGGGCTGCATCTACCACCCAGGTCCATTTTGTGGCACCCTTTTTTGTGGGAATGGGTGCAGCGGTGGATGCAACCTTCCAAGACCTGGAGGCCTAGTGAGGCATCTTGCCATTCCACAGTTCTCCAGCCCTGGTCTAGATGATGGAATATCATTGAATAGTTAATCCCTAATATTTACCAATAGTTCATAGTTCACAAGACTGCATCTGTATCAGAAAAAAATGATTAGTAGGATTTTATGGCATTTTCCTTGTTTACTGCATTTCTAGTAATTCTTTGTCTCAATGTGCTCTTCCACAGGTTGGTTGGTTCCCAGCAAATTATGTGGAGGAGGATTACTCAGAGTATTGCTGAGGGTACCACTTGAATGGGTACGCTAAGGGATTCATTGGCAGTGCATCCAGGAACAATAAGCAGAATCAGTCTCTCTCTTTCCAAGAGCCATCGCTGTTGAAAAACTACAATTATTTATGAACTCTCTTTCATCCCCCTGCTCCATCTCCCATCAATTCCTCTCCGCTGTGTGTTTTTGTGTCAAATAAAGTGGGTGGACAAGGAGAACCTGAGTATGAATTCACCAAAAAGACAAAGCACAAAATCTTGGGGAGATCAAAATAAAACTCCTCTATGAAAAGTTGTTTTAAACAAGTCTGAGGCTCGACTCCCAGTGTCCTTACTTGAACCCCTGTGGAGGTTCCTTCAGATTGGTGGAGAGATGACTAGGCAACATGGGCTTGTGATCTGACTCAGAGATAGGCACCTTCACATTTCCTTTTTACTCTTCTCTGTCTCTCATCTTGAATAGCCATCCTGAGAGGAACCATTATTGAACTAATTAAGACCAGTAGTTTCAAAGTTTTTCCAAAGCCTGAAGGAGATACTGTTCAATACAGCAGCATTTCCAATCCACACCTTCCCATAATAAGTTCCTTTTGTCATGCTGAATTGGAGCCTATTTCACCCAGCTATGCACCTTAGGACATCAAGTCTGGTATCCTGATGCCCTGCACCTCTGATGTAAAATGCCAATGATTTTGTTGTTGTTGTGTGCCTTCAAGTCATTTCTCACTGGTTTTCTTGGCAATGTTTGTTCAGAGCAAAGTTTGCCATTGCCTTTCCCTGAGGCTGAGAGAGTATGACTTGCCCAAGGTGACCCAGTGGGTTTCTCAAAAATATATTTGATGGAGCAGTATTTTTCCCTGTTGCTCTAGTGCATAAAACCCAAACTAATTCATTGCATTTATTTACTTAATGATTTTGAAAATTAACTTTCAATGTAGACTATCCTACCAAGGTCACTTACAATACTTAAATTACTTCCTACCCAAAGATCTCAATTAATGTTTAAAAAGAACTTTCTGATGGGTATCAACTCTTTGCAACAGACTGGAGTGACTTGGAATGTGTTGGATTCTCCTTTGTTAGATGTTTTTAAGCACAGGCTGAATGGGCATCTATTAGGTGTCAACACTGTTGGATTTCTTGCATTGGCAGGAGTTTGGACTGCATGACCTTTCAGGTTCCTTCCAATGCCACAATTCTTTGACTTTAAAGTTAATCTTTAGGTTGGAAGTTTAACTTTCTCCTTATCTGGTATATCCAGAAAAACTTCTGCCTTGCTTGCAGCCTGAATTCTTTGGCTGCATTCACGCTACAGAAATAATCCAGTTTGACGCAACTTTAACTGCTACGGCTCAATGCTATGGAATTCTGGGAATTGTAGTTTGTTGTGGCACCAGAGTTCTCTGACAGGCTAAATGTCTCACAAAATACAATTCCTAGAATTTCATAGCATTGAACCAGTTAAAGAAGTGTTAAACTGGATTAATTCTGCAGTGCAGATACATACTTTGAGGGCACTAATACAGCTGGTTTTGGTAATGCATACCAGTGATCTTTCCATACTGTCCTTTGTGCTTTCCACTTATAGTGGGCTGACTCAATTATATAGGGCAAGACACTGGAAAATATTCATGTGCCAAAAATAAAGAACATCAACAAGTACTACTGTTAGTACCTAGAAGAAAAGGCTCTCATATCGATAAGACCAACATTTTATCAACTAACCCTAAAATTAATATTCAGTTTGACATATGAACACTCTTCTTATTACTTTAAAATAGGTGGGAAACATGTATGCCTGCATGTGTGTGTGTGTATACGTACATACATACATACTATTGTACACTATGCTATAGTACTATCTTTAGAGAGCAGTTCAGTTTTTACAAATCTAAGTTGTTTCATAGCTTGACACGTGAAAGAAGAAAAATGTCTTATGTGGTAGAATAAGGAGGAGCCGGCCTTCATACATTCAGCAGAATTAAAGAGAAAAGTTGTCCCTGAACAGTATACCATATCAGGTTGTAAATTCATGTTATTTTTCCTCCTGAAAAATAATAAAAAAAAACATTGCTGCCCATACAAGAGCAGGATGTCGGGAAGAAATCCAGGCTAGCTGTTAAAGGGATCCTCCTCTTCTGATTTTACTGATGGTAAAAAAAATATTCTGAGAGAGATGATATGACCATTCCACATATTCATAGGGAGTTCTAGACATTTTGATGGTCCTGAGAATCATTACAGAACCTCCTACATGTGCCAGAATTGCCCTTGGAATGAGACTCCTTGGTACCGAGTGAAGGAGATCAGGAGGAAGATGTGGCTGAGAAATGATCCAGCAAGTGACAAGGAGGCGAGAGAATCCCCTGAGGTGTCCTGGATGATGTCAGTACCATGAACAGCACAGGAGACTGGACAGGGGACCTCATCCATGGAGAAGCTGCACACTGAGGAGAATCCACAAATTCACCCTCCGAGGCCAAAAGCACCTGAACCTTGACCACTTGGAAGGATCCATTAGGAGAAAATGGTTTGGGGATCGATGTGGATTTGTGCCCTCTTACAGCTCAGTCGGTTGAAACCTATGCACCCTGGAATGCGTCTCATCCTCAAATGAGTGCTTGGAGTGCTTCTTCTTTGTTTCTTATCTCCCCATAATGAAGAGAGACAGAAGAATCGAGAGAGAAGAACTGAACCAGATTTGTAGGATGTTGCCCCAAGGCAGAGAAGGAGGAATAGAGTCTTTCCTAGGCACCTTGTTGGTATTGAGGCTCAAAACAGTACGTTTGCACTTATGTGGTTTCAAGTGCTCCTTGGATTCAGCAGGGCATTTTAAGGGTCTGTCGGTATCAGCACAATGCTGATGTTTTTGCTGAGTGGCAGGGCAATTTAGCCTCCCAAGCTGACCTTGGAGGCACAGCAATGGAGGTGATAGGAGGCATAGATGGTTTTAAGGTCTGCTCATAAAGTAGAACCTTTAGCTTGGGCTCCCAAGCTGCCCTTCCCAATGCTAGTCATCTTCTAAATTCTTGACTGTAGTCTCCGTTCTGACCAATGTTCGATCCGAGGTATGGGAACACTTTGACTCTTTTTATTTTCTCATTATCTAGGATGAATTGTTGCAGATCTTCCATGGTCATTATTTTTGTTTTCTTAATGTTCAGAATTAAGCCTACCTTGGCACTGTCATCCTTAACCTTCTTCAGTAATTACTCCAGGTCTTTGTTAGCTTCCGGTAGTAGTATTGTGTTGTCTGCATATCTTAGGTTATTAATGTTCCTTCCTCCAACCTTCACTCCTCCTTCCTCTGATTCTAAGCCTGCACTTTGTATGATATTTTATGCATACAAGTTGAATAAATAGGGTTATAGTGTGTAGCCTTGGGAACCATTCTGTTTCTCTATATTCAGTTCTGATGGTACAGGTTAGGCATCAGGACAATCAAATGTAGTGGCATTTATTGTCCATGTGCCAATGTTTTAGCCACATCAGGTGCCAGGGCTTGTGAAGCAAATTGCAGCAAATCCAAACTGGCATCTGCCATAAAAGTTGATGCCTTGGTCAATTTATTACTTCCCTGGCAGAGCTTAGTCTCTTCCTTGGGAACAAAGGAAAGCAAGTCCTTCACCCAAGAAATATAAATCCTAGTAAATCATTATGCCATGGAAGCTAATGCCTCATAAGAAAAATTATCCAGTCTTCTACTTCAGGATTTTTAAATGTGGTCTCTCCATCTTTAGGAAACAGAGAATCTGAGACTAAACCAGCAATAGGGGCATGGATAATAGGTAGTTTTAACTTTTCCATCACCTCGGGTGATAGTGAATAGAAATGTCTTGCAAAAGCTGGAGGTGACCATGCCATTCTGGAATGAGTCCATTCTCCTTCCAGAACCTCAGTACAAACCTCAGGCAAAGGTACCACAGAATGGTCTGACTCAACTCTAGCCCTGGTTTTTACTACTCCTTCCACAACAACACCAGCATCCTTACTAACAGCAGCGAAACTCAAAGCCTTTTCTGTTTTCTGTAGCAGGTTAGGAATTTGCTGATTCAAACAAATGGCAAGAAACATACTCAGGCAAATCCCCCTCCTCATCTGGGGATAGCTCTCCCTCCTGTCAGGCAACCCTAATGAAACAGAAGACTCGGCATCAACAACAGATGGAAGAGAAGAGGCACGTTTAATCGTTCTTTGCACTTTCTAGGGAGTGCGTGGGAAACCACTGAAGAGTATGTTTCACATATTCCCCCTTCTCCTCATGAAAGGAGGATGAAGACTCAGAGAGGGAATGTTTTATGGGATGTTTAACTTCTTCTGACCACTAGAGCACTCATGAGTGTGAGAGAGCTGCATCTTACCAGACTTGTGATTGTTTCTGTGCCTTTTCTTGTGGTGCTTGCCATTTGGGGTTGACGGAGACACTGCTGCTTCCCCCGCACACCCTGATTCCCTGGACCCCACAGCCTCCCTGGTTATGGAGGAGATCCAGTCCCACAACTCCCAAGGAAGCCCCTGACCATTAATAACCAGCGGAGAGAGGGAAGCAGCAGCATCCACCACACGCGCATACATACTTGAAGTCACACCAGACAGTCCCTTCACACAGCCTGCATCAGCATGTGAAGCTATGCCACCCTCCACTGCCACCTCAGTGCCACCAACAAGACCCTGTGAGATCTTGCTCAAAGGCTGCATCCACACTGCAGAAATAATCCAAATTGACACCACTTCAACTGCCATGGCTCAATGCTACGGAATTCTGAGAACTGTAGTTTTGTGAGACATTTAGCCTTCTTTGTCGAAGCTCTGGGGCCACAACAAACTACAACTCCTAGAATTCCATAGCATTGAGCTATGGCAGTTAAAGTGGCATCAGCCTGGATTATTCCTGCAGTGCGGATTGCAACCACAGTCAATTACAGACTTCCTCATTTGAAGAGAAATCTGAACTGTGTGCACTTACTATGACACCTAGACTGACCATGCCCATTAAAGACTGATGTAAATAACGGTTCCAAAACCAATTAAAGAAAATCCTAGAGCTGAGACATAGGCTGCTAATGGCCCAGGTAATAACAACAATGTTTGGACAGTGATCCTGACCCAACCTCAAACTTAAATGGAGCACTTAAAGCCCTGCCTTGATCTGAGCTGAGGCAGGACAGAATTGGGAAGGTGGGACTGACTCTCCTTCTTTGGATGATATGGATGACTGGCAGATCAGAAACTCTACCTGTGAAGCATGAGAGAAGGGCCAGACCCAGCATGAAGGACTGCCTGCTCATACTGCAGGAAAGTTACCACTTCTGCGCTGAACTACATGACCTATCTCTTTATTTTTCAGTATCGGTGGAGCCACGGAGGCTTTAACGCTATGAACATAACAGTTGCGGTAGGGTTAGTGCTTTATTTTTCAAAAGCTTTAGAAGGCTCCTCCAATGTGTGTGTTACAGGCTGCTGAGTAGACCTCAACCTCCGCCTCCAGCCCATTGCCTAACATGTTTACTATTTCAGCATGAAGTCAGACCAGTCAGTCAGTAAACACATACAAGTCTTGAGTCGAGTCAAGTCATGGCATCATTTATTGCCAAGTCCAAGTCTGAAGCAACTTGAGTTTAAGTAAACTGACTCAAGTCTACATCACTGCTTGGATGAGAGGCTACCAATGAACAACAGGTGCTGCAGGCTATATTTCAGAAGCAGGAACTGGCAAAACAACTTATGAATCTTCCCTGCCTAAGAAAACCCTAGAGAAATCCTGAGGTTGCTCTACCTCCTGCTGGGGGCTAATCCTTCCTCCTGCCCAGGAAGGCAAATAGTGTGAAGGTGGTTTCTTACTACTTGCAAGCTCAGAGGAGGCACATAAGAAGGCTGTGGCTGCATCTGCAGTGCAGAAATAATGCAGTTTGACACCACTTTTGACTGCCATGGTAGAATACTATGGAATCTTTGTAGTTTGTTGTGGCACAAGACAAGGCTAAATGTTTTGCAAAACTATTGTTACCCAAAATCCAAGGGCACCCACAAATGTATTCCATGGGTGAATAAATTTATTGATTTAATTTATTGCATTTCTAGCCTGCTTTTCACAAATACTCTCAGAGAGGCTTACACATTGGGAATTAGACAGCTCCCTGCCCTCAGGCTTACAAACTAAAGACATGACACACAAAGAAAGAGGATGGCAGTGGGGGAGACAACCAAGTCCAACAGAAACTGCCTCTTGTTCTTTCTCCGAGGCCATGGCTATGGCTGTTCAAATGGAAGAAGTGTCTTTCTTCTGCCTCTGGGCTAGGCATGGTTGCCAGTTTCCGGGGAATTCCCCAGAATCCGGAGAATTTAATTAATTTCTTTCCGGGGATTTTGACTGAATATTCCAGTAAATATTGGGGAATTCCAGGGATTTTGGAGTTTTGGTAAAACATTCTGGGGAACATCTTCAAGGCTTGTTTTAGGCAACACTGCTCAAAACACTGCCTAAAAAGTTGGGGATGGGCAGTGACAGTGAGGAGTCACGCTAAAATCTGGCAGAGTACCTTCCTGGTCCTAAACTAGATTAAATCGAAGGTGCACAAATGGGCATATTTCTGGGCAAAATGTGGGCGGTTTCTCAGTTGTTTGAGAATGTTTTTCCAGGAAGAGGAATGACCAGAAATATGTGGAAACGGTAGTTCAAATGTCTCACGCAAATAAGTGACATCTCCAAAGGGAAATGCTATTTCATTCCCAACCTCCTGGCAAATACCCTCTGTATGTCGTTCATACCACACTGCTATGTGAAGGAGTTATGTCGATTCCAGCCTCAAGGGACCTACCTTGACAACAACATTATTATTATTATTATTATTATTATTATTATTATGCTTTATTTATATAGCACTATAGATTTGCACAGCACTGTACATACAAACAATAAAACAGATAAGAGTAAACCTGCCCATGGCGTACAAGCTAAGAAATAACCGCATAATACATATAAATAATACACAACAATACAGGAAAGGGTTCTATAAACTGGCTATTTCAGAGGAGGAGATACGACAGCTGCCGTTAAAACAGCATTGAAGACCTTTCTCTTCCGGAAGGCCTACCCTGTCAGTTATAAATCATGACTTTTTTAATCGTTATATTTTAAAGAATGTATTCTATGAGTGTACAGTGGACCCTTGCCTTATGAGGGGGATTTGTTCCGGACCCCCCCCCCCATTATTCATAAGGTGAATAACACAAAGACTTAAGTCCCATTGAATATAATGCGGCGCGGGCACATCGGTGCAGTGGTGCGCTGCACCACGGATGCATGCGCCATCTGTTGCGCAACTTCAGTGTAAGCTGAAAGCTGTGTATAGAGCACCCACGTATGTATTTTAATGGCCTTATAGAGCAGTCGCCCATCCTTTCTTGTGGACTTGAGACCCAGTCTTGAATGGTGGCCTCCATCGTTTTCAATGGGGCTCGCCCCTGCAGCGTATGCGCTATGTGCACTCACGGGCACATGCTCCATTCAAGTCTATGGGGCTTGAATATCTGCGAGTCTGTTTTCGCAGGAGGTGAACAGATCCCCCATGAAAATGGACAGCCAACCCTGTTGTATTTTATCTGTTGGTTTTATGTGGTGTAGTACACCTAAAAATGTGCCCTAATGTGGTGGCAAACATTTTTTTCCCGTATTTTCAGGGATTCACAGCTGAAGTGGGCCTCAAAGGATGCCAAGGCAGAGGCTGTGGGAGGACTAAACCCAGAGAAGCCTCCTTCTTGGAGGGCTCCCTTTTATTTAGCCTCCATGGCTCGCCTCACAAAAAAGAAAAAGAAAAGCCCTTCCCCCCATTAGTTCCCTCAGCCGCAGTGATGCCAGCACTGCGCATGCGCATCAGGGGCCGTCGCCGGCTTGCGAGCGCTCGTTGGGGGATGGGAAAAGAAAGCTGTCTCTGAGAGAGACCTCGGGCGCGCGCGTCCCTTCGCCTCGCTTAGGCACGCCCCCGCTTCCCTCGCTCAGCCTTCCTCCTCATTGGCTGAAGCTGAGGCGAAAGAGGCGAGGATTTGTGGGCGAGAGGAAAAAGAAAATTTGCATACAAGAACGCTCTCAACAAATCAGGTCACAGGCCTAGGGGGAAAAACACACACACACACACACACACACACACACACAACAACCATTGGCTCGTTTTGACGGCATAGACATGTGAAGCGACTCGCGATTGGCTGGTGGCGACGGGAGAAGCGTCATGCTCCAGGTTATACAGTCCGCCCCGCTTTACTTCCTTTGATTGACTTGGAGGTCAACCTATAGGAGGAGGAGGAGGAGGGGGGGCGTTACAACCTTTTGAGAGAGCCTCTCCCATTGGTGCGGGAGGTGTGGAACGCGCGCGCCTCCCTCGCCCTGGTTGAGCCGGTTAGAAGCCGGGGAAGAAAGAAAGGAAAGGAGGAAAGAAAGGGCGAGAGGTGCGCGCGCGCGTAGCGGGGGCGCGCGGGCCAAAAGGAGGAGGGGGAGCGGCTCCGCCTTTGTTCAGCCGCTTTGGAACTCTCAGTGCGGCGGGAGCGCGCGCGGAGGGAAAGGTGCGTATACTGCGCACGCGCGCGAGAGGAGGGGGGAACCGATGAATGAACGCGTGTCCGAGCGCTCGTGTGAACGCACCCGGGAGTGTGGAAATCGCGGGATTGAGGACGGTGGGTGGGTGGCTGGGTAGGTGGACCTTAACTAGGAAGGAAGGAAGCAAGGAAGAGAGCACCATTATCCTCCTCCTCCTCCTCCCTTTACAGCTGAATCCAGAAATCCCACCTCGCCTTTTGAGGGTAAGAAGATAAACCCGTGTCTGCGTGTGTCTCTCTGTGTGTGTCCCCTGTTCTCCCTCCCCCTTCTACCAACATACCTCACCCTCCTCCCTTCAGCATCCTTCTTTTATCCTCTCTTTAAGCATCCTTTGAGATCAGACTGGATGAAGGCCATCGAGGTGGACTCTGGGGACCAGGGTTCGAATCCCACTGGGTGGCCTTCATAGAGTTGGAAGAGACCCCAGGAAGGGCCCTAATCCAGCCCAGCCCCATTCTGCCATGCAGGAACTCTCAGTCAAAGCATCCCCATTGACAGATGGCCATCCAGCCTCTGTCTAACCTTGGGTGAGTCACACTCTCTCAGCCTCAGGGGAAGGCCATGGCAAACCCCCTCTCAACAGACCTTGCCAAGAAAACCCCATGATAGTAGGGTCACTATAAATCAGAGTTGATTGGGAGCCATATATACCAAATGACAACAAGGTCCCCAGTCTGCCAGGTACAGCTTCTCCCATAATATATACAGTATGTATGTATACAGTATAAGAAATGGCTTTAAGGCACCTGACTGCTAGAGCTCAAGTCACACACTCCTCTGAACAAAGCTTGCCAAGAAAAACCCAAGATAGGTTGGCCTTAGGGTTGCCATAAGTCAGGAATGACTTGAAGACACACAGAAACAACAACAAAAACCCTTTAAAAACCAATCTCTAAATATCTGGATGCTCATCCCAGCCTCCCCCACAACATCATTTAGGCTTCATTCATGCATGCCTTGTATTATTTCAGATCTTTCATATACTGTGTATAATACACACACACACACACATATATATATATATATATACATACACATATATACTGTGTGTGTGTATATCTATATATACTGTATATGTGTATGTACATACACACACATATACTATGTATATATCACATACATATACCCCACTCTTTGACTTCGACCCTCAACTTATTTTATCGTGTGTGGTGTGCCTTCAAGTCATTTCTGACTTATGGCGACCCTAAGGTGAACCTGTCACCGGTTTTTCTTGGCAAGATTGGTTCATAGGAGGTTTGCCTTTGCCTTGCCCTGAAGCTGAGCGTGTATGACTTACCTAGTTATGGTGATGTGCCTTCAAGTCATTTCTGATTTATGGCGACCCTATCGTGAGGTTTTCTTGGCAAGATTGGTTCAGGGGAGGTTTGCCTTTGCCATCCTCTGAGGCCGAGAGAGTGTGACTTGCCCCAAGGTCACCCAGTGGGTTTCCATGACCAAGCCAGGATTTGTACCCTGGTCTCCAGTCATAGTCCAATACTCAAACCACTGTACCACATTGTCTCCCTACTTATTCCTCTACCCTCCATGACAAATACTTATGACTGTTGGTGCAGAGCTACAAATGAAGGGATGGGGAAAGAAAGATGGGTATCGTTTTTTACATTCACAGCATTGAACATTGTGTTATAAAAATCCCAAATAAGTGTGGATGTCTTGTCCATATTTCAGAGGCTCAGATAAAAGCGATAAAGGGGTAGAATGAGAATAAGAATCCCATCATTAAAACCCATTCCCCCTTAACTGCAGAGTCAAAAACCAGCCCAAGGCCAGTCTTCCTTGACCATTGCCCATCTCTTGCCAGTGAGCCTCTTCTGTTCTCTCCTCCTTTGGACCTTTTGATGATTCTAACTCCCGTCATCCCCTGCTACATCCCATCGCCTGCCAGGCCAACCCCAAAGTCTCTGGAGGCAGCACTTGCTTTTTCTTTTACCATCAGCAATTCTCTTTAGCTTCTGACTCTCTTATCCATTGATTTCACCGAGTAAAAGGGAAATTGTAGTCCCAATTATAGGAGGGGGAGAAGGGTATAAATATTATTATTATTATTATAGTAATAATAATAATAATAATAATAATAATAATAATAATAATTCTGGGAACTAGCTTTGTGAGACATTGAGCAGTCTCTGTCAGAGAGCTCTGATGCCACAATAGACTACAGTTCCCAGGATTCCCTAGCACTGAGCCATGGCAGTTAAAACCAATCTCAAACTGGATTATTTCTGCAGTGTGTATAATAATAGTAATAATAATAATAATAATAATAATAATAAATAGACTGCTTGTGTTAGCTAGTGGACCATCTAGTGTCTACTGGGATTTCCCTGGAGGATGTTGGACTAAGCAGATCACGGTCCAAAACACACTGCAGAAATAATCCAGTTTGAGACTGCTTTAACTGCACTGGCTCAAGTGCTAGGGAATCCTGGGAATTGTAGTTTTTTGTGGCCCCAGAGCTCTCTGACAGAAGGCTCAATGTCTCACAAAACTACAGTCCTCAGAATTCCCTAGCATTGAGCCAGGGCAGTTAAAGCAGCTCTTTGATACTGTCTTATGCATTTAAGAATATGCACCAAGGATTTCCTAGTGTGGCTTTAGTTGTGCTTTATGTTTCAAGGGATTTTAATATTATCTATACCCTGCTTTCTCCCGATATTGGGACTCAAAGTGGCTTATAATTTAAAAGCACAGTGCAATTAAAAATGAGCCATTGTGGCATAATGGTTTGAGTGTTGCACTATAACTCTGGAGACCAGGGTTCGATTCTTAGCTCAGCCATGGAAACCCATTGAGTGACCTTAGGCAAGTCACACACTCTCAGCTTCAGGGCAAGTCAAGGGCAAACCTCACCTGAACAAACCTTTCCAAGAAAACCCCATGATAGGGGACAGGCCCTAGGGTAGCCATAAGTCAGAAATGACTTGAAGGCACGCAACACACACACACACACACAATTAAAACATCCAAAAGTGACTGTTAAAATAGAATGTAAACTACAGTATTATAATGTTAAATGCATGCATTCCTGCTTTGTGTGTTTAAACAACATTCTAGTTTTATGTTATTTAAGTCAGACAATGCAAGACTGAAATCGAATCACCTCTACTTTTCTGTGTCACACATTCTGCCTCTGAACCCCAAAGGCTGCTGAATATTTCCTTTTAATATGACCCCCCCCCCCCCCGAACATAACATGTTCTTACTGAAGAAAACCTCCTTCTTTCATTCCTCTCCTCCTTCCCTACTGCCACCTTGCTTTTTATACAGTTTGTTGGCTCATGCCCAGGCATTGGTGAGAAATTTCATTTCGGTCCATTTTTAAAATTAGGATTTATCAAATTCACAGCTGGAGAAAAACCTTGAGATTTAAAAGGTACAGATGTAGGAGAGAGAGAAAACAACTGATTAATCTATCCAGGCCCAGGCCTTTGTTTTGCCCCTAAGACTGTGGCTTTGAAACCCTGTGTGTCTTCAACCATTTTAGTTCTGAATTAGGGTGGCCATTCTTTTGTTTGGGGAGGCCTCTCCTCCTTTATATCCATTTGGCCCACAGGAATAACATGCTGCTCCCCCTTCTAGCTCTCTGTATTGAATTTGATTGAGGCATGGAGGGGAGAATTTTGTTTCAGTTTGGGGAATTTACCCAAATTCCCAAATTGCATATTTAAAATGAGAAGAACTCAATGTTTTATAAAATCTGAATGTAGGCGGGAGAGAGGGAAAAAAGAACAGATTTTCCCATCCCTTCTCATGTCCTGTCATCCCAGCATTGCCTCAATCCATGTCCATTTTGTCGTTCCTTCCTCTATTTCCTGTGTTTTGGACTAAAAACAGGGTGTTTTTAGTCCAAAACACACTGCAGAAATAATCCAGTTTGAGACTGCTTTAACTGCCCTGGCTCAATGCTAGCGAATTCTGGGAACTGTAGTTTTGTGAGACATTGAGCCTTCTCTGTCAGAGAGCTCTGGTGTCACAATAAACTACAGTTCCCAGGATTCCCTAGCACTGAGCCAGGGCAGTTAAAGCGGTCTCAAAATGGATGATTTCTGCAGTGTGTTTTGGACCAATAAGAGACTCATTTCCAGCTTCACAGGGTGGAGGTTTTCTGTGTTCCCCTGATTCTTTTGCCTATGATATTCTCTAATTTTTCTATGATATTGTCTAGTCCCTCTGTGATATTCTCTAATTTTTGAGTTTGTATTCCTCAAAGGAGTTGGACTCTCTCTCTCTTTTGAGCCTATCTTCCTTTTGCTGATGCTCTCCTGCCGTTCTTCTGTTCCTCTTCGGCAAGCTCTCACCTGGTTCATATGACTTTAATGCATCCTCCCAGCATCTTCTGGATTGTTAAGGGCTCTGGGAGAATGAGGTCCCTTATTGCCTGGTGTCCAATGTCCAGAAAGTTGGAAGTCATGAGTGTTTGCTGCCTTCCTTTCTCTGCTCTTAATGTAAGCTGTGGATGAAATAGGGATACCAGCCTCATTTGAAGAAGAAACTCTGTGTGTGGCTCCTGGTGATGTCAGAGGGAGTGCAAGTTCTCATGCTGCTTTGATATCCTTGGGAATGTAGCTCAAAGTACTACAGCTTCTCCATCCAAGAGTAGTTGCTGTGCTAATACATGTGCATGATCTGTCACCTTGAAATCCCCATTGTTCCCTGCTCCAACGGTCTTGTCACTCTCAGAGGAGTTGGGAACGGTACCTGCTATTTGCAGCAGACAGCAGGAGCAGTTTTGCCCATGATTGTACTGTGTAAGGCTAGATAGGTCCCTTACCAGACACTGAGATATAGCATTTGACAAATTCAACCATTCTAAAATGGTAGCCATGAGCCCTGGCCAGTGGTTAAATGCCTATACTGCAGCCACTCACTCACAAACCATAAGGTTGCGAGTTCAATACCAGCAAAAGGACACAAGCTCAACTCAGGCTTGCATCCGTCCGAGGAAGTCACTAAAATGTGTACCCAGCTTGTTGGGGGCAATTAGCTTACACTTTGTAAACCGCTTAGGGAGTGCTTAAGTGCACTGATAAGCAGTATAGAAATGTAATAATAATAATAATAATTTGTTTTATTTATATACCGCTATTCCAAAGATCATAGCGGTGAACAGCAAGTAAGCTAATTAGCAAGTAAGCTAATTACTTGCTATTTATTATTATTTATTATTATTAGTAAGCTAAGTACTTGCTATTGCTATTGCTATGTACACACCCAGCTATCTCTGTGATATTTGGGTTGTCTTTTTATTCCTAGGAATTGTGTTCCAGCTCTTTTTTTATTTTTATTTTTCAGGTGCTTTGCCGCTCTGAATCATGAGTATTTTTGTTATCATTCCCGAATCTCTTCATAGACAGTGCCCTTTTCATTCCAGCTTCTTCTTCTTGCTCGCTGCTTCCCCCTTTCCCTTGCTTTTGTTGATAAAATTACATTTTTAAACCTGATGGTATTTGTCTTATTTTTCTCCCCGCTCCACCCCGATTCCTTGGCTCATCAGTCCTCCTTCCGCTGTCTTCTCCAAGAGGATTTGCTTCTGTGTCACCATTGTCCTTCATTCTTTCCCCAGAACATTTTACTTTTTAGAAATATTTTCTTTGTCTTCAGCCCAAGAATTCCTTCACGCTTCTGTCGGATGGAATTTTTGTTTTTGTTGTTGTTGTTGAGAAAACTGAAATATTTGAACTACTTTCTAGATTATGAATATAATTTTGTAATCATAGTTAGTAACACTGGTTGTGTTTGCCTTTACAAAGGTACAAAAACATTGCAGAAATAATCCAGTTTGTAGGAAATGCTGATCTTATATTATACCAGTTACACCAGAGGAATAGAGAGCAGGGGAGTATGGTACAGTGTATCAATCCAGTGTATACACTAATATATACTGTTGTTGAAACTGGGTCACTGTGTAATGTGACATAGATGTCATGTACAATGTGATGCAACAGCAAAACTTCATACAAGAGAAAGAGTGATATTCAGACATATATTAATTTGGTTGAAGATCACCTTTATCTGCACTGTCCCGTGAAGATGGTATAGGTTATAAAATATCCTCTTCCTATTTTCCATTTTGTTTTCCACAAGCCTGTCAGGTTGTTGTAACTAATAGACTCAGAAACATAGTGCTACCATCCCCTTGCCTTATAACATCTTACTTTTCACCACAGACTGGAGACGCTCAGTATATATTCCAATCCCCAAGAAAAGAGACACCAGGAACTGCAGTAATCCAAGAAGCCTTGCGTTAATTTTTCATGCAAGCAAAGTGATGCTTAAAATTCTACAAGAGTCTTATCATATATGGAGTGAGAATTGCCAGATATTTAAGTAAGGATCAAGAAAGGAAGAGGTAACTAGAGATCATATAGCAAACATACGCTGGATAAGGGAACATACTATGGCCTTTCAAAAGATGAGCCTGTGCTTTATAGAGTATAGCAGAATATTTGATTGTATAGATGATGAGAAACTAAAGATTGCTTTTAAAGAAATGAGTGTACAACAACATCTGATAATTCTTATCTCTACTCAGGACAAGAGACTTCTTTTAGGACAATATGGAGAAATGGAATGGTTTCCAATTGGAAAGAGGCACAGGGAAGGCTGTATTCTGTCACCCTATTTAATTTGTATGCTGAGCAGGATTTGACTTAGAGGAAGGAGGCGTGAAAATTGGAGGAAGGAACATCAACAATCTAAGATAAGCATAATACTTGCAGAAGATATCAGGGATATGGAAGGATTATTGAAGAAGCTCCAGATAGAAAGTGCAAAGGCAGGTTTACAGCTGAATGTCAAGAAAACACAGACATTCACAGACATGTATAACCACAGATGATCTACATAAGTTTAAAGTAGATGATGAAGAAGAGATAGAAATAGTTCAAGATTTTCCATAGGAGGAGATGGCAATCAAGAAATCAGAAGAAGACTAGGACTTGGAAGGCAAGTTCTTGATGTGTAAAGATATATAATTACATATCAAAGTTAGGATTGTCCATGCCATCATATTTCCCATTTCTATGTATTGTTATGAAAGCTGGACAGTGAAGAAAGCTGATAGGAGAAAAATCAGCTCATTTGAGATGTGGTTCTGGAGAAGAGTTTTGAATACCATGAACCACTAAAAAAAACCCCACTAATGGATGGGTCATACAGCAGATCTCCTGGAAGCAAAGATGACTAAACTGAGGTTGTCTTATTTTGGGAAGAGAGAACTCATGAGAAGAAAAAACTCACTAGAAAAGACTATAATGTTTGGCAAAATGGAGGGCAATAGGAAAAGAGGAAGACCACATTCTAGATGGATAGATTCAAATCAGAGAAGACATGGTCACGAATCTGCAGGAGCTGAGCAGGGAGGTTGGGGATAGGGTCTCTCATACATAAGGTCATCATGGGTTGAGGTAACCTCAAAGGCATTTAACAGCAACAACTAGTGTAGTTACTTACCTTTTCTTTTCTTTTCTTTTTGGCTGTGGAAAGTATTCCACTTTTAAAAATGATTAGTTTAATAAAGTTAATTAGTAACATAATGGATATGAATACCATTCACATTAAGCTGGATATTTTGGTTCACTATTCTAAAATAACAGAATTCTCACACTGTCCTTTTAAACAGTGAAGGTGAAAAAAGAGGCTTATAAAACATCTTATGCTATCTTCAATTTTGTTTTTCAGTCTTTTTAGCTTCCTAAAAGCCCTATACAGTTGCCCCTTTTCGCAGATTTAAGATCTGTGACCCTCACTTACTCATGAAGAGCAAACGGAGGGGGTTAAAATGGGGCACATGCCCGAGGCTGCTTGCGGGCACCTGCCCACTTTCAAGCCTATGCGGCTTGAATATCTGTGAGTTTCTGTTTTTGCGGGGTGGGGGATGGGTGGGGGGTCCGGAACAGATCTCCTGCAAAAAAGGAGGGCTGACTGTAACACGATAAATTTGGCATAGCTAATTTTATTTTAATCAATATACAGGGTGATTCTAAAAGAATGGTGCAAAACCAAATAAAGCCAGCTTTACTTTTGCATCAGTCTTTTTGAATCACCCTGAATAGGTCAGTGTAGTAGGTCTGGGACACTTGTGGTCCTTCTCATGTTGCTGAACTACAACTTCCACTGGTGCTAGCCAGCATGGATGGTAATGTGGGATGATGAGAATTGCACTCCTAACAACATTTGGAGTGTCATATGTCTTCAGTCCCTGCAGTAGGGAGTGCATGACTCTGGTAATGGAGACACAACCTGTGATAACATATTTTGTTACAACTTTTTAAAAAGCAGGTATGGAAATGTGAGAACATTTTCACTTGTATACAACAGAGTTCAGAATGTGAATATTTATTATAAAACAATCTGTATTCCATCATTTGACTCAAGAAAGCCTCCAAGGTAGCACACAGACCAGAGCAGGCTAAAAACGTAACTTACAACTCCAGACTCGGATGGGGGGAGGTGAAATCAATTTTAAGGGCTTGGTGAAGAAATTTTGAAGAGAGGACTGAAAAGCTAATGTAGGGGACCAAATGAACGTCCCAGTAATTCCACAGCCTGGATGATGTGGCCTGAGAAGCCTTAATCTGTTCCCTAGATTTTGGCTGGCAGTAGGGTGTGGAGCCATGGGCAAAGTTATATATGCTTAAAGCATTATGTTACAAGTCTCTAATAACAGTGTTCATTAAGTCTTGCACTTGTACATCTGAGTGATATGTACAGGATTGTGCTGGAAGTATTCTGAGGTCTGTAAATAGTGATTTCTTTATAGTTTTCAACATTGCAATTCTATTTTTTTCTTTTTTTTTTTGTATACTGGGTGAAGAGAAAGGTTTTGTTTCTCCCTTGAGTCAAATACAACAACTCCTCAGTGTAATTTTGATCATATCTATAATATCTATCTATCTATAATATGCTTTGCTTCCTACCTTGGCAATCATGGTTGGGGGCACCTCATCCTAACATTTAAGGGTGAGACCCCTCACTTAGACCCAGCTTGCTTTTTACCAGGAAGATGTTAGAAAGCTGTCTTCTGATGAGGAGTTAATGGTTGATTGCACAATGGGGGAAATCCTTTCGGGTTGTGTAGAAGGAATGGATGGGTCCACCCTTGTAGGGAGACATGAATTGGTTCCTGTTCTTGTCCTTATCACTGGCCCCAGTCAGCATTCTGACAGCGGCGTTTTGCACATGCTGAAGTTTCCGAACAGTTTCCAAAGGCAACCCCATGTAGATTGCATTGCAGTAATCCTAATGGGATGTAATCAAGGCATGTGTCACAGTAGCCAGATCTGACGTCTCAAGGAATGGGTGCAGCTGGCACACAAGTTTTAACTGTACAAATGCACTCCTAGCCACTGCTGAAACCTGGGCATCCAGACTCAGAATGGAGTCCGGGAGCACACCCAAGTTGTGTGCCTGAGATTTCAGCGAAGTGTAACCCCATCCAGCACAGGCTGAACCCCTATTCCCTGATCTGCCTTACAGCTGACCAGGAGCACCTCTGCCTTGTCTGGATTAAGTTTCAATTTGTTTGTCCTCATCCAGTCCATTATTGACCACACACACTGGTTCAGTACCAAGATAGCTTCCTTGGAGTCAGATGGAAAGGAGAGATAGAGTTGGGTGTCATCCGTATATTGATGACACCGCACTCCAGATCTCCAGATGACCTCTCCCAGGATTTTCATGTAGATGTTGAATAATATGGAGAACAAAACAGAATCCTGTGGGATTCCATAGGCCAGTGGCCAAGGAGTCAAATAGGAGTCCCCCAACACCACTTTCTGAGTTCGCCCCTCCAAGAAAGACTGGAACCACTGCATAACAGTGCCCCCAAGTCCCATCCCAGAAAGGCGGCCCAGAAGGGTACCATGGTTGATGGTATTGAAAGCTGCTGAGAGATCCAGCAGGGCCAATAGGGACACACTCCCCCTGTCCAGCTCCCTGTGTAGGTCATCCACCAAGGCGACCAAAGCTGTCTCTGTTTCATAGCCAGGTCTGAAGGCAGATTGAAATAGATCTAGATAATCTGTTTCATCCAGAAACCCCTGGAGCTGGGAGGCCATCACTCGTTCCAGGACCTTGCCCAATTAGAGACTGGCCGATAGTTATCCAGGATGGCGAGATCCAGGGAAGCTTTTTTCAGTAGTGGCCTCACCACAGCCTCCTTTAGAAAGGATGGAAATCTGCCTTGCAGCAGTGAAGCATTCGCCACTCCCTTACCCACTCGGCCAGCCCCCCTCTAGCTGCTTTCAGGAGCTAGGAAGGTCAAGAATCGAGTATGCATGTGGTGCCCCTCACTTCACCAAGGATCCTGTCCACATCCTCCGGCTACACAGATTGAAACTTACCTAACTATGCACTCTGATTATGCAAAATTCAACACATTAATCATTGTATTTTTCCTACCATACTGTTTCAACCTTAGTACCAGTACCAGTCTAAGAGCTCTTCATTTCTTCTTCTTTTTCCCTTAGTTCAGGGGCTGGGAACCCATGGTCCTCCAGGTTCTGATGAACTAGCACTCTCATCATGGTAACCTACTTGTAGTATTACTATAAGGGAGGAACTACAACCAAGCCCTCACGAGGCTGGCTAAAACCTCCTTCAGCTTGGCTGGTGGTGATGGTAATGGTAGTTTGCAAAACATTGGAGGGCCATAAGTTTTCCATCCCTGCCCTAGCTGGTGTGAAAAGAGGGAAAGTTCCAAGCAGCCCCAAGAGAGTAAAGGGACTACCTTGATTCTCTCCAGGCTGCTTGGAAGTGAAGTTCCACCATGCTGCCAAGCCCTAGGCTTAAGCAGCCAACACACTCACTGCACAACACAAGGCCATCTCTACTTACCTCCTTTCCTAAGTGAAGGAGGAAGGAATGGAAGAACACGGTGGCAATGCTATGCCTTTGCAGTAGCAACCAGAGCCTGCAGGACGGGATGAGACTCCTTCCAGTGCCAGTCCTCTTGCAGTTTCCTGCTTCATCACCACAGCTGTGTTTTAACTTATCCATTGGCCTATGATAAAGGAAGAATCTGGGATTTACTGCTTCAACTGGCCCAGCTGCCCAGGACATTTTTACTCCCCCTTTAGTCTGGGATTTTCCAGGTTTTCTGGGACAAATGGCAACCTTTGACACTTGTGCAGTAGCTCATTTTGGAGCATTCCATTGCTGAGTGACCTTTGGTGGAAACACTGCCCCTACCTTTACATTGCAACTGCATTCGTGTTTTTCAGTTTCTCTTTCCTCAGTTCATTTTTCATCTGCTGCACTTGTTGCATCTCTAGGACTCTTCTCCTCAGTAGTTGAATTTTTTCTTTCTCCACATCTCTTTATTTTACTCTTCCATTTCTTCTTTTCATTTTTTCCTTCTACTTTTAATAGCCATTGCAAAATAAATGTCTTCAGTCCCTGAAGACATTTATTTTACAATGGCTATTATATAAATAAATAAATAAAATAATCTTTATTTCTCTGCTCTCCCCTTCTTGTAAATCCACAGCGCTATATAAATAATGTTTAATAATAATAATAATAATAATAATACACCTTGGTCAGGTGGCCTTGAAAGTACTTTTCCAGCTGTGTTCTGCTTGTGGATATAAAATCATTTTATTAGATGGACATTCTGAGTGGTTCTACTGTTTTGGAGAAGGACATAAGGTCTCTAGACATGTGGTGCTTGTTGGGATTTCTCTAAATACTCCAGTTTATAAGGTTGTCAGGTTGTAACTCAACAGTTAGATGTTAGAGAGAAGATCAAAATGAACATAATTTTCTGCATGCTGAGGCTAAAGAATATCAGAACAGCTGTTGTATCTTTTCTGTAATCAGGAATGTTTTCTGTAATCCAGTGCTTTGCAGTCTTAAGTGGATATGGAATGCTCCTATGAGAAGACTTTCCCATTCACTCCAGAGAAGATAGACTAAATTAAAAGCAAGCACTTTTAAGTTGCACTGGTTTGGTGGAACAGCAAAATCACTTCCGTTGAAAGGAATAGTACTTTAACAGTGCTTTGGTGGCTGGATGACGGTTGACATGGTGTGGAAACCCTTGAGGAAGTCCTGCAATATGCATCAGTGGGCATAATAAAGAGCCATAGATTTAGGACACAATTCTGTTTTCAAAGGGCAGATTTTGTGGACATCTGAAATGTTGTGGCAGAAGGAGCTATTTTGAAAATGATCAGGATGGTGGATATGGTTTCCCTTGCTTGTCTGCTCCCCAGTGCACTCACTGCAAAGCAATATTTCCAGTTCAAAATGGGTGTGTGGCTCTGGTACACATGTCTGCATGGTACAATTAGTTTTGGCCTTACCTAAATACTTAACAGACCAGAACTTTGCAGAGATAAGTGCTGCACAGCTTGGGGTGCTAAGAGGTAGAAATTAAGAACACAGACTCATTGAAATGGGCTCAGTGGACTGTCTTTGTAAGATATAGGATTATCTCCTGCATTCTCATTCTTAAGAAGCTTGCAGCAGGAAATACAGCATTTGATAATTTTGTTGTTGTGCGACTTCAAGTTGTTTCTGATTTCTGGTGACCCTAAGGGTTTTCTTGGCAAGATTTGTTTGGAAGGGTTTACTTTTGCCTTCCTGTGAGGCTGAGACACTGTGATTTGCCCAAAGTCACTCAGTGGGTTTCCATGGCTGTATTGGGTAATTTGAACACTGGTTTCCAGAGCCATAGTCTGATGAACTTCTTTGCTTTTCCCACTTTATTAGGAGCATGCACAAAACAATAAACACAGAAGAAACCATCAGCATTAGTAAAACAACCCACACTATTTTGTTTCGTCTAGCCTTCCATATAAAGCAGGATTAGATTCAGTTGAGGGTGGTTTGAAAATTGGGGAAAGGAACATCGATATTTTAGGATATGCAGACGACACTGTTATTTACAGAAAATAGCAAAGGCTTAAAATGATTTTCGATGACAATTAAGGAGGAAAGTGCAAAAGCAGGGTTACAGCTGAATATCAAGAAAAAGAAAATGATGACCTTAGAGAGTAATACTAAAGTGAGTAATGAAGATTTTTCAGTGCTTTGTCTTAGTCATTAATCAAAATGGAGACAATATTTAGAAGAAAACTTAAAGCTTGGAAAGACATCTGAGAAGGAACATCCATGAAATAGAATCTCCTGTTTCTACGTAAGGTTGTGAAAGCTGGACAGTGAAGAAAACTGATGGGAAGGGAATCAACTCATTTGAAATGTGGTGCTGAAGGAGAGTTCTACAGATAGATACCACGGACCACTAAAAAGAGAAATGAATGGGTCCTTCTAACAAATCAAGCCTGAACTCTTGCTAGAAGGCAAGATGACTAAACTGAGTCTGTCCTACTTTGAACATATCATGAGATATAAGAATAATGAGAAATGATAATGCTTGGTAAATTGGAATGTAGTAGCAGGTGGATTGAGTTAGCCAAGAAAGCCTTAGTCCTGAATTTGTAAGACCTGAGCAAGACAGTTGATGACCAGGGCTGCTGGAGGTCACTCATTCATAGGCTTGCCATAAGTTGAAGATGACTCAGTGGCAGATAACAACAACACATTTTCCATAGTGGCAAGCAGACGTAAAGAATTATTCCCATAGAATGAACTGAGAAAAGGAGATGAAGACCAGGAATTGCAATGACTAGATACTGTGCCTTCTTTTACATAAACACCTTCTGTTAATATAGTTTTCGATGTAATTTTGGGGGAGTAAATTTATGAACAGAGCCAGCATGGTGTAATAGTTGGAGTGTTGGACTAGGAGTCGAGAATTTGAAGCTCCCTTTAGCTGTGAAAATCCACTGAGTGACTTTGGGCACAACCTATGATGAAGCCAGTGGCAAACCTCCTCTGAATAAACCTTGGCAAAAAAGCTTAAATCAGAGTTGTTTTGGAAGTTCATAAACACAAAACAAAATGTGCAAACTAATTTTCTTAAGTATTTTACAGTCATTTTTAAAAAAATATCCCAAGTCTACTTTTTCAAATTTTCTAGAAAATAAAAGAATTGGGTGAGGGGAATGAGGAAGAAATGATGCCCCCCCCCCCCAAGACCATCATATCTCTGACAATAACTAAGTAAAGCAGGTCAGGTCTTTACCCCAGTCTTTTGATCCAAATTTGTACACTAAGGGTGACAAGAAATGAGGGATGTGAGTGATCAAAATGAGAGGGTAATAGGTATAGGGAGAGAAGAAAAGATGAAGAAAAGAGTCCAAGAGATAAATATTAGCAAATGCAGGATCTGTGCTTAGGTAACTAATGGGACACTTCATGGGAAACTAATTTTGAGGATGTATATGAACAAGGAAGGAAAGGTGACCTATGGTGCATGCTATAATTTCCAAGATGAATAGGTCTTATTTTCCCCTTCTCTATCCAGGCTACCCAGCACTCAGAACATTTTGCAAAATTTATATTTTAGTAAATGGAATTGAAGAGAAATACGGATGCCTTCTTTTACTTTTATTTGCCCCACGATCCTCTTAGGGAATATTTGAGGTGGGGGAGGAGGAACAAAGCTCATTTTGTAGATAACTGCTATGATATGTGCATAATGTTGCATACCAATAATAATAAAACTTATTTTTATCCCGCCCCTCTGCACATCCCAATGTATGGGTTTATTAATGTGAACATAATTTCTTTCAGTATGTTTATTAAGAATGTTGTTGCTGTAGATGTATCTGAAATAGTATACATGTGTGGTGCTGGTGTTCATTTTTGGGTTTTCTATGTTATTAGTCTGCAGTGTTATACACACTGACCTGGAAATGTCCTACTGAAGTCAATCAGTCTTACTTTTGAATAGGCTTGTTTGTATATGATTGTGTATGTATGTGCTTCTTAGAATGGACTGTAGCATTTCTTAGCACTGGCCCTATGTATAAATAACATTTATACATAGACTGATATGTTAAATTTGTGATATACAGAAGACAACCATTTTACATCTACAAATGCAGGCAGAATGCAGAGTTTAGAAATAGAATAATGAACACAACTTTTTCTCCCCTCCCTAACAGTGTTGGAATAGATTTTGGCAACTTGGAGAAAACCTTAATCGTCTCTTGGGACCAGTGCTATGAGTTAAGAAGCATATTGGGATTTACAGGTAGGTGAAAATTCAAATTTAGGCTTGAGCTGTTTATGAAGTGAATATTATGTATATACTGTTTAATTTTTTTAATGAGTTGGTAGTGACTGAAGCATTGGAAAAGTCTTTCCTAAAATAATGAAAATTGTATGTTACTAATTCTTTATAGATAGTGAAGGAAGCTGGTGATTTGTGTTAAGTAGTTTACTACAATTAAGCCAAAGTTACTTGTTTTTGTTATAAACAGACATTAATTATGCTTTCCCCCAAAATATGAAACTGTTAGATATATGTAGAAATATGTTGGGAATGTTATGGGGCATAACCTTAAGTAGAATTTTGGGGATTTCCTAAATGGAAAAACAGTGGCAAGCAAGATCAGATGTGGGAAATGGAAAGGAAAGGAAAGTTTTCACTCCAGGACTGGGCAGTTGAGGCCCAGTGACTGCATGGCCCCCTTTGGACTGCAGCCTTTGGATCCACAGACACCTGCCCTAAAATTGTAGTTGTTCCAGCAAAAAAGGCGATTTCGTTCTCAGAAGGCTCCAGGTTTTTAAAAAGAGATTCAATGTTTCCCACTATTCAAGACCAGCCTCCCCTCCAAAAAAGCACACATTGTCCAAAAATCAAAGTCAGAATCCGAAGGTGACATCCAAACAGCTCCAAATTTATTTTTTTAAATGTGCACTTTATTTGGACCCCAAAAGATCTTAGGGCTAATGACCAGTCCCCAGGCTGGAAGTGAGCAATTTGTTGGACTCCCAAGTCCCAGCAGCCCTAAGCAATGTAGTCAGTGGTGTGGAATGCTGGGAGGTGTAGTCCAACAACCTCTGGAGGGCCACACATTTCTCACCCTGTCTTAAGCCCACACATACTGCTCACCCTGCCCTAAATGTTCTAATGCATGATAATGTATCCACTTTCTTATTGTACGTCAGTAAGGATTGTTTCATGTTACTTTTCTTACAATAGTATACATAGATGTAAGAGAGAACCTGCACATGTGACACACTTCTGTTTTATTGTGTGAAACAGTGCAGAACCAGCTGCCAATTACAGCTTGCCACTATGCATGGTAAAGTACATGCACTCAAGCGGTGTGCCCTTTCAGCAGATAGAGCATGCAAATACCAAAGCTTGCTTGACACTGTAACAGAATGGGCTGACAGAGTTCAACTGCTGTGAAAGAAATTCAACTAGACTTTGGCTGCCCTTTTAACTCCAGCTTTTCACACCTTTGTGGTATTTGAATAATTGGCACCAACTCAGTGGCCTGCAGAGTGCAAGATTTCTCCATTCCCATTTCCAAAGCCAAGCCTAATTATTTTATTTCACTGGGATACAATAATAATTTTGAAAAAGATCCACGAAACAGATTGATAAAGTAGACATGGGGAAAAACTTAATGCTAGAATTGTTAAACATATAGAAGATCTAGCTTTGCTGAGGAAAATGCAACATAATTTCCCCAAAACACAATCCGCCTCGGTAGTCTTTTCAAATTCTTACAAAATGTTGGGAAATTTGTAAATCGATGTTCTGGTAGATAATGGTATAATCCATATAAGCATTGAGCCAAGGCGGTTAAAGCAGTGCCAAACTGCATTAATTCTGCAATGCAGATACAGCTGAACTCCTTCTCTAGCTTGGTAGACTTTTTTAACCACATGTTCTTTTGTGGTCAGATGAATAATTGACAAAGCTGGGGGGGGGGGAATCTAAACTTATGCAACCCATTTTCCAGAATACAAACAGGTGGTCCTATTCACCTCATAATCTAACAGGAGAGCGGTACATAAAGCAGTAGTAATGCAGACAGATGGGTTTGTAGTACACAAAAAAGTGTAAAGGCTACTTTATATGAGTCCCAACGATGTAATCCTTTTCTTTTCCTTTTATCTGCAGTTATTATAAGTATTGGACTGGATATTGAATTTTTCAATATTTTTCAAATTTTTTAACCTTTTATAAGGAAATAGCTCTCCTCTTCCTTCAGGCAGAGGCTCCAAGCACCCGCCTTGCCTTTCTCTTCTCCTCCAGGAACAAAAATTTGGGAAGATAAGGAGAAGGAAGAAAGATCAGGGTCACCAAGGTCCAAAACACACTGCAGAAATAATCCAGTTTGAGGCTGCTTGAACTGCCTTGGCACAGTGCTCAGGAATCCTGGGAATTATAGCTTATTGTGGCACCAGAGCTCTCTGACAGAAGGCTAAATGACTCACAAAACTACAGTTTCCAGGATTCACTAGCATTGTGCCAGGTCTTTAAGCAGAGACTGGATGGCCATCGGTCGGGGATGCTTTGATTTGGATTTCCTGCATGGTAGGGGGTTGGACTGGATGCCCCTTGTGGTCTCTTCCAACTCTGTGATTCTAAGTGGTCTCAAACTGGATTATTTCTGCAATGTGTTTTGGATCCAAGTCTCCTGTTCCCCTTCAGCACCGTTTGGGAACCACTGTTGTAAATCACTGCTTGTGTTTTGTTGAGAGATGTGAAATAATTGTGGCTTTTTGTCCCCTAATACTGCTGTTTCTTCCACTAGGATATTATTTTAAATACCCTCATTGAAAATGTCTACTCCTGATCCTCCTATGGGGGGGACACCTCGTCCTGGGCCTTCTCCGGGGCCTGGGCCTTCTCCTGGTGCTATGCTGGGACCCAGTCCTGGACCATCCCCTGGTTCTGCACACAGCATGATGGGCCCCAGCCCAGGGCCGCCATCGGCAGGCCACCCTATACCACCTCAGGGGCCTGGAGGTTATTCTCAGGACAACATGCACCAGATGCATAAGGTAGTAAAACATAACATCTGCATGTATATTTGGTGGAATTGCTTTGCTCTACTGTTGTCATTAATAGAATTTAATATATTCTCAGTCTTATCTTTCTGTGTAGAGAATTTATTTGTTGAAGGTTTTGTTCCCTCCCCTCATGTCTATTATGATGAGAAAATCAGTTATTTATCTTTCTGCCTTTAGTACATAGGGCTTCGGGAAATTACTTCCCTTTGGAATCTGCTTTTGTTGTTATTTTGTTGTCCTTAGACAGTTATCTATTTGTTTGTTTTTTGAGTTCTGGTGTCTTTCTTTAGACAAAGCTTTCTCCAGCCAATAGCATTCAACTTATTCTTTTTGTTTTCAGTATATGCATTTCCGTTGGAATAGTAAAGTCTGATGTTAAAACAATAGCACAGGACATTAGGAGATTATTAATCTTAAATGTATTTAAGACTAAATGTTAAATACATTAAACATGATAAATAATATTAAATGTATTTCGTACAATTGAATGTATATATTTTAATCACATGGTGTAGTGCGTGTGTACATACCTTCAAGTTGCCCCTCAGCAACCTCATAAATTTCATAGGGTTTTCTTAAACTAGGAATCCTCAGAGGTGGTTTTGCTAGTTCCTTCCTTTAAAATAAAGCCTATAGCACCTAGTATTTGTTGGCGGTCTCCCATCCAAGTACTAACCAGGGCTGATCCTGCTCAGGTTCCATGATCTGATGGGATTTGGTGCCTTTGGAATACTTAGGTCCTCAGTCACATGATACTGGGGAAATAAGAATATCTTGAGATGTATGTGGTGTGTGTGTAAGAATTTTTTTCCTCCCCAGCAGCTTAACATATACACCCATATTCATGAATACTTATTACAATGCATTGTATACAGTAGGACTTAGTTTCAGGAATGGAGATTGAATCTTGATTTCTCTAGAATACCTAAGATTTATTTATCAGCAGTTTCACGTGAAAATTTGCTGAATTGGTGGTTGTGTCCTGTAGGCAGATGTAGTTTAGCTCCTTCATTAGAATAGATTCTGTTTACATGGATTCTAGAAATTTGATTTTATGTTGTTGTTGTTGCAGCCAATGGATTCCATGCATGAAAAGGGAATATCTGAAGACCCTCGTTACAGCCAAATGAAAGGCATGGGGATGAGGGCTGGTGGGCACACAGGAATGGGGCCTCCTCCAAGCCCTATGGATCAGCATTCCCAAGGTACACTTTCCTTCAGGATTCATGTGGGTCAAATTGCTGGTTAAGTTGTGAGTTGTTGATAGAAATTACTGAATTTGAGATAAAATGGCAAGAACAGAAAAATTGCCACGATGTGTATAAATCATTTTTATTCCATGACCATTCAGTCTTCAGTTTTGTGTTGCTATTGATGTGATACATTGTGTTGATCAATCAAAGCTGTATAGGAGAGCAGTGTTTTAGCAAGAAATCAGTGTGTCAGGACATCATAAAAATGTGTTTTTGATGGGGTGGAATGGCAGATGTAGCAGGTGGTAATAGTACTGCAGTTGCTTTCTGCCAGTGTTTGCTCTAAGGGCCTAGATCTAAAACCCCAAACTGTGCTCTTTAAGAGATTTTGGACCTCAGCTCCCAGAAGCCTCAGCCATGTTGGCCAATAGTCTGGGATTCTCTGAACTGAAGTCCAAAATCTCTTCAACAGCACAGTTTGTGGACCACTGCCCTAGATCATGGTGTATATAAATACATACTAACAAATCTGAGCGATGTATTGTACACATATTTCCACCTCACTCACTTCCTTCTGCATAACCAGGGCTAGTGCCATTTTAATAGATCTTGGCTTAGCCTTAGGTTTCAGGAAGGGATCCCAATTTTAAAATGAACCATGGGATGTAGTTCTATGTTCCTTGGGACAATGGCATTATAATTTTTTCAGTTCTTCTTCACTAAGAGGAGGGAGACAGGTCTACCCACAATGTTAAAGATCCAACTTTCCAAATCTCCCACATGTAGCTGTGGATAACTGATGCTTCTCAGGCATCACAACTTCACCATGAAGGAGGACAAAAAGGAGGTGCACCAGGGGATATGCTGGAGGAGGCTGTGGATATGCAGGATCCAAAGCTGTCCTGTCCCCCTGACATGTACCTGAGATGGAAGGAAAACTACATCAGTTCTGGAGCTGGTGTAGTTTAGTACCTTTCCACTGAGGACAGTGGAAGGGAAACATTTCCCCCCAAAAGGGAAATGTATGTGAAAGGCCAAATAAAAAGGAAAAAAGACATCTCTCCCCACCCCCTAGCTCAACAGACATAAGAAAAGGAAGTCCCTCTATCCTCTCTCCCTCCCAAATATAATTGCTCCTTTTGTCACTGTAAAAACAAGCCAATTTCAAGCCACACATTCTGAAGCTGGTTTTTAAACTAGGGTTTGTTTTTGAAGCAGGATCCCGGGCTCAGAGGTAACACAAACTGAGATTGTTGTTTAAAAGTAAAAATAAACTTCACAGATGTCCTGCACCTGGCTTTACAGAAAGAGAGAGGGGTGTTGGGGGTGAGTCAGATGTTAGGCTCATTAACACTTGCCCAAATGTCTTGTACCAAAAAGTAATGCTATGTGTGAAAAAGCTCAGTATCTAGATAATCTTCTGCAAACTCTGTTTCTCGTATATATATTTTGAATGTTTATAGACCTTGAATCCTAGCAGACACTAAAAGTATAATTACTTTCAGTTTAAAATGTTAGTTAGAAAATAGAAGCAGTATGTCTATTAACATGCACAAGTATGTTTAAAATTCTGTTTTAACTTAAATGACAGGAAGTACACTGAAAATGAATGTCTATCTCTTTTCCTTAGGTTACCCTTCTCCACTTGGTGGTTCTGAGCATGCATCAAGCCCAGTTCCAGCTAATGGTCCTTCTTCTGGCCCCCAGATGCCCTCCGGCCCTGGCGGAGTCCCATTAGATGGTACTGACCCACAAGCACTGGGGCAGCAGAATCGGGGCCCTACTCCTTTTAACCAGAATCAGCTGCATCAATTGAGGGCTCAAATCATGGCCTACAAGATGCTTGCCAGAGGACAGCCTTTACCTGATCATCTTCACATGGCAGTGCAGGGAAAAAGACCAATGCCAGGAATGCAGCAGCAAATGCCAACTCTACCTCCACCTTCTGTATCTGGAACAGGACCAGTGCAAGGCCCAGGGCCTGCACCGGGACCGACACCTCCAAACTACAACAGACCTCATGGTAAGTCAGAACCCTCCTGGGGTGAGTGCTGAAGCTTTGTGACCTGTCTCTCTACTGCTAGAACAATGGCTTCCTCTCGTTTTAGGAACAGAAGTAAACTGTGTAGAAGTAAGTCTTGTTGTATGCCTTCAAATAATTTCCAACTTATGGTGACCCTATGACAACCCTATCACACGGTTTTCTGGGGTTGAGAGTGTGTGACTCACCCCAGGTCACCCAGTGAATTTCTGTGGCCAAACAGGGATCGAACTCAGGTCTGACTGTCTCAGAAATAAGTCTTACTTTGTTTATATTTCTGTCTAATGTCTATACAGGTATGGGAGGGCCTAACATGCCTCCTCCTGGACCCTCAGGAGTTCCTCCAGGAATGCCAGGACAGCCCCCTGGTGGACCCCCAAAGCCCTGGCCTGAAGGTGAGATTGTCAGTGGGAAGTGGGCAGACCAACAAAGCTGCCCCAGTGCAATATCCATAAAACATAGATGGCATATCACACTCTTTCAGTAGTACCTGTTTGGCCATTTTTGCAGGAAATTGAACTGACCTCTCTTGAGATGGTTGCACAGTAATGTTAACATAAAAAATGTTACCTGTTTGAAAAATGGCATTAAATTTCAGAGTTGATTCTTCTTCATTAATCATAGGTTGTGGTGGGTGTTATTGTATGTTTTCAAATGGGTTGTTTGGAGGGGGAGAGACATATTTTCAACGATCAAGGATATCTGATTTATCAGAAAGTGTGTGTGTGTGTATAATTTATTTATTTAGGAGATACAAATATATATTTTGCTTAGAGATTGGGGAACTGAATGGCGATGAGTGGGGACTGCATCCACTGGCACCCTCAAAAAAGATGAATTGGTTTCAGAACCACCACCACCACTTCTGAGCCCTAGAATTTTAAAGCCTTTTTAACCAACAGGAAGGTTAAATGTTTGGACTTGCAGGATGGGAAATCAGGAATGGGAAAGTGCTGTCCCATGGCCTCATCACTTCTTCGATCAGTTTCAAAACTGAGTTGAAGACCATCCTGTTCAGGGAAGCGTTCCCAGGCATTGCGTGATTGTTTTTTTATCTATTTTACTGATTATATGTACAGTGCTGTGTAAATCTACAGTGCTATATAAATAAAGCATAAAATAATAATAATAATAATAATAATAATAATAATAATAATAATAATGGGTTGCATGTAGCCCACCAGTGCCCCTAGTTTGGCTCTTTGTCCCCTCCTTTCCTCAGATTTTTGTGGGGGAATTAAAAATAGTAAATTGCCCCTCTCTAAGCCCTTAGGCAACACAGTTGCTATTGAAAGGCTATTGCTGGAGGTTCATCTTGTGTCTAGGCAGGCCCAAAAAAGCTTTAAAAAACTGGAGGAGATGGAAGATTATTCCCTATTTCCATAGAAGGCTGTATCAGGCCTGAAATACACCCTGAGCATCCCAAAGTAGGTGATGAATGGAATATTGCACTCCTGCAAGGCTTCGTTAGGTAGGTATATTTGCTCTTTTCCATTTTGTGGGTGAAGTTACTTGCTGTGTTTGTACATATGAGTACCACCTGCTGGGTGGAAATGGTGAAAATGTCCCCCATAGCCTAAGAAGTTGCTCACTGATGACTTACATTGTATAGTTTGGGCTCTGTTTCTGACTTCCTTGCACCCACATCACCGTATAGTTCCTTTTGTTTCTTAACCCTTATGTTTTACAACAAGCCAGATGAGTTTGCAGTTTTGTGAGACATGTTATTGTTTGGGAAGAGTCGTCTTTGCTGGTTCACTTACCTTGCATAGATATGTTCTGTCAAGTTAGAAATCTGTAAACATTCTATGACATCCCTGCAGCTTACTTCAGTGGCTTAGAGGAACCTTATGACCAGAAAGCAACAAGCTGTGAAGCCATTATATGTTCAAGATAGTGGTGAAATAATTATTGATATTTACTGTCCTTTCTGTAACTTTCATTTTTAGACATCTCTGCATAGAGTATGTTCATAGGAAACTGCATCTGAGATCATGTTTTATCTTGAGTATCAGCATGATGTCCTGGACAGAAAGACAGGTTTCTATGGAAAAGATCAAATCAGTTATTGATATTTGGACCAGTTACAGTCTCTCAAATTAATTTATTTCACCCAGGTTGTAAGGTTGGAATGTTTTGAGATGAGATGGGGACACCAGTGTATATTGCTTCTTTGGAAGAAGGATGGCTTTAAATGTAATGAACATAAAATATCTTTTTTGGTCATTGAAATAGACAAGCTTGGCTTTGACTATTTTGTGCTCATATCATGCTGTCAGAAGAGGGACTTACTGTTTTCTTGCTTATTATGTATTTCAATAGGACCAATGGCAAATGCTGCAGCCCCTACTAGCACACCTCAGAAACTGATTCCTCCTCAGCCAACAGGCCGTCCTTCACCAGCACCTCCAGCGGTACCTCCAGCAGCATCCCCTGTAATGCCTCCCCAAACTCAGTCACCAGGGCAACCAGCCCAACCTGCCCCAATGGTACAGCTCCATCAGAAGCAGAATCGTATCACCCCAATCCAGAAACCAAGAGGACTTGATCCTGTGGAAATTCTTCAAGAGAGAGAATACCGGTAAAACTGTGGGGCACTTAAATTATATCTTCTGTAATAGCAATAGCAATAGGATTTACATTTCTGTATCGCTTAATAGTGAACTCAGCACACTCTAAATGGCTTACAGTGTGTTAGCCAATTTCCCTCAATAAGCTGGGTACTCATTTTACTGACCTATGAAGGGATGGAAGGCTGAGTCAGCCTTGGAGCCCTGGAATCAAACTCACAACATTGTGGCTACAGGACCAGCATTTAACCACTGTGCCACTAGGGCTTTTACAACTTCACTGGGACGTCTTCCCCCTCCCCCAATATATATTCATTTTTATTAATATTTAAAACAGGACACAACCATTTATATCTCAGCAGTTACACAAATAGATTATCAATTACACTAACCAATTATTCCCTCAAACCAATACTTCATACAAACAACAGTTACACAGCTTCTCATATTGATGGAGTACAAACAATGTAAATTATTTGGAACTTCCTTCTCTGGAAGCTTGGGTGCACACCATAAATCTATCTGGCCTTCATTTCCTCTTCATTTCCTTTGCCTCTAAGTACATTTTCTTATCTGTATTAATCTGTCCTATTAAGCCTTATTCAAATAATATTTTACATCATCTTCAGTTGGAATGTAATTTCCCATTTTCAGATATAAACGTAACATTAGTTATAATTATTTCACCCACCTAACCTCCCACCCATTGGTACTTCTGATTAAGATGAGTAACTTGTTTGGGGCTCTTGGAACTACTATACCTAATCTTGGGCTTAATTGGATTAAATTGCCTGCTCTGCCACAGGCAGGAGAGACTGGCCCCATACAGACAGACCAAAATAATGCTGCTTTGAGTCACTTTGGAGGTATGTTGTTTAAATGATGCATGCATCCTAAGAGTCCAGAAGCCGCGCCAAAGCTGCGCTCCAGTCCTTAGGACTGGATCGTGGCTTTGGCGTGGCTTCTGGACCCTTAGGACGCATGCATCATTTAAACAGCATACCTCCAAAGTGACTCAAAGCAGCTTTATTTTGGCCAGTCTGTATGGGGCCCCTGTTAGCAAGCCTGTGTTGCACTTAAACAAAGCATTATAACTTTGGTTATTAAACTTTTTCATATTGGAGAGGAATGGACTGAGTAATTTAGAAACTTTGTTGCTTCTTATTTGGAAGTCTTTACTTAGTCTGAAGCCTTCCAAATGGTCTGGATAATAGTTCCCATTTCCCCTGACAATTGGCCATTTTGGCTGGCACGGACAGAAACATAACTCAACATCTGGAGTGTGCCCTGTTGCCTAGACTGATAAATCACTGCTCTGAAATCTCTTGTTAGATATAAAAGCTTTATAAACTCATGTTGACTCTTTCTGGTGTACAGATTGCAGGCTCGCATTGCCCACAGAATCCAAGAACTTGAAAACCTTCCTGGGTCCCTGGCTGGTGACCTGAGAACCAAAGCAACCATTGAACTTAAAGCACTACGATTGCTCAATTTCCAGAGGCAGGTAGGTTGTGCCATGGATTTAATACTGTTGTTCATGACTATTTGAGAAACTAGAATTTGAGGCATTAATTCAGACGTCTGTAATCTAAAAGAAACAATGTTTCTGTTTGGATGATTTCATTTAAATCAAATCAGAATTTTTTGAAAAATGAAACCAAACTTGAGACCTTGTTTGTTTGTTTGGGAGCAGAGGTGTAGATAATAATACTAATGTGTGGCTGAGAGTGGTTGTGGGCAGAGGCTGAATGCTTTTCCTCCAGCAGCATGCCATTATAATTATCAGTGCTCACTGAAAGTGGAACTTCTAAGTCAGAGGCTATGACTTGCTGGCAAATTTCAGCCCTGCAACATCTCAGTTAAAACTCTGCTTGCAGACGTGTGTAGGAGAAGAGACCGGAACCCAGCATTTCACTGGGTTGCTCATATTCTTGGCTCTTTCCTTTGGTCTAGATTTTAAAAATCTTGTTTCTTCCTAGATTTCTCAAAAAAATGTTGCATCCTGCTTTGTTGGAGGTAGCTTGACCTCATTCACTGCTGGATGGATGTTGTTTAAATTCTGGGATGGGAATCATGTGTCCTTTCGGTCTGCATGCAACCATCTTTGTGGATCCCTGCCACCACCCCAATTTTCCAGTAAAATAATCCTCCCCTCCCCAAACAGGAGAATTTCACTATCAGCATGTTCCACTCTTCTCTAAAAGAAATAATTCATCCCAACACCTTGTTTTAGCAGAAAAAGAGAGTATTATTAGCTTATGTGTAGCAAGCACTCTTGTTATAGGTATTATCTTTCACTTTTCCAGTTGTAGCCAATAACAACTTCGTAAGGAATTTTAGATGGTATGGTAGGAGTGGGTTAATGGTGTAGCCTTCTGGCCATTTCAGTTCAGGTCCCTGTATTTTTAGTCAAAAGAGAAATGTTAGGAGGTTCAACCAATGGGTCACTTAGAATGTGTCGCTTTATGCTTAAGGTGAGAGTAAAAAATAGCTTCAAGAATTATCTATATATCAGAAAACATACCTAGAAATTGGCAGGTGTCTTAGCTATTGTACAGTAAAAATTAATACAGTTTCATATTGTTAAAAATATCAGTTATGTTGACACTGTTTAAGTGGGTGTTGCTGTCAGTGCAGCATTAACCCTTGCATCTCCACTTCATATAAGTCTTAATTTTTCTGATTCTATTCCTAGGTTATGACATTATCATGGTCTGTGGTTGGCCTTAGTTTTTATATATTGTTTTTTCCCTTGAAAAGGTGGCAATGGTGGGATATCTGATGTAGTTCTGTTTCCTTTCATTTTACCTGTGCATTTATATCAGTTATACAGTGCGCCTGCATCATATGCTGGTGCCTTTTATGCAGCTTTCACTTTTATGCTGAAAGCCCTGCCTCATTTTTTGTATGGTGCTCGCATTGCGTGCACGAGCCCCATTATTTTCAATGGGGCTCGAGCATAGGTGGAACTTGCCTTACGCGGTGGGGTCCGGAACGGAACCCCCGCGTAAGGCAAGGGAGCACTGTATCAGTTACATCAAAGTTTCCATCTAGCCTGGTTCATACACTGGCAGTAGCCCTTGGGACACTATAAAGTGCGTGGTCGGAGTGTCTTGGATGACAGGATTGACATGTTATTGGTCTATTCTCTGTTCTCGACTTGTAGCTAAGGGTTCAATGTTTGGTTTAAAATGTTTGTTCAACAGCTGCGTCAAGAAGTGGTGGTATGCATGAGAAGAGATACTGCTCTGGAGACAGCACTGAATGCCAAGGCATATAAACGTAGCAAACGGCAATCCCTGAGGGAAGCTCGCATCACTGAGAAGCTAGAGAAACAGCAGAAGATTGAACAAGAACGTAAACGCCGGCAAAAACATCAAGTATGTCATTCTTCTACTTTTACTCAAAATTATGCTAGGCAAAAGGATGACAGAAATCTGAGGTGCCAGAGAGTATTTGCATTTATTAAATAGCATTTGCATTTGGTATTGGGAGGTTGTCATGTGGCTGGAAGAAGGAATTCCAAAGATTTCTTGTCTGTTTAAACATGGGTTTCCATTTCATTTGCTTCAATGGGCTGTGATTAATGTTAACTATGGTTTCTTAGGGATTTGAAAAGAAGCTATGGCCATTACAGTTTGGCTGGCTTGTTTCAAACAATTAGTAGTTAACATTAACCCTATTGGGTTGAACAAAACTGCAAATCATGGTTAAGTAAAAAATAGACGGGGATAAAAACAGTTAAGTTGAATCTGAAGTTTTTCTTATTTCTGATGGAATGGGTGGGTCCACAAGCCCAAGACTAATCTAGGCTTATTTATGTCATGCTAACACATGATTTAGTGCAGGGGTGGGAAAGGTGTTATTCTCTAGATGTGAGAAGGTTAAGAGAAGAGGAAAATAAGAAGAGGGTATCATTGTTAAGAAATATGCAGAAAATACAAAGCTGCACATCTTATGTATTTCTCCTATTGTAGGTAATTATTTGATTAGCATAGAGATTTAACTTATTACTGAACCCTTGTCCACAAAGGGAGCTACCGGTAGATAAAATTTCCAGTGCTATAAAATCAAACCTGTTACCACAGTGCTGCATATCTGGAGGATAATGTCTGGGAAGTTTCATTGACACAGACATATAACCTAGGATTTAATTGAAAAATGCATTGCATTGTTTTGCTGAGGAATGTTGCCTGTGTGTCATTCTCACTGTTTTCGTGTTTGGTAGATTATAGGGTGAGAGATAGTGATCCAGTGCTACCCACTGATTTCAAAAATAATATTTTTTGAAGTTGCTGACAAGATGCCTGACTTTTCATTTAGTTTACAGGAAAGTCTTAATAGCTGCTGAAATGCTGAGATGGAATATAGCAGAGACAGTAGGAAGGAGGTGGCCTGAGGACATTTGTGGATTTAAAGTGCATAGAAAATAAAGTGGTCAAGTCATTGGAGATGGACAGAGAGCATTATGGGTCTGATCCATGGGAACCATAGAGACATGTGCTTTCAGGTTCAAATAACACATGGCACAGGAAATCTAATAGGAATTCCTCATATTTTTAATGCTTTACTGAAAAGCAGGTGCATAAGGCTCCAAGTGTGATCTAAACAGCCATACTTGTAGTGGATTAATCTTTCTACCACCACCATCACCATTTTTTCCAGTTAAGATTGCCCCAGCAAAGATGCCTATAAACCCCAAACCTACTTTTTTTTCTGTGCTGAGGCTAATAGCTTTGGTGACCAATTTAGTTAGAAGAAATATGCAGAGGAAAGGAATAAGAAAAGCTTCTCTGTTGCTCTTGGGAGCCTTCAACTCATTTAGTGACCTTGAGGCAACCCTATTATGGAGCTTTCTTGGCCAGATTTGTTCAGAATGGATTTGCCTTCACCTGAGGGTGAGAAAGTCTGACTTGCCTAAAGTCATCTGGTGGGTTTTCATGGTCAAGCGGGAACTCGAGCCCTAGTCTCCAAGTTCCTAATCCAATGCCCAAGCCACTACACTACACTGATTCTCAGAAAAAGCTTCTTACCCACCAATAAATATTTAAGTCCTTTTTCTTGCTTTGCTCTTTACTGGAGAGAATACTTTTATGATTGCTGATAGTGCAGTTCTAAAATTCTGTATATTAAAAAATGGCAAGTTCTGGTACATATGTTAAAAAATCCCTTCCTGTCTTTCATTCCTTTTGTTTTAAAGGAGTACCTCAATAGCATTCTCCAACATGCCAAGGATTTCAAAGAATATCACCGATCTGTCACTGGCAAGATTCAAAAACTTACAAAGGCTGTGGCCACTTATCATGCCAATACTGAGCGTGAGCAAAAAAAGGAGAATGAAAGAATTGAGAAGGAGAGAATGCGCAGGTTAATGGTAAGGCTTTTTGTTTTTGTCACAGGTTTAAGCTTTTATGCATAAAATGTACCTGGCTGAGTTGTGTAGGCTACAGTTTGATAATGGTTGGAGGGTTTTTTTCCCCAGTCTAAAGAAATTAAATACTGTATGTGTGGTTTTTTTAAAAGGCTGAAGATGAAGAAGGTTACCGTAAGCTTATTGATCAAAAGAAAGATAAACGCTTAGCCTACCTGCTTCAGCAGACAGATGAATATGTGGCCAACCTCACAGAGCTGGTGAGGCAGCACAAGGCTGCACAAGTTGCAAAGGAGAAGAAAAAGAAGAAGAAAAAGAAGGTAATATGGGACTAGTTTAAGTTCAGTAATGCAGATGAAACCAAATCTGTGTGTAGGCAGATCAGTTGTTCTCAGATAGTGGGGCAGGACCCTGGGTAGGCAGAAAGTTGCTCAAGGGGGGTGGGGGGAGGGAATGTGAGACTTGGAGGCCCTGATCCCTCCTCTTCCTCAAACTTTTTTATGTGTAAAAGTTACTCATGTGTTGAATTAAATACTGAATTTACTTAAACAAAACTGTTCTAATCTGAACAATGTTATTATAAAATCTTAGCATATGAATATACATGAATGTGTGAATGACAATACACACACTAAATAAACAAATATATTTATTTATATACTCTGTCAAGGGAGTGGTGTGATGTCCACATATCCATGTAAAGGGGGGTCCCAAGGGTAAAAAGCTTGAGTGCCACTGGATTAAATCATTAGAGTGGAGTGGAGAACCAGTGGCCATCTGGGTGGTGTTGGGCTACACTCCACTATCAATGACTATTGGCCATGCTGACTAGGGCTGATGGTAGTGGACATCCCAGCAGCATGTGGAAGATCACAAGATTCAAGTACCTGGCTTATATGCTTCTCATTGTCATATTCATATTTCTATTGCCTCTGACTAGGGTCCATCTCTGTTTATAGAACCAAAGTTTGGTTAGAATAATAGTAGTGTTTCACTCTTAACCAAGCATAAAAACATATTCATAGCAGTCTGACTGATAAAGCTATCAATGGCAACTGGTCATGATGGCTGCATATTTTCTCTAGTATCAGAGACAGTGTGCTTCTATAGATTAGCTGACAGATGATGTGAATAGTAGTGTGTTGTTATGCTCATGCTTTGCTTGTAGGCTTCCTAAATGCATTTGGTTGGAATCTATAAGAACAGAATTCTAGTTTTAATACTAAATAGGTCTTTGGTCTGGCATAGCTCTTCTTTCTTTCTCAAATTGCAGAATTAAGTAGTAGAATGCTAAATGTTTGAGGGCTGTGCAAAGCTTCTTGTTAGAAGCACTTCCAAGATGCATGTATTTAAAACTGGATGATCTGAGCAAGAAGTAGAATAAGAAAACAATATTCTATTTCAGAAAGAACTCAGGTGGTGATTTCACTTCTTATCTTGTCAAATCCTAACATCTTGAGGTGTCTAGGCATAGTCCAGTCCTCTTACTCCAGACTAGGATCTGAAACAGTAGTGTAAACCTGGCTCAGTCTTCCGGGTGAGTCTGGTGAGGAGGAGATGAAGAGGAATAGACTGTGTAGTAAGCAGTCCCAGTAGAAAACCTGGTTCAGCATCGGGTAAAGTTTGATTGGCATTACAAGCTTCCAGCATGGCGTTTGGAGGAAATGGACTTGTAAACAGTGACCAAATAGCCACAAGGCCACTTGTGAATTACAGTCGGCCCTTCTTATACATGGATTCAAGCATCCATGGTTTGAAAATGTTCAAAAAAAGTATAAATTTCAAATATCAAACCTTGATTTTCCATTTTTTATAAGGGACACCACTTTGCTATTTCATCATATTTAATGGGACTTGAGCATACATGGATTTTGTTATCCACAGTGGATCTTGGAACCAAACCACAGCGTATAACAAGGGTCCACTGTACTGAGTGTGCTTAGTTCTGTTTAGTGTTTTAAGGAGACTGTTAACAGAATGTACTCTTGTGAGAATTATGTCAGTCTATTAAAGCACATCTCTCCTGCTAGCTTTGGTTAGAAACCAAGAATGACAACCATACTGCCTTTGACTTTCATCAACTGATGTTGAACAGGACTGTCTTCTGCTGGAATTGCTAGTGTGACAGCAGAATGATTAGTAGCAATAGCATCTGGACATGCAGCCATTCCCCAATCTGTTTGCAGATTGACATTTCCACAGTTGGGACTTTTTTGCATTCACAACATATTTGGAAACAGTGGTTTGTCTAGATTGCAGAGCATCTAGTTGAGGCCTTTACATTGTTCCCCACCTAGTCACTTTAAGTCCTGTTTCTGCCATCACTCCTGCCTTTCCTTTGTTGCAATAATACTCGGTAAGTATTCCAGTGGAGAAAAGCAGTGGTGATACTTGTAGGTATAGTTGTTATGTGCAGTGGGAACAAAAGCAGTGCTGATAACTCGTTTGGAATAACCTGGGTGTCTGATATGGTTGTCTCAGTTAGCTTTTGGGCTCCTTCAGATCTAGAGACCCATGCCTTGTGCCTAGGAGAGAACACACATGAAAATGAAAATAAGATCACTTTTTCAAGAATACGCAGGGTGAAATCTTATGGATGAGACTGGAAAATTTGCATAATTGCTACATGTGCAAGAAACAAAGTATTCTGAGGTATAGAGGATTTGGTATTTTTGTAGGTGGTGCTTGAAGGGTTCTTCTCTAGTATGCTCATACATTATGAAGAACAGCCCTGTAGGATCTAAGGAGGGATTTGTGTAATCCAGTACGTGGTTCACACAAAGGCAAATAAGATATCTAGAGGAAGTCAACAAGCAGTACAGGACTGCAAAGGTTTCTGATCATGAAGTGACCACCTCTGCTGAACAGGAAACAGAGATTTTCCATTTTCAAAGAAGTCTGTTTCAATATCAATAGACGACAAGAATGAAAACAGGGAGGAAAACTGGAGAGGGAGGAAAAGATGTCTTTTGGTACCTTTAAGATAGACAGATCTATAAACCTGTTAATCTTACAGGTAATACAAAACACCTTTTTCTTTTTGATAATGTGACTATAGATTAGGGTAGATCTAGACACAGAGTGCCTTATTGCTTCTTACAGAATATCTAATGTTGGCATGATTTTATTCATCCATCAATAAATCAGTTTATATAGCCACTCCATAACTCTAGTCAGTGTGTAAAACATATACAGTACAACTAACAATAAAACCTTGAGTAGTTCGTTGGGAAGTTCATCATGGCCTTGAGTATTGTTTCTGAGGGAAAAAGTGGGGTACAAGTGGTGGTCGTGGTGGTAAAGATGATGATATTTAATGGACAAAGTACTGTTTATATTGTATGTTTCATTATTACTGTACCTTGTTCTGAAATCTAGAAATCAAAGTGGCCTGTAAGCCTTCATTTTAAAAAAACACACCTACAAATATAATTCAAAAACGCATATAATAGGGGAGAAGTGAGGATGAGCTTAATGTTTCCACTATACAGTATTAATTCTCAGCAAATCATTCCCTAGTGGATTCCCCTTCCACAGGAAGGATTCCCAGATGTGGTTCTAGGCAAGAGGAGAGGAAGACACTGAGAGGGGAGGGCTTGTAGTAGAAAGGGTTAAGCATTACTGCCACTCTGACCACTGCTACACATCTGAAAATACTCTGCTGTTACTTTGCTGGTTGACAGTACATGCATACCTGGGATCTCGTATTTGTTGTTCTTTATTGCAGTTCTTCCCTCTTCTCTATTCCTTTTGTCTGATTTATATACTACTGTCACAGCACTTTCTCTGTGGAGGGAAAGGAAATTCCTCTAACTAGAACAGGAGAATGAAGATAGATGGAGGATGTTCTTAAACATTTGTTAAAATGAGGTTTTGACTGAGTTTTCTATAGTTTGCTTTTCCTTAACCCTGATGAGCAGTGGTTAAATGCCTATATTGCAGCCACTCACTCATAATTCGCAAGGTTGTGAGTTCAATCCCAGCCAAGGGCTCAGAGTCAACTCAGCCAGGCATCCTTCTGCAGGTTGTTAAAATGAGTACCCAGCTTGTTGGGGGCAATTAGCTTACACATTGTAAACCGCTCAGGGAGTGCCTAAGTTCACTAATAATCAGTTTAGACATATACTTACTATTGTTATTAACAGTGAAAAAGAGCATTTCTCCAAAATGTTCTGTTTTAAATACCTGTGACTGATATTTCTGTCAACAATGGATGCTACTAATTATATCTTTTTCCTTTTAGAAGCCTGAGACTGCAGAAGGGCAGACAGCAGCAATTGGACCAGATGGTGAAGTAAGATTTTGGAGAAAAAAATGCAACTCAGAATTGAAATGATTCTATTTTACTAGGAACGTGTTTTGTATAGTGGGGGAAAGAACCAGTTTCTTTGGATTCTCAAATGAGGAAAGGGACCAGATTGGAAGTCACTGTATGCCTCCCCTTAAGGTTAATTATTGACTTCTTATGTCTTTGTGGCACAGTTCTGATGTCCTATTACAAATGTGTGCTGTTAGAAAACATTCCTAATTTGGACAGTATTTTGGACAAATTACACTCTTAAAAAGAGACACACACTCGGGAATTATTAGTTAAGTAAATTGTTTTGCAGTAAGAAACAAACAAATTCAACCCTTTCTGTCAACATTAGATATACTGGACTTTGTGTGTATGTTAGAATGACTAACATATTTAAAATGCTGTAACAAGACATTTCAGTTGCTCTGAATCCAAGCCAGTTAAATTGCGAGAAAAAGAAAAAGACAGAACATCACTAGTTGTCACCTACAGAGGTTCTAAGTGGCAGGCTTTAGTTGCCTACATGCAACATCCCAACCTTAAATAACTATTTACTAACAATAGTGAATAACATATAATATGGTAATATAGTGGTAATATAGGCAGAAGATCATGTTACAAAGCCAGATGCCAACTTTGCCCTCATTTCTGTTCTGGGAGCAGCATTAGCATTACTAATAATGGCCCAGTACACATGGGCATTTAGTTTAGTACACATGGGCGTCACGTGCTAGGGTTGCCTGGGGGCAGAGCACCCACATGCCCCGTAACCTTCACACGTGACGAAGGCGTAACAATGGCAGCGCCCTGTATACATGGGTGCCACCATTGTTACGTAAGTGTCGCACGGCATCCGCATGGCGCCATATAGTGTTTATGTAACGGGTGTGCCAGTGGCGCACTTGTTATGCTGCCGCCACGGCATAAATAGAACCTGCTTTTCGCAGGTTTGGCGGTGGCGGCTTGCCTGTGAAGGAAAATCAGGTGCTGTGTACTGTGCCAATGTCACCCACAATGTCAGAAGTGCATTACTTACTTATCCTCCAATATGATATGTCATCCCATATGTCATCCCATGTCAACAATGCCTCTCTGCCCTCTGCATTGGACAAATAGGACAGTCTCTGCATAAGAGAATAAGTGGATGTCTTAGGTCTTGGAACTGGACTTTCAGCAATGTATTCTGTCTGTTTTCTGACCCTGTATTTTATAGGGTCAAATCAAAGTCCTTACCTCCAGAAACAATCTCCTTCTTCCTTCCGCCTTTATTAGAGGGTCAAGATGATTCTGGAAGTCACAGTCATTTATTCCTCTTTCATAAGGAAAAATTGAGAACTTGTGTCAGGTCCAGGATAATAACTGTTTCAAGCTTTTAAAAAACCTTAAACCCAATTTAATTATTGTTGAAGCGACTCTGTCCAAGTCATTGGGGAACCCTAATTCTATTCCTTCAGATAAGGAGGGATGAAAGCTCAAGGCAGCGGTCAAGGCCTAAGCCTCAGTTTAATTATTTCTTCATATTGTGAACTGTCAGGTTCTTATAGTAGCCTACAGCAATTTTTGTAGGAAAAGATGCTTCCCCTTTTTGAACACCTGCCTGAAGAAGATAAGAGAGTTGTGGGCTTTTTCCATGTGGACGCACGTAAACTAGCAGCCCAATAGATAGTGATGGCATGTCGATCCATAGGGAGAGGCAGGATATAAATAAAAATTATTATTATTATTATTATTATTATTATTATTATTATTATTATTATTACGTGGTCAATTTTATCTTCTGCATCAAGCATGGCTAAGATCATCAAGCCTTTCTCCAGAAGGAAGAACACTTATCTCAGGTATCTCCTTTGATGAGGTCTTTTGAACAGTAAGGCTAACAAAAAGTTGGAGCATGCCCAGAAGATGTGCACCATTGCTAAGAAGTATGGTCTGAAGTAGCAAGCATATCAGCAAAAACAGTCATTGCCGTGGTGATCTTCTTCCCAGTCTTCCCATTTGCTGCTTTTGTTATCAAAAGCTGCATTCCCAAGCATCTTCATCATCTAAATCCTAGTTGTTCAGTAAATACCTTTCTTCTTAAAAAGAGGGGGGGAAAGGATTCTTCTAAATGTTGCCTTTGCCTGTGTACAACCTTCATCCATCCTCTCCCCACTTTTTGGAGACTGTATTTCCCATTTTCTTCCTTCTATTTTCTATTTTCTTCCTTCTGCAGGATTCCACCACAATGGACTTGTGGGTCATTGATATAATGATCAGGACATATGTAGCCCAATTAGACAGCTTACACCTGTTAGGGGATTTTTTGACCAACACAAGCATCGCCAGTTCTACAGGAAGAAATATCCACTCTGTTAAGGAAAGGTGCTATCAAGAGGTGCCACCACCTAGCGTTCCCCAAAGTTTCTTTTAAAGATATTTCCCAGTCCCAAAATGGCAAGGGGAGCTTCGTCCCATTCTAGACTTGAGGAACATCAGTTTATTCATAACACACTGTAGGTTCAGAACCTACTGACCCAGTGTAGAGCAAAATTCTTCATCTAGATCTAGACACATTGCAACTCACAGCCTGGAGGATCCTGCTCTTCAGGGGTTACCAGTGTCAGTCATCTCATTACTTAGAGCACCTTAGAGGGAATCAACAAGATCATATCTTTACATGGCGGAAGTGTCATTCATTCTTGTCTATTCTGCAGTTACACTGACATAATATTACAATCCATCGCATTCTGCTATTTCGCTCTACCCTCAGTGTCTATCCTTTTCACCTCTGAGAGTATATAGTGCACCTGCATGGGCGCATTATATGCTGCTTTCAGCATATGCTGAAAGCAGCGATGGAAGAAGCGCTGCCGCACGCCAGAATAAGTAATGGGGCATGCGCACATGGTGTACACATGCCGCTGGAAGCATGAGCCAAGATGAATAAAAAGACATGGTTGCTATATACAGTGGTCCCTTTTTTTACGCGGGGGAACTGTTCCGGACCCCCTCGCGTAAAAGAAATTCCGTGTATGCTTGAGCCCCATTAGAAGTAAACCATGGATGCTTGAATCTGTTGATAAAAAAAATCTGTGGCTAACAATATAATTCTAATACATTTAGAAATTCTTTCTAATTTACAAACCTATATGGCATTGCCACAATGTGTGCATATACAGTTGCCCTCCATATCCATTGGGGTTTTTTTATCCATGGATCCAACCATCTACAGCTTGAAAATAGTCAATAAATAAAAATAAAAATTTAAAAAAGCAAACCTTGGTTTTGCCATTTTAAATTAAGGGAGACATTTTACTAAACAACTGTATTTAATGGAACTTGAGAATCCATAGATTTGGTCCTGGACCAAACACCTGTAGATATCAAGGGCCCATTGTACTTTGCTGTACTTGTTCCACAATTTGCTATGGGACACAAACCCGCTCCTTAATAGTATGTGTCCAATGTATGCCATGGATACACTTGCAAGTTCAGTCAGTCCAAAAGATTTCTGCTCAGAAGTCCAATTGACTTTAATTGAATTCACTTCCAGATAAATGTAGCAGAGCCCTAAGATTTAAGTTTATATCTGCTTACTTGAGAGTAGATGTTATTGATCTCAATTAGACCCCTGAGTAAATATAAGATTATGTGCTTCGTATATTATTCTTAATGCTTAAAGGTAATTTCTAAGAACTGCTGTTGTGTGCCTTCAAGTCATTACCAACTTATGGTGATGGGCTTTTCTTAGCAAGATTTAATCAGAAGGGGTTTGCTTTTGCCTTCCTCTGAGGCTGAGAGTGTGATTTGCCCAAGGTCACCCAGTGGGTTTCCATGGCCAATCAGGGATTCAAACCCTGGTCTCCAAAGTCATAGTCAGAGGCTGAAACCAATACGCTGACTCTTGAGCTGACTCATAATGGCTCTAAGAACTCCTTAGGTCTATCATGTAGGTGTATCTCCTTAATGGTATTCTATTCTTTACTAATTTGAATTTGCCAAGGAATTTAGAATGGCATACATTGGCAATTATCCCCCAACACCACATCCTATACAGGTTGAGTCTCCCTTGTCCAAAATTCTTTGGACCAGAAGTGTTTTGTATTTTAGTTCTGGTTTTTTGTTTGTTTTGTATTTTGGAATATTTGCATATACATAATGAGGTATTTTGGAGATGGGACCCAAGTCTAAACATTATTTATACTACTTTACTTTAAATGATGCCATTTTGGCTCTTTCTCCCTTCCCTTCTAGGTCCATTTCTCCCTTTCTGTCACAGATTTAAATTAGTGGGTGACTTTATTTGGGCAATGCTTTCTTTATGGAAGTGAGAGAAATACATTTAACATACAGGTATTCTTTCTCAGCCTTTAGATGAAACCAGCCAAATGAGTGACCTTCCTGTGAAAGTGATCCATGTAGAGAGTGGGAAAATTCTTACTGGAACAGATGCACCAAAGGCAGGACAACTGGATACCTGGTTAGAAATGAATCCTGGGTAAGGTTCCATCAGATATTGCACTCCAACATTTTAACAGGAAAACACATGTAAATGAAGCCTTTTGGTTTTCTTTGTTTTTATATCATACTATGTGATGGTCCACTATCCCCATATTTTGAACTGTGGCCCTGATTTGGTTCTAGAAAAGCTAGAAGAGCTGGGGGGGGGGAATGCAGTATGTGTACTGGAAGATATTTTGAAACTTGGTCACCTTTCTTCTTTGTTATTATATTCAGTGATTTTCAAGAGTTGCTAGCCTATAGGTTGGTCTGTCTTTGATGATTTTGAAAAGGCATTAGACAATTCATGGAGTATGGGTTAATAGCTTTGGATTTCCCTATAAAGTGGTAGTAGACTTTCTGTGATAGTGTTTTGGTTTTTTTTACCTGTTCTTCAAACTGGCAAAAGCAAAGAACAGTCCAGGACCTTGTAGCTTCATTTGTAGCAATATATATATATATATATATATATATATATATATATATATATATGTAGTCTGCCCTCGGTGGACTTGCAATCCATGGATTTAACCATCCGGAGATGGCAAGCCCCCCTTTTTCTTAATGGCAGTGCGTGTGTGTGACTATGCTAGCAGGTATGCATACGTGTGCCAGACCACTATTAAAAACAGGGCTTGAGCATGTGCAGATTTTGGTATTCATGGGATGGGTGGGTGTTCTGGAACAGATCCCCCATGGATCTAGAGGTCTGACAATATATCCACAATAATTTATTAATATATTTTGAATAAACTATACTTTTAATATATCAAACCTTACAATGTTATGACATAGTTGTACATCAGCTAGCTATTCTGATTAAGGAGTAAAGATATCAATGGCTAAAACCCCCAAAGGTTTTATTGTAAGAACTCCATTAAAGATAGAATAACTATCTCAGAGCCTTGTCATATTACACAAAACTAAGCTGTTCTATTTTTTCACCTGAAAAGCCATATTTTGCAGAAAAATTGGGAAAAACCAGACTATAGAATATTTTCATATAGAATGATGAATAAAATGTCTAAGACAGGGTATTCACATACTTACTGCCCCAAAATAATTTTTAAAAACTATGTAGAATATATACAGTATCAGATCATTAAAATGTCTTGACCTGGTTTCCTTTTCTCATTTCCTTTTATACTAATTATTATTTTTTTCATATTTGTCTGGCATTAAAAAGGATTAGAAGGGATAAAATAATTTTCTTTGTTTTACTAATCTTGATTATTTCTTCTATTTTATTTTATTTTATTTTTTCTGTTCCTCAGATTGGCAAAAGCAAAGAGCAGTTCAGGACTTTGTAGCTTCATTCGTAAGACACACACAGACACACCCCACTTTTAATATATAGAACATTGCAATATTATGCCAAATTTCTATAGCTCCCTCTTTTCTGCCCTCGCTTCTCCATATCTTCAATCTCTCTCTCTCTCTACAGGCGCCTTCCCGTCAGACCCGTCAGACTTCAAACATGCTCTCATTTCCCCAATTCTGAAAAAAACTTCTCTTGACTCCTCCTCTTTGTCTAGCTATCGTCCGATTTCTCTTCTTCCCTTTCTTTCTCAGGTTTTGGAACGGGTTGTTTATTCTCGCTGTCTTGAGTTTCTTGAAGCCAACTCCATCCCTGATCCCTTTCAGTCTGGTTTCCGCCCAAGGCATTCTACAGAGACAGCTCTCACTAAGATCTCGAATGACCTTTTACAGGCCAAGGCTAATGGCCTTTACTCTGTTCTTATCCTTCTCGATTTGTCTGCAGCCTTTGACACCGTTGATCACTTTCTCCTAATTGACATACTCTCTGACCTTGGGTTCTCAGACTCTGTTCTTGAATGGTTTAGATCTTATTTGTCTGGCAGATCTTTTGCAGTGGTTGCAGGTGGTCAGACTTCGTCCTCTGTTCCCTTATCTGTTGGAGTTCCTCAGGGCCCTGTTCTGGGTCCCCTTCTGTTTTCTCTCTACACGCTGTCCTTAGGAAAACTCATCAGCTCTTTTGGTTTTTCCTACCGTCTGTATGCCGATGACACCCAGTTGTATCTTTTCACCCCTGACCTTTCTCCAAGGCTTGAACAGCAAGTCTCGTCTTGCCTCACAGCTGTCTCACAGTGGATGCGCCATTGGCGTTTGAAACTCAACATGTCCAAGACGGAGCTTCTTGTCTTTCCTCCTAAGCCCACCCTTCAACACCCCTTTTCTGTCTCTGTGGACAACATTTCTATTCAACCAGTCCAACAAGCCCGCAGTCTTGGTTTTATCTTTGATTCTTCTTTGTCGTGTATCCCTCAGATCCAGACCACAGCCAAGGCTTGTAGATTCTTTTTGTACAATATTGCTAAAATCCGACCTTATCTCTCCGCCTCTACTGCCAAGATCCTAGTCCATGCCTTAGTGATCTCATGACTTGATTACTGTAACATCCTTCTGGCAGGGCTTCCTCTTTCTCACCTCCGTCCCTTAATTTCTGTCCAGCATTCAGCTGCACACATTATCACATCTGCCCACCGCTGTGACCATATCTCTCCTGTGTTGGCATCCCTTCACTGGCTCCCCCTCCCTTTCCGCATTCAGTATAAGCTCCTGCTGTCGACATTTAAAGCCCTCCATGGACTGGCCCCTCCTTACTTATCAGACCTTATTTCTCCTCACCTTCTCACTCGGGCCCTCTGTTCTGGTAGTCAAGGTCTGCTGTCTCAGCCCAGGATTTCCTCTGCCCCATCTCAGATTCGCCCCTTTTCACTCGCTGCCCCTCACTCCTGGAACCTTCTTCCCCCACGAGCAAGAGCCATCACCTCTTTAACCAGCTTCAAAACGGAGTTGAAGACCATCCTGTTCAGGGCAGCGTTCCCAGGCATTGCATAATTGTCACTTGCTATTTGATGTTCTTTTGTTGCCTGTTTTACTGAATCATTTCCTGTATTGCTATGTATTTTATATGTATTATCCTACTAGAGAGGCCCCTTCCCCACCACCACTCCCTTTGTGTCGTGTCTTTTTAGATTGTAAGCCTGAAGGCAGGGAACCGTCCAATTAAAAAGATTGTATGTACAGCGTTGTGTAAATTTACAGCGCTTTATAAATAAAGGTTAATAATAATAATAAATGTTTCTAGAATAACAAAATGGTATTCTCTGACAGGGTGCGCGCCCATCCATGATGGCATCCATGGCATGCAGCACCCAAACGGCACTGGCTGGAAGGCGCATCATCATGGGCACAAGCGCGCCAATGACATTCCTTCCAGGAAGCTGTTCAGAGCAGCTTTTGGGGGGGCGTGGATCGGTGCTGCAGCATGCAGCTGCTGTGGCACCAATCCAGGGCATACAGGGGTGGCATTCAGCCACCCGTCTGTATAGTCCCATAGTCTCTTTCTTCTCCCTCCTCTACCTGAAATTCCCAAATGACAAAGAAGGATATAGCAACTTTACTCAGTTTGGTTCCTTGTTTATAAGCAGGCATAAAACTTTCATATATAATAATTTTTCCAGTATTATTAATCTTAAATTTCAATATATGTTTAAATAGATATGAAGTAGCACCAAGATCTGATAGTGAAGAAAGTGGATCAGAGGAGGAGGAAGAGGTAAGAAGAAATGATCTGGCTTCTTTATTGCTTTCTTTTTATTGGAAGCAAAATGAAATATAAAAGTATGTTGTACTGAAGACATTTTAACTTTGCTTAATACGTGTCACTTCAGTGTGTTTTCTGCTCTTCTGTCTCTTTTTTTCAGACAAAGATTTCTTATATGCACAGAAGACATAATTCATGGGGTGGTACTTATTTCTTATTGCTGCCTTAGGCTTAAGTAACACGTAAATCAAGCCACAAGAGTGAAACTGCCTCTAGGCAGCTTCATCGTATAAAACTTCTGTCTGCTTCATTAAGGTAGATTACTGTGTTATGTGCCTTGGTGGCACAATTTGATGGGTGTGGTATATTAACCAGACAGTCTATTCTATCAATGTTGGCGAGAGATGTACTTCCCCAGGCAGGCACATGATTTGCCAGTTGTGGGAAAGGTGTAAAGTAGACATCAGATTAAAGCAGACTTGATAGACCAGGAGTGGCAACTTTGGTGGGCCCAATTTTAGGTTCCCGGATTCTTCTATTTGCTACAGTCACCTCACCACAATTCACTGCATGCCACCAACATTCAAGTTGACAAGGCAGCTGGGAGTGTAAGAAAATTAATGTAGTAACTCCAAGCCATAACATGCAGTGATAGAAATGCATAAACATTCAAACAGCAACTTCAGAGCCAATTAAATAAATACAAGATGGTATTTACAACATATAATCTAAACAAACAATGAATATACGAAATCTAAAATGACTGCTACGGTATGGCCAAAGATGCATACGGAAGAGCTCTCCTTCTGATTTTAAGGGATAAGAAAGTAAAACTTGCCACTTGATTAGTAACATGCAGAAGGTCATCTGCCGGTAAATAGTTGACATATTCCTCTTCGGAACGTGACAATCTTAGTATAATCTGGCTCAGAAATCTAACTGTTTTGTTGCCATAAAAATGACAATATAAAGCTTTCATGTTTAATGCCTTCCTCTTGACCCAGCACAGGAATACAGTTGCCATTTCGCAGGGAACTTATTAAACCTGCCCTCAAGGTATGCAGTGAGCATACTTTGGAAAATTGGACTGGAAAATGCTTCTGTAGGGGGGTGCTAGTAAGGTCAATGGTACCAAAAGAGACATATATTTTTCTTTAAATGAGGGTACCACATGGAAAATTTTGAGCGCTGGACCAAACTGACATCTTGATTAATTGACAAATAGCCAGTTGTACCTTCTTTATATCCCACATCTTAATGATTTCTAGTGAAGGCAAAGAATAAATTTGTAAAACAGGCAAAGGCATACTAGCTCCTTTCTTAAAGTGCCAAAAGCAAAATTTAACGGTCTCCAGAAAAATTGGCCAGTTCTTTAAAATATTTTAACAGTTTCATGTGAACTCTACATGAACTGAAGGTAGCCCAACTTGCAGTCTTAAATGTGAAGCAGGAGTGCCCTGGGAAAGTCCCAAAATTGTCCTCGGAAAATTGTTTTGAACTGCCTGGGTTGATTCAGCTGATCTGCCTGGCTAGACAGGTGTCCCCTTCTGTCCCTCCCAAAGCTGTGTACTTGATGGAAGATGACAGCCATCTGAGATAGGAGTGTACCCTTCTTTGGCAATGGAGGGTGGGTTCCCCCTCTTCAGATTTCTTAGACATCACATTTTAAGAGGTGGGCAACTGTTGTGCTAAGTGTCTGCATTTGGCCCCACAAAGGACATTGGACAGTGTTGCACCCTACATTGTCCTCCCCCACAATTGCGAAATGCTCTCCAATAAACTCTCAAGTCATCCTAGGGGAGTTTTGCTTTCTGGCCCCCTGTGGACTGTTTTAGTCTCAGGTGCAGTTTTTCTTCAATAGGAAGTGACCCATATATCAACCTCTAGGTCACTTCCTGTGGTTAAAAAAAGGCATCTCCAAGGGCTAAAATAGACCCAGAAGGGCAATAGTGCCTCCACGGGATCTAGGGGTCATTTTAGGCAATATTGTTTTCTGTCAAAAATTGAGTGGTGTCACATGTTTAACCACTATGCTTTTGAGCTACCAATACTGAGTAGTGTTTCACTGAATTCAGCAGTGCCACAACAGTGAGTGAGGGGAAAATATGCTGCTGCTGTAATAGACTCTTACTGCTTTACACCTCAATCAGTGCCTTGTCTCTTCAGCCTAGCCCCAACTCCAGTGCCCTGTCTCCTCAAATCTTTTTCCTTAGACTACCTTTTGTCATCATTTTCAGTGACATTTAGAACCATATCCTGCCTCTTAGCTTGAGTCTGCTCTCCTACCTTCCCATCCATTTTCTCTAGTCTCTAAAAATGCTTGTGATGTAACAGCAACACAGGCATGGGATTCAAAGATATAGCCATGTTAATCTGTAAAATCAGTATGTAAAGAGATCTTGTAGCACATTTGAGACAAACTGAAAGGAAGAAGTTGGCAGCATGAACCTTTGGGCCAGTAAAGACTGGCACCCACTTGCGGGTACTGTGGGGGCGTGGTGGTACACTTGACGCATGCCCCAATGTCGCCCAGAAGCCACCCACCAGCCCACGCGTGGGCTAGCTTCACGGCACTCTGGCAGCATGGCGTTTAGATGCCACATTGTGCCCAAGCATCACAAAGCCATGACAGCACAGGAAAAGCTGGGGGGTTTTTTGTTTTGTTTTTTGCTGGCTCAAAAAGGAGCGGCATTTTGCCACCTCTTTTTGAGCCAGCAAATAGCCCGATTGGGGCTGTGGCCATGGCTCTGATTCGGTGTTCAAAGAGGCAGCGTGAAGCTGCCCCCTTCAAGGCTGTCTGTTTTGGCCTTTTGTAGACTTAAGTCTACTTCCTCAGATGCTTTTGCACTAAATGCGAAAGTTCGTGCTGTCAGATTCTTTCTTTCAGTTAGTCTGAAAGGTGCTACAAGATCGTTGTACATACAGGCATGGAATAGCAATCTTGCATGCACCTCAGGTTTGTTTTCCTTTTTATAGGAAATACTACATTGTTTCAACTAATCTACATGTTGTCTGTTCTGTGACAGTCATTTGTATTTTTGTGGCCATTGCCAACAAATTATATCCACATAACCTCTGGTTTGTTGTGATACATACAAGCTGAAGAGCTGAGTGAGATTGTATGGCTTCTTTTGCATTCATTAATATTATATTATTTGTTCATTTATTTTTATTTTTTAAAATTGTGCCCCCATCTTTGTCCAGAAAGCTTCAGGAGAAGTTTATATAAGTTCAGCAGCAAATGAAACAAGCTTATTGTTTAAAAGACATGTTGCAAATAGAAAAGACTGATGAAGAAAAAATGGGAAACAATCTCAGGCCACAGTTCTATAAGTAAGGCTGAGAAGCGTGTGACTAGTTGTTGGAGTGAAACTCCTATCAGTCCTCACCAGCTTACCCAATGGTCAGTGATCTAGGGAGTTGCAGTGCACCATCATTTGGAGGGCCACACATTCCCCATCTCTGTTTTCAAGTTGCAAAGTTCTTACAGCCTCCAGATTGAATAGAATGAGTCCAGGGAGAAGATTAACTCTGTGGAATTGGTCTTTTAGCAAAGCCAATGGGGAAATCCTATAGTCTTCCACTGCTGCAGAGGGATGGAATGGCTGCTGCTTAAGGCAGAAACTCAGTGGAGTTATACTATCAGCAGAGTTGATGGAGTGAGTCTGTACTCTCCAAGCATTGTAGATGATCATATTATATGTGCGATAAGGACTGATTAGATCTCAACTTTTGACAGGAGGAAGATGAGGAACAGCCACAGCCTTCTCAGACTGCTTTGCCTGTTGAAGAGAAGAAAAAGATTCCAGATCCAGATAGTGATGATGTATCAGAAGTGGATGCAAGGCATATTATTGAGTAAGGCTCACATTACCTGTCAGAGTCTGTGCTTGTATTAAGTTCTCCTTTAAATGTGGTTGGTACAGAGCTGTACCCCCAGGTGGAGAAGGGCAGCTAGCAGTGGGAAAGGCTTGTCTTCTGTATCCAGAAAAGCTGCCCCCAGATTTGGGAGGGTGGAGGAGGAGGAGGCTCACCCCTCATTACCCAGGATAACTTCCTGCTTCCCTTCTCAAAAAGACACATGCTTCAGAAAAATATATTAATGTGATAAAGTTCATATGTAAAGTGCACAGGTACACAAGATATGACTGATGTGCACAGGTACACAAGATACAAGTGCCAGCACCAGAAAGAGAGGGAGTGCAAGCTAAACAGGGATGATCAGAGATTGCTATATTCTCCTCCTCCTTTCTCAATTTCCTCTGCTGCACATTGTCCAAAGAGACAGCAGGGAATGCTTCCCACAAACCTCTGGGTCAAAACATTTCAAGCCTTGGAAGTGCTCTTGCTTGGGCAGAACTAAAAGTTAGCCAAATTGCAAGCTACTCCAGGAGAAAGAGTTTGGGCAAGATTTGTTGTAGGCATTTTTCTTTGTCCAGATCAACTGGCAGTAAGTGAATATTTATACGTAAGAACAATGAAATTATTGTCAAGGCAAGATTCTGAAGGAATGATGATGAGAAATGGCATCCCAGGGGATAGTAACCAGGATCATGTAGCACCAGGTGATGTGGTTGTTATGAGTGTGGCACTTCCTCACCTGAGCAGAGGGAAAGCCTGCATTCCTTGCCTGTTCTTGGGCATTGGGGTAGTTAATGAATGCTGTGGTGGGACAATGTTAGGAAATTTGAGTACCCTAGTTTGGTTCTTGTTCACATGTGCCACACATGATCACATCAGGATAGGCAGTATCAAAGCCCTCAGACAGTGACCCTGAAGAGAGAAAAGATTAAGTATCCCTTAGAATTATGCCAAAGGAGGAAAGCCACGATTAGACCTGTTACTCTCCCCACTAGCATGCCCCTACAGGAGGTCGCCACCCACTCATAAAACTAGAAGAGCAAGCAGAATTTACCCTAATGGCAAAAGAAAACACAAACCAGATCCTAGTTGTAGACCCAGAAAATTCATTATCATCATCTAATATAAAGAGTCAGGGCTAAATTATATAAGCCAGAGGGGCTGTGATCAAACTTTGCAGAGCTTTCCATCCCCCCCCCCCCCCACTTAAACACAGATGTGGGTGAGGTGGCGCATTTGGGTTTTAAAAAGCCCTCCCTCCCCCAGGTACATCTCACAAAACCTTAACACAGCAGTACAGAGATAATCCTTGCTAAATTAGCCAAACATCAAAAATATGCTGAAGAAATGATTTGGAGATTTTCCTTATATCCTTATGAATAAAAAACATCCAGCCAACCCAATCCTAATGGTACACTTTGCAAGTGTTTTTTTAAAAAAAATATTTACAGCCTTAACATTTGGAAGCATGTTAATATTGGTGGCCTGCCTCTGTAAATATTTTAAGGTTTCCCTCAATTGTACTAAAATGTAGTGGCATTCCTAGAATTGGTGTCACCCTGTGCAGTAACTCATGGTGTCACCCCCCCCCCCCCCTTTGACCTCCTCCCATACCACATCATACAGAATCCTTAGTAATGTTCTTTGTATTAATAATAATAATAATAATATTTATTTATTTACTTACTTATTAATGTTACTCATAAATTGTAATTCCCATATATCACTGAATCATACACACAACCTCAATGTATTTGCATTTCTTCTTCGTGGTCTCTGCGAATCATACAAATGGGTTTCACTGCGCCTGTGCAGTGCTGTTCGGAAACTTCTGGAATCACTGGGCAAAGTTTACTTTGCAACATAAAGAAACTTTTTGGCGGTAACTCCGCCCACCCGTTATAAGGCCCCTGCCTTCCCGCTCTTTCCCCAGTTCCTTTTTTCCGCCGCGCTAGCTGCTTCAGGGAACTTCGCTCTTGCTTCGGTTATTGGATCACTGGCTATTGACTTCGGACCGTTCTTGACCATTCTCTTTGACCACTGCCCCCATTGTACTTCGACTTCGGACTGCTTTTGACTTCGACTTCGTCTCCTCTCCATCTCTCCGGAACGATGTCACCTCCCTTTAAAAAGTGTGATGTCTGCGGGGGCAAACTCCCGGTCCAAGACCCTCACTCTTCATGTCTTCTCTGTCTTGGCGGCGACCACGACATGAAATCCTGCTCACTCTGCAAATCTGTGACGTCGCAGGCGCGTAAGAACCATGAATCCCGCCTGACGTCGGCGATTGCCCAGGGTAAGGTCCAGGGGGAGACTTCCCGCCCAGTTTCAGCTCCTTCCCTCCCAGCTGCCGCTCCCGCCTCGGCCCCGCGCAAGAGTCCTATAAGCGCCGCTTCGGCTCCTCCGGCGCTATCAACCCCTGCCAAAGTGGACCGCGGCTCCCACAAGCCCAGTGCCACCACCAAGTCGTCTTCCGTGGTCAGCGGCCCAGACAGGTCCAGTACCACCACCAAACCCTCAAAGAGCCCCTGCCCACTGTCGGGGACCGAGGGTTCAATGGCTTCGACATCGGTTGCTGGCTCCGCCTCCAAGGTCGGGACCGACCGCTCAACCTCGGCTCCGTCCCGTAAGCCCAAGCACTCCAAAAAGGCTAAGGGAGGAGACCCCACCACTCCGACGGCAGCAGTCTCCACTCCGTCGACCTCTGCCCCGGCGGCTTCTGTGTCTTCAGCCGGCCCATCCCGGATGAGGGAACTCCAGGAGAACCCCTTCTTTCCTCCGGAGGCGCCCAGGTCCGTCAAAAAAGCTAAACATTCTGACTCCGCTTCTTCTGAGCCACCCAAGAAGAAGTCTCGCAAGGAATCCTCAAAGTCCTCCGACGGACACAGCCGCCGTAAGGATGCTGAGCCTCTTACTCCGCAGCGTTCGGTACCAGCTCCGACCCTCCAGACTCCCACTCCGCGGCCACAGGGCTCTTCCGGGTGGGATGATGCCCCACGTCTAGCTCCGCCGCTCTCTGGGCTGACCACCGCCGAGTTCGTCGGTTCAGATGATGAGGAACTCGTTCCGCCTCAGCGTTCCCCGATGGTTGTCCGCTCCCCGATCTCGGTACCATGTCCGGAGACCGTACCGTCCGAGGATGTCGCCCATGAGGACCTCGATGTCTTCTATGATTCGGAGGTAGACCGTTATTACATGGCTGTCCCGCGAGAGACGGCTCTCCGCAAGTTTGATGAAGGTCGCCGTCATCGGGCCCCAAGGGACAAGGCCACGGTGGTCACCTCCAAGCCCTCCACCGCAGCAGCTAAGCCTTCCTCATCAAGGCTTGAGCTTGGATCACGCTCTCACGGGCCCGGCCGGGACCGTCCTGAACTAGAGACTAGAGCACCTGGTGATCCACTCCGACACCGAGTCGGACCTTGTGCCGATACCGTCGCCGACCTCACCTGACTCGCCCTCTGATGATGACCTGTCGCCGCAGGACTCTCCACAGGTCATGCACCACCCTGAGCCAGCGTCTCCTACTGACGATCGCCAATCCTTCAGTGAGCACGTCATCAAAATGTCCAGGGCTCTGGACATTGAGCTGGCTTACCCTGAGGAGGCGGCCCGAGATCCGGTAGAACAAAGGGTCCATGGTCGGGTTCCAACCCCACCCTGCATCCCTCTCCTTCCGTCCCTGGAGACCATCATCAAGCGGTCCTGGGATAGCCCGGCGGCCCTAGTCAGCACTTCGCGGAAGGTGGAAACCCTTTACCGCGTTTCGCCAACATCCTGTCCATGGCTGTCTACCCATCCGAGACAGAACTCAGCCATTGTAGAGGGCTCGCAGCTCGCCTCCACCCACAAGCAGGCCACCTCTCCAGTAGACCGGGAGGCTCGCAAGATCGACGGATTGGCTAAGAAGGACTATTCAGCTTCTTGCTTAGCTGTCAAGGCCACTAACTACACTGCATGTATGGGGGCCTACGTGCAGTCCTTGATGGAGACCATCTCCCCCCTGATCCCCGATGTCCCGGATGATGTCCAGAGGAAATTGGTTGAAGTCAGAGATGAGGCCCATTCCATAGGGGGATGGCTCATCACCGCATGCCGCAACATCACTGACTGTGTGGGAAGGGCGATGTCGGCGTCAATGGCGCTCCGCCGTCACGCCTGGCTGAGGGGCACAGATCTCACTCCTGGAGTCAAGTCGGCTATCGAAGAGATGCCTCTGGATGAGTCTGGGCTCTTCAACACCGACACCGACGACCGTCTTAATCGCAAGTTTAAGATGAAGGCAGCCGCGAGGAAACATGGCATGTCATCCTCGGTGTCAGCCCCGTTTCTCAAGAGGCAGCGCCCATGGCAATCCCAAGGCCAGTCCTACAGGCCATTTGGCCAGGACCGCCAATTTCACCAACAGGGCGCTCAACGATCTAGGCACGCGTCCCAGTCATCATCTTCCCCTGGCCGACGGAATTTTCCTACCCGGCACCGAAAGCCCCGCTGGCAGGACGGTGATCAGGGTAAGAAAAGAGACTGATGGGGTCTAGCGCGCTTCGTCTCCTCTTCCCCATTTTTTCTGGACATACTCAGGCCATTTGCTACCACCTGGGCCTCCATCACAACGGACTCGTGGGTACTCAACATCGTCCGTAGGGGATATGCCCTCGAGTTCCAAGAACTCCCCAAGACCGGAGTTTTCATGTCCACCCCCCCCCCCTCGGACACCCTTCTCGACGAAGTGCGCACTTTGCTTAGCAAGGGGGCAATCTCCCCTTTACCGCCCGACCAATATTCCAGGGCCTTTTTCTCCAGGTACTTTACGGTACCGAAATCGGATGGAGGCATCAGACCCATCCTGGACTTGAGGGATCTGAATATCTGTCTTGACTACCGGCGTTTCCGAATGGTAACCCTAGCTTCCATTCTTCCCTTGCTTCATCAGGGCCTCTGGTTCGCAACGATCGACCTGAAGGACGCTTATTTCCACATCGGGATTCGGGAGTCCCACCGGAGATTCCTCGCTTTCGCCGTCAGTCCCGTTTCTTACCACTACAACGTGCTTCCCTTCGGTTTGGCCACGGCGCCCAGAGTTTTCACGAAGTGCATGGCACCGGTGGTAGCATATCTCCATCAGAAAGGCCTCATGGTTTTTCCATACCTGGACGACTGGCTGTTCGCCGCCGAGTCCCGACAAGAACTGCAGGAAGCGGTCTCGTTCGCCTTGCACCTCCTGGACTCCCTGGGACTGGTCGTCAACCGAGAAAAGTGCCACTTCACACCCACCAGACAGGTCAAATTCATCGGGGCCATCATCAACTCCGAAAGATGCTCCGCCTTTCTCCCTCCAGACCGTTTCCAGGCCCTGGCGGCGTCACTCAAGCCTTTCATCTCCTACAGGAAGGTGAGGGCCAGGGATGTTCAGGTCGCCCTGGGGCACATGGCATCGACAACGTCTGTCACGCCTTGGTCACGACTTCGCCTCCGGCCGCTACAGTCCTGGTTCCTCTCGGTCTTCTCCCCGATGGAGGACCCCCCGTCCAAATGGCTCACGGTACCGAGACTGGTAGCCGCTTCCCTAAGGTGGTGGTTGGACTGCCGCAACGTGTCCACCGGGATGCCCTTCCATCAGCCTCAGCCCCAACTGACTCTGACAACAGATGCTTCCCTGGAGGGATGGGGCGCCCACCTGCTCGACCTGGTCGTCAAGGACAAGTGGTCTGCCCAGGACAAGCTTCTCCACATCAACGCTCTGGAGATGCTGGCAGTGGAAAAGGCACTGAGGTCATTCGAATCCGCTGTCGCAGGAAAGGTGGTCCTCCTGAGGACGGACAACACCACTGTGATGTACTACATCAACAAGCAAGGAGGCACCAGATCCAGGACCCTGCTCGACCTCACTCTTCGCATCTGGGACTGGTGCATCCAACGGCAGGTCCTCCTCCAGGCGATTCATCTCCCCGGAGAGGACAACGAGTTGGCCGATCGCCTCAGCAGACCTCCGTCGGTGTGCCATGAGTGGAGGCTCCATCCCGAGACGGTCAGCGACCTCTTCGACCGGTGGGGAACTCCCCGGATCGACCTCTTCGCGACCAGATGGAACAGCCACTGTCCCCAGTTCTGCTCCAGGAGACGAATGGACGGATCCCTCGGAGACGCCTTCGCCTTCCTTTGGACGGGAGAGCTCCTCTACGCCTTCCCTCCGTTCCCTCTCATCATCAGGGTGTTGTCCAAGATGACAACGGACCGTTCACACGCGATCCTGATCACCCCATGGTGGCCGAGACAGCCCTGGTTCGCATCCCTTCTCCACCGCTCCAGGAGATGCTTTCTCCGCCTCGATTCCCGCCCGGACCTGCTGTCGATCCAGGACGGACGGATTCTCCACCCTGACATCGAGAGCCTACCGCTGGTGGCCTGGAGGATACAGCCCTAACTGCCCTGCCGGAGGCGGTGAGGACGGTGATCCTGGCTGCAAGGAAACCTTCCACCCAGCGGTCCTATGCCCTGAAATGGAGGAGGTTTACCCTCTTCCTTGATCGGAAGGGCTTGTCTCCTGCTCAGGTGTCCACTCCAGTGGTGCTGGAGTTTTTGATGGCGCTTTTGGATGAGGGGCTGTGCCTCGCATCCATCAAGTGCTATTTGTCTGCCATTTGTGCTAAGTACCAATTCGGGGGGAGGGCTTCCTTTTTTAGGGATCCCTTGGTGAAGGGGTTCCTTAAGGGATGTGCCAACTTACATCCTCCTGTGTCGGTACCGGCGCCAGCTTGGAGCTTGGAGGCGGTACTGTCCGCACTCCAATCCAAGCCCTTTGAACCAATGGCCACGGCGGACTTGAGACTACTGACTTGGAAAACCGCCTTCCTTGTGGCCATCACCTCTGCCCGCCGCGCGGGCGAACTCTGTGCCTTACGGAGGGACCAGCCCTTCCTGAGGTTTCACAAGGACAAGGTGGTCCTGCGGACAGACATTACTTTCTTGCCTAAGGTTGTGTCTGCTTTCCACATGTGCCAGGACATTGTATTGCCGACCCTCGCTTCCAACCCGACTTCGGATGCGGAGTGGAGCCTGCACTCTCTTGATGTCAGGAGGGCGCTGGCTTTTTACCTGGACAGAACTGATGCCTCCAGTCGGTCCGAGAGACTTTTTCAATGCTACTCGGAACTGAAAAAGGGGTTGCCTGTGTCTCCGCAGAGGTTTTCCAAATGGGTGGCCGGTACCATCCACCTCTGCTATGAACTCCTGGGCAAACCTCTCCCTGGTAGAGTTCGGTCCCACTCTACAAGAGCAGTGTCAGCATCCTCTGCATTCCTGTCGGGGATTCCCTTAGAGGATGTTTGCAAGGCTGCTATTTGGTCCCAACCTCTGACTTTTATCAAACATTATAGGTTGGACACCAGAGCCATTCGAGACGCAGCTTTCGGGAGGGCTGTGTTGGTTTCAGGGTTGCACTGATTGCACTACTGATGGTTATTTTCAGCATTTGTGTATATAATACCTTTGCGTTTGCATTCTGTTGAATGTTGGCTTGCACATTTTCATTGGGATGGGTCTTGCACGACCTTATCTCCCCTTCTCAGGTTTAGCAGTGTTGTTGCTATGTTTGTTTGGTGCAAGAACAAAAAGGCTGACTTCTTTTTTATAGTTCAAGGTGTTCATTGTTGTAATAAATGTACCTTTGGTTTACCATAGCTTTGGTCTCAGGACACTCCCTCCGCCGCATACCTAAGCTTGTCAGTCTAAACCCATTTGTATGATTCGCAGAGACCACGAAGAAGAAGGACAGGTTGCTTACCTGTAACAGTATTTCTTCGAGTGGTCATCTGTGAATACATACAAATCCCACCCGTCCATCCCCTCAGTGTCCTGCTCTGATTGGCTCTTTCCATCGCCTGCTTGGCGGAAAAATGCGGAACTGGGGAAAGAGCGGGAAGGCAGGGGCCTTATAACGGGTGGGCGGAGTTACCGCCAAAAAGTTTCTTTATGTTGCAAAGTAAACTTTGCCCAGTGATTCCAGAAGTTTCCGAACAGCACTGTGCAGGCGCAGTGAAACCCATTTGTATGTATTCGCAGATGACCACTCGAAGAAATACTGTTACAGGTAAGCAACCTGTCCATACTGTATATACCCATGTATACATCTAGAAATTTTAGTCAAAAATTGACCCCCAAAAAAGTGAGTCGATTTTTCCACGGGTCAGTGTAAGTTCTATACTTTAACTCTTATTAAGAAAGGAAACATCCCCTGGTGAAAAGCAAGAATATAATCTGTCCTGGAACCACTGACCCACCTTTACTCTCTCATCCATCCAACCTTAGTGTGAGCACAAACAGTTATGCCTGATGAAATTTTGTAAGTTCTTTGGCATTGTTTTACTTTGCTTCATTCTTTATATCCTTTGTTACATGCCCCTAAGTTTTACCCTTGATTTATCCACGCATCATATTAAAATACATAATTTTGCTCCTCAAACCTGTCCTCATCTTACATGAGGTTGACTTATAGTCGAGTATGTATGGTACATAGTTTCGTGTGTTTAAAGTGAAAATCTGGTAAAATGTGATGTTTTTAAAGATTTTTTTAAAAAATAAAAATATATTTAAATTATTATTATTATTATTATTATTATTGAAATTTGAAATTTTATTTTTATTAAAAAACTCTGGACTTTCCTTTCTCCTCCCATTGAGCCTCACCACACTCACCCCATCTGTTCAGCATTTTAATGGGACACAGGCAAAAGCCACAGCTGTTTCTGCCAAAAGGCAGATGTTTGAGGAGCAGTGGAGTCACCCCCTCTTAGGGTTTCACCTAGTGCAGCCCCCCCCCCTACTGATGCCACTGCTAAGATGATAATGACCTTGCTAGCAAAGTGCATGATCCAATTCTGTTCTCTCTCCCTCCCTCCCTCCCTTCTCAGGAATGCTAAGCAAGATGTTGATGATGAGTACGGAGTATCTCAAGCTCTGGCAAGGGGATTGCAGTCTTACTATGCTGTGGCTCATGCAGTTACTGAAAGGGTGGATAAACAGTCCACACTTATGGTGAATGGTGTCCTCAAACAGTATCAGGTGAGAACCAGAAAGAAGGACCTTTAGTTGAGTGTAGTTGCTCAAATGTAGCTGAGCAAGCCTGCTGCTTTAATCTGCTGTGAATATTGCAGAACAGAAAACAGGTTTTGACATCATATTCTTTCCATATGTCCAGTAATGGGTGTGTATTTTTTTTCCCTTTTCCTATAGATTAAAGGTTTAGAGTGGCTAGTGTCATTATATAATAATAATCTAAATGGAATCCTGGCAGATGAAATGGGCCTGGGTAAGACAATCCAGACCATTGCTTTAATTACATACCTCATGGAGCACAAACGTATCAATGGACCCTTCCTCATTATAGTACCTCTGTCGTAAGTATCTCTGTTGGATTCATTTGGCACTGCAGAAAGATGATCAGGTTCAGAAATTTCTGTACCATGTCAAATACCTTTATTATGTTTAAAAAGAATATGCTAGTCAGCATATTTCTCTGTACTCAAAAAGTTGAAACAATCAGTGGACATCACCTCTATGAAATCATGATAGGAGCATGTACAGGAACATCTTCATTGTATGGTACTGTAGTAATTATCAGATTGGAAACATTAAAGATTAGAAATGGAGGGAGAACCTGTTGGGGGCTAGAGGTGAATTCCCCCTACCAAACTCCCATGACATGCCAAAATACCTTTTTCAGAGTCCCTCTCAAAATGGAAATTTGAAGTGACATTGTGTCACTTCCTGTCACCAGTCTGAAAAAGACGTTAGTGAAAACAGAGGTACTGGAGATGTTTTTGTGTATTTGGACATCTATTTATGTGTATTTTTCAGACATAAATCATGTCATTAAAAAAACACCCCAAAGGGTTGGAGGATTTTGGTGGCTTGGCAGCAGGCTTCAGGAGCCATGAAAGAGGTCCAGGAGCTGCATGTGGTTTGAAGGTTTCACCTCTCACACCCCTGTAGAGCATTTAAGTATAGTAAGAAAAGACTGAGAGAGTCTTTCCATTGAAAGTATGGCTCATTTCAAACACACTAACTTGATTTGCTCTAATTCAGTGTAGAAATCAAACAACAGATTATGTACCGCCATGGTTTGCACTCTTCTTATCTGGCAAATCCCAAAGAAAGACTTTGTCTTTCTCTTGCAGACAACACAGCATAGCATGTGCTATCTCAGTGGTTCTCAAATGATGGCTCAGGACCCCTGGGGAGCATGAGAGTTGCTCAAAGGGGGCTCGAGACTTTGAGGCCCTGATCCCCCCGTCGCCTCTTCCCAAACTTTTTGTGTGTAAAATGTACAAATGTGTTGAGTTAAATATTGAATTTACTTAAATAAAACTGTTCTAATTTGAACAATGTTATTTCCTTATGAAATGTTAAAATATGTATATCCATGAATGTATGAATAAAAATATGCACACCAAATAAACAAAATAATTTTATTCATACATTCATACATTTAAAAGGGGCTCCCAAAGGTAAAAACTGTGAGGACCACTGTGCTAGTTTGTTTCTTTGGGATTTTCCAGTTGAGGATATGATTGCTTGGAAACCTTTGGAGTGCTCTTCGCTGTTTTAGTCATGCCAAACCTCCCTACTTCCTCTGGCATAAGGCTGGTTTTTTGGAGTGAGGAGGCAGAGGATAGAGGAAAGTTTCCCAAAAGGGAGTCATTTGGTCCTTTTTTGGTCTCTGTATACGTGTTTTGGCTTAAACCTTGTCATCAGAACTTTTGCAAAATGATATCTCAATATGTAAATATTTCACTTGAAATGGCATAAGGAATTTCCATACAATGTATTATTCTTCCAAGGCTTTTAATGATTCTTTCTTAATGGGAATTTCAAGATTAGTAGAACTGTCTATGGCTGGATCTACACTGCAGAATTAATGCCATTTGACACCACTTTAACTGCCATGGCTCAGTGCTGTGGAATTCTGGAATTTGTAGTGTTGTATTTAGCTTTCTCTGACAGAAAGCTCAGGTGGCACAGAAAACTACAAATCCCAAGATTCCATAGAATGGAGCCATGCCAATTAAAGTGTGTCAAATTGCATAAATTATTCAGTGTGGCAGCAACCTATATCTCTTATATGGTGAGACCAGGACCAGATCATCTGGAAGCTGTGAATGCAACTTTGCACTGCACTTCTGATATTCTGAAATTTTACACACATTTCTGCATTTTATGACTTCATTATTTAACTATGTAGTCAAATTGTTGAAGTAGTTGAGGAGTGTACCTACATATATTATATATGTGTATAAAAAGTGACTATACAAAACAATCTTCATTTTCTTTCTCTTATAGGACACTATCAAATTGGGCATATGAATTTGACAAGTGGGCTCCTTCTGTGGTTAAGGTCTCATATAAGGCAAGTGCGGTGGTTCAGATTTCCATTTCAAATGTTATTCAAAAACCTTGCTAATATAGAAGGATGTGTCAGTTGAAAGTTTATGGTAAAGAATTTCATCAGAGGTATAAGAAATAATATTTTGAATATGTCTTTCAAGAGCAGCTGTGATACAGTGGACCCTTAGTATCTGCTGGGGTTTTGTTCCAGGACACACACACCCGCCCCCCGGTGGATACCAAAATCTGTGGATGTTCAAGTCCCATTAAATACAATGGCATAGTAAAATGGTGTCCCTTATATAAAATGGCAAAATCAAAGTTTGCTTTTTTGGAATTTACATATTTTTAAAATATTTTCAAACCATGGATGATTGAATCTGTGGATAAAGAATCCGTGAATATGGAGGGCTAACTGTATTACAGGGCAAGGTTTCATAGTTGTGTGGATGAGCCATACCTTCATAAGTGACATCATGTCACTTCATTGCTGTTTGACAAAAAATAAATGTCCAAAAGGGGGGGGGGGATTAGAATGACTAGGCAACTGCCATGTTTGTACACATTTTGAGGTGGTTTTCAGGTTGGAGAGCCATCCAAAAATTGCATCTTGTTTTTTCTATGTTGGAACATTGCCAAAGGGATTTAGTGGCTGCAAAATTACGTTTAGGGGCCATATGCGGTCCATGGGCCACACATCTCTCAAATATAGGAAGATCAATTTCCTATTACCTGAACTGCCCTTTGCTGACCAGTCACAGAGGAGGGGTCTGGCAGGGCTCCTCATATCAAGTGGAGCTTATTTTATAACGTTGCTTTAGTGACTTTTAAATGGTGGAGGTCACAGGATTCACCAGCCCCATATACACCCTCAGAGACATTTGTGTGGGCCTCAGAGCTCTGTCTCCCATATTTGTGAAAATCAGGAGAATCACACCTCCAAGTGTCTCTAGGAAGTCTGCTTCTTTTGAACAGTGCATACTCTCCACATACATTATTTAATCTAAAAACCAGGAGTGTTTTCCCCATAAAGTGGAGATACTGTGATACATGGAACATCAAGAGATTAAGAAAAATGTTTTTTGAACCCTCTGAAGTTGCCCACCCTTACTTTAAAAAACATTCTTTTAAGAAAATCTGCTTTCTTCAGGCTCGAAATGCTTCTTGCCTGATCCATAGTACTAACCCCCAACTCCTTGCTTGTCTGCTTCTCTCCTGCCAGTGCCTCCTGTCATTGGACTGATGTGCACAAGCATAGCTCCATGCTATCTCACTCCCTTCTTTAAATGTTGTCTGCTTTCACTAAGATTTCCATGTATTTTCACCTTCCCCCCATTCCATTTTCTTCCTCCTTTTCCCCTCAAGCCTCTTCCACTTACTTTTCATGTTCCTGTTTCTTACTGCTGGCTCTGCTTTGCAGCTTTCCTTGAAACCCCTTGTCTTTGAACTATTTGTTTTGGCTTCCTCAGTCCCTTGGACAGTCCCACAGAGTAGTTCCTGTCCCTAATGCCTGTGAGAATTTTTAATTCCATTCTAACTGGGCTACAGGAAATTAGGATTCTTATCATTTGGAGTGTTCTCGCCCTCGACAATCAGTGTGATGGCCATGAGCTCAATGTGGTATAGATAACTTTGCCAAAAGCTATGCTTCATTTTTCTAATTCTTTTTTTTTAGGGCTCTCCAGCTGCAAGGCGGGCATTTGTACCTCAGCTTCGAAGTGGAAAATTTAATGTTTTGCTCACTACATATGAATATATCATCAAAGATAAGCACATCCTTGCAAAAGTGAGTTTTTGCTGTTCATATGCTCCCTTAATTGTGCTTGAATGGATTAAATTTTCATATAAACCAGAGGTGGGGGCGGGGGGGGGGCAAGCCACCTATTTGATTTCACATTCATCAGGACATTTTGCTGGTACATTCTATTGAATTAAATAAGTATTGAATTGATATTATAATAATAATAGAGAGCTAGCATGGTGTAGTGGTTGAGTGTTAGACTAGGACTCTGGAAGACTGGGGTTTGAATTCTTGCTGAGCCATGGAAACCCACTGGATGACATTAAGCAAGTCAAACTCTCTCCAGCCTCCAAAGAGGAAGGCAGTGGCAAACCCCATCTGAACAAATCTTTGAGAAAACATCAACAACAAAACCCAAAAATTGCTACAGTAGGATTGCTGTAATTTATAAATGACTTGAACGCACGCAGCAATAACAATAGCAATATCAAAGTAGTCATAATTATGCCAAAAATGCAGTCACAATAAAATTCAGCAGCAGCAGCAGCCATCACTAACATTGAGAAAGCATGCAGCCCAATAATCAGAAATCACAAAAATGCAGCAACATCATAATGGTAAAGCTATCCAAAACAGACTGCCGGCAAGGAGTGGGTTTTTTGTGCTCCTTTTGTGGCTGGGTTTGGGTCTCATTAACTTCCAAACAGTCTAGGGTCATGCATGATCTGCACACCACACCCCCGGATTGGCTGGAAGCTGGTGCTTTTTGCCCATGTGTTTCAGGTCTGTGTTACACTAATGCTATATTTAGGCAGGTTTTTTTTTTCCAAAACCAGCAACTTAAATAATAGGCATTTGTGAATATTTGAAAACATGGATGAAGCATTCATTGGCCTGTTACAGACAGCCAAAATAAAGCTGCTTCGAGTCACTTTGGAGGTATGATATTTCAATGATGCATGAGTCCTAAGAGTCTGGAAGCTTCACTAAAGCTGCACTCCAGTCCTTTGGACTGGAGTGTGGCTTTGGTGCGGCCTTTGGACTCTTAGGACGCATGTATCATTGAAATACCATACCTCCAAAGTGACTCGAAGCAGCTTTATTTTGGCTGTCTGTAACAGGCCTAGGTTTATGTAATCCTGCTGAATGACAAAGAGAATTCTTCTGTTGTTCTTTTAAGCAGTGATGGTACAGTTCCATCTCTTGTGTAGCACTAAACGTCAGGACAGATCATGTCAGTTATGTCAGTCTCTGTTCTGAAGCAATTTAAAGCTGCAGGCATCTCCATCCCGTATTAAGAAAAACTAGAAAGTAATTTTCAAGCACTTACATGTAATGAGAGAGAGAGGGAGAGAAAAAGGATATGGAAGGAAATGTGTGATGAAAGAAATTGCACAGCCAGTGCAAAAGGCACATGCAAGTAGCAGATTTTCTCAACCCACATGCCAGCTGCCTTTCATAGTTCACTAATTTCAACTTCAATTGAGTGGGTGGGAGATGTTCTTTTTGCTCAGTGGGCTCTAGTCATTTTGCGGCAGTGTCTCAGGAGATGTTTCAGATATTGGTTTTTCATGGTTGCTCACCCACAGTTTTAAAGCCTCAATTAAACTGAGGGAGTGACTGTTCATATTGGGCATACCACTAGTTTGAAGCACATAATATGAGGTAATCTACAAAAAGTATTTCTCTGAAGCCTCTGTGAAGAGAGAGGATACTTTCTCCTTCTTATTTAAAATACCTGGTTCTGCATTGTAATTTCTACAGATTAGTGGTATACATCTTTCATATGTGAAAATTATGCTTAGTGAACTGGGTTAATGGAAGCCTGCTACATCTGAATGATTTCCTTACTGTGAAGGCCTGTACTTCAGAACCATGCATGGGAAGGGAGTTGTGCATTCTCTGTGAAGTATGTTCACATAGACTCTAACACCAGTGATGTCCTCCATCTTCAGATTCGTTGGAAGTACATGATAGTTGATGAAGGCCACCGGATGAAGAATCACCACTGCAAGCTGACCCAGGTCCTGAACACACACTACGTAGCCCCACGTCGTTTGCTGCTGACAGGGACGCCACTACAGAATAAGCTCCCAGAATTGTGGGCTCTGCTCAACTTCCTCCTTCCAACTATCTTCAAAAGCTGTAGCACATTTGAACAGTGGTTTAATGCTCCATTTGCCATGACTGGAGAAAAGGTATGGACAGGAAGAAGCATCTAAGTCATTCTTTTTCAGCTAGCGTTCCCTGGGCCTTTGGGTTCTATAACCATTACCCAGGATGTTTTTAGTCTCATGTGCTGGCTAGATGCCCCAATTTGATACCAGTCTTTACGTTTCTTTATGCATGGGAGAGTCAACAAGAAAATGACCAAGGTTTTTCAGAAAGTAATAACCTGTTCCCAGCATTCCTTGACAAAACAGAGGGGCTGTTTCTGATTTAAGGAAATATTGTCACATTGTATGATTCCATATACTGGTAGTTTTATTATAATGTATTGGGCTTGTCATCCATTATTCTCTAAAACATGTATGTTGGTTTGGTTTAAATGTTATTAGTGGATCATTTGCCTGCTGAACAATACAGCAATCCATCAGTTCTGTGAAAGGGGTTGCACTCCCCCAAAAGGTCAATGGTAAGGTTAGTATTTTTGCATCCTATATTGTCATTCCCCCTACCTTTTAGGGTTTGTGAGGGTAGGGGTAGTTCTCTCACCCCTTACTGTTTCAGACCCAGGAGAGGCCCTTTATAACTCAGACAGTGTAGATTGGTTCCTGTTGGCGCAGTGGTTAAATGCCTGTACTGCAGCCACCCACTCACAAGCCACAAGGTTGTGAGTTCAATACCAGCCAGGGGCTCAGGGTCTACTCATCCTTCTGAGGTCAATAAAATGAGTACCCAACTGTTGGGGGCAATTGGCTTACACATTGTAAACCACGCAGAGAGTGCTTAAGTGCACTGATAAGCAGTATAGAAATGTACTTGCTATTGCTATTGCTATACTTCCTGATGATTAAAAAAAAATCTCCTTTTGCTCACTTAACTTGTTTTTGCTGATAGTCATGTTTTATTAGCCCTTTCCCAGCTTTTTAGTAAAACTGCTACCAAATGTCCTTGAGGTTTCAACATTTTATCACATTTATCTCATTCATATTAAAATATTTGCTTTTAGTTTATATAGTTAATGATAGAACAGATTTTTTTTTATTTTGCATATTAAAAATTATATTTGAGAATCTTTATTATCCTTATATGCGTAAAAATTACCAAACATAAGACAATTTTATAATATCTGGTTTCCCACACTGAATTGTAATACCATTTGATTCAAAAAGAATGGTACAAAAGTAAAGCTGTTATTATTCAGTTTTGCACCATTCTTTTTTAATCTCCATGATGCTTTATAATTTTGTAAAATCTTTGTTGTATCATATGTTGATACTTTTTTAAAATTACAACTGATGTCATGGGCTTTTATGTACAATTATATAAAATTTTATATAAAATTTAAAGCAAGAAAAAATAATGGTTCCCTTACATCTCTGTCTGTTTAAAACCAGGTCGATTTGAATGAGGAAGAAACAATTCTAATTATCCGCCGTTTGCACAAAGTATTGCGTCCCTTCCTACTAAGAAGATTAAAGAAGGAGGTAGAAGCACAGCTGCCTGAAAAGGTAACACATATGAGGCAGATAGTATTCAAAGATATAGCCATGTTAGTCTGTAGAATCAGTATGTAGAGAATCTTGTAGCACCTTTGAGGCTAACTGAATGTACATTTTCACATACCAATGGTGTGTGTGTGTGTATATATGTGTGTGTGTGTGTGTGTGTGTGTGTGTGTGTGTGTGTGTCTGTCTGTCCCTCATTTCCACTCCATTAAATGCATTTGAGGAAGTAGATTGAAGTTATGAAAGTTCATGCTGCCAACTTCTTTCATTCAGTTAGTCTTAAAGGTGCTACAAGATCTCTCTACATACTGAGGCAGATAGTAGTTGAACATACATAAATCTCTCTTGCTAATGGAAAGACTTCTTGTAAGCTGTCCCTTTGGAGTATGATCATAACCAATTCATTTATTTTGAAAAGTCTGCTGGAGAGCCTCTTGATCAAAGGAAGCACATATAATATCAACAGTGAAGCCATCACTAATTGGTACAGTATTTGGTTTGCATCAGAAGGTACAAGATTCTTGAGCAGCTGAACTGAGAATGGCCTGAACCTGGAATCTTAGAGAATCACTGTTACCAGAGTAGAGTATACTAGACTAATCAGGCTAATGGCCTGACTTAGCAAATGTGATGTGAAGAGGAATGCATTAATCCACTGACATTTTTGTAGAAAATAAAGTGTAGTATAGAAGAAGGTTGCAATACTGCTGCTAAGGTGCAGTTGTCACATACTTTTTTGTGCCACACTTTGTGGTTTTTCTGCTAACTGATCGTTACACAGAACCAAGGGATGTGACACCCCATCACAAAAGACAGTCTGTCATAAAATTTGACCTCATGAAAATACTGTTTTACTGGGAAATTTTTGTTATCACATACAACATTTACTGAGAATCTACCAACCTTTAGAAACACACACATATATTCTCTCTGTCTCTCATACCAGTCTATGGAGAAATTAACCTGAATGTATATGATGGTACTTATGATTAATACTAATGGGAACATCTTTAAAATGGTGCTACATCTCAGACTTTCCCCAACTCTGTTAATTTGCCTTACCCTTCCTCAGGACCTAGCCAACAATACCTTTCTCACCAACTCATTTATAAAACTATGTTCTATAATAATATCCAGAATATATTTTTAAAATCAGAGAAAAATATATGCAAACAGTTGTCAGGTGTATCATTTAAGAAGGCCACCCTATTAAGTCATTCCATGGAGGAGGGAGCCGTTCAGTTTCAAAGCTGTTTCTAAAGCTTCTGTCAGTGCACTGTCCAGTGTACTGCATTTCAAGCTATCTGATATTGGTATCAGCAATCCCCCCGCCCCAAGTGTGCCAGGGACTGGTACCATGTTGTGCTGATTAGCAAGCTTTTTTCTTTCTTTCCATGGACTACCACTTGGAGTTCAAATGTAATTCATGGCCTCCCAGTCTAACGTTGCCACTTACCCTCCCCACTCATTGCTATATTTGCCCCAACATGCATGTAGCAAGTAGGCTTGGGGAAAAAAGAGTTGACTTCAGCAGGAAGTGTTTCTCCCCTAGACTTAGTTGCTTCATGGGCTATGAGAGTGAGAAAGTGTGCATGGGAGAGAGGGGTGTGTGTGTGTGTAGGAGTGCACAAGAGTGTGAGCTAGACCCCCTTGCCATTCACATGCTGTCCCCAGAAGACTAGCCAGGTAGGAATGTGGCCTTCAGGCTGAAAAACTTACCACACTTTTGGTGTAATGCAAGATATGCTACAGTTTCCAAAAACACTTTTGCAAATTGTTGGAAGACATTCCAATGCGAATAACAGCCCCTTCTTCACTTCTTCTTGTTTGGGAGAAGGAAGCAACAGAAAAACAGAGAGGCTGCTGTTGCATTGGTCTGCCTAGCACCTAGCCCCCAAATGAAACTTTGGGAGGCTACTGTCCATAAAGACACTGGAAACAGCTGTTCAGGTGTCAACTTAAAGATATTCATTTGAGATGTCAGAGATGACTCTGAAAATAAAACACTCATTGAAGCTAAAGAACAAGTCTAAAACACAATGGAATGCCTTTATCTGGAGACAGAGCTTGGAGAAACTACTTTTGGAGACTGTCACTCCAAGAATCCCGCAGACAGCCTGATCACTGGGGAGGTTGGCATTCTTCCAATCTTTATTTTGGGAATACATTTTATTTGGACACATGGATTACAAAGACAGGTTAGACTTTCACCAGTTTTTTCTCTTTTCTCTCTACTCATAACAGGTAGAATATGTCATTAAGTGTGATATGTCTGCATTACAAAGGGTACTCTATAGACATATGCAGGCCAAAGGAGTGCTTCTTACAGATGGATCAGAGAAGGACAAAAAGGTTTGGATGACATATTTTCCCTTTAATATGCAATAGGGATGGGCATAACATAGTTGGATCTGTTCCTTAAAAGTTTTTATAGTCGTCTTCGTGATACTGAGGGAGGGAGGAAAAGCTTCAGTTCTTTGCTGCAAGGTAACTTATTTTTCTAGGAGCTTCATATAGGCCAAGAGTGGAGGAGTTCTTGGAAATGAGAGATGTCATATAAGATGGCTCTTCCTTCTGGTTCTCCTTTTATGTAGTTCACTCTAATGCAAACACAAGATGTTTCTTCAGCAAGAAAATGGATGGATATTGAATATGTGAGTTTCCCCAATAAACTCCAGAAAGGTGCTTATGCACATGTATGCATTTTTCAAAGGATGATGGCCTTCAGATTCTTAAACCAAGACCCATTGGCTCACATGATGCCAGCTACTAAACCAGATTTGCCTCTGATTATCATCTTATTTTAGACAATAATATTTAAATTGCTCTTTAGCCTCCCAATTTGAAGCTATAACACTATGGGAGGTTTTCTCCTTGTGGTAGTAATATTTTCAGATACTCTTTTTGGATGTGTTCTACCCCCACCTCCCACCCCCAGAGATGCACTTTTGAAATGATGTTTCCTTAGCAGTGCTATGCTGTAACATAGTTACTTGAGGAACTTTGTGAAGATGTGAATGTTTGCACACTTAAATATTTTTTTAACTCACTTAATTTAGCTGATAGTGTCTTTTACATGAACTACTGCCCAAGCAAAAACAAAACCCCCCCCCTAAATTTTGGAAACTAAGACTTGCTAAGTTGAACATCTGGGACTACTCAAATCCCTTTTTAAAGTTTTGGTCATGCTCCCTTTACTATCCAGTTTTAGCTCTATTGCGGTCTGATCCTCAGAAAGGAAATAACAATAATGTCATGAAATGGAGTTATATTTTACTTAATAAATCATTTATCTCCTTCAGTGTTTTGCATTCACTTATATAATCACTGTAGTTTGCTTAACCAGAAGATTTTGAATTGTGCTCTCTTATTCTTTCAGGGAAAAGGTGGTACAAAAACACTAATGAACACTATAATGCAGCTGAGAAAGATTTGCAACCATCCATACATGTTTCAGCACATAGAGGTAAAGAAGAAAAAGCATGCGTGGTTAAGACATTTTCAGCCTATTCTATGTAGTAAGTCACCGAGAGCAACTAGAGTGAAAGTGATGGGCCAGAACCAATGCCTGGATTGATTATTCTTCCATATAGTTTTAGTGTGGGATGCTTTGTAGATGGCAGGCTGGCCCACTGTTTCTCCAGTCTTTTGAATTCAACTCCACTTCCCAGTTCATTCTGACTTCTGGAACCCTTCAGTCCTGTCTACTGTACAGTTTTATGCAGATTCTCACAGGCAGTTGCATGCATATTAGTGCTGTTGCCACAAGTAAGAAACTGTGGCTTGGTACAAGTAGGTGTTAAGGATTGTTTTGGCAGGAGTGCTCATTAGTAGAGCACTTGCAGAAGAACCCAAGTTCCAGCCCTGGTATTGCTAAGTAGGGCTGAAAAACACCTCTGCCTGAAACCCTGGACTAGTTGCTGCTAGTCAGTATGGATCCTGCTGGGCCAGTTGGTCCAGTAGTTTGAATTAACAGCTTCCCCCATGTTATGCCCTGCCTGGCATCTGATAGCTGAAGGTCACAGCTCCATCTCCAGACTGGTACTTCTAGAAATCTGTGCCTGGAGTGGGAGCAATTTCCAGCTGCTTAACATCTGGCTATTGCAAGCGTCTTCACCTTCATTTCCCTCTCTCCACACCACAAATGTTGCCCCAGCAGGTTCACCACATAATTGGAGAAGCCAGTTTAACTGTTCAGATATTAATGTTGTGGATAGACTTAGTGCAGTGTTTATGAAATGTAGAGACTACATTAATTATGACTGAATGCTGCAGTACTGTCACATAGGAGGATTTGTAAATTTTAAAACTATGAGATCCTGCAATACTTGTTTGCCTTGTACTTCTGTAAAATATTCACACCTTTTACATGCAACCAATATGTCTTATTTATCTGTAGAACATTTTTACTGCATTCATTTAAAAACTGAAGACCTACTACATTAGCTGCCAATGTAATTTTGTGTAGCACAGTCCCTCCACACAAATGGCATTCACAATTTTAACAGTTGTCTTTTAGAGGAAACACTATCTGCACTTGAGTTTGGCCTGGTTTCTTCATCATTACACTAGTTTTCATACATTTGTTGCAGGAATCCTTTTCTGAGCACTTAGGCTTCACTGGAGGCATTGTGCAAGGGTAAGTTGGCCACACCAGACATTTAGTATGCATGTTACGTTTTCTTAAGGACAGGCTCCATAGTCTGAGCCAGTAATGGAGCTAAAGATTTTGCTTGGCAATATTTGAAAACAATGCTGAAGAGTAGCAAAATGTTGCTTTGATGTCCTGTTTGTGAGCTTCCAGAAGCATTTGGATGTCCATTCCTTGCAACTGAGGGGGGCTGCATTTCTGGCATGATTTAGCTGGGAATTTATGATGTGTGTCTTCAGATGTGTTTACTATGTTAGAGCACTGACCTTCAAACGGTATTCTGTGATCTGGGTTACTTTGTCAGTATATGCAAACCTTATTGAAATGCATTCATTACAAGATAATCAGAAAACTTCCCTGCAAATCAGGTTGTCAGTCACTTCCGGCTTTTCCTTGCAAATATTAGGTGCAGTGTTAGTTATATTCCAGTGCTGCCCTGTTAGTTCATTACAATGATATCCAGTAGGCTTGACCTGTGTATCTTAGAAATTGTCCCAGAATTCCCTAAGCACATACATGTCTTTCATGGCAGATACCCAAACAGCAGATAGGCCAATGTGAAAAGAGGATCCACAGGTTGGAATGTTTGAAAACTACTGTGGTGGGGGGGAAAGCCACAATTCCTCTGTTTTTTCCTCTTCATGCACAATCCAGACTTGACCTGTACCGTGCTTCAGGGAAATTTGAACTCCTGGACCGAATTCTTCCCAAGTTACGGGCTACCAACCACAAGGTGCTGCTGTTCTGTCAGATGACTTCCCTCATGACCATCATGGAAGACTATTTTGCTTACCGTGGCTTCAAATACCTCAGGCTAGATGGTGAGTTTAATATTAGAACTTACAACTTCGTATTAATTTTGCTTTGTACCTGTTCAAACCTTGGTGATGGTTAGTTAGATACATTTGATCAAGGGGTTCTATATATCTTCAGTAAGGTTTGTGTGGAACTTGTAAAAAAGTGGAACACAGTACTCTTCTCCAGCACCACATCTCAAATGAGTTGATTTTTCTTCTGTCTGCTTCCTCTATTGTCCAGCATCCATACATAGTGATGAGAAATATGATGGGTTGGACAATTCTAACTTTTGTGCTCAATGTATATCTTTACTCTTCAGGATCAAATATTCTTTCTTAGTTCAACTTCCCATCACTAATCTTCTTTTTATTTCTTGATTGCAGTCACCATTCTGGTCAATATTTGATCCAAAGTACAGGGCTTCTTTAATTATTTTGATTTCTTCATAGTCTAGATTGAATTTATACATCTCATCTGTGGTCATAATTTTTGTTTTCTTTTGTTCAGCATTAAGCCTGCCTTTGCACTTGCATCTTTTACCTTCCTTAGTAACCGTTCCAAGTTTGTGATGTCTTCCGCCATTATTATGGTATCATCCGTGTACCTTAGATTGTCTATGTTCCTTTCTCCTGTCTTCACTCCTCCTCCTTCTGTTTCTAGCTCGGCTTTTCTTATAGTTCCAGCATACAAGTTGAACAAGTAGGGTGATAGAATGCAGGCTTAAGAGAACCCTTCCTTTCATTTTCCATCTCCCCCCCCCTCCACTCCCCATTTTCTTTTCTTCAGCCAGGGATAGGATTACTGGGTTGTTGGAGGAAGTGCAATGTAGTTGAAGTACAGTGCAGAGTTCCTTTGATTGAGTTCAGAGTTCAGTTGAGGGAGAGGACGGTTCAGGCAAATGAAATAGGTCAGAGATCTATTTATGGGAGTTCAGTGAACAGAAATTGAATGGGAAAATGCCTGCACTGTTCAATTATTGTAACCACACCACATTTGAACCTACATTCTTGCTATGTGTTATTAAAAAGTTGTGATTTGTTGTTACAAAAGAAGCCTCTGCCTGACTGAATTCACAACCATATAGGCACACAATACATGCTGCCAAAGATATAAAACTTAAAAGAGGAAGACACCTAGTCCTTATACATTTAGGGAAAGTGTATAAAGGGTAGATGCTGGGCAGGTGTCATTGATGAGGGGTCTTCTTATGTCTCAGTATGTGACAAGGGGCTTCCACCTATGCCTTGAGGTTATCTTTTTGCCTCAGATACATGAGAAGTTCCCTTGTCAATGAAACCTGCCCTGCATTTACACTTTATATACAGACATTCTTCAGTTATTCTAGTGCCCAGCATAAAATATTTTCCCCCTGTGGACTGATGCTGTGTTCCTCTAGACTTCTGAATTTTCTCCAGTGACAGCCATTACATGCAAATAAACTATTTATAGCAGGAGGAAAAATCCTTTATTCTCTGGACTTTTAAAGGGACCACTAAAGCAGAAGATCGTGGCATGCTGCTGAAAACCTTCAATGAGCCGGGCTCTGAATATTTCATTTTTTTGCTGAGCACTCGAGCAGGGGGCCTGGGACTAAACCTGCAGTCCGCTGATACAGTGATCATATTTGACAGTGACTGGAATCCTCATCAGGTAACAAATAAATAAATTACCCAGCTTCAGAAAAAAATAGCTTTGAAACAGAAGGTGGAAGGTGGGTGTGGAGGAATAATGGTAAAATAGTGACATGCTTATCCATTTTTAATACAAAAGAAAATTATTTGTTTGCCTTGCTCTGATTTGGTCAGAAAACAGAAAACATAGATTTATTTATCATTAAATTTCTCTTATAGATTAATTTATCTAGATTATAAAGCTTTTTGGCATGGTTGATGGAGTTACTAAAATGTTGAACTGGGAGTCAGGAGATACAGGTTCTTGCCATTAAGAATATTGGAGGAAAAGTAGAACTATCTAATAACTGTGATGGATTATAATTTGCTCACTGAGCACAGCTATGACAAGACAGGTGCTCTCTAAAATGGTTCACACAATAAGATGTTTATCTTCAGCTGGTGGACTGAGATATGTAGCTAGTTTGCAAGCTGAGCTAAGTGGGTTGTAACAGCAGCATTGCCACCACAATAATGGATGGGGCTAAATTTTAAAACATGTTTGAATTAAAAGTGTGTGCTGAGTCTGAAAAGCCTGGAGGAGAATGGTTAAAATGCTCCCCACCCATAGACATCTTAGTGCCATTAGCATGTCCATTACATGAAGTCTGTAAGTCAGATATCTAGCTATGGTGAAAATTCATGTAGGGGCAACATAATCTGCTGAGGTCCTGCCAACTCAGTGAATTCCACATGTTAATTTTACAAGCAAAAGCATGTTAAAATCAATCCTAACCATGCTATAGACAATGAGAACACTTGTGTTTTTCTATTCCCTCCCAGGATCTGCAGGCCCAGGATCGAGCCCATCGTATTGGTCAGCAAAATGAAGTGCGTGTGCTGCGCCTCTGCACTGTGAACAGTGTGGAAGAGAAGATACTTGCTGCAGCCAAGTATAAGCTGAATGTAGATCAGAAGGTTATCCAGGCTGGCATGTTTGACCAGAAATCCTCCAGTCATGAAAGAAGAGCTTTCCTCCAAGCTATCTTAGAACATGAAGAGCAAGATGAGGTAAGGGGCAGTTCACCTTCTTTTCCTTCAGTGTGTGACTGCTGAATACATTGCCTGGCTTTGTGCTCTGTATGATCTTGAGGCAAGGGACTGTGGGCTGGAAGGAAATGGCATGAATTCTTGTCATCCCAGGAAGTGAATTTGAGTGTCAGTGAAAGGTGCTGGGTTTGACAGCCCTGGAGACTGAAGTCCTCTATCTATCCACAGACCAGATACAGCACGGGCAGCGGCAGTGGCAGCGCAAGCTTTCCCCACACTGCCTCATCCCTGTGCCTCAACTCCGACTTGGAGGAGCCACCTTTAAAGGTGAGAGGGGTCATTCAGTCGCCGCGCCTGCCCAGCCCTTAGCATCCTTTAATATCCCACATGCTAATTTTAGCCTTACTGTTTAAGATTGTCAGCAAAGTTGTCAGCTCAGAAGTTGAGCTTCTGCCACATGAATAACTGTCCACTTAGACCAGTGGTTCCCAACCTGTGGGTCGGGACCCCTTTGGGGGTCGCCTAAGGCCATTGGAAAACACGTATTTAATTACAGTTATGAAGTAGCAATGAAAATAATTTCATGGGTTTGGGTCACCACAACATGAGGAACTGTATTAAAGAGTCACGACATTAGGAAGGTTGGGAACCACTGACTTAGACCACTTAACTCATTATCACATGAGTAGCCAAATCAGATATTGAGATAGTAAAACCACATTTGATTTCAAACTCACAACATGTGAGCCACCAGATTGTCTGCCCACACAAGATAAATGGGGGAATCTTAAAATCTTTCAGGAGGAAGATGAAGTTCCTGATGATGAAACAGTAAACCAGATGATTGCTCGGCATGAGGAAGAGTTTGATCTTTTTATGGTGAGAATCCTTCTTTATCAGCCTAATTTTAAGATACTCTAAAGGAGACCTAAGTAAAAACATGCTTCTGGGTCTGGAAGTCAGAGCATGAAGTAGAGAGAAATGTAAGGCGAATGGAAGTGAGTGGAGGGAACCTTGCACAGATTCTGAACAAGGCCTCCATGTTCGTTCCCTTCTAGTACAAGTGTGACATGACAGGCATCCCTGTAAAATAGGCCACAGTCTTTTAACTGGTGGAAAATATTCTACTGGTGGAAATATCTGAGTGGCAGATAGCAGGAACCACACTCCTCAATATATCTTTCATAAGTTCCTTTACAAAAAGAAATTACTTGAGAAACATTTCCTGCATGTCTGTGGTGTTCTGTGTGTGTTGGAGAGGAAATGAGAACTGCTTGCCTAGGCCTCCTACTGTAGAAATGGGAGAGCAAGGAGCTGGTGGGGAGTAGTGAGAAGAGAACTGTCTTAGTGAAAACATTCAACTAAAGACCGAGGAACCACAAGGCTAAGCAAGTTTCTTAATCAAAGATTTTTGTCTGAGTACATTTATTTTATATATAAATGTATTTCTTGTCTGAAGACGTGGGGCAAGTAATACATTACAGCTGTTTTCCTCTAGGCCAGATTATTTTGTCTCAAGGGCTTGGTAGTTGCTGAGCACCTTTTGGTTTTCTGCCAGTAACTTGACCCCAAGCAAGCAATAGAACAGAAAAGACCAAATCTGGAGCCCTTGTGTTGTTTTGGTAACCTATCTTTCTTGCTTCCACAGAGCCTGTCACCAGGACAGGACAGGAAAGGCAACTTTAACCAGAGAAATGCCTGAATTCCTTTCTTTCCTCTCTTTCTCTATAACTATGTTCCCCTCTCCTTCAGAACATGGAAAGAAAGTTAGTAAATGATGGGGAGGAGAAAAACCACTGCCCTCCAGTGTATGTAAATCTATATAACAGTAGTCAAATATTCTTCAAGATGGGGGATAATAACAGGTAAGGGGATCCCCACTTTCTCTTTTTCTTGCTGTTGCATACACTGGAGGGGATGGGAAGTGTATGCTGAGAGCTTCTAGAGAAACTACCCCCTATCTGCAGTGCCTAATGTAAGTATATGGACATTGCTGTCCATATAACTAATAATTCCGAAGTGGTATGTTTGCCCCAGTGTTTGGACTTCTCTGACTGATGTTCATAGGAACAGAGCTCTTTCAGGTAGAGCTCATTTCGAATTTTTCATATAAACATTTCTGACATTAAGAGCATGCCAACAGTTGAATCCAGTTAGCTTGGCAGTATAGCTTGCTAACCTCTGTGAGGCTTATTTCTAAGCATACTTAAGGACTACATATACCCAACCCGCATTCTCCAGGCTGGGGGTGGGCAGCCCGGTGCCCTCCATATGTTTGAGGCTACTGCTGTTTCATAATTTGCCCCCATGCCAGTGGTCTGGGATTATGAAAGCTGTAGTCATAATTGGATGGCATAAAGTTACATGTTATTGTTTCTCAGGCCATCTTTCTTATGAAAAGCCTATCATTTATGCCTGGCTTATGTGATCTGTAGGAGCATTTGTTTAAAATCTAACACATTGGAATACGTTCTATTTTGTATCTAATTCTGTTATGGTTTTTGGCCATATTGGAAAGAGAGGGCCTTGCAAGACAGGATAGGATCCTGAATGACTCTAGAGCAGTGGTCTCCAAACTGTGCTCTTTAAGGGATTTTGGACTTCAGCTCCCAGAATCCCAGACTATTGGCCAACATGGCTGAGGCTTCTAGGAGCTGAAGTCCAAAATCTCTTAAAGGGCACAGTTTGCAAACCACTGCTCTAGAGGCACTTGAGAACTGGGATGAAGAAAGACCAAGTACAGGAATTCAGTTCATTTATTTAGATTTACATTAGATTTCTATTTTACTGTATTCTCTTGTACAAGGATGGGAATCAACCATTGCATGGGACTAATTTAGCCTGGGATGCTCCCCAGTCTAGTTCGTGAGACAGCTTGGGAAGAATTCTGCTTCCATGGGCCACACACCCATAATTCTGATCTTTCCCTTAGGAAAGGTTAAAAGGAAGTGGAAACTCTGGAGTGGGCCATATGTCCCGAGAATCTTCAAGGCCACTGTGAATTGTCACTGCTTTGCTCTCCTCCCCCTTGCTTTCCCATTATGTGGAAGAAAAGCTGGCTCCCATTTCATCTGTGAACCTCAGTTAGTGTTTCTGAAGCCTGTACAGCTCAGTACATCATTCTCTGGAATTCTCCCCTATTCGGGAAGGTACAGGACAGGTAAAGCTCTCTGTGACCAAGTCAGCACTTTTTTGCACATATCACTCACTCATGTGCTCTTCCCTTGTTGTTGCCATTCAGATGATGGAGTAGAGTAGGCAAATCTGCCCTGACTGAGTTACCAGCAGGAAAGTCCATGTGGGGTAAAGCTGAGTAAAATCACCAGAGTGCAGGAAAACTTATGTGCGGTAAGCTGAGTAACCAGTAAAGTAAAGTAAAAGCTAAGTAACCACCAGAGTGCCAGCTGCTGCAGGAGCTTCAATGTGGCCCTTCAGGCAATCCACTCACATCAAGGACTGCTGTGATGTTTCTTGATGGAGCGCTGCCCTGCCAGATTCCCTGTTCTGGTGCTCAGTAGGGACACACAATATTCTTCCCAATCTCAGATTCACAGAAAATCAGCAGCCTTCTTGTCTTTGTGCTGACCCAGCAGCTGAGGAAAATTGATAGCTGCAAAATCCCAGCAATGGCTGTAGCTTTGCTCACAGCATATGACATGATTGCTTCATAGGCAGACCTTGTGGATGGGCTCTTTCTGCTTTTGGTGGCACATCTCACACAAGATGCATACTAATGTAGCTGTGCTAACACTGGGCAGAAATGTCACTCAGGCTGTGAACAAGTGGCAGCCAGTTATACAAACTGTATTTTTAGCCCTCATTTTCTTCTGCTGCTTTATGAAATTCATGGCCTCGCTATAAGTCAGGTAACTTGGAGGCACATACTGTAGCTACACACAGTTGCTCTGCAGTACTGCTTGTCAGTCTTTTCTTTCCAGTCCCTGGAATAGTTGTTGCAGACTCTTTCAGAAACTTAAGATTCTTTACTTGCTTTTGTTACCAGCTACTTTCTTAATAGACTGGTCAATATATTCCTAATGCAGCTTTATTTACATATGCATTGATGACTTTCCTGTGCTGGGAGATCACTCAGCTGCATGTGACTTTGATATTTTTAAATGGCAAAGCCACACCATCCCAAGCCAAGGATTTTGAGTTCATAAACAAAATGGTCAGTACAGTCTTGTTTGGTGCCTTCACCGCATACTTTTCCTTACAGCGCATGGATTTGGATCGCAGGCGAGAAGAAGCTCGCAATCCAAAGCGAAAACCACGTCTAATGGAAGAGGATGAATTGCCATCTTGGATCATTAAAGATGATGCTGAGGTGGAAAGACTCACATGTGAAGAAGAGGAAGAGAAAATGTTTGGGCGGGGTTCTCGTCACCGTAAGGAAGTGGACTATAGTGATTCGCTGACTGAGAAGCAGTGGCTCAAGGTATACATGGTACAGCATCGTTCTCCAATTGTTTTCTATATTTTTATTTCTATGTGTGTCTATGTTGTCTGTCTGTGTGTCTGAATGTTGAGAAAATACCCAGTATCAGAAGTTTTGATGGTTATCCAAGATGGCGCTAACAAATAACCAATTTGGGAACATTACAATATCACCAGAAACATATTGTGTAGCTATTCAGTTGGTAATCCAACCTCTTTTTTGCATTTAAAGCCTTCATACTTAAAAAAAAAAATCCTAATTCACCATACAAAACTTCTGTTGGGTATTAGCAACTGAATTGTGTGGAACCATGTTGCTAAACTTAAATTCAATTGATCTCCTTGACAGATGTCAGACATTTCAGATGCAGAAAGCCTACTTGCTATGCAGCTGAGTGTACCCTCTTCTTGCTGTCCCAGCAAACATTTCATCCTACTTGTTACTGGGCAGTTATCCAGACATTGGGTGTGCTCCTTCTCTTTAGCCAGTAGGAGGCAAACCTTGCTGGGAAGGGTGGGAGAAGAAGCAGCTGGCTCTGAGCTAAGTTAGGAGGCATTACCCTTCCTTCTGAGAGCTAGTCACATGTCTGCTATTGCAGGAACAGTGTGTTAGTTAGGATCATTTTCTTTTGTAGAGTAACCCAGGTGTTGAGTTAGAAGAAAGTGAAGTAATTCAAGCTGCAAAACTTTGCAGCACAGAAGACGTGCTTCTTTGCTCAGCCATCCTAGAGGTTTTAATGAAGAATCAGTATGCAAGCCTGGAACCAAAGGATCTTGTTATGAAATTCAGTATTGAAGTTTCTGCATCCCATCCTTCTGTCCCAGGCATCTCCATGAGACAACATTTCAGAATATTTCCTACATCTTCTTAGGGATAACGCCAAATAAGGGAGACTACTCATCATTGGTCTGTCCCACCCAGAGTTTCTATTACTCTTAATACCTAAAATACGTGAAGATTCTGCATTCCTCATCATAGACTCCTGCTTGCTGCCCAAGGGAGACATCCAGTCTTCTGGACCAGGGCCACAGAAAGATGAATCTGCCCTTAAGATCCTTAGAGTTTACAGATATAGTTGTTAAGATGGTGTCTATCAATAGAAACATCCCAACCTGCCTTAAGAATTTGAAGTGTTGCAGATCATACTGATATAAATTTACTGGTGCAAATTCTGATATTTGCTGAGCGAGCTATTCTCTTCCTGTTTGTCAAGACTCATTGAGGTGGTTGCAAATTCATGAGAGGAAACTATTTTCTCAAAGAAGAGTGTTCCATCTTCAAGAAACTCTGTGATGTCTACAGACTTTTAACAATGCCAACATTTGTGTGCTATTTCATCTATCATGTTGGAGACAAGATATGCTATGAAGGCCTTGCCTGAGACTTTGGGAACGTGGCTCCTTCTCAGAGTAGATGTTTCTGGGATACGTAGACCAGCAGTCTGACTCAGTACAAGGCAGCATCTCCTTGTAATTGTCAGTGGTGGAGAGAGATTTGCCTATCTTGCAAGTCATTGTCATGGTTTATTTTGCAACCATTTCTCTTTCCTGAAATGATCACCTTGGAAGGGAACTGAGGCTCTGTGGAGGAGCATACTTAGCCTCAGATTCAGTCCAGCTGAAGAATCATAGATGGATCACATACTGGATCGAAACCTCTACCTGAAACATTGGAAAGTTCCTGGCATTCAGCATAAACTGCTGAACTACAAGGGCCATTTCCCTGATGTGGCACAAAGCAGATTACTCTACTGAATACTGCTTTTTGGCTTGGCCAGTTCACTCTGGACATTTTAGTAAGATACTTACAGTCCAGGGTTTTTTCAAGGCTGGAGTACAACACTTTCAGAATGTACTCAAGCATAATGTTCCAGTGCTTCTATAGAGAACATTTGTACATCAGTCCAGAGATTTTTTTCATATTCTCCCCAACTAACTTAGGAGACCACTTTTACCAAGTAGGGTATTATAAGCGGGCCACAATTTAGGTTTTAAATAATTTGAAACATTGCTGAGAACATTCTTAACATCTTAAAGCTTTGGATGTGAATTTTATTATCTCTAGAAAAAAGGAGAAAATATATCTTCACTTGGGAGATCTAGCATTAAAGATTCATGGGAATAACAGTACTTTTTTTCTTAAAATAAGATGAGAGTAATTCTGTGGGAATATAGATGGTATGTATTTAATTCCTGAAAGCTGTAAAATAGCTGTTGATGGAGGTAGAAGTCAAAATGTGTCTAGCAGTTGTCAGTGAATCAAATAATCTTCCAAGAGTAAAGATGGCACTGCAAAACTCTTGGTACATCAGGGATAGCCAAATGGCTGCCCCCCAGATGTTTTGGGCACTATTCAGGCGTATTCAGGAAGCTGTTGTGGACCGCTTGGAGAAAAATTGTAGTAGTATCCACTGGGGTTTGGTTCCAGGACCCCTATGGATACCAAAATTTGTGGATGCTGAAGTCCCATTATATATCATGGTGTAGTAAAATGGCGTCCCTTATATAAAATGACAAAACCAAGGTATTTTTTTTTTTTTTGGAATATTTTCAAGCCATGAATGGTTGAATCCATGAATAAAGAATCAATGGATAAGGAGGGCCAACTGTATATGTAAGATTGTTTAAGTGCCTTCCAGACCACCACAGTGATCAGACCACAGCCCAACACCAGAGAGAACAGGGAATGTAGTATTAATTAAGAATAGCCCTTCTGCTCATTTAATGCACAATAACCCAGAACCTACCTTTGTTAGAGGACCTGTTGTCTGTGGTATGCTTGTTGAATGGAGTCTCCAAAGATAGTCTAGGAGTGACTGGATGTCCAGAGGAAGAGATGCTTTCTTACTCCAGCCCAGAGACATATTCTTCAACATCTGCCTCCTACTGGCTGAGTAGGGAAGGTGCCCCATGTCTGGACCATTGCCTATCTAACAAGTAGAAACGAAGAAGGTAAGACCAAGTTTTCTGTTTTACACCATGTTTGAGTGTGGCAGGGAGAAAATAACCTAACCTTCTTGCTTCTACACAAAATGCCTCATGAGTTAGAGGTTTTAGTAAAGGATAATGAATAACATCTGTTCCGTTAAAACGAAAGAAATCAGAATGACCTGCCAAGCAAGGTTATTATGGCCTTTGCTCTTTTACTGTAGATCACTTCTTTTCTTCTTTCTTAATTGATCTGATGTTCCCTTTTAAAAAACTCCAGACAAGTAGCCAGATTAGTTGTTGTTCTGTGTAGATTAATTGCTTTATAAGCTTTTGTAGAAAAGGGTCAAATTCCTCTGATGGGTAAAGCCGAAGGTCAAGATGGTGGTGTGGAAACACCTGGGAATGGGTCATTTCTTCCACTAAAATTACAGATGTGTGGGGAACTAAAGTTAAAGAAAGCCATGAAGAAAACACTACTAGCTACTTCACATGCAAAAGTAGATGAAGTGTGTACACTAAATATTTTGTATGAAGCATCAGTGAAGCTTAGCATCAAACTTACACAATGTTTTTGCAGTGAAGAAACCACTCATAGTTGTGTTCTCCTCCTCTATACAAGTGTGTGTGTGTGTGTGTACGTGCATTTATGTGCATTGCTGCCCACTTTTTTCTACTTTGTGACAGCACAGGATGGGCTTACATGGCTTCTATCTCTGAGAAGAAATGTGACGGCAAATCCATTGGTCATCAGGCCCACTGATCATAGAGGTGTCTCTTAGACAGTGCTTTGGCAACATATAGATGGTTTGCTTATCAACTTTGTTTTAGAAAATATATGCCCTTCTGCAGAGTATGCAGCATTCATGGGCATGCCTTTTCCATGCTTCAGCATCCTGGGGAGTCCATTCCTGCAAAACTGGTGGGTACCTTCTTCCTCCTTTGGTTGAGAGAGGCATTTTTAAAGAATCTTTGTGTAGGCTCTCTTTCTAATAAACCTGGCTGTGGTGTGTGGACACTTAGCAGGTAAGATCAGGCCTAAACTGACCTGCATCAAGCTTGTGCATCAGACCCCACTGGTCTGATAGGCAATTCAGGCAGTTGCACCACATTGTGGTGTGGCCAGAAAGCTTCTTTTCAGTGGTTGGAGCCTACACCTTTTAGGCTGCCTACAGTTGGAGGAAATAGGAGACTTGGGACTCATCCTGGTGGTTTCTATGGATCCAAGAGAATTGTGGCTGTAAAGGAGACAGTAACCCAGATCCTATTGAGGCTTACATTCAGGAAAGTCCATATTGTGCGAGTCGTAGGACTCTTCCGAAACCTTGCTGAAGCTAGCATCTGCCTTGTACCAGCATAGATACCCTAGTGCCCCTTTCTCCATGTCAGCACCACCAGCTGATGACAAGCCCTGCTCAACCGCCACCACCTCTTCACTACAAAACACATGCAGCTTAGGCTATGCCTACTCATGTTTTGGACACTCCTAGCTGGGCAGTGGATATGTTGGCCAGAAGAGTGGCAAAACAATTTGCAAGACTGTGTTTCCTAGGAAATATTTTAAAGTCTGTGCTTGGGAAGTCCAAAGTAAAAGAAATGGGTTTTATGTACCTTGAAAGGTGAGAAGAATTTTCAGTATTTATGGCTGGATAAGAACTCTGTTTCTAAGAAAGGGAGAAAAGGGAAGGCATTTAGCTCCTGAAGAATTTTCATTGCTGTTAACATTTTATACTTGTGCTCTTGTAAGGCCCCTTCCACTAGAGCCAAGCAGCATTTCTGATGAATATCAATGTTATCATAGTTAGTTCATTTGCCACTTTTCCATGGTAAGGCCATGCTTGAAAGTGGCTTATGGTACCATCAAATACAATAACATTTCCTGAAGAAATATAGCTCAGAATTTAAAAAGGCCAACATTTGGGTAAACACTTCATATTAAAAAAGATACACTAAAATGAAGCAACCCACCAATAATTCACTTGAATGTTTAACAATAGAGAAATACTCAAGAAACCCCCCTCAAGACATTCTACTGACAGCAAAAGTACATTTTACCCCAGCCATAGACCCTAAACAAGATCTCACCCTGATATCTGTAGGAACTCTGAGCAGCTGCAGCCGCCTTTGCAGCTGGAAACAGTCAGTGTTATTCTACTGCAAACTAGGCAGAAATTAAGGAGGCAAAGAAAAGGAACCAGGTGCTTCCTAGATGGTCTATAAGCATTTTTAGCCAGGAAGCCATCCAGTTAATAGTGTTTATAACCATGACTCATAGCTGAATGGTTTCCTAGCTAGACATATTCATTAGGATATACCTTGGCTTTCAGCACATGCTTCTGGTAAATTTAAGTGACTTGATGCTCTCTCCTGAGAGTATAGCATAGGAAGGAAACATCCTGTCTCATAGCTCTGAACATCCTACTACTTCTTTTCCAGGTATGCATTTAATCGGTCTTAAATTGACACTTACTCCCTGTTCTCTGGGGATGGCTATGACTGAGCCATGCAAAAGCTAAAAGCAGTAGTTCTGTATCATTTAATATTAGTATAAGTTCTGAATGACCTGGGTACTGTTTACTGAGATACTGTACACAGAGTGTGATTAAAGAGGACCATGCCAAGAATTATGCATATAGGTAAGCAATGCCTCTGTATTTTGGGCGAGTGGGGAACCAAAGGAAGGGCTGTATGCCTTCATTTCTTACTTATGGCGACCCTAAGGCAAACTTATCCTGGGTTTTTCTCGGCAAGATTTGTTCAGAGGAAGTTTGCCATTGCCTCCCTTGAAGCTGAGAGCATGTGACTTGCCCAAGGTCACCTAGTGAGTTTCATTGCCAAGCTAGGAATCAGACCCTGGTCTCCAGAGTCATAGTCCAACACTCAAACCTCCACACCACCAAAGGCAGAGGGAGTGAATATTAATCAAAAGGCCAAACTGTAAAGAAGAATCAAGACAGTGTTAACAGGCTAGTCTTTTGCTTACAGCGAGTTAAGAGCTGTATATTTACATCCTGATTGTTCCTTCTCTGTTACCCAAATTGACCAAAATCAGTATGAGATCTGCAGGCACTAGCTCTCAGTTTCTCAGCAATTGATGCTGTTACGCCTACAGCACCCAAATCTAAAGATTTGTTTCCACTGTCTATCCTGTACCATAATATTTGTAGTATCTGGCTGTTCATGAGTATACATTCATACTTGGAATCAAAATGGAAGGAGGGGAAGAAGAGAGAGCCCTGTGCTTCTGCAGGGTAAGGGGTCAGAATGATTACTCCCCTGCCCATCGTTTAAACCTCAAAAGATTGGGGTACAAATGGGGCAGTGTAGAGCAGTGCACAGATTGAACTAATTATAACTAATTAGGTTTATAAACCACCTGTCTCTTTGTAGTCCCCTATACAGAATATGCAGTGCAATCAGTTTTGATTCAGTTTTAAACTCCCAAATCTCCATCTTCCATAAAGAGAAGCTAGACATAGTGGAGGATTGCGCACCTTAATAGAATAAGTGAGATTTTCTGTCTGCCCCTGCCTTAAGGTAACAAGTGTTGTATGTGGAAGCAGAACTGGAGTGGGGGAAATGTTAAACATCCAGTCACCAGGATTCTTAAAATTTGATACTAATAGTAAGCTAAATGATTCTAAAAATTCTGCGATTGGCTCCTAGGAATTAAAAGTAATGCTTTTTATCCCAACATTAAAGCTACCAGAAATATATTTTCTTGACCCATTATCTAATGGTGACACAGATAGTGTATAGAATAGGAACAGGAGAGAGAAACCTGTGGTATCAGAATCAGTGCATCCCTCTTGCACAGATGTACCCTAATTCTGATGATAGAAGTAGAATTGGGCCTCCGTTTTATGAAAACCTGTAAAGGACTGAAAATAATGATGGAACTGTGAAGGATTGATTACTACAACCATGTTGGCAGGCCATTCTTCTCTTAAAAAACCTTTCCCCATTTTGCTGCCGTTACACAGGTAGTGTCAGAATAGTAACCTTAGGTTACTTTACTCTGGGTGATGAGAGCCTCGAGCCATGTAAGTCTGAAGAGATGGAAAGTTGGGAAAATAAGCAGTTTCATTTGTGAGTTTTCCTACTTCTGTTATCCATGGCCTGCAGTTCACCCGCTTCTTTTCCTCTCCTGTTGTTCAGTCTGAAGCATTAATCTTTACTGTTAACTGGTGGTTAGGAGCCGCAGATCTCTTTGCAGCTTTGGAAGAATTTACAACTTGAGCTGGCTGGAAGGGGGCACCCCCAGGCTCTGCTCTGCATTGTTTCTCCAGATGACTTTGCAGAGTCCCTGTCTGCTGGCCCTGTTTAACACGAGAAGAAAAGCTCATTGGTAAGAGAACCAGCTTTCCTCTCCCACCTATAGAGATGCAGCTTTCCATGATCTGTAACTGGACAACCTGAGATTGTAGTGTCTTGGGAAGCAACCCATGTAGACATCCCATTCTTCACTGTGCTAGACAGCTTGGGTGTGTGTGAACGTCTGTGTTGAACCATTTCACAGTGTAGTGTGTCCATGCGGCTTGTTCATTGTACCTGGCTGACTGGCTGCTTCTCCTGTCTGTAGGCCATCGAAGAAGGCACCCTGGAGGAGATAGAGGAGGAGGTGCGCCAGAAGAAATCCTCTCGCAAACGTAAGAGAGATGTGGACGTCAGCTCTTCCACCCCAACCACCAGCACACGTAGCCGGGACAAAGATGAGGACAGCAAAAAGCAGAAGAAGCGTGGCAGGCCTCCTGCGGAGAAGCTCTCACCAAATCCACCCAACCTCACCAAGAAAATGAAGAAAATAGTTGATGCTGTGATCAAATACAAGGACAGGTAACAGCAAAGGGGGATTTCCCCCCCCCCCAAAAAAAAATATTTATTTATTTTTGTCATAGTTTTCATCCATCCATGTTTCTACTTTCCGGACACCCGTTTACTGTGCACTGTACTTTAAGGAAATAGATAGGCAACTTACTGTGCTCTAATGGATGTGTCACACATTGTGATTATAAAGGTTTTTTCAAATCAGCTGCCTAGTTGAATATTTGGCAGCCCTGGGACATGGCTGAATTCTGGCAATCCAGGGTGCCGGCTGTCCATCTGCCAAACACATTACAGTGGACCCTTGTTATATGCTGGGGTTTGGTTCCAAGATCCCCCGTGTATAACAAAATCTGTGGATGCTCAAGTCCCATTAAATATAATGACAGAGCAAAATGGTGTCCCTTATAAAAAATGGAAAATCAAGGTTTGATATTTGAAATTTATACTTTTTTTGAACATTTTCAAACTGTGGATGCTTGAATCCGTGTATAAGAAGGACTGACTATATTGTTGCTTAGAGGAAAATAATATATCTCCAGACTTGGTACATTTTTTTCCTGCAGGACATCTCTCTCCTTTATTGTGAACCACCCTTAAAGCTTGTCATTTACATTGTTAACGATTTTTCAGTGAACAACCTTGTTCCTCAGGTTAGAGCAGGGGTAGGCAAATTTTTTGAGCCGGGGGCCGGGTTGCTGTCCCTCAGACAACTGGGGGGCCGAAGTAAAAAAATAAATAAATAATTAAATAATTTTAAAAATATATATATATAAATAAACTGGGACAAATGTAGGACAAAATTTTCAAATGCAGGACACTTTGTTTAAAAAAAATGGAGGACATGTGAAAAAAATTGCTAATTTTTTAAAAAATGTTAATATAAATACGTGTTTCTGAGGCTTCTATAGACAATTGCCCCCCAAAGGCTCCGGTGGCAATCGGCGGCAGGACTGGGCTGGGGCCGGTCCCAAGGCCTTGCCGGGCCGGATCCAGCCCACGGGCCGCTGGTTGCCTACCCCTGGGTTAGAGCCACCAGCAGATTTTTTAGTGTAAGCTGTCAGGATTTCACAACTAATGCAGGTGAACTGGCCTATTCCAAGGGAGACCAGTGTTCTTTTACCGTTTTCCTTTTTTTCTTGGCTTGTAGCAGCAGTGGACGCCAGCTCAGCGAAGTCTTCATCCAACTGCCTTCCCGCAAGGAGCTTCCAGAGTACTATGAACTCATCCGCAAACCAGTGGATTTCAAGAAAATAAAGGTAATTTTTTCATTTATTTTTGTTCATTTTTTAATGTAATTTATAATCCACTTTTCTTCCGACATGGGACCCAAAGCAGCTTAAAACAAGGAAACTGCTTATAGCAGATCTTACTGTTCTAATCTTTCCACAATTTAAAAATGGGTGCCAGATGAAGGCACTTCTGTTACATTTCTGTTGCCCATCCAAAGGAGGACATGAAATATACCTCCTATGTCATTCATGATGCAATTGAATTCAAGGGCTAATTGCCTTTAGGTGAGAAGTAAAAAAGGAAAATAGCACTTAATGTCATTGCTACAGTCTTGTCCTAGGCCACAGGTGGGAAAGCTCTTCCAACTTGAGGGCTTAATTCATTTTTAGAGAGCTTCTTGGGATCCACATTCTAGTGGAAGATGAAGCCAAAGGAAAAATATAAGACACTACCACCCCCCCAAAAAAACAACATATATTTTAGCTTAAAGTGCTTATTGCCAGTAACAAAGCATTGGGGGACATTTCAAACTTTTGGAAGGGAAATATCCTGAACAGATGTTGGGAAACCATCAAACAGTGACCCTTGGGGGAACCTCAGCTGGACTGTAACAACAAAGGAGGACTAGATTTGGTCCCAGGGTCTGAGGTTCCCCAACTTGTGTGCATTTGTCATGTGCTGAAAAAAGTTTGGATAGCATTGTGGTTTTGCTGGGGAAACGCAGGGCCCTACTTACCTGATCACAGGTGCAGACATGTTCCTCTCTTCCCTCTTGATTTCAAAGGTCAGATTACAAAGTATGTGAGCTTTATAACTTAATGTCAGTCATCTGCACAAAGGCAAATGAAAGGGACCAGTCAAAGCAAAGTGTTCACAGTGGGCAGATCTTAAGATTTTCGGGATTATTTTCTGTACAATATAATCTTTTATGTTTATCTTCCAGCCAGCAAAGACCTTTTTATGATTGTTTACAGGATGCTGCAGAAGTATCTTTCAGTAGGAAGAGTCGTACCTTTATCTTCACTATTTGTACATTTTTAAAATACTGTTTTAAATTATTGTTTTTAATAGGAATGGTTATTTATTTCTTGATTACTGTATTATAGTTTTAGGTATGCTTGTTTTACCTTTTCTGCGAGCTGCCTTGAGTCCCAGATTGGGAAAAAGGTGGGATATTAATGAAGTAAATGTTTGAACAGGTTGGTGAGGAGACCAGGGTGCCAGCAGACAAGAAAAGGGGGTCGTCTGGTGCTGGTAGTCAGTGAGCAAATGATGTTAGGAATCTAACCTCTTTATGCTATTTCACCCTCTTCAGGAACGCATCCGGAACCATAAGTACCGCAGCTTGAATGATCTGGAGAAGGATGTCATGTTGTTGTGCCAGAATGCACAAACATTCAACCTTGAAGGCTCTCTGGTAAGACTTTTTTCAGTGATGGCAAGTATACAACTAGGAGAAGCCCTTCCTTCCTTCATTTTTTTTTTTTTTTGAAAGACTCACATCTCTCTCAGTACCTCCAAAGCATGAACTAGACCTCTCACCCATCCCCCTAAAATGCATGAGAACTGTTAAAGACTTGATGGGAAGCTCTTTATCATTGTGACAAATGTGCTGCCTATCCATGAGACAACAAGGATGACACTTCCCAGGGAGGTGTGGGCAGAGTATACATGCAGCAATTTTTGAATCTGCACTGTACTCCTTTGCTGTGATGCAGAGATTTTTTTGGACTTAAGTAGTCTGTATTTTTTTTTAACCTTAAATTATAAAACTGCTTCTTTTTGTTATGATCTTTTCTCCTTATTTATGTAACAGAAGTTACATAAACAGGTTATCCAATTAATCTAGCTGAAAAACATTTAAAATAGTTCTGATACTTGTTAGTTGTGTGTAAGTTCAAATGTGACTGTTTCTAGGAATTCAGCATACAGGCTACTTATATCTCAGCCCTCCCACAAACAATATATGGATATTAACACTAGTATGCCTTAGCATTGTTGGAAATTTTTTTTAACAAGAGAGCTTTGAATGCTCAGAAAAGCAAGCTATGTCCTAAGTATTAAAATGCAGATCAATCTAAGAACTACTTTTGTGGAACTAGGATCTCTGCATCAAATGTGATTTTTCATGTCTATCTCCCTTTATGCTTTCCTTAAGATTTATGAGGATTCAATTGTACTGCAGTCTGTCTTCACTAGTGTGAGACAGAAAATTGAAAAAGAAGAAGACAGTGAAGGTGAGGAGAGTGAAGAAGAAGAGGAGGCAGAAGAGGAAGGATCTGAATCAGAGTGTGAGTAATTTTGTATTTACTTTCTCTGCTAAGTTTCTATGCATGCATGTCTTTGCTAGTGCTTGGATTTTCCCTGTCAAATATGTTCTCTAATGATTAAGTTTGATACTTGTGGGTTTGGGGCATAGAAGCAATTCCAAAGTACACATTCTGCCACTGATTGTTCCATCCTTGATCTGGATGTGAACAGAAGAGGCCTTCATTGTCGGTAAGGGGAGAAAAGTTAAAGGGCTTTCCATGTGCATCTGTTCAGATTCTGCCTGTATTGGTTTTGAAATTTAAAAATACTGAAGTTCAGATGACATATTAAAGAATATTAATCCACAGAGAGAAGGAGTAAACAACTGAAAAATCTGACACCCCATTAATTTTTTGACCTCTCTCCTGGTTAAGAGATTATGCAGACGTGTATGTATGAAACTGAAAATTGAGCCTATCATATTACAAAGTTCTGTTGCACAGGAAGGACTCTTCTTTAGGCTAGGTATTCAGTCTGACAATTTTCTCTTTCTCTCTCCAGCTCGTTCTGTCAAAGTGAAGATTAAGCTGGGCAGAAAGGAGAAAGCACAAGACCGAATGAAGGGTCGGAGACGTACCAGCCGTGGGTCCCGGGCCAAGCCAGTAGTTAGTGATGATGATAGTGAAGAAGAACAAGAAGAGGTAACTGGACAGTTTCATTTCCTCAAAAACAGTTGTCAATGGTCCTAGGAATGGACTCTGGAGAATGCTGTGCAATTGTGGTGATTGGTGAAAGAAAAAGGGGGAGGTCTTCATTTTGGCTAGGCAGCACAAAAGTGAGTGACAGCCAGCATAGCCGTTTGAGCATTGAATATGACCGGAGACCAGGGTTCAAATCCCCACTTGGCCATGGAAACCCACTGGGTGACTTTGGGCAAATCACAATCTCACCTTCACAGTGCTGGCAAAACAATCCCTATATGAACAAATCTTGCAGAGAAAACCCAGTGATAGGTTTTTCTTAGCAATGGAAATGACTCGAAGGCACACAACAAAGCACAAAAGTGGACCCACTTCTTGCTATAAATGTTTCCATTCAGCATGTGGCTAATGCAGAAAATACTGAATATGTATCCATCCATACCAAGGTGATCTTGGTTAAGTCACTGTCTTACCCAACTCATAGGCTTGTAAGAATAAATTGTATGTGGGATGAGTGGGTGGCAGGTAGAGTATATAAACATATCATTTTTAAAAAATCCTTTCTCCACAGGATCGCTCAGGAAGTGGCACAGAAGATGATTAAGTGACATTCCATGGCGCACACTTCAAGCATCAGTCCTTCCAAAGCCGAGATGCTCTATCCCCTTAGCTGCAACGGGTAGCAAGAAGCATAGTGTCAGATGTGGGTAAACTGTATAAAATTCTTCCATATTTATACTGCAGTGAAGATGTAGGACTTGTTTGTGTCTTGCCTTGTCCTCACATCAGTAGCATTTGTAACAGCATTAACTGTTTTAAAAAAAATTATGAATTGGGGAACACTTGATATATATTTTTTCTTTTTATGGCAGTCCTATTTTCAGTTGCAGTATTGAATCACTGTAGTTTTAACCTGTGGGTGCATGTGTGTAGCAGTCCACTTCTTAGTACTGTATTTTATGAAACAGACTGAATGGCCAGCTGCCCACCAAGCCAGGAAGGGTAGCAGTGGCAACTGTGTCAGTGTCACTGGATTTCAAATAGTAATAAATTAAAAAAGAAACAAAAAAAAAACTGTTTGTTTTCCCTTATTGCAAAGCAAAGTTGACATCTGATCCCCTATTCCTTCAAACACTGCCCCTGTCATACTATGCTTCTTGTTGTGCATCTTCAAGACATTTTTGCCTTATGGTGACCATGTCATGTTTTTCTTGACATGATTTGTTCAGAGGGGGTTTGCCAAGACCTTCCTTTGAACCTGAGAGACAGCGACTTACCCATGCTCATCTAGTAGGTTTTCTGGCCAAGTAGGGATTTGAACCCTTATCTCTTTCTGTTCTACTCCAACTACATCAAGCTGATCTCACAGAATATCTATTCAAGATGTTTTTGGTTTGTTTTTTACAACCCATACTAAATCCCACCGATTTCCCTGCCTGTATTATGATACCAGTTTTATTACAAAGAAATGGCTGCATGTAAGGCAACCACCCATACGATCACCAAATAAGAGTAAATTTTAGTGGGGTAGGGTAAGGGTATTGAACAGAGTAAAAAACAACAGGTAGGGAATACCCATTTGTCACACTAACTTGTATTCACATTTAGCAGTGGAAACTGATTTGTTTTTTTAAAAAAGCAACAGACAAAATGTGGGTTTCCCTGGAAGTATTTCACAACAGGGGTGGGGGTGGGGGTACTGATGGAAGAGAGCATAATGTAAAGCATAGAAAACACAGGGTAAGGGGTCTTAGCTGGAAAATCAAGGGATTTTGATCCCAGGGATCATTTCCACCAAAACCTTGGTTGAATAAAGTAGTACAGGTTCAGTCTCCCTTATTTGAAATGCTTGGGTCCAGAAGTGTTTTGGATTTTATCAGGTTTTGGAACTTTTCCATATACCTAATGAAATATCTTGGCTGTGAGACTCAAGTCTAAACACAAAATTCACTTACATTTCATATACACCTTATACACATAACCTGAATATAATTTTATACACAATAATGTTGTGCATGAAACAAATTTTGTGTACACTGAACCATCAGAAACCAAAAGTGTCACTATCTTAGCTACCCATGAAAAAGATTTTGGTGGATTTCAGATTTTGGAATTCCAGATAAGGGAGACTCAACCTGAAGGGTAATCTGTTCTCAAAAGAACCAAGGTTTGAATTCTTACTACACAGTATCTGAAGTTAAGCACCCACCACTCCTTGAGCTCATCCCTATTCCCATGTCCTAGTTCATTGAACCCCACCCCCCTTACATGACTATGACTCTTAGGACAATTACAGCCCACATAATGAATGGCACCCTGCACCATCACAGTCAGTATAATTCTGTACCAAGGAGTGGAAGGCTTTCCAAACAGCTGGATCACGACAGCAGATGATGCCACCCCCACGCTGTTCTTCTGCATTATTACGGTTCATGTCCCCAACACAGGCCCAGCCAGGATCACTCTCTGTCCCCACGCACCACTTGGAATGGTCTGATGTGGAGGGGAAGTGCTTGGATGGCTCCTGGAAGGCCACTTCCTCCACATTGTAGACTCTGAAGTCTCCAGAACAGTTGGAAGGCAAGATCCCTCGAGACCTGTGCCAGAACTCGACATAGAGATCACTGGCAAGAGCTTGGGCCAACCAGCCAGAGTACAAATCTGGATAGGGAAAGAGTTATATGCATACACACAGTTTAAGAGACACTTTATGTCATGAGGAGGTCATACCCACCCTCCTCTACATTTCATTTCTTTCACTATAGCTCCCGTCACTTCCATTTCACTCATCCCAATCCATTACCCACCGTCACTGAAGAAGCGAAATTTGGCAAAGCTGACAAATTCTTTGCCTCCCAGGGACGTCAGGGGGACACTGGAGTTCCACGGCTCCTTTTGGACATGCTTCCCCTTCGAGGCATTCAGCAAGGCTGGTAGATCCTGGGCAAAAGTACCTTCCACACGGGAATCATAGACTTCAGGTTCAGTGAAGAGCAACTGATTTCCTAGAACAAATAGACAATGGAGAATGCCAGGTGTGCTGGTTGAGCTGCAGTTCTATGCAGAAACAAAACAGGGATTCATGAAACAGAACTAGAAAGACAAGCAGCAACCAGATGTTCCAGGTCTCACCCAAAAATAACAAGGGAGAGGGAACCATTTCAAGTGAAATGCTAGAGCCCTCCAAGCACACGAAGCTACCCAGTCAAGATGATTTAACCCTTTGTAAATGTGAAGGGCCACACTTGCAGAGAACAGCACACAAGAAGTGATGAATGACATCCTGCCCTTCTAGAAAAGACTGGCAAAGTTGTTTTGAACTTTCTTTAGAAAAAAATGACTTTTAATCAAAGGTGGCCAAAGTGTGGCCCTGGAGCCAAATTAGCCTCTTCTAAAGCTATTTTCATGGTACGCCCCCAGACTCACTTTCTTCTACCAAAAATGGGGAAATGGCTGGTCTTGGAATCCTTCTAAATAGGTTACAGGGGCTTCCTGACTAAGAAAAATTTCAGGACGTTTTTCAAGAGGGGAGGGAGGTTGGCAGTTTTATGTGCCCATGGACCTGTTTCACTTTGCAAACATCATAGGGACAAGGATTTATCTATTCTTTCCATGTTACTTTGTACCATGATGCACCAGTTGGAAGTAAAATTGGAAATAATATAATTTTCAAATTAATTTTAAAAGAAGAACATTAAAAAGCTATTCCAAAAGTTACAAAATGAGTGGAAACACAAATACTTCTGTGATGTCACAAATAATGATTTCTAGTTACTTCTCAAAATTACTTGGGGTACTTTTAGAGGCATTTCAATAGACTTTCTCAAGATGCACCATTTTCCTACCCTGAAGGAGCAAACAACAAAATAATGAGCACACAAGTTGCTTTTGCAATAGTGTAATGAGCAAAGGCAACAAGTTACTTTTGAACCATGACAAAAAGCAACTGGAATAAATTACTTTTAAAAAGTAATTCTCCAAGCTCTGCATGGATAATGCTATATTTGTTGTTGTTGTTGTTGCTATCCATCCTTGAGTCGATCTTGACCCATGGCAACCCTGTATATGAGACATCTCCAAGACACCCTGTCCTCCACTATTCTGCGTAGGTCATGTACAGAAGATGCAGTCTGTACACATTTATATCCTCGTGCATGAATATAACACACTTACCAATCTCTTTGAACTGGCTGTATGGGTAGGTGACACACAGAAAGGTCTGCCCATAGTGCAGTGCACTGTGAGGCCAAGCATACTCCTTTTCATCTAGACTGGGAGGGAAGTGGGGAGTGCTGTGAAGAAGCCAGAAGCCCTGGGTTCGATCTAGAAGGATGGCTCCTAAAGAGAAGGAAAAACAATGAACTGTAAGTAACTTTACCTGCACCTAGTGCAAGTTGGCAATCCTGTTGGAAGAGAAGGTCTCACAACTGGAGGCCCAGGTAGCATATTAGGGAGCAAGAGGTTTTCCTGGACAGAATGGAATGGACGGTCCTGGATGGGGAACACATACAGGCAGTTTCTACAGAGAAGGTCACTTCACATACACAGCAGGTAGACAGTTGGAGGAAGGTGACATGCATAAGTAGGGAAGTTGTTCTGTGAGCTTACAGCTACAGAATCGATTTGAAGCTCTCTCTCTCTTATCAGGGATGACAAGGAAAAGCAGCAGGGACAGTCCTCAGGGACAATGCAGAGGACTCTGGGAGATCCACCACGGGAAATAGTCACTTCTAAGCCGCTGAGGCATGTGGTGGTGGTGGGGGACTCCTTGCTGAGGGGATTGTGGGACTGATAAGAGCTGTATTATATCCGTAGGGCAAAGATCTGTGATATGACAGAGGCTGACAAGACTTGTCAATCCTACTGACCATTACCCCTTTCTTTTACTTCATGTGGGAACCAATGATACTACAAGGCACAGCCTTCAGAATATCATAAGGGATTATAAGGCCCTGGGTAGGCTGAGAAAAATGGAGCAGAGGACACAATAGGGGAAATGCCGCACAAAATAAGTAAAGACATAGTACAGGAGTACTTTGTTAAATGAATGTAAGTCTCCAAGACCAGATGACCTACATCCAAGGGCATTAAAAGAACTGGTAAATGTAATCTCAGAGCCATTGGCAATAATTTTTGAGAACTCCTGGAGAACAGGAGAAGTCCCAGCAGACTGGAGGAGGGCAACCGTTGTTCCCATCTTCAGAAAGGGAAAAAAAGAGAATCCCAACAATTAGTCTGACATCAATACCAGGAAAGATTCTAGAGGAGATTATTAAACAGAGAGTCTGTGAACATTTAGAGATCAATGCCATTATCACAAAAAGTCAACATAGGTTTCCGAGAAACAAGTCATGCCAGACAAATCTAATCTCCTTTTTTTGATAAAATTACCAGTTTGGTAGATGAAGGAAATGCTGTAGATATAGCATATTTTGATTTCAGTAAGGCCTTTGACAAGGTCCCCCATGATATCCTTGCAGACAAGCTGGCAAAATGTGGGCTACACAATGTGGCTGTTAGGTGGATTTGTAATTGGTTGACTGGCCAAACCCAAAGGGTGCTCAACAATGGCTCTCTTCATCCTGGAGAGAAGTGACCACAGGGATCTGTCCTGGGCCCAGTGCTATTCAACATCTTTATAAATGACTTGGATAAAAAAAAAAAAAATAGGGGGCATGCTTATCAAATTTGCAGATGACACCAAATTAAGAGGAGTAGCTAATACTTCAGAGGACAGGATCAAAATTCTGAATGACCTGAATAGACTAGAAAGCTGAGCCAAAGCTAACAAAATGAAATTCAAGGCAGAGAAATGTAAGGTACTGCACTTAGGGCAGGAAAATGAAATGGATATATATAGGATGGGGGACATCTGGCTTAATGAGACTTAGTGTCAAAGAGATCTAGGAGTCCTAGTAGACCACAAGTTGAACATGAGTCAACAGTGCGATGTGGCAGCTAACAAGGCCAATGTGATTTTAGGCTGCATCAATAGAAGTATAGTATCTAGATCAAGGGAAGTAATAGTGCCATTGTATTCTGCAAAACTGTGTCCGGTTCTGGACACCACAATTTAAAAAGGATGTGGAGCATGTCCAAAGGAGGGTGACCAAAATGGTGAAGGGCCTGGAAACCATGCCTTATGAGGAGTGACTTAGGGAGCTGGGGATGTTTAGCCTGGAAAAGAGAAGGTTAAGAAGTGATATGATAGCCCTGTTTAAATACTTGAAGGGATGTCATATTGAGGAGGGAGCTAGCTTGTTTTCTGCTGCTCCAGAGACTAGGACCCGGAGCAATGGATGCAAGCTCCAGGAAAAGAGATTCCACCTCAACATTAGGAGGAACTTCCTGACAGTAAGAGCTGTTCGACACTGGAACACACTGCCTCGGAGAGTGGTGGAGTCTCTTTCTTTGGAGGTCTTTAAATAGAGGCTTGATTACCATCTGTCAGGGATGCTTTGATTGTGATTTCCTGCTTGGCAGGGGTTTGGACTGCATGTCCCTTGTGGTCTCTTCCAACTCTATGATTCTGTGATTCATAAGTTCAGAGGCCCTAGGAATGCAACAACTAGGTGCCTTCACAACTGGCCAGGCCATAAGGAATCCACCAGACTGTGCCAAAGACAGCAACTGTAAGACCTGACTGGCTATAATGGAGAAGAAATCCCATCCACTCTCAGGACAAAACATTTTTGGTGTGTTTCTGAGGGTGCATCTGGAGCTCAAGCTCTACCTTTTGTATGGCCCTTGTTACTGGAAGAAACAGTTTTTGGAGGAGCATCATTGTACAGGACATAGGCTGTTTCTTCCTCCTGGAAACCAAAGAAAATGGAGGAATAGTTAAAAGGACTTTCCTCTGTTAGGCTGCATCTCCACTGCAGAAATATTCCAGTTTGACACCAGTTTAACTGCCATGGCTCACTGCTGTGGAATTCTGGGAACTATAGTTTGTTGTGACACCAGAGCTCTGACTGTTGTTTGTTGCTGTGGGTCTTCAAATCATTTTTTACTTATGGCGCCATATCATACGGTTGTCTTGGCAAGTTTCTTAAGAGGGGGGTTGTCATTGCCATCCTCTGAGGCTGAGAGAGTATGACTTGCCCAAGGTCACCCAGTGGGTTTCCATGGCTGAGCCAGAATCGAAACCCTTGTCTCCAGAGTCATAGTCCAAGGCTCAAACCACTATGCTATGCTAGCTCTCTGACAGAGAAGGCTAAATATCTCATAAAATTACAATTCCCAGAATCACACAGCCATGGCAGCTAAGGTGTCAAACTGGATTATTTCTGCAGTGCAGATGCATCCTCAGTTAGGATCCAGCCCAAGAGATTTTGGGCTGGGGCAAAATAAAAATGGTGCCCCCCCCCCCCAAATTTCATATCCAATTCCATATTCAGAAGCTGACTAGTCTATGCTACTGACTCTTTCCTGGACACTTGTGACAGAGCACCATTTGCCACTGCACCTGTGATGAAGGGGGTTGTAAACCAAAATCATCTGGAAGGGTACCTCTTCTCTACACCCAAAAAACCAACAATCTCCAACTGCTCTGCCTTTGATGGACAACTAGTTTGAGTTGAACAGAAGCTTGATCAAGTCAGAAATTGGGTCTCTGCCAACATGTCTTCCACTGGCTGCCCCTAGCTTAGGTTACTGTTAGGGCAGCTTTGTTCTTCCCCTTCCTCTCAGACTCACCTGTCTCCGCACTGCCTCTGTGTACAGCTGTTGCAGGGTCCGGCCCACAGCGCCCTTAGTAGTGTTCATCAGACTCCTGCCTTGCACCCAGCCCTGGGTATGTTCATCTTGGTACATGTACTGCATGCCCCCTGTCGGGGGACTATGACAGGGTTGTGGCAACTTGTAAACAATAAACCTGAAACCCAAACCCATTGCAGATTATAAATTTACCACAGATAAACCTGCATCTGCCTTTACTTATTTTCCCCCTTAGCCCCAGTTGAGCAACATGGCAGTAACATTAACAAAGGTAGGAGACTACAAAGGGGATTTTAACTGTTTGGGGTGTTAAATCTTGGAATGAACTCTGGGAGCAGAGAAGCTCAATGGGATTCTAACAGTAATATGGTCAGTTTTATCCCAGGTCAACACAGAAAGCAGATTTGTTCTTCTCATGGTTGCAGGACACAGTGATGTAGACTCAGATCAACTGACTTTGACTCAAGTCACTTCCGTGATTCAACTTGGACTTGACTCAGCAATAAATGATGTACTGACTCACCTCGACTCATGACTTGTATATTTATAGCAACCAATTTATTGGTCTAACTTCATCCAGAAACAGCAAATGTTAGGCAATGGACTTGAGGTGGGGGGTGGGGGGGTGAGGTCTACTCAGCAGCCTCTCCCTGCTGCACATCAGAGCAGCCTTCTAAAGCTTTTGAAAAGCTTTCGAAAGATCCTTCTGCCTTAAGCTTGTTGCCCAATGCATTGATGTTCCCCTTTGAGATTTTTTTTTACCTAACTTTGTGCATGTTGTCTTGAATTTCTAGTTCCTGAAACTCCACCCTCCCATCACCACACTCCATCACTGCCTCCTTTCTTCCTGTTAAAGTTGGCTCCAAGACTTCAGAATTGACTTTAAAGTATCTTGCTAAGACTTGAGACTTGAAGGTAGAGACTTCAAGACTTTACTTGATACTTGGAGTAAAAGATTTGAATACACAACTGGCAGGACCCATGCCAAAAATGTATGGCAGATTTGTGCAAAGGCTACATCAAGAAAGCTCATAACTGTCAGAGAAAAAAAGAAGGCTGAAAAGGGGAAGGGAAAAGATAACTCTATTTTATCTTAGCTTTTTGTAAGCCCAGGGTGGGGGAACTTTGAACATCCATTTTTTGGTCTCAAACTCCAACAGTTTCCCACCCTTACCCATGCTGGCTGGCATTTTGGGAGGTCCAAAAAGTGAAGGGCCAGCTGCTCCAAACCCTCCTGGAAACTTCGCTTGAGGACAATACATAAATATTTGAAATGGAATGAAAAATAAACCAGGTATAACAGACTCACCAATCCACAGGCTTTCCAGAGTCATCATAGCAGGAAATACTCCCATCAACAGCATTGTGGAGGAAGACTACGGACAGGACCAGAATATGCAACATGAGGCCTTTGGCAATCCCTTAAAAGAACACAGAATCATAAAATCATAGAGGTGGAAGGGGGTCCATAGGCCACTGAGTACAATCCTCTGAAAGGCAGAACTCCAACTTGAGCAGAGTGGGCAACCGTGGAAGGCTAGGGGGATGTCTCAGTCCACAAGGAGACCTAAATGCCTCTAGGGAGTAGGGGAGCATTTGCATCATGTTTGGGGTTTATTATTATTATTATTATTATGACCACCACCTCCCCCCTCTCCCCATGGATTGAGGCAGGGCACAACAACACATCAACAATGAACAACATCAGTTATAACACATTAATTAAGACATGTAACAGGTTAAAAGGTCAAATAAGACATACACATTTTAAAAGAGTCCACATTTAAAATTCAGCATCTAAATTCACAATTTAAAAATCATCTGGATAAGCTTACTGGAAAAGACTGATCTGTAATACCATTTTAAATTCAGACAGCATCTTCAGCTGTCGAATCTCTTCCAGCAGGTCATTCCACAGTTGAGGGGTGGCTGAAGAAAAAGTACTGTGGCTGCCAGTTGCCAACCTAGTCCTGGCTGACTGGCCTAAATTGTCATAGCGGGCCAGCAAAATATGGTGCAAATGCAACCCATGCCTGCAATGGACATTTTGGAGCATTGAAGGGATTTCTTTTGCAGTTTTTTTTTTTTACCCTGGGGGTGGGGGGCTCTGAATATAGTGGAAATACCCTCCATTGCCAAGTGCATTTTTGGCCCCTCAAAGACCCTGGGAGCCACATGTTACTCATGGGCCATATTTTCCCCACCCCTGAACCAGAGCATGTCCAGCAGGTCCAGACTTATTTTGAAGATGTCCACAGAAGGAGACTCCACCACCTCTTTAAGGCTCTTACCATCAAGATGTTAAACGTTCAACCTTAATCTACCCTTCTGTAACTTAAACCCAATGAAGCTGGTCCTCCCCTCCAGGACAGCAAAGAACAAACCTGCCCATCGGTGACAGCCCTTGTAGTATTGAAAGAGTGCAGTTATATCACCCCCTCAGTCTTTTCTCCATCAGAATGAACACACCAGATCTGTCAACTTTTTCTCCTATGCTTTGTTCTCCATATAGTATATGGTAATACTGTACGTACTATATACTATTAGAGAGTCAGTGTGGCAAAGTGGTTTGTTGTTGGCTTGCAACTTGAGACAAGGGTTTGAATCCCCACTTAGCTTTAAAACCCACTGGGCAACTTTGGGAAAGTCGCATGCTCTCAGCCTCAGGGGAGGGCAATGGCAAAGCTCCTCTGAACAAAGGCAGCTCAGTTTTAGCTGCAGACTAAGAAGAAAGAGGCAGCTCCTCTTTGGAGCTCTGCAGCCTGCGTTGTTTTTTTAATCTTTAGATTTTACAATTCTATTACCCTGTGGTAAACCCTGTGATAAACAATTCATTATGCTAATGAAATGTTTTTATTACCTTGTAGTTTTACAATTTTAGAGTTACTCTCAGAGTTTAGAGATCTGGGCTCAGAATTTTTCACAGTTTTTAATAGTTCCTCAACGGTTTTTGTTCTTATCTTGTATTTTTCTTTTTCTTTTTAGAGTTAGTGCCAGTAGTGTATTAGTGGCCACTAACAGAACTTTTATGGTTCGTCAGAGCCTGTGTTACATTCCTCCTTGATGAACAACAAACTTTGTTTTGGACGCAGGCTTTTGCTGATGCAGGCTCAAGATCGATTTCTGTCTTATCATTAATATTTTTTTATGTTAAGGGAAGGAAGGAAAGACAGAAAGGAAAAGGAGCTAAAAGGCTATAGTCCTCTGAGTACAAATGCGACAGAGCAAATTAACTCTGCCCCCTAGCAGCCTGACTACCACTGAAAGTTAGGCTACCTTGTATTTTCGAGGGAGAGATTTTATCTTGAGATGGGGGACATTTCTGGTTTTGATGTCAAACATCTCGTTAGAGAATACTCCTTCCCAAATGCACTTTGCTGCCCTGCTGCTGATTGTCGATTGCTAAGAGAGGGCATCTGGAATAGTGGCATCACTAGGGTAGTGGCAGTAGTTCAGATTGCACCGGGTGACACCTCGGAGAGGGGTGTCACCCAGTGGGGTGCTACAGCCCAAGGGACTGTCATGGCCACTGAGCAAGGGGGAAAAGATGCTTTCTCACTTGCCCAGCAGCCACACCAAAGGCCACATCACTGTCCCTCTCAGTAGTGGCTGATGGTGGTGGTTCAGTGCCTTCGGAGTCCCGTGTGGCAGCTGCCGCATGGGACTCTAAAGGCCTACGTGGGGGGCAGTGGTGTGGCCAGACCAGGGGCAAAGCAGTCCCCACCCTACACACACCAGTTGACACCAATCCTAGTGACACCACTGATTTAGAATGACATTTCAAAGCCCCAGAGATTCTGGAGCAGATGAAACCTTTTGGGGGGGTGGTTTCACTAGTTTGCCTTTCCCTGCGAGTAAAGCCTTTCATTTACTAGGAGTTAAGCTCTCTATCTGGAGCACACAACCATGCAGAACAGGGGCACCTACCTTGAGGAATGATTCTATTACCTCGTGCAAAGGATTTTAACCACTGTGTCAAAGTGGTCCTGGAGGCTTGCTTAGATGGCGGGTCGCTCTGTATTGCAGTCTGTGGGTGTTTCTGTAAGATCTGCTGTCAAGGAACTGTTGGCTGCTGTTTGCAGATAAGGCTGAATCGAGAAAAGAGAACTGAAAGTGAAAACTCCACGGCACACAGCAGCCTGGATCTTGGTGCTCTATTTGTGGTTTTCATAAACCATACACTATACTTCCACAGAATTTTAAACTCAATCAGCCTGCACTTTCCTTTTATCCTTGGTGATTGTTCTTAAGCTGGTTGTTGTTTGCTGTTGTTAGGTGCCTTCAAGTCAACCTCAGCCCATGGTGACCCTGTGAATGAGATGTCTCCAAGCCCCCCTATCCCCTACCTCCTTTCTCAGGTCCTGCAAACTCAGACCCTGGTCTCCCTGATTGAGTCTATCCATCTGGCATGTGGTTTTCCTCTCTTTCTCCTTCCCTCTACCGTCCTCAGCATCACTGTCTTGTCTAATGAGTCATGCCTTCTAATGATGTGGCCAAAGTATGACAGTCTCAATTTAGTCATCTTGGCTTCCAGGTAGAGTTCAAGCTTGATCTGTTCAAGGACCCATTTGTTTATCTTTCTGGCTGTCCATGATATCCTCAAAACTCTTCTCCAGCATCACATCGCAGATGAGTTTATTTTCTTCCTATCTGCTTTCTTCAATGTCCAGCTCTCACATCCATATACGGTGATGGGGAATACAATGGCTTGGACAATTCTGACTTTAATGTTCAACTGTATATCTTTATTCTTTAGGATTCTGTATAATTCTTTCATAGCTGCCCTTCCCATTCCTAATCTTTTGATTTCTTGACTGCAGTTTCCAACCTGAGCAATGTCTGATCCAAGGTATGGGAAATCTTTAACTATTTCCATTTCCCCATTATCTGGGTTGAATTTATGTACATCCTCCACGGTCATTATTTTTGTTTCTTTATGTTTCTTTATGCTTAACATTAGGCCTGCCTTTGCACTTTCTTCTTTGACTTTCTTTAGTGATGGTTCCAAGTCTGTGATGCTTTCTGCTAGTAGTATGGTGTTAAGCTGGTTAGCCATTTGTTATTATTATCACCTTGCTGTATTATTTTACTACTGTATATCATTATACAATTATAAACTTATTGCCCTCAAGCAAATTAGTTTTCTGAATTCAGCAGTAAATTATTGATGTATTTGCACTGTCTTACCTATTGTGAGTATTTAAAGAGACCTTTTACTGTATTGTTTATTAACTATCATCTGGAATCGGTTTAAGAAAGCATATTCATAGTAATTCTGACTCAAATTATCCCACCCATCCTCATTCCAAGCAATTCAGAAATGATGAGTTTTTTAAATGTGATAAGCCTGTATTAGTTACCTGTAAGCCTATCATTTAATTTCTGCCTCAAATAGATTATGTGTGTTAGAAGTGGAAAGTTCAGAGCCCCAATCTTACCACTCTGGAAACATTACTACTAATGGGTGCTATATTAATGAGAATGCAGTTGGAGTCAAGGGAAAGGCCACATGTCTTCCTAATGGTAGGCTCCTTTTGGAAGAGCATTACAACTTGGTGACTCTAACCACTGAAAACATCTATAAGTAACTTAGAGCAATCTCAACCAGAGTAGACAGCTTGATAACTGATATTAAACGTAAAAAAAAAATCCCTCTGTTTTTACCTATTAGAAAGCTTTATGGCATTAAGACATATAACTCAATAGCACTGGCACAGTCCCTTGAGCTAGTGCCAGTTAAAAAATCTCTGGCAGCTGTAACTTTTTCTCTAAGGACCAAGAAGGTTGTTCTAACCACATACCCTTACCAGAAATGTTTCGTTCAGAGGAATTTATTTTCTTTTGTACAGAAACATTTAAGTTACACCCACTACAACTACCACCAAAGGAAATAGATCTAGTGTCTATTGATAAGTTGTTTATTCCTTCCCTGGTACAAAAACATATTTTGGTGTTTACATCCGGTAATGTACCCTCAATGCTTATGAAAAAGAAGGTTTCCTTAGCCAGATTGGGGCCCGTTACATACGGGCCACAAAGTACGCGCAGAGCGCGTACTAGGGTTAGAAAGGGGCGGTGCTTCTGCACCCCCCTAACCCTAGTGCGCTCTCTGCGCGCACAAAATGGCAGCAGCCGTTCCATACGGCCGCCGCCATGAGGACGTCATGACCACGCCGCCTCTATACGGGGCAGCGCAGACATGACGTCCTCACTCCGTGCCAGGGCGCTTAGTGCGGCCTTAGCGCGGAGCAGGAAGGAGCTCCGTTTTGGAGCTCCTTCCTGGTTTGGTCCGCTGGGCGCAGCCTTCACACAGCTGCGCCCAGTGGACCAAAGGAGAAAGGGGCCAAGCGGCCCCTTTCTCCTCCTCCCCGCCGCCGCGGGGTGTCCTTGGGGCTTGAAGCCCCAAGGACACCCCTTTCCAGGCTGCGGGGAAGCGGCCTTTTGCCACTTCCCCGCAGCCCGGAAAGCGGCGGATCGGGGCCTCAGCTGCTGCCGTTCTAACAACTGAGGCCCCGAAACACCAGGGAAATGGGCGGGTACAGCCCGCCCCAAACAGGCGGTCTGTAACCCGCCTTAATACTATTCCCAATCAAGTATTTTCAATACAGTGAGGAAACCTATTTTACTTTTTCTGTCCTCCAATAACTCTCAGTTTCCAAATGACCTTTTTGGCCAAATTTTTTCATTGGAGAATTTCATTTTACCAGCCATATTACCTAGCATCTCTAGAACCCCCAAGGAAGAGCAGCTAATAAGAACTTATAAAAGGTTGCCTTTAAATGAAAAAAAAAGGTATATCATTCATAGTCTGGATATTTAAAGAACAAGATTAGTTGTGGTGAACTTGGATTTAGATTCTACTAAAGGGAGTAATTTGATCCAGCCGGCGTTGGAACTCTATAAAACCAGGGTTCTACCTATGCTCTTATATGGAGCTCCATTATGGGCTTTAACCAACTAAGCCAAAATGGGAAAAGTGCAAAACAAGTTTTTGCAGTCTCTTGGCTGTGCTAGGGTTGCCATCCCAGAGGACCTCAAAACTGGTGAAAATGTAGGACAAGATTTTAAAATGTAGGGCATTTTTTTATTATTATTTCCTGGCCAGGAAATTAACAAAAAAAAAAAAGGTCCTACATTTTTAAACCTTCTCCAAGGCCTCGCTGGGCCTGGGAGACAGCCTCTCCCAAGCCCCGCTGGGGCCTGGGAGACTCTGTAGGCAAGAAGTGCACCATGTTAAGAACTGCATTAAGCACACTTAGGCTGCTGCCACACTGCTTTCACTCTCATCACTCCATCCTATGGAATCCTGGGATTTGTAGTTTGTTGTGGTGCCAAGGCTGGGCTTTGAAATCTCAGGCATAAGAGAGGCAAAAGGCTTGGGTTGCATCTACACTGGAGAAATAATCTGGTTTGAGACCACTTTAACTGCCTCGGCTGAATGCTATGGAATTCTGGGAATGGTGCTCTGTTCCAGCTCCACAGCAGAATGGCAGTTAAACCCCTGGAAAGCTCTCTGACCAAGGTGACCAATGCCCTCACCCCAAAATGTAGGCACCCAAGCAAAAAAATGTAGGACATGGCCAAAAATAAAAGCTAAAAACACCCATGTAATTATAAATCCATGCTTCTTAGCCATGATCCAAATGGAGGACATTTTGAAATGTGACAGAAGAGGACATGTCCTGGAAAAGGAGGAGGATGCCTGGTCACCTTGTCTCTGGTCCAAAATACACTGCAGAAATAAAACAATGCTGGACTGAAATGCCCAGAGTTCCTCACCAAAGCTGCATCCACACTGAGGAAATAATCCAGTTCGAGAGTGACTTAACTGTCCTGGGTTAGTGCTGGGGAATTCTGGGAATTGTAGTATACTGTGGCCCCAGAGCTATCTCTGACAGGGAGTCCCATAACCCTCCAAACGTAGTTGAACTGCAGTGCCCAGAATGCCTCCCCAGGTGCATCCACACTGAGGAAATGGTCCAGTTTGAGACTGCTCAGTGCTGGGGAATCCTGGGAATTGTAGTCTATTGTGGCCTCAGAGCCATCACTGACAGAGAAGTCTCAATGTCTCCCAAACACTAGCATTCCCAGGATTCCCTACCATTGAGTTAAATCAGTCTCAAAGTGGTTTATTACTCCTGCAGTGTGTGAGAGAGATATAAAAGCTAGGGACTGGATTCATTTGGAGGATCTCTGTGTCCAAAACACACTGCTTGGACTGCCAGGGCTCAGTGCTATGGCATCCTGGGAATTGTTGTTGATTGTGGCACCAGAGCTCTCTGACAGAGAAGGCCAAATGCCTCACAGACCCCAGAATTCCAGAGCATTGAGCTTTGGCAGTTAAAGGGGTCTCAAAGTGCAGGGGGGGGGGGGGAGAGAAAAGCCAGGGAGTGTGAATGAGCAGCTCAGGCTGTGGCTACTCTGAGAGGAGGAGGAGGAGGAAGAGGAGGAGGGAGGGAGCCAAGGGAAGTGCCAGGACCATGCGGAGGAGCCCCTGCTTTTCCTCATCATCGCAGCTTCCTCTCTTCCACCGCTCTGCCCCCAGGCAACGCCTCCTCTGTGGACCATTCAGCCTCCTTTTGTCAAAAGAGCTCTGGTGCCACAAGAAACTACAATTCCCAGAATCCTATAGCACTGAGCCATGGATGTTTAAGGGGGGATCAAACTATTTCTGCAGCCTTTTGCTACCCCAAACCCCAAAGCAAAATCTCTTCCTTCACCAAGCCATTGAAAACCAACCCAAGTGGAGGGGGGCTGATTGCTTCTTTCCCATTGGTCAGCTTCGGGAGAAATTTGCATATTACAAGTAAAGGTGTTTAGGGCCTCAAAAACGATCCTGTGATAAAGAATTACAAGAATACTGACGTGGTATACATTTAAAAGATGAGGCAATTAAACTCCCAGACAACATGAATGATTTATGGCCTTTTTTCCTTTTCTCACTGTAACCTGGAAAGTAATGCCTCTTGCAAGGTTTATATACCAAGTGGTCTGGCCAATAGCTCTGAGTGGCAGATGTTTTGAAGAGCTGCTCTCTAGGCTACGCCAGTGCGCCAGGTGGGGGGAGAGGCGCACAGCCGCACGCAGGACGGCGGGGAGGAGGCAGGGGAAGCTCGAACCGGGGGCTAGGGGCCAAACCGGACCGGGACCGGGAGGGGCCCCCCAAAAGCGGGTTTGTCACGGGGGCCACCGGGTTATGGCATCCCTAGGCTGTGCCCATCTCTACAAACCTAGCTCTCCTCCATGGCAGAACTAAGAGTCATGACAATTAGAGCTGAAGATCTCAGATTGGTTCTGCTTTTTTAGTTAAAATTAATCTTTTGACAAGTTGTGATGATCTCTGGGCCCTATGGCCAAGCACAGCCTCCCTGTTTTGGCTCTTTCCCCTCAGTAGATCATTAATCCCTGGTCTCCTGGGTCACCCTTCCCACTCCTGCTGAGCTGAAGGGACCCTTTGAGACCATCCAAACCAATTGCTACTGCCTAGTGGATTATCATGCATCCCTTAGCACATACTAGGACTTGCTAGGGAGTTCTAGTTTCTACCCTTGCTAACTTAAGCAAGCAACAGCCGAGCTAAAGGCGCATGAAAAAGGAGTGTCAGAGAAAGCCAAGGTATTTTTAAAAGAGAAGCTTTATTCTAACTAAGGAATTCTACAGCAGAGATATAATTTACATGTAAGACCTCATTGTCCTACAGGCAGAGAAATGTAGTTACAGAAAATACAATCATTTCCATCAAGCCAAATAAAATAAACAGAACAGGCCTAACCACTCTAGCTAATCCATTTCTAGCTACTCACAATCAGATGGGATATATAGTCCTTGATGTTGATGGACAGCTGGAGCTGGGCCTCCCTAGCCTAACCAGCATCTCCTAGGCCTGCCTGCCTCTGGTGGGAAAGTTCTTTTAAAAACCTTTGTTTGGAAAGCATCTAGAAGTTCCCGGTCCAAAATGCAAATGGCTACTATGAATCTGGGTTTCTCCATATCCTTTCTTTTGTCTCAAGGCCATGATAAAGCCAAAAGTTTATTGCTGCAAAAACTTAAGGATACTGAGATGCAATCACAGATAACAGCAATCAAATCTTGTCAAATCAATCTGTTCTATATTTCCTTTATCCCACTGTACCTATCTCTACCAAGATACATTGTGGATAGGCTTGCCATATCCCGCCTGGGGGCGGGACTTTCCCGGTTTGGGGTGGGTCCGCACGGTCCTGCCCCGGTTTGCCCCTGCCCCCGGGATTGCCCCCGCCCCCGGGCGGGATATGGCAAGCTGAGGGAGGCTTTCCCTCACCGCTTGGGCTCTGCTCCCCGCTGCGATCGCGCCGAGGCCCAGGGCCCAGGTGGCGAGGGAAAGCCTCTCTCAGCGAGGCTCCTATTCAAATGTAGGACACACAAAAAATGTGTCCTGCATTTGAAAATTTTGTCCTACATTTTTCCCGGTTTGGAGGTCCGGACATATGGCAACCCTAATTGTGGACATAGTAAATATTAATTTGAGGATAGGCATTACTCAGGGTAGATTACATGTCCTTCTTTTAGCAGTCCGAACAGGCCATTATAACAGTTTGCATAGACAGAGTCTGTGGATACAATTTTGTTTCAGTTGAAGATCAAATCCACATTCCGCTAGAATGCCTTAAGATCACATACGTTGCTCCTCTCTTAAAAACATCTAAGGGTCTCTCATCTTATGCCAGTTCTGTTATCTGATGCACTTAAATCTGTATCCTTTAGAACTGCTCAATTCTTAGTCAAGTCTATGCAAGACATTGAGATAGATTCCCTGTACCTTGGTTCAGTCACTAATACAAATGGGGACTGTGGTCAAGAAATCAGAAGAAAATTAGGACTTGAAAGGACAGCTATGAAGGACTAGACAAGATACTGATGTGTAAAGATATATCATGAAATACTAATGTTAGAATTGTCCATGCCATTATATTTCCAATTCCTATGTATGATTGAGAGCTCTACTGACCTCAACTCATCTACAAATCCCAGGATTCCATAAGAGGCAGCCCTAACAGTTCAAGTGGGATCATAATGCTATCATTGTGTAATGTGAAAGAGCCACACCTCTCATCGCCGTTCACCTCTTTTACAACAGCAGTGAGTAAGAATATGAGTTCTGCATGATTACAATACTTGTTAGGACGGTTCTCACCAACTTGTTCCAACAAGACTGCCTTAATAGTTTCCCTGCCTCCCCCCCCCCCCCAAAGAAAACCCCTTGGAAAAGAATTTCTTTTTAAAAAACCTTTTAAAAAAAACTCTTAGAATCTTCAACTAACACAGCGCATGCCCATGATGACTGTGGATTTTGGGACTTGTAGTTCAAAAAGTATCTTTCTCAGGCTTTGGCTTTGCCTCTGATTAGCTGTTCTTCATCGCACAACAATGATTCATCACTACTCTTACCTCCTGAAAACACTGGGATCAGGAGGAAGAGAAGGCAGCCATGAATGAACCTAGGGTTGCCAGGAGTTCCTCATCATGTCCCTTATTTGAGGTCTGGAAAGTACAGTGGGCCCTCCACGTTCGCTGGGGTTAGGGGCAAAGGACCCCCGTGAAAGTGGAAACACTGGAAAATAAGAAAACAATACATTTTTAACCTGAGAGAACACCTCTCTAGGAATCTCTAGATCCTCCAGCATATATGCCAGGTGCTGACAATATAATCATGCTGGAGGACCTACAGATGCCTACAGAAGTGTTTTCTCTAGTAATCTCTACATCTTCCAGCACAACTCAATGGTCAATTTCCAGCAGAGTTGCGCTGGAGGACCTAGAAATTCTTAGGGAAAACATATTAATTGAATCCACAAATAATCCAAGCTGCAAAAGTCAAAGCTACAAATGTGGAGGTTTGACTGTATATAGGCTGACTGGGATGCCAAAAAAGCCAGTGTGTGTGTGTGTGAGAGAGAGAGAGCATTTTTTAAAATAATAATTTTAATTAAATTTTATCCTACATACATAAAATTTTAATAAAATTGCTATTTTAAAAAAATGAAATACATGGGGAAACAGTGTGGCATAGTAGTTTATTGGGCTATGACTCTGGAGATCAGGGTTCAAATCCTAGCTCGGTCACGAAAACCTGCTTGATGACCTTGGACATGTCACATATTCTCAGCCTCAGGGGAAGGCAATGGCAAACCTCCTCTGAACAAATCTTGCCAAGAAACCCCCATGATAGGTTCACCTTAGGGTTTTCATAAGTCGAAAACGACTTCGAGGCACACTATAACAACATCCTACATACATTACCTTATAAAACACAACACAAATGTATATTATTCATATACCTTCCATATAGTCTTCCATCACATCATTTCTTTAATTAACAAACATCCTAACTTCCATCTATTAATACCTGTATGTAGAGAGATCTTGTAGCACCTTTGAAACTAACTGAAAGAAAGAAGTTAGCAGCATGAGCTTTCATAGACTAAAGCCTACTTCCTCAGATGCATCTGAGGTGTGAGCATTTTAAGAAAAGAGGCAAGTCTGAAACTCATTGCCAGTACAGATAACTATAAGGTGATTAAAATGAATTCAAGGACTGTTGGGGAGGGGGGAAGAATCCAGGTATGAATGTTCATAAAGACAGAAACTTGCCAATCCTGCATGAATTTTGCTAGTCCTTCCCTTTCAAAACCTGGCATTAAATAAATTACAATTTTCAGCCAGTGAGGGAATTCGAAAACATCAGCACTGAGCTAAAAATGAAGGAAGCAGTGCAAAGAGCGGGATACAAACAAATATAATAAACAAATAATAATAAAGTGCACAGGTACATGCTTCGCCCCAAAGCACCAAAATACACATCACACCTGAGTGGAAAACAAGCCTAAAATAAATATTATAACCAGGTACAGTTTCTTCTTGACATCAGAACAGCCTGTTAGCTGATACTGAAAAGCCTCTGGACATATACAGAACATCTATCAGCGACTGCCTGTGTGAATTACAATATGGAGAATCCATCACCATGTGTAGCCTCCTCAGTCTACTGTTTTTCTTCCCAGCTCACTGTACAGGCTCACATTTCAGCACACTGAGCACTCTGCACATGCTCAGAGGTTTTTGCATCATAGACCCATGGTTCATAGACTCAGCTGACACTGGGTGCATCTACATTGTGGAAATAATGCAGTTTGACATCCCTTTTAGTGCTGTCGCTCCATCCTATGGGCTCCTAGGATTGATAGTTTTAAAGGGGCCTTTAGCCTTCTGTACCAAAGAGAAGTTTTAATAAAGGTTGGATCGTCCAAACCATTGTATTCGCCATCACCTTGTATGGATGCGAGAGCTGGGCAGTGAAGAAAGCAGACAGAAAGAAGATCAACTCATTGGAGATGCGATGCTGGAAGAAAGGGCTGAGGTTCCCATGGATGGTCAAAAACCCAAATGGGTCTTTGAACAGATCAAGGCAGAACTCTCCCTGGAAGCCAAGACGATTAATTTAATATATATATATATATGTTTAAAACACATCCACATAAATATAAACATAAACATATACCAACATATAATTGTAAACCACCTTACAAAAGAGGTTGAAAACAACAACAAAAACTTCACATCTATCACAAACAAAACTTACCAGATTTCGCCCCTCTCTTTTAACCGATCAGTTTTCATTTCTTCTAAATCTTGTAGCACTTATCATGTATCTCCAAAATTATATGTCTCAAACTTCCCCGGCATCCATTTATTACTATATCTAAGTATAAGCCAAGTACAACCCTATGCTTTTTAAAAGTAAGTTATTAATGATTCCCATTCTAATTCAAATTTATCTAATGGTTTCTACTTTAACATTTGCGTCAGTTTGTCAGTTTCCAACTTAAGAAGCCATTCCTCCACATTTGGATGTTTCTTTTTCTCCCTCATTTACTTGCCTAATTATAGCACTCAAGTGGCCATAGTCATATAGAATATGACTTTCCCATGTTCTCTCTCTAAATGCTCATTTGTTACCGTTTCCAAAACATACATTTTAGGAACTGCATTGTCTTTTATATTTAGACTCTTTCTCATCTATGAATTGATTTCCAGTCTTCTCTTCCAGAGAGCTCTGCTTGGGCAGTGCAGATGCACCCACTGAAAAGGGAAGGAAGGAAGGAAGGAAGGAATCTCTCCCCCCCATTCATCAGTCCTTTCCCCTGCTCCATAAACGCCTAACAGAGGAAAGGAAGAAGAGGGACCCAGGCTTTCCCCAGCAGCCAACTGCTGTCTTTTCTTGCCTTACCTGCCTCCAAAGGCTCTGCTTTGCAGAAAGGAAAGGAAAGGAAACACAGAGCCCCACTACTTCCCTAAAGGCTGGGCAGCCATCATCACGTGCCCTGGGACTAGGGGAGGGTTTTGGAGAGTCTCCAAAAGACCAGATGCCAGCAAGCCTTGCCTGCTTTTACTGAGGCTAGTGCTGGTGTGTGCCTCCAAGTCGTTTCCAGCTCCTGGCCACTCTAAGGGAGGACCTCAGGACAGTTAACAACAATAAGATGCACAAACACACACAACACACAGAGAGACACCAGATAGCAGCCCACACTTAGGGTTGCCATAAGTGAGGACCTCCAAACCTGGACAAATGTAGGACAAATGTAGGGCAACATTTTCAAATGTAGGACACGTTTTCATAAAAATGGAGGACGCGCAAAAAATTGAGTTTTTTTTTAAAAATGTTAATATAAATGCATGTTTTTTAGGCATGATCAAAATGGAGGACATTTTGGCATTATTCTTAGACAGATGGCAGAAATGTACTTGCCCTCGGGTTCAAGTGTACTTCTCAGAAGTGTGTACTTGGGCAAGGGACTGTGGTTTTTCTTCACTGCGCATGAGCTTGTAAAAATCACAGCAAGTTACATTGGCCGTGCCTCAGAGGCTTGTTGATATCAATATCACCATCATCATCATCATCATCACTATAATTGTCCAGGAAAGGCAGACTTGTTAGCATTCAAAGTGCCATAAATACACAGAAAATGCACTTGCATATATTTAATAATAAAAAATAATGGGGAAAAATTAAAAAACAAGGCAGGGGTGTATATATTTCATAATAAAAATTAATGTAATAAAATAAAAAACAAGCAATAATAAAAATTAATAAAATAAAACAAAAACAAGCAATAATAAAATTAATAAAATAAAAAATAAAAAGCAATAATAAAAATTAAAAAATTAAATAAATAAGTATTTTATATTTTTAAAAATAATTTAAAAACCCCAAAATACCAAGGCAGACCTAATGGCCACTGACTCAGCTTTCCTCCTCCTCCTCCTCCTCCTCTGGCCCAATTCTCCCCTGGCCTTCAGGCACCCTTCCTCCGGCTCCTTCCTCCTCCTCCTCCTCCTCTCCCCCCTGCTCCTCCTCACGATGGCTGGCGCGCACGGAGGGAAGCGGGGCAGGCACGTGCGCACGGAGGGAAGAGGGGCAGGCGCGCGCATGCGCGCAGATGGAAGCAGGGCAGGCGCACGCGCTGCCACTGGCCCCTGCTGAGGCCTGGGCGGCGAGCGCTGAGGAGTCCGTCCTCTTTGGCCAGCTGGCCAATGGCCGGCTGGCCAAAGCAAGTTTTGGAGCCCCGTGCAAGCGCAAGCTTCTGCCGCCAAGGAGGAGGAGGAAGGCGGAGCTGGAGGAGGAGGTGGGTTGGCGCTGCCCACCGCGAAGATGACAAGGAGGAGGTGGGTTGGCGCCGCAGCAGCCGCATTAGCAGCAGCAGCAATGGCCGGAGCGGGCCCCTGAACCGGGAACAAGGCACGGGTGGGGGCCCAAACCTGACCGGGACCGGGAGGGACCCCCCAAAAGCGTGATTGTCACGGGGGCCGCCGGGTTATGGCAACCCTACCCACACTGTTAAGGAATAGTCAAAATCCTATCCACAGCTAGGGTTGGTACGCAGAGAGATCTTGTAGCCCCTTGGAGACTCACTGAAAGAGGTTGGTGGCAGCATGAGCTTTCCTAGACTTCATTCTGCTTCCTCAGATGCATGTGGAGATAGAAAGAAAGAAAGAAAGAAAGAAAGAAAGAAAGAACTTGGCAGCATGAGCTCTCTTAGACTTCAGTCTACTTCCTCAGATGTATTTGGAGAAAGAAAGAAAGGAGGGAAGGAAGGAAAGAAAAGTTGCCATCATGAGCTTTCCTAGACTTCATTCTGCTTCCTGAGATGCATTTGGAGTAGAATTTTGTTCAACAACACTTTCCAGAACTCCATAGCATTGAGCCATGGCAGGTGTCAAACCGGATTATTTCTGCAGTGGGGATACAGCCTCAGTTAAACTAGCCAGGTCTGGTTGGTCTTCCTATTGAGAGCGAGAGATTAGGATACCGAGTATTTAAAAGCCTGATAATTGTTTGTTGTTAATGTAACCACACTAGGCTTGACGTAACCTACATAAGATGCTTTCTGTCTTGATGTTATTTAATGAAGTTATTATTCAGTGGTTTCTACAAACTCTAAACAAAGACAAACACACTACATAAACGTTGGACTACCACTGTCCCTCCACATTTGCGGCTTTGACTTTCCCAGGTTTGATTATTTGCAGTTTTGATTAATATATATGTCCTCCCTCAGGAAAAGCTCGGCCAGGGCGAGCAAGGCGGGAGAGGAAGCACCTGCTGCTTCTGCTGCTGCCTGGCTGGCTTTGCTTGTCTTGCAAGATTTCTCTGTGCATGATGGGTGCAACAGTCACTCAGCCATGCGCAGGAGGCCCCTTAGGAAGACCTAGGGCTCATTCCCATTTACGTTTAAACTGGTTTGCAATCCACATTCGGACCCAGTCCTCCCATCATTCCCACCATGAAAGCGGAGCTTGTCATTCTCCCCTTTTAATCACTTCTTTTTTGCACAGTTGTCATCTCCAACAGTTTGCGCTGCTTCAAAATGCATGTCAACCATCTGTGTGTCATCGGGGATGTAAGCAGCAACCTGGGAAGCCCGGCTCAGGAACACTATATATATACACACACACACACATATATATACATGCATATATATATATATATATATATATATTGATAGAAGATTCGATTCATTGGTTTTGCAATTGCTTTCAATTACCCAGGCGATCTGACAACAGCTCATAGTGAGACAAGTAGTTGCAAAACCAATGAATCAAATCTATCAATTATATACATATATATATATATATATATATAGTTCCCAAGCCGGGGTGCTGTTTACATTACAGATAATACACAGATGATTGACATGGATTTATATATATATATATATATATATATATAGAGAGAGAGAGAGAGAGAGAGAGATACACATTATTTCCAATTCTGTGTCTTCTGTGGAAAGGATGCAAAGAAAAAAGGACCCACAAAAGGGAGGTGAGCTCCTGGGAATAATCAATCAATCTCCATGAAGCTGCCATTCTCCTGCACAGAGCCTCCCTGCCTCCAGGTGGCGCTGCTTCCCTCTTTCCAGACTCAAGGCTGAGGCCCTGCCTCCCTCCCAGAGACAGAGACCCAATGGAAGGCGGGGAGAGGGCAGAGAGCGGTGGGAGGGGCCAAGGGCGGGGCCATGCAAATTTGGACAGATGAGGAGAGAGGAGAAAATGTAATTTCTTCAGCCGGTCTTGCAATTCCTGTGCACCAGCCAGGTGGTGGCGCTGTTTCCTTCCCTCAAGGCTGATGCTCCGCCTCCCTCCCAGTGGCCATGGAACTGAACCAAGGAGAGACCTGAAGCTCAGATGACTAGTGGGCGTGGTTGAGGGTGGGGCCATGCAAATTTTGGACCAATGGGAAGGGAGGATAGCCCCAAAATCTCTCCTGGGGCCACAGAGTCCCCCTGGAGGGGAGGCTGTGAAGGCAGGGAGGGCGTGGCTGGGGGCCATGGAGAGGGCCAAGGGTGGAGGGGGCTGGAGGGGCTGGAGGGGGAGCGGAGGTGGAGGCAGGTGGAGGGAGGTCTGAGGCCAGGCCAAGGTCTCACTCTGGCCTCGAAGGACGTCCCAAGGAGAGGGGCCTCTGGGCGGCCAAGGAAGTGGGCATTTCTTATGAGGCTCTTCTGTATTTCAATAGGTTTTTTACTTGAGTGGAAAGTTTGGCATTACAAAGTGAAATTCCAATGGCTGACGTGGAGCAGATGTTATCCAGGCCTTTACTTCATGCAGTGAGGCCATTGCTTGACAGGAATGTTTCTTCACCCTTTGGGGTCTTTGACCTGAGGAAGAGCAGAGCCTCCATCCTTGGTCCTTGATCTCCTGCTCTGTTCTTTGGAGGCCTTCCTTGAGGGAGCCCCTCTCAGAGCAAAAGGCAGCAGGAGGAGAAGGAGCCTCTGTGGATGATGGGCTCCAGAGTGGCTCAGCCATGCGCAGGGGGCCCTTGGAAGCACACTTAGGAGACCTTGCACTCATTGCCACTTCGGTTTAAACCAGTCTGGATCTTTTCCTTTCCTTTTTTAATCACGTTTTATTAAACTGAGTTTGCTAAGAACAAAAGTGTGCAACTCTTGCATCTTCCCAAAATAAAAAACATTTTCAAACTGATAGAGCTTTTATTCCTTTTTTTTAGCAGATAAAAATCCATCCTTTCTTTATGCATTATTTTATCAACATTTTTCATATTGTGCACATAGCACATGTTATTTGCTAACATCCATTGAATAATGTTTGTGTTTCTATGGCTGTTAGAAATGTAGACTTTTTTTGTGCACACTTCCAAAATATGCATATTTTGGGGGGATTTTTTGGGGGAGGGTTTGACATTTTTGCTTATGAAGTACCTTGGTTGCTAAATACAGAGTGCTTCTGGTCCACTTCTCCTTCTGAGAGGTGAGGAGTGGGCAAATCAGGGGGAAACCTGATGGCAAGGATTTCTCACATGTCTTCCTCCCAATCTGGTTGTATCCCTTTCCTTCTCTTCGCCCCACTCCACAGAAACTAGCCAAGGGCTCCAATAGTCTTTTATATTCAAGGCTATACCTCTGCCTCATGATTCATTCTGATTATCATGGCGAAGACCCATTGGTAGATTTTAGCCTTTCATGCATTTGTCGAGTCTCTTTTAAAAGTACTAAGGGAGATGATGACAAAAGTACCATACAGTGCAAACTGGAATTAGAAAAGACAAACTTTTACTCCTTTGCTGGGCAAGACTGCAAGAGTTTTCTGCATCTTTGTTCATTTTAACATTTCAAGATTTTTTTTTGCACTCAGTGCTTGTTTTGAGGGAAAAATCTGGTTGTTGCTTTTTGCACAAAATTCAACATGTTTTGAAAACTGACTATTTTGAACAAAATATTTTTTTGGGGGGGACAGATTGTCCCATCCCCATTGTTGTTGAAAATAAGGCCCTGGTCTTTTTATTCTTGGATAGTGGTGGGAAGCCTTGGGGCGGCTGACCATTTCTCCCTAATGCTGCCTTTCAATGTTTTAAGAAACCCTTCCTCATCAATGAGGATAAGAAAATACATTTACAGACTGGCATTCAGTATTACAGTTAAGGATTTGTTACTGAGAGTTATGGATCTATAACTGCTCTGTATTCTGTAAGACTACATAGTCTTGTAAAATATATATACATGCCTCCCATGCCTGCTTTAACAGCAAAATCCTGGGCGAAGGAAGTCTGTTTTGCAACCGATTGGGTCAGAAGGAGGAGGATGTTTCCAGCTCCTTCCCACCAGAAAGCAAAGGGTTACAATCAGGAGCAGGACCTCCTGTCACTGGCACTTGTTGCAGTTTTGTTTGTCAATGAGAGGAGACTGGAAACTTCATTCCCTTTGCATCCTGTGAGTGCTGGCTGTTAAGGTGGCTGGAGGGGTCTGATAAGGAAGCATTACTTAGTTACATAGACATAACTATGTAATCAGTGTAGGGCATGAACAAACATTTCTGTCCCTACTGATCTGTGGGAGTGATCTGAAAGCATCTCAGAGTGTTCAAGAAACCTCTTCGTCCCAAGTGCCATGGAGGCGAAATTCTGGACATTTCAAGAAAGCTTGCTATGCACTGATGGATGGCTGAGGAAGCATCTGCTGCCTGCTGTCTGTTTCCATTCAGTAGGGCTTTCCTTACTCAGGAGGGTTTCCTGGTTCCCAAAGCCCTTAGATTTTATGATCCTGTTGAAATCTGTGGGTTTTTAAAACTCATGCTAACTAACCTTTAAGAAGAGACTGTTTTGGCACATTCATAAAATGCACAAGTGCTTCCCTGTACATGCTTAGGTATGGGGAGGGGACACATGATGGTGGTCACAACTGTGCTTTTGGACCTCACAGGCAAACCGATCAAATCAAATGTATGAAAAGCTCTAATTAATACAGGATTCCTATGGTGTGGCTTGGTTTTCCACTGTACTAAACCTTATTTTAGAGCCTGGCGGGTTTGATTTGGTTCAGTGTAAATCAGTTAGCATCACAGTTAAACCAAAATGGAACAAAGTTACATAAATCCAAATCAAGCATATCTCCATGGTATCTTAATCCAGTTGACTAATTCCCAGAGTTACTCTCTGCATAACCATTAGTTCAAAACTCCATTTATTCAGCATTCTCTTAAAGTTCCTTGTTGCTCTTTTATTTTCTCCAAAATTACAATCTTCGTCTTCTCTTAGAAAGTGTGAAAATTGCTCTTTCTATGAGACTCTGTGGTCCAAACCTGATGTTTCCCATTTTGGAAAGGCACCAATCAGCTGGGACTTTCCCGAGTGGAAGTCGCATGTAGCTGAGATGGTTGTAAGTGGGCATTAACAGCTACAAACAGAACCTTTATCAAAATAGCAGTAAGTTGCACGTTTTTGAGAGACAACAGTGCAGTTCCACATTTCCAGCTGAAGAAGCAAAAGGGAGCTTGGATGAAGAGGGATAGTTTTAGACTCTTCTGAGCAAGTGTTGTGTAAAAGTCTGGCTAGCACTCAAAGCTGTAGCCATTAAAATTTGCCCTCCATCTGAAGAATCCTCTACTTTGTGTCTATCAATTGGCTGCTAATAAATTCCACAGCAAAATGAAGAACTGTTTGGTTCAGACATCCATCTTTCAGAGGTAGAAATGATGTCTGTAGCAGGAGGTTGTCCTCAAAAGGATGTCCTCCCTCTCTCTCCCTGGGCCAGCAAGGCCTAGGGTTTGTTCAGGTCCTGGTGAGCTGTATACCATAGATATCATCATCACAAGGTCTTTCCCGGTTTAGACAAGTAGCCTCGGTTGAGTTCTCTGCGTCGCGCACATTGTACTCTCCTTTTTTACACGCTGTGGACTTGAGGTAGTAAATGAACCCGGCCATTCCTCCCAAGACCAACATGGTGGCGCCAGCAATTGCTATGACAACAATAATATACAGCCAGTGATCTGCAGTGGAAGAAGCAGAAGACAGAGTATAGTTAGCTGCTGTCTGACTTAAGAAATGAATGTGTACATAAGAACTGGGAAATCCTTCATAAACCTGATTAAAAATTTAAATGCAAACATTGCCAACCCCTCTGGGTAGATTTCATTTAGCATGAAGGTGAAGTCTGTTCCTTTTTGAAAAATTCATCCTGCCTCAAACAAAAAAATGGGCCTTTGTTTTAAATGGGCCGCTTCGATTATTCTCTTTTGCAATATCAGATTAGATAAACAACTGCTGAGACGGCTGAGCATGCCCCCCACTTTGCTGCCATGGTACCATTCTAAGCGCCATGGTAGCAATGTGGGGGGAGTCCCCTTTTGGCCATGCCCCACAGAAGCCCTACCTCCACACCAGGTGACACTCTAGGCAGGGACACCACTACTCCACAGCTGATGTAATCATTTTGCATCTGGCTACAAGTGTTTTGCCAGATGGTTCTTTGGTCTCCTTACTCTCCACTAAGCATGGAATGGCCAAGGAGTGTGTAGCAACTCTACTTTAGGTCTCAGGAGGCTTTGAGTCTGCACTAAGATCCACACTGAGTTGGCCTTCTTACTCTCAAGTACTGCATATTACTGGCTGTTGTTTTTCCTAAATAGCTAATCTGCACTTGGCTCCAGTTACTGGAGCTTTCTGTAGAAAGACCCAAAGTATATCCTTCAGGCTTGAGGTCTTGCTGCCTCTGCTCTAGTCTTCATCACCTTTGTCCCCAAGAGAGGTCACTGCACCCCTTTCCTTTGCAGCCTCCTAGGTGTCTATGCAGGACAGAGGAATGGGTCTGGGATGGATGACCCCTAGCGACCCCTTGCATTTGCAGCCTCCTAGGTGTCCATGCAGGACAGAAGAATGGGGCTGGGATGGATGACCCCTAGGGGCCCCTTTCATTTGCAGCCTCCTAGGTGTCCATGCAGGACAGAGGAATGGGTCTGGGATGGATGACCCCTAGGGACCCCTTTCCTTTGCAGCCTCCTAGGTGTCCATGCAGGACAGAGGAATGGGGCTGGGATGGATGACCCCTAGGGGCCCCTTTCATTTGCAGCCTCCTAGGTGTCCATCCAGGACAGAGGAATGGGGCAGCCTCCTAGGTGTTCATGCAAGACAGAGCCACCCCCCTCCCCGGGGGTTGTCCTGGAAAAGGAAGGCCACCGGAAGGGAATGGGGTCAAAAAGCAGCCCAGCATCATGGGAACTTTGCAATCAGTAACTTTAGCATTGCGTTGCACTGCTGCCTACCACACCAAACCATTTCGCAACACATTTCGCAAGATAACGGGAGACCATGGCCTGGCTTCCACTTTTGCCCGCAATGCCCAAAAAGGGGAGGAATGACGCTTAAACTACGGGAGCGTTGCGCAAGGGGCTCCCATAGAAATGAATGGCATCTGGAAGAACATCGCACTTTCACATTATTGCGCAACGTTGGTGATGCTAACATTGCGCGATAGGCAGGAAAAATCGCCAAAAACTCACGTCTGATAAACTTCTATATTTCAAAAACCTTCTTCCTCTGGGGCCTTACCTTCCACGTGGATTTCCACCTGGCTGTGCTGCTGTCCATGTTTGTTGCTAGCTATGCACTCATACACACCACTGTTCTGTCCATGTGCTCCAACCACAGTCACTGTGCTGTTGTTGCCAACATAGTTGAGGTTGGGGGCTTGAGGGACCTGCCAGGCATAGCTGGCAGCTGGGTACCCATCTGCATGGCAGGTGATTGTGAAGTTTTCTCCCCTTCTGATGGGCAAAGAAGCATTGACAGCCAGAATGGAGATTGCAGGCCTGTCTGGAAAGAAAAGAAGAAGAAAAGGTGGCTTCAGTCACCAGCAAATCCAAGAGAAGGGTCCTCTCCTCCCTGTTTTCCTCTGATTTTTATTTTGTTTTATTTTATTTTATTACAATGGACTGGCTTGGAGAACGGCAGGGTCTCCTTGAAAGAAAAGTTGGATGGCCATCACTTGTTAGTTCTATATTCCTGAAGAGGAAGGGGTTAGACTACATGGCCTTTGGAGTCCCTTCCCACACTAGGCTTCTATGAAAATATTTGTCTTCCACTCTATAGTCAAGGATCTTAGCGTGATGTACAATTAAAATCAATTAGAACAATTTTAAATAGTAATTTAAGTAGTCTAAAACCAAGTGAAACAATTTTACAAATTAAAAGTAAACAGTTCAAAACCAATTAGAACAACTGAAAACCATACAAGGTTGCAGATTTGAAGTAGATCGACTTGGCTTCAAAACCTCTAGCAAAATCACATGCTTTTACTTGGCATCAGAATGACACCAGTGTTGGCACTAATTGGCATCTAAAAGGAAGGTTTTCCACAACTGGTGCATCACAGCAGAGAAAGCCTGATGTCATGTCTTATCACAATACAATGCTCCTTCTTTGCCTTTCAGTGGCTCTCCTTTTGATGGAATATAAAACGTGACAGCTGATAGCAAGCTGAGGTTTATAGTTACCAGCTATTCAGTAGTGTCTGGACTGATTACACTAATGTCTTATCTGGTCTAATCTGGAAAGGCATAAATGAAAATATCATTGGGTTTCATCTACTTATCATCTGAAAAATCCCAACAATAGCCTCTTCCTTATTAGAACTACAGAGGGAAGGGCAGAATCACAGATGACAATGGCTTCCCTTCACCCTTAAATGCTGCCTGGACTGAGTCCATGAGTGACCCATAACCATAATAATGCCTTTTTTATGATATCATCAACTATTGTACAAATATTCTCCTTTGTCTCTTGTCTGTTTCCATGATTTCAAGCTCTACCACCAAATGACATGCTGCTAAGCCCAAATGTGCTAATTCCAATCAACATGATTCCCAAGGGTGAGTACCACCATCATTTGAAGGATGGCATTTGAATAAACTCATTTGAAATGGGGTGCCAGAGGAGGACTCTACAGATGTGGTGGACTGCTGAAATGGCCAATAAATGGACTCTATAGCAAATCAACCCTGCATTCACCCAGAATAATGAAACTGAGGTCATTGCACTTTGGACATATCATGAAATGGTGTGATTCATTGGAAAAGATTATAATGCGTGGTAAAGTGGGAGGCAGTAGGAAAAACATTACAGGTGGATGGACTCAATCAAGGAAGCCATAGTCTTGAGTTTGCAAGATCAGAACAGGGCTACAGACTATGTGGTGTCTTGGAAGTCCACATTCATCGGGTTGCCACAAGTTGAAGCCAACTTAATGGCAACTGACAAAATTTGCCCCCAATAGGAGAGACACAGAAGGAGCACAGCAAAGAGATCTACAGGTAGTTCTTTTTTTGGTAGAGGAAAGAGAGCCATAAAACCTCTGCAAACTCACATAAAAGTGCCCTTTTTATTGTGCTGATTCCTCTGCAGGTTCAGGCCCTGGTGAGTTTATTGTCAGGAGGGCCTCCCCAGCTGACTGTGTATCATTATTATTTATTTGAAATTCACTGGTTTTACCATGGATGTCGAAAGCAATTTTTAAGTCAGTCAGTCAGTCAAAAATTAGGCCTTTGCATCAAACGATGTCAAGATAACAACAAAATATATAAGCATCAATCATATAATCTCAAGCATTAAACTTTAAATATCCTACCTATAATCATCAAACAATTTGCAAAATTTAAAATTTAAAGAATGAAAATAATATAGATAAATAAATAAATAAAACATAAATGTAATTATCCCCTTTACAGTTTATATGTATCTCTGCTAGGTGTTTCTTTCTGATCTTTTTTTGCAGCAACAGCAAACAAAGCAAGTTGCCAAGTGACAAATTTATCTTTATCCACTAGGAGATAACAAGCCATGTCCTGTGGGCTTTGACATAGACCAACACCAACTAGGGATTTCACAGATTGTGCCCTTGGCTGATTGTATAAAGGAGAAAATAGTATGTAATGGATAAGGTCCTCTAGTTCAGGACAGCTACAAACACAAGAGCATTTGTTTTTGAGAATACCCCTGTGCCTTCCATCTCTAGAGGCAATATCCATCATATTCAGCCTTAACTCTTTAAAGGCCTTTTGTAATTGTACAAATGTGAAATTGTTAAAATAATCAGCACTTTCATGAGCTCCTTTACATTTGTAATATAGGGATGCACATGGGGATAAATAAGTTGTTTTTAAGTCCATTTGTATAACAACTTCCCTTATTGATCTCTTAAAAAATGTAACTGGTTTACATCCCTTAAGCTCATCCGATGAAAGCCCATATTTGATGTTAAGTTGGGCAGCATAATGTACCCAATTTTTAATTGGTAAAAGCAATTGAGTAATAATGATATTACAGAGGAAGACAAAAATGTATGCGAGACAATGAGGCCTCAGGACCTTTCCAGATAACTGGCCCCAGTAATTTGTACACTTGCTTCTCCCCTTTCATCAGCCTGCATCACACACACAATTTTCAAATAGGAAGAGAATAAATTGTGTATTGGGGAGACATCACATGTTGAGAGGACTTGCCTCCTTCATTCTTCTCCTCATTCAATAAAGAGTAGTCCAATAATTACAATGAGAAGGTGCTATAGTGAAAATCGGGGATGATATAGAAGTAGAGCCACTTCCCCACCCAGCCAGTCACAAACATCAGTGGGCTTCCTGGTAAGGGGCTATGTGTGAACTGTTGTGACTCACATTCCACTTGCACATTCACCATCCTCCTCTCAGTCCCGTGGCCATTACTGGCCTTGCACTGATAGATGCCAGAGTCATTCCTGCTGATGTTCCTGTCACTGTAAAACTCCTCCATGGCTCCTTGTTTGGTGCACAACACCATTGGGGTTGGAATACCATTAGCTTCACAGGTCAGTGACTGCAGAGTCCCCTCTATCCATGTCTGGTTGCTTGGGCAGTTGGAGTCGTCCATCTTGGGTTTGGCTGAAACACATTGATTGAAATACAGTTGACTGTCCAACATGCTCCCAGGAGGAGTCAAGCTGTTTCCATCCTGACTGTGGGTGGGTCTACTCTGGCCAGAATCGTATAGGCTGCTACCAGAGTATTCCAACCCCAAAGTAGCCCCAACTTCCCCCCATTACCTGGGCACTCTAGAATGATGTTGCATGGATGTCTACACATGCATCCTGCTGTGTTGCCTGCCACCACTACTGGCATGAGTTACTCCCTCTGAGGTTGAAAAATGAGGTACCCAACATGACTGGGGATCTTGTAGCTTCAGAGCAAACAACTCACATCAACAGAACTGGTGTTGGGTAGCACAGCTATGCTGTGCTGTGTAAAAAGCTGTGTAAACAGTTGTCCAGCATCACTCCAAAGTGATCTGGATTTTCCTGGAAGATCCAGAGTAAAGGCAAATTGTTTTAAGCAGGTTAAAGGGAAGGATGGTCCAGGTTTGAAGTGGAACTGGTCTTCCCCCGTGAAAACGTCTGCAGTCAAATCAAGGATTTAACCATGTGTTGTCAAGATTGTGGTGGGGGCAATGCAAACCAGTTTAAATGGCCCATGTAGACACATCCTGAGCTTCCAAAAGGCAGCCAAGACCACATTGTTTCATGAAACCTTTAATTCTCAAAATCAGACATGGTGGTTAGGGAGTGCTTTAATTTTGATTTTAAAAACATTTTAAAAACAAACAAACAAACAAAAAATTGAAATACATCAATGCTTTTATCTGTTATGGATTGAATTGGAAGCCCAAATTACGAAAACCAGACAAAGTCCTGTTCTTGGCATAAGTAGGAATATGTTCCATGTGATCACTATAGAAGGAAGAAATATTACTTACTAGCATCACAGAAGCCTGATTTATTGAAGAGGCTATGCTTCATTCATCCTCTATGACTAACACACAACGCCCAGCATTTTCCTAGTGATCTACGCAAGTGTAAATTCACCATATACCTACAAATCTCTCTTTCTTTTTCCCCCTTTTTCTTTTGGTCATTACAGAAGCTGATTTACTCTTCCACCCTCTACAGTGACCAGAGCCCCACCAGGATTTATGCTTTTGCTGTGACATGTCCCCTGAATGGCCATTCTGTAGCTGATGGAGAGTGTGGGAGGTCAAAGAGGCATCTGGTTATGCCACATAGCCCATTGTAGCTTGATGACACCATCCACTGAGAACTCAGAAGATCTTAGTACAAAAATGTTTTAGGGCTATTTCTGGATGTGGGACATAGCAATATGCCTCTCCAATTCTCCCCACCAACCAAAGAATGACCATTCAAGGGCTGTCACAGCAAAACCATGAGTCCTGAAGTTGGGGAGTGGGGAACCATAACATAATTCTTAACACTGTGCTGGGCAAAGGTGGTGCTTGAATGGTTCAGAATTCTCTGAGGGCAGCCAGTTGCTGCAATGCCTCTCTGCTACTTTGGACACTTTGTTGTGACAGCAAGTGGCTGATCACACACATGTCCCACTGTGACACCCACTGTCCCCATTGCTGGAACAAGTCACTCACTCATTGGTCAGAACAAGCATCCAGAATCAATCACATAACTGTGTACCTTGTTCTGACCTCAGAGCAAGAGATGTGTGGCAGCAGCGGTGGCAGTGGGTGGCACAGCAGGACATATCGTAAGCAGCTGCCTAGCATTGCAGCAGATCTTCTGGTTCTTCTGGTGAACTGATCAGACATCATCCAGACAGTTTGCACCAAAACTGGAGATTGGGCTCTTCAGGACTACTCACCTTGGAAATAGGGGGAGAACATTTTATTTGACCCATGCAGGCAGGGCCTGTGGGATTGTGACCTTGGTCTCATAACATATTTTGTACAGATTTTGTGCTGTTAGCCTAAATAAACTTCACCTGGCCAACTTGGGGGGGGGGGGGGCAGTATTTTTTTCCAGTTTAACTTTCTATTTAGGATACATTCTAGGACTAATATCAGTTTGGCAGCATTCATTTCTGCTGGTCAGGAGTTGGCACAAGCCATCTTGACTTTTGCCTGCCCCTCTTAGGTTGAGAGACAACTCCAGGGGAAGCTGGTGGGTTCTCTGCCATAAAGACAGTGAATCCACTCATGGGTTTGCCACTACTCATCCTGCAAAAGCTTCCAGTTGTGCAGGAGGTCTATCAGTGACAAAAACTCTGAAGGGAGAGGGTCCAGTTCTGGTGGCTACCACCTCTGGACAACTAGAAACTACACTGCTGAGATACAAAGAGATTTGGAATCAGAATATTGGGGGAAATGTTAATCACAACCTTTGAGGGGAAAGCATTCAGTAAAAAATCCCACTCCTTCCACAACAAAGGGCCTTAAAATGTGAAAAAAAGTCTGTCAGAATACAATATTCTCAAGAGCTAGTGTGGGCTTACGATTTGAATGTTGGACGAGGATTTTAGGAAACCAGAGTCTGAAACACCGCTCAATCATGGAAACTGTTTGCATGGCCTTAGACAAGCTACCCTCTCTCAGCCTAAAAGGAATAGAATTACAAATCTTCTCTGCATAAATCTTTCCAAGAAAACCCAATGAGAGTGTTATCATAAACCAGAGATGACTTGAAGGCACAACACAACAGCAACAATACTCTTCCTCTCTCTCTCACCTGACAAGAAAGGGCACAAGCAATAAAACATGGACCATCACTTGGATTAACCAGTGAAAGGCTTATGATGATTCTTTCAACCAATTTAGAATGAGGGGTTGATAGATTCAGGGTGTTGTTGCTCCAGATTTTAATCAACACTCACTTTCAACTGCAACTGTGACAGTCTTGGTCACAGTTCCATGTCGGTTGGTAGCGTTGCACCAGAAGATTCCACCGTAGGGAGGGATCCCTTGCCCTTGAGTAAGATGGTAGGATAAGCCATCTTTAGTACATACAACCTCTGGAGGTGGAACCCCCTCAGCTGTACAGGTAAAAGTAGGCAATGCTCCTTCCACCAAGGTCCAGTTGCTTGGACAGCTGGATTCATCCATTTCTGGCTTATCTGAAACATCAAAAGAAAGGGTGATATGAGATTTTCTACCCATGCTGCTGAGGTGAAAATTTATCAGGTATTCCTCACTGTGAAGATCAAACAGGGCAGGCAATTTGCCCTTCCATTGGAACATGTAGATATAGGGAGGTTTGGGATGCATGTTCTAGGGTTGTGAATTCACAACTTTTAGCTCTCCAGATGTAGTTGGACTACAAATCACAGCTCTCCTGACTATCTACGATGTTACTTGAGGGTTCTGGGAGGTGAAGTCTAAAACATATGAAGAACCAAAGGCTGAGAACAGTGTGTACTCTTGGCTGATGCAACGCAACAGTGAGGTTCAACATGCCACACACGACAAGAGTTGAATGTTTTCCTACTGTTAGAAAATTTAAAACCCACTGTGCTAGTTACTAGCTATACATTCTATACATTCTACATTAAATCTACCCACTGATTAAGTTCTGAATGAGGTACGGGCAGCATTACCTTCTGGTCAAGAGGCAATATGGACAAATGTGACCAAGCAAGCCTTGAGAAGGAGAAAAAGTGGGGGAGGAAGAGGAGGAACAGTATCTAAATCATAAGAATGTGTTTGCAACAAGTGTTTTTAAAAATTATCTAAAATAAGAAGCACTTCTGGATACTCATGGAAGCACAACACACAATGCCATCAGTAGTTTGGACTCAGCAGCATGAAAAGCCAGTCAAAATAACTGCCCCAAATACGGCCACTCAGTTGGGATATAGAGCTTTACTTACATTCTACCTGGATGTTCACAGCCCTGGAGCTAGAGCCGTGCTTGTTTGTGGCTGTGCAGAGGTAAGTGCCTGCATATTCTCTGGTGACAATCTGGAGAATCCCAGGAGTATAACTGGTGCCATCTTTGGTGCATTCCACAGTTGGCTCTGGGTTTCCCCAGGCAAAGCAAGTGAACATTTGCTCTGCCCCTACTGTCCAGGTCCAGTTATAGGGACAACTTGAATCATCCATGTCAGGTTCATCTAGAAGATTTTTTAAAAGAAAGAATCCAGTTTTACAATGGAAATGTATAAACACATAGGCCCCAAGTAACTCACATTTCGTCTAGAGTTGGGGCAGTCAGAGAAAAGAACTTGCCACCCCCAGTGAATATATCCCAGCATCCACAGTGCAAAAGAGATTTCCATATCAGCCCAGATATCCTACATCACATCATGTGCAAGTTGCACTTACATTCTACCTTGATGGTGACTGTCTTGCTGCTTGATCCGTGTGCATTGGTAGCATTGCACTGGTAGATGCCAGCATGGCTTTGTGTGACATTCTGCACCCTTTGGGTATCAAACATTTTGCCATCTTTCACACAGAAGACCTCTGGCACTGGGATGCCATCAGCCTGGCAATAGAGCTTCTGTAGGCTACTTTCCATCCATGTTTGGTTACTAGGACATCCAGACTCATATAGCTGAGGCCCATCTGCAATAAAAATGAGGTGGACCATACATTTAGTGGTGGCTGGGGAAGAAGACTCATACACCTTATGGGACAAGGCCTCTTGGACTATCTGTGATCTTTATATAGTGTGTCATGGCAGTGAGACTTCACTGATTTAAAGTGGCAGCAGGATGCAGTGGTTTGAGTGTTGAACTAGGACTCTGGGAGATCAGAGCTCGAATTCCCACTCAGCCATAGAGATCTACTTGGGCAAATCACACTCCGTGAACAACAAGAGGAATGCAATGGCAAACTTCCTCTGAATAAATCTTGCCAAGGAAACCTGATGAGAGGGTCACCATAAGACAGAGTTGGCTTGAAGGCACATAATTACAATGCATTTGCTCATACACAGAAGGAGGTGAGAGACATAGAAGCACTTATCTTTAGATAAAGAAGCTGTCCCTTTGAGACGGAGATGGGGAAAGTAGGGTCTGGGCTATGTATGGTCCCTAAAGCCATTTTTGAGTCTCTAAGATATCCCCAACCCTGATCTTTAAAAAGAAAACGGGGTTTTAAACATTCAAACTATCCCCCTGTAAAACTGACTTCTAGTTTACTTTCTGGTTTAAAATGGCCTCTCCTGGGCTTAAAACTGGGGATAGGGCAAGCAAAAGTATGGCACATGTGCCTCACATTTTGAGCCTAGGGGAATATTTTGAGTTTTAAAAATTAAAACATTTTTAAAAGTTCAGAGAGTGGGGTGAGTCATGAGGTACCACCTTCTGTGGTTTGGTGAGAGGTGTCCACACACCATGAACCTCAAGTTGTTGACCATTCCTGCTTTAAGAAACCATTTCCCCAAACAGGACAGAGTCCAGTGAGATGGAGGTGGTTTGGACTGAAAAATATCTCAGGGCTCAGGCAGTGCCAAACACATAGTATGCTAAGTTCATAAGGTTCTGATAAATGTTTCTGTTCCTGCGGAAACAAATAAATGGTGGGACTGATCTAGATAAAGTTCACCAGGCATGGTTTATACCTTTCTTTAGATCTCCCCACCACCACACCTGGCATGGAAGCTAAAAAGAGCATGAGCTCTTCTGAGGGCAGTTCAGTTGTTTTTCTTTCTTTTAAAAAATACCTGGGCAAAGATTGGGTGAGGAAGGGAAATTTTGCAGGGGGAAGGTATAAGCTCCCTTACATGAATGCACTGGCCCCAGTCAGGATCAGTCCTGCTGTGAGCTTAGTTCAGATTGAAAAAGCAAAATGTCTTCCCTTCTGCACTAGTGTGTATCTTAACCTCTAGCCCTTCAGCCTGCATTTGAGTAAGTAGTTGTCCAAGATGCTGATCACATTGTGCTTTCTGGAATTTGTTCTGTCTTGAGATCAGCACATGACAGGCTGTCCCATCTATCTGAACCACATCATGCTACTTTTCAAGAAAATGCTGCTCAGAGTAACACATGGGCAATCCCTTCTTGTTTCCCTCACAGGTAATGACACAGAAATGTCACTTACATTCCACATGGATGGTGATGACTTTTGTGCTGGAGCCAAACTCATTTGTTGCTGTGCAGTTGTAGATGCCATCCTGACTCCGGCTGACCTGCTCCTTCTTTTGCGTGTCATAAGCAATGCCATCTTTGATGCAAGCCACAGATGGCTCGGGGTTCCCCTTAGGTGTGCACTGGAGCATTTGCCATGTTCCCTCTACCCAGGTGTGGTTGCTGGGGCAAGCGGATTCATCCATTTCTGGCACATCTGCAATGTGCAGAGGGAACATACACATTGGTTCAGGCTCTTCTCTCTTTAGGTAAGAAATAAAGGGGGAGGTTTAATATTGGAGAATGCTGGTCTGGCACGTTATGGGCATCATTGGGCAGACTGTAAGGGAAGTTGTCCTGACATGGACAAAGACATAGGAAGATATTTCAGGTGCTAATATGATGCAGAGGGAGGTAATTTCCTCAGGCAGCAAGGTTAGACTATCTTTAAAATAGAGAGAGGCAAAGCTCAACCCATGGGTTACATGAAGGCCTGCGGACCCCTAAGCGCACTGATTCAGGTACTAATATGATGCCACTTCTGACCACCAATTTGGCAACTTTTTGACATCTTTTATCCTCTATTTTACTCTTTTGGGGAGGCTTAAGGGCTTTGGGGAGATGGGGAACCAAACCAAGAATTCTGGTTGGCTTGAAAGGGGGGAAATCCCTCCAAGTCCCCCTAAAATATTTTTTTAAATATTTCAAATATTTGGGGGCAATACAATTCCTTGTTTGGGCACCAGGCAGTCCCTACTTCTAGATGTTGTTGACTGTAGGTGAGAACAGCTGGGCAATTTAATCCAACCACACGTGGAAGGCCACATTTTGCCTAAATGTTTTACAAGTTAAAAACCACCGCACACAAAGTCTTGCTGATGCCATGACCTCCCTGCTCTTTTCCCAAAAGCCCCTAAAATGACGCTAACAGAATGACATTGGTGCCATTCCAGGGACGAGGAGCAGAAGACAGAACAGTTACACAACACCTTTGGATTGGTGGTCTTAAGACTAGAAGCACCTCGGAAAAGAAAAAGCGGCAGGGAAAATGTAAGTCCCAGCTGTCCCAATAATTTCATTTACCTATACAGAAGGAGCCCTTCAATATGGCCCCTTCATAGACAAACATATACCATTTCAGAGATCTGAAATGTTCAAACAAACAAGCAAATAGAAAGATACCAAAATCTGGGAAAGCATATACATCCCGCTGCCCTCCTTGCTCTCTTAGAGAAATTGGATGACCTGAGATGAACCAGAAAGCAATCCCAAACCCATAATTAGTCTTTGATCATATAAAGAGGCCAGAACCCAAACCAAGATAATAAGTAGTAGTTGCCTCTAAGTGGTTGTCACATGTACTATGCTTCATTGCCTACCTAACACATGTGCCACCAAGTGAGGAAGTTGAAGCAGATAGGCAGAGCTTGCAAACATGGCCTTTGAGGGGGTACAGGTCCAGGAATCCTCCAACCTGCATGATTTAAAGCAGGGGTGGGAATCATACAACCCCTACCAGATGTTGTGGGACTGCAATTCTCAGCATCCCTCACCATAGGCTAGTCTGGCTGGGGCTGCTGGGACCTTCAGTCTGCCAACATCTGGAGGGCCACATGACTCCCGTCCCTAGTTTGAGAGTGGAGGATACTGCAGGACTTGGAATGAAATGGGTTAATAGCTGGAATCTCTGTTCCTTTTCTGGGGGGGGGGGGGGGAGGATATCCATGAGCTTTGTTAGCTGCCTTTATTGCAGGAGAAAGTGTTAGGCAGGTGGTACTGCCAAAAGAGTGTCACCACTTACAGTTTAACATGTTACTTCCAACTTCTGGCCACCACACATGCACCTTAATTGTGCTAAAACCAATTTCCTTTCCTTCTTCCTGCCTTTATATGTGTCTGGATGCTATTATCACAGCTTCAACTCTAGTATGGTCCTTTAGCTATCGGTCTCTGGAAACACCCACACTTTAAAACACACATGTGCTATGTGTCACTACTCCAGAGGTGGGCAACTCCGGTGGGTCCAAGGATCAGTTTTTTGCCCTTGGGACCTATCAGGGAATTCATGGACTGCCAGAAAAATCTCAAACAAATAAGAAAAAAAGAAAGTCAACTTTTGATTTTGATACTTAAAAGATGAACAGCCATTCCTGGCTACTGACCCACTTCTTCCTGAAAAGAAGAAAAACAAAGTAGTCTAGGAGGTCTGGAGAAGATGAGGGCCATAGAACATGTCAAAGAGGAGTGTGGATAGTTTTAAATTGTGTTTTGGTTCTTTATTTAATATTTTTAGAATATTTTTTATTGATTGTGCCTCACCTGGGATGCCCTGGTAGGTTGAGATGTGATAAAGAAATGCCTTGAATATTAATGATAGTGATAATAAGGATGATGACAGCTAGCATTCATTATTGTAGTTATGGATTTGTAACCTAGAGTTATGGATTTGTAGCTGCAGTTGTATTAATGAAGGAAAGTGCCTACATACTAATTTGGGAGCACTCCTTATTGCACATCCCTTTATTAACACAACTGGGCTATAGCTGGTCCCACACATTCTCGTCTTCCCTTGTCATCAACCCTACCTCATGGCTCTTTGCCCTACCCAACATGCTACCCAGGGAGCAAATGGAGGGGGACAAAATGGGGCGTGCCCCTATGACACTTGCATACAAGTGCCCATGGGCACACACCATCATTCAAGCTAATGGGGCTTGACTATAGGTGAGTTTCAGTTTTCGGTGGGGGGGTGTCTGGAACGGATCCCTGCGGAAACAATGGAATGACCGTAGTTGAATTTTTATGCAATTCTGAAGTTATGCTAACAAAATAAAACATTAAAATTTAAAAGACAGTTAATTAAAAAACATGGCTGTTCTGAAATAGTGAAGGGGAGGGGGAACAGGGGAGAGGAGGAGACACTGACACAATATGATCACACAATTCCAGAACTGCCACAGGAGTAATTTACCACACCTGAGTACTAGTGCTATACCAGGGCTACTGAGAGCTTATTGATGGGGTTTTGATGGCAGTGTTGTGAAATAGTATCACCACACCACTATTATCCAACTTTCATGGAGGTTTAAAAGCCATGCGTGATGACGTCTTCAGACTACCTAGTTGTTTTGTTTTGTTTTTGTTTTGTTTTATTTATATACCGCTATTCCAAAGATCATAGCGGTGAACAGAAAGTAAGCTAATTAGCAAGTAAGCTAATTTGCCCCCAACAGTCTGGGTACTCATTTTAGCGACCTCGGAAGGATGCAAGCCTGAGTCGAGCTTGGGCCCTTTTGCTGGTCTTGAACTCGCAACCTTGTGGTTTCGAGTGAACGGCTGCAGTACAGGCATTTAACCACTGCGCCACCAGGCATAGTCTTGCTGTAAGACTATGTAAATACCTCCCCAGCAAACCTTAAGAGCCAGCAGTTGGATTGGGTGAAAAATATCCATTCAGTTTCCAATTGAGGAGGAAAGAGGATGGCATTTCCACCTGCTCCTGGCAGTGAGCAAGGCTGTGACAATCAGAAGCAGCACCTATGTTGCAAATCCTTGTTGCACAACAGGGGTGATGATGGGGATCAGGCCAAGAAACATTACTTAAGCCCGGTACAGACGGGCACCTTGTGGCGATATTAGGGCTCGATGGGGCTGGGCGTCCAGACCAGCCCTAGTGACGTCACAGGTGCACGTGCCCATCCACAAGCAGGCACCACAGCTGCGCAGCTGTGGCGCTGCATACAGATGTCTGTCAGCACACGTGGCATCATAGGGCTTCATCACAGCCCTTATGATGGTGCAAAAAAGGAGCCACCTAGAGCAGCCGTGTGTACTGAGCCTTAGTTACACATAACTAAGGCCTGTTACAGACAGCCAAAATAAAGCTGCTTCGAGTCACAGTGGAGGTATGGTGTTTCAATGATGCATGCGTCCTAAGAGTCCAGAAGCCACACCAAAGCCATGCTCCAGTCCTTAGGGCTGTAGCGTGGCTTTGGTGCGACTTCTGGACTCTTAGGACACATGCATCATTGAAACACCATACCTCCACTGTGACTCGAAGCAGCTTTATTTTGGCTGTCTGTAACAGGCCTAAGTAATGTTTCCTGGTCTGACCCCCCATCCCTATCCCCATCAAGCTCCTCTTAACAATAAGCAGCTGGATTGGTTCCAATCAGAGTGTAAGGAGGAGGATGTTTCCTTGCTTCTCCCAAGGGCTGATGGCATCATTCTTCTCATCCTCCTTATGTTCCTTAAATGAATAAGTCTGAGAAAGATGCCCAAAATGGTGTTGTAAATATCCTATGAGATTTTGAGATTCAAACTGACAAACAATTAGAACATCATGTGTCAGATATAACTTTGGTTGAGAAAAAGAAAGTTTGGATTATAGGTATGGCAGTCCCTGGAAGCAGCAGAATTTAAGACTGAAGGCCCAAACACACAGGCAGGATGTCACAGGCCAATTCCATGGTATTTCACCCATGGTTCTGTCTTGCTCTTTTCTCCAGGCTTTTGTTGCCATGCTGTGGAGCTGCTGCTGCCCCATGCCCTTTACCTATCACCATCATGTTCCCTCTGAAGGCCCTTGTTGAGGCCCATAAGGGCAGAAACAGGGTGCCTGGCTACATTCACATGTCCAGGTGCCTTCCTCCAACATCACAGCTATGACAGGCCTTCAGAATGAACATGGCAGCAGCGGCAGGTAAGGGGTACACAGCTGTATAGTCTGCCTACAGTGGAATATCCAGGAAACACTGCTGCAAACAACTGGCCTTTTTAGACTGTGCTAAGGGTCTTTTGGGCTGGGGTTGGTCTGGAAATGCTGGATCAGCATTCAGTCTGGTCAATTCCAGCCGGGGGCATTGGCCTGCACTGCCTGTACAGAATGATGCCAGGCTGAGGGAAATACAGGACATTTTGCTCATGCATTCAGCCCTAAAGAGAGGGAAAAGAGAAGACAAAAAATATCAAGACCTACAAATTGAAATTCAGCACCTCTGGGGAAAGAAAATAACAATGGTTCCAGTAGTGGCAGATGCTCTGGGAGCAATTCCAAATGGACTGAGAAAATATCTGAATGCAATGGCCAAAGACAGGATCACAATAGACAATTACAAAAAGCAGCACTGTTTGGAACATGCCACCTTGTCTGATGGTAGCTCACTGATTCCTAGGTTCTTGGACAGAATCAGCACATCTGTTGGTCCAAAAAGACCAGGTGGTAAAACCTGGAATACTGTGAAAATGATGATGATGATGCCAGCTGGTGTGTGTGTGTTTGTGCACACGTGCACGCATGTGATGACAGGACCATGCTTAGACCACCACTGTTCTGCTTCTCATGCCATCCACTGGCTACTGAGACTGGTCTCCAAATGAACCCCTGTCTTCTTTTTCATTCCAACTTTGCTGCCTTTTCTCTCTGTTTGACACAAAAGCTGAGCTCAGGAATCTGAACTCCTTCTTTTCCTTCCCCCTTTTTAACCACTAGTACTAATTCACATAGTCCTTGACACAGAGGCAGCATATAATTACATTTTCTTGTTTTTTCCTGGCAGACACCAAGCTGCAAATGAGGTGAGGCTGTCTCCTTTATTCCCATGGGCTATTAAATTCTGCACACATTATCTTACAGGAGAAGTGTCATGGAAGACCCGGGACTCCTCTAGATGATTAAAATGCTCCTCATTCTGGTCAAATAGAATGCAATCTGGCCACACACAATTCACAGATGCTCAATTTTGTGTGTATTTGTGTGTAAACTCCTTAAACTTAGCAGCAAAAGGTTTCGCTGGGTATTAGCAGAAATCTGCAGAAATGTGCATTATTTCATGTGCGGCCAGCCATCTGCTTCACATGGATTCAGATGGCTGTGCACTTTGAGTAGAGCGAGGAAGAATAGATGCAAATATGTGCAGAAAAGTGATGACAATTAATCATTGATGTGAATGTGCAAAAATCTACAGGAATTTGTGTCTGTGTGGATTAGCCCTATGTGAGACTGGCTCTTGGGTTTGGAGAAGGCTGGTTTCCACAGGAAAGGGCTGATTTCTAAACTAGTTGCTTGATGCTTCTTTACAGGTCAAAAATTGTTCTTTTTAATTATTTTATACAGTGCCGTCAGGCAATAGTTTTATAATAAAAAAATAGATCCCTGCCACCAAGATGCTAGCAATCACAACTTGCATTTCATTCAGTTTTTCTTTAAGAACAACTTTGTTCATCTACAAAGACCACTAATTATTCACCATTGTTTTTAACTCCATCTGTTGCTCAAAAGTGACATGTTTACATTCTATACAAGCCACATGAAACATAAAGGGAGCCTAGACAGTTCCATTAACATGGAAAATAGAGCAGGCGTCCAAAAAATTAGGTTATGATTACCAACATGACATTATTGTTTATATTCCTCCCATTGTATCCTTGAATCAATGATTCTTCTAATCTGTAGAACAGGGCTAGGGAAACCTGTACCTCTCAGAGAAGTTACTGGACAATTCCCATTATTCCTCACCAATGGAATGCAAATATCCTATAACCATGTCTGTCAGCCATGCCTGCCTTGATCTTGGCATAAGGCACAACCAAGTTATTCTGCCCCACCAAGTGGCTATTCATCCCCTGCCAATCCTTTCCAATAGGCCTCTCCCTTCATAGAGCCCTTCCCTCATACTCTAATAATATTCCACAGACATGAGGATCATTCAAGGACCTGACTTTTTGTGCCCTAGGATTGCCAGGTGTCTGGGTCTGACATAAAGCTTTAGGATTGAGCAACTTAGTCAGGGCATCTGGGGGATGGAGTTCAATCTCAATCAAGCCCAGCCCAAGACATTTTGCTGCCTGAGGAAAAGGATAAAAATGGTGCCTCCTTCTCCATTCCACATAGAAAAGTCACTTGAATCTTACTTCACCGGGAGAATTAAAAGACATAACTGGGTTAGTCTGGATCGGTATGCAAAGAGATCTTGTAGGATCTTTGAGACTAACTAGGAGAAAGAAGGTGGTAGCGTAAGATTTCAGAGATTTAAGTCTACTTCCTCAGATGCTGGATTGTACTGGATCATTCCCAGTCTCATTCAATTTTTTAAAAAGTGTATCTTGGGAATGCATCCCAGACTGGTACTTTGCTTTCTGGACTTTCCGGGCTTTTTAAAAGTCAGTACATTGCTACTTAAAGGATCTAGGTGCATAGAGGTAGCACATACATTATACCTTATGTAGTATATACATCTATATCTATATGTATGTCTGTATGTAAAATTTAAAACAGTGTTACCAGAAAGGAGGTTCTGTACTCACAGAAGACAGTAAGATTGGCAGATGTCCGCTTAATGATAGTGTCACCACCTATTGTCAGTTCCACTTCACATCCAAATTCCCTTCCATCATCTTCCTCCTGAGCTATCAAGGTGAATTGCAGAGGGAGCTGGTTACTGGATGCCAAGATCCTCCCTGAAGCATTTTTGCTTTGAAGAGAAATGGTGAGCGGCTGAGTAGTTGAAGAATTGCAGGTAATGGTCACAGGGTTGTTTGCAAGGATTTGGGACGGGTGGACCTCCAGGGAAGGCTGAAGAAAACCTGCAGTTAGCATAAAGTTGATGGTTATTCCTACAGCATCTCAAAACATTAAAAGATAGATAGATAGATGATAGATAGATAGATAGATAGATAGATAGATAGATAGATAGATAACTAGAAATATTTCATAAGTCCGATATATATGAACATGTCTGTAGGTTTATATATGCATGCGATTACCGTATATACTCGACTATAAATTGACCTCATATATAAATTGGGTCCAGAATTGTGGATTCTAATATGACACATGGATAAGTTGAGGGTAAAACTTAGAGTCATTTAACAAAGGATGTAAAGGACAAAACAATGCCAAAGGGTGGATGGATGGGACAGTAGAAGGCATTATTGCTTTCAGGACAGATTACGCTCTTGCCTTTCACCAGGGGATGGTTCCTTTTTATATAGGAGTTAGTACTTACTTTGACCCGTGGATAAGTCAACTTAGGTTTCTTTGGATCAATATAGTACTTACATTGACTCATGGATAAGTCAACTTAGGTTTCTTTGGATCAATTTTTTGACTAAAATTTATAGACTTATACATGAGTATATACAGTAAGTCAACTTGCATGATAAAACTCAGGATCAAAATGGTAAAAATTTAGAAAATTTCAGGATAGATGTGTGGGGTAATAGTTGATATGAACAGAATATGGGAAGGGGAAATGTAAATGTTATGAAATAACCAGCACTGCGGTGGAAGGAAGTAAAAATGATTAAATGATTTGAAGAGAATCACAGCAGTGGAACTGAAGGATGTAAAGTATATGTGTTGTACTGTCAGCTTTTGCAGTCCACTATTTATATAAAAAGGTATTTTGAGATAATGTGTGTGTGTGTGTGTTTGTTTTATCTTCTGTTCTTTTTGTTTTTTACTAAAAAGATTAAAAATAAAGTGGTCTTTATTCAACCTAAATACTTGTGTCTGGTCTCAGTATTTCATGGTTGGTCATCAAATACTTGTTTTTTCTTCACAGTTGTCATGGCTATTCACACTTAGATACTATTTTGGTAAACTTAATTCATGCACATGCTTTTTCCGGGGTGGGGGAAGGCAATATTTATGCACAGGGAACAGCATCTGAGGTCCTGCATCATGCACATGGAAGGTAACACTCTGAACATACAGCTCTAAACTCCTTCTCCGCTCTTTGCACTGTGGCAGCTAACGTTTAGGTGGAATCTCTTTTCTTGCCATCTGAGCCCATTGGTTTGTGTTCTGCTCTCTGGAGGACCAAAATACTAACTTGTTCCCCCATCGACATGACATCTTTTGGGGCTATTTAAAGATGGCTGTCATATCAGTGCTTAATTTTCACCTCTGCAAGCTAAACATACTCAGCACTTTGTGGCAAATCTTTTACCTTCATGGTCTCATAGAAGAAGAAGAAAAAACCCAAGCAAGGCCACTTTGGATGTAAAGCATACTTCTCTAGAGATCTCAGCAGATACTCACTGTAAACATGCACTGTCTCCAGCACAGATTTGGTCACTGGTCCCAGAAACACTGCACAGCTCAATGTATAGTTTCCAGTTGATAAGGATGACACAGGAGCCTGGGCTCTTACTGTGTCTCCCAGCACATGAGTGCTGAAGTTCAGTCTCTCCTCTGCAAAGGCCATTTCAAACTGGGCCTCTTCAGCTGGGAAAATGCCAGCGGCATCACATTCTACTGCCATGGTGGTGTTGGCTTCTAGATAGCGCAACGCATGAAGCTGTGGATCCACTGGAAAATCTGTAAGAGAAAAACCAGGGCATCAATGGAATGAATAGTGTGCACATTAATACGGTGTCTATAAGAGTTCCCCTTTTGGACTGCAGTTCTCAAACACAGACAAGGTGGGTGGTGGATTCTGGGAGCAGTAGTCCCTAAAAAGGAACTCTTCCGAGCTCTGAGCTAAGTGTAGAAGATACACTTTATTTGATTCATTACTTAATTTGTTCATATCCCGTCTTTCTCCCAATAATGAGTAAAAAAGCAGTTAACAACATATTTTAAAACAATGCAATAAAAAACCCTATATAAAGTCATTAATAAAGGTATAAATCTAAGAGTTATAGTGACAGGACAATTTATGAAGTTAAAATATTAAAATTCATTAAAAGACTATATATAAACCTTAAAAACAGCACTGCACAGTGTTAACAGAACTGCACAGTACTTATCTCCCTTGCTAAATTATGTTCTGAGGTATTGTTCTGTGTTTTTTGATTTCCCTGCTATATTTGTAATATTACTTTTGGTAGTACTCTGTTTGTTTTGATTTTGGTTGTACAGTACATTGTGGCTTGTGTCTACGCTGAGGGTGGGAATTGTGTGGCTTTATACAGATGATGTTTGGATGGCAGCTCCAAGAAACCCTAGCCAGCATAGGCAGTGGGATCTCAGTTCAGCAACATCTGGAGAGTCACAAATTCTAAAGAAAAGTAATTCATTCATCACCAGAGAAGAGACCTATGCAGAAAACTAGACAGTAGGTGGGCATAGTGATTAGAACTATGGATTAAGATTTGGTAGGGATGCCATATCCCACCTGGGGGCGGGACTTTCCCGCTTTTTGGTGGGTTGGGAACGTCCCGTCCCGCTTTTGGCCATTGCCCAGGACTTGGCTGTTGTTGCCACGGCTGCCGCAGCAGCAACCACAGCCACTCTGCAGCTGTCGCTACTGACATGGCTGCTGCCGCAGCTGCCAACGCAGCCCTCGCGCGCGCACACCCACCCACCAGCGCGGCCCTTGCACGTGCCTGGCCTGCCGGCCTGGCCCTTGTATGTGTATGGAGGTGCGGCAGCGTGGCCTTCACGTGCGCCGCCGGGCCCCAGCCGGCGCTTCTTCATTGTGCCCTCTTTGGGCTGCCTTGCGCGCTCTTGGGCGGCCGCGCGTAGGGCTGAGCAGGAGCTCTTCCTGTTCAGTCTTCCCCATTGGCCAGCCAGCCTGAGGAGGAGGAGCTTCCTCTCTTTCGAGCCTTGCACGGGCCCAAGGCTGGAGCCTGGAGAGGGCTTTGCAGGCAAGCTGCTTCCTCTTTTTTCCTCCTGTTCCCCTTCTCTCCTCCTCCTCTTCTTCTTTTTCTTCCCCTCTTTCTCTTCCCCCTCCTCTTCCTCCTATTTTTCTTCCCCTCTTTCTCTTCCTCTTTCCCCTCCTCCTCCTCCTCTTATTTTTCTTCCCCTGTTCCTCCTCCTCCTCCTCTTCTTTTTATCTTTTTTCCTATTCTTCTTCTTTCTTCTCCTTTTCTTCTTTCTCCTTTCCCTTCTTTTTACTCCTCCTCCCCCCCTCCTTCTCTGTTGTTGTTGTTGTTGTTGTGTGCACAACTCCTTTCTGACTTATGGCAACCCTGCCTCTAGCCAACCTTTCTCTAACTCCCTTAATTAAACCCCCGTCTATCTAACCCTCTTTTTCTTCCTCTCTTCCTCCTCCTCTTCTTTTTATCTTTTTTCCTATTCTTCTTTCTCCTCCTTTTCTTCTTTCTCCTTCCTTTCTTTTGTCTCTTCCCCCCCCCCCCCCCTTCTGCCTCTGCTGCTGCTGCTGTTGTTGTGTGCCCAATTCCCTCCTTGGCCAGGCCTGCATTTCCCATCAAGAGGGAAGCCAGGACTTGTGGGGGCCATGGGGGGGGGCTGAGGGGGAGGCACCAGGCAAAAGGCAAAAGGGAGCCCAGGAGGGAGCCCATCACGCTGCATCCACACTGGAGAAGTAACCCAGTTTGGCTGGCAATGCTTTAAATCTTTTCTGAATCAAGGCTATGGAATTCTGGGAGCTGGAGTATGTCAGAATTTCTGGCTTATGGCAACCCTGTGGAAGAGGCCACTTTTGAGAAATTCCAGCAGATCAGGACTGACTGCTAGAAAAGGCCATAACTGGTCTATCTAGCCCCCTTTGTCTAACCCCCTTATTTAACCCCCCTTCTATCTAACCCTTTATTTACCCCCCTCTCTCTAAGTCCTCCCCCTCCAAGAGAATGCCTGCTCTGTTTCAAATGCTAAGCGTACTTGTGAGTGGGACATGTAGTTTGCTGGCACAAGAGAATGCTTTTGGTTCAATGCTAATGTTCTGTGGACTTTTATTTCCAGTGAATGATATCTAATCCAGATTGGTGTATTTTTTGTGCTTTTAATGCTAACAAGTCTGCTTGTTTTGACAATGATAGTGATGATGATCATATTGATATCAGTCAGCTTCTGAGGCATGCGCACACTGTTTCTGAAGCCGAGATGGTGTAACTTTCCATAGTGCATTTTGGTGCTTTGAATGCTAACAAGCTTGCCTTGCTTGGACAATGATAGTGATGATGATGATGACGATGGTGATATTGATATCAGCAAGCCTCTGTGGCATGGCCAATGTAAGTTGCTCTGAGTTTTACATACTCATGCGCAGTGAAGAAAACGAAAGTCCCTTGACCAAGTACACACTTCTGAGAAGTACACTTGGTGCAAGAACTATGAAACCACCTGGACATGTTCAACATGCATAGCCATGTTAAACCATGCTAAATGTTAAACCCAAGGGGTTTGGTTATGGAATAAGCCTCTGAAATATGCAAGAGGCCATGTTAAGTAAAGCCATGTGAAATGCACAAATGTGCTGTTGTGTGTGTTTTGGAATGGAGGGGGGGTGGTTTGGCCAGAAAGGGAAGAACATTTCTGCCATCTGTCTAGGAATAATTCCAAAATGTCCTCCATTTTGATCATGCCTATGAAACATGCATTTATATTAACATTTTTTAAAAATCATCAAATTTTTGCGTGTCCTCCATTTTTTAAAATGTGCCCTACATTTGAAAATGTTGTCCCACATTTGTCCTACATTTGTCCCGGTTTGGAGGTCCTGACTTATGGCAACCCTAGCTTGGGAGTCTTCCACTGAGACAAGAAATTCACTGGGAGACTGTGAAAACTCAACAGATGACTCACTGAGTTACTTTCTCGCTCTAACAGGCCTAACTTTCAAGATTATTCTAAGCACAAAGTGAAGAGGCAGAGAACTCACAGGAGAAAATGTGGGATGTACACCTGCCTGCCTATCTTGCTGATTTGTCCCTGCAAGTAAATCCCAATTTATAGCAGTCCTAAAGAGTACCTATCACAGGACTGATTTGGCAAGATTTCTTGGGAGAGTTGCCATTGCCTTCCTCTAAGATTAAAAGGGTGTGACTTGCCCAATGTCACCCAATGGGTTCCATGGCCAATGGAATTTGAACCCTGGTCTCAATGCTCAAACCACTACACCACTCTGGTTCACCTGCCTACCTGTCTCCCAAATCATCCATCCATCCATCCATCCATCCATCCATCCATCCATCCATCCATCCATCCATCTTCTATACATGAACTATTTGTACTATTGGCCGTAGATGTAATTTGAAATGCTTCCTGCAGTGCTGTTCATCCACCGCACATTGCTGTCAATGGGATGTCTGTTTCTGAATCCCCACCTCCCTTCACAATCTGCTGAAACCAATCTAAATGTGGAGCGGGCTTATAGAACACAGCGCATTCACCCCCTGTTCTGCTCCTCTGGCTGCTTTCCCTGTTCTTCTCGGCTCATATTTTGCTAGAAATTGATGCGACTTAATTATGTAGCACATTTATTTCTGGAAGTTGCCTAGAGCTTTTGAGGAAAAAGGTGACAAATAAACAACACTTTTAGAACTGAGCACATTTCATTCCCAGTTTTGCTCTTATGGCTGCTTGCCTTGTTCTTCTCAGTTGATATTTTGGTAGGGCTTGATGCGTTTTATTTAGACGACAAGGTTATTTCTAGAAATCACGTTGAACTTTTCTAGAAGGAGGTGACAAATAAACATCCCTCCCTCCCTCCCTCCCTGCCTGTCTTCTTCCCGCTCTATCTCCAAACATACATCCGTGTGCTTCTAACTCTTTGAAGAAACCTGCAGTTATTTTTCCCCACCTGCCACTCAACTCAAGATGCATTTGGAGTATTTTCCAAACACTCAGGTAAGGTCATGGGCGGCTTGTCTCTGGGCACCAGAACAAAGCCTGCGTGAGTCAACCAGCCATTGGAGTGTCATTAAAGCACTGAGCATAGAGAGAAGAGAAAGGGGGAAGAGATTGAAGGGAACAAGCAGCCTCTTTGTCACAGAGTTATTAATAGACTCCGACTAATGGGATTATAACAATTACATATTTCCTGCATGCACCACTGGCCGTAGAATGCCTTTTCCTGAGCACAGAACTGGGATTCATTGGGGTTGAAAGGAAGGAGCAATAGGAGCTAGAGATCCTCCAAGCCATTGATGAGCCCTTAAATCCAGTCAGCTGGGGCTGTGCTTTTTTTTCTGATCAGAACAAGTATGTTTTTCTTAAGTGATCCATCTTCTTGAGATTGGAAATCACTTGCATCATCAGTCTGGCTCCATCAGGGACTGTATCTCCCTGTATCTCCACCAAATGCATCTGAGGAAGAAAATTTAAGAGGTAGAACAGACCGGTGTTTTGTGTGCTAGGTCTGAACTAGGGTGGAGCATGCACCCGAGCACCATCTTGGCGTGTGCCCATACACACAGGGCGCGCCATGATGATGTCCCTCGGGCACAGTGCCTAAATGGTGCTACGCAGAAGAGGTGTCATCATGATGTGTGAGCAAACCAATGGTGCTTTCTCAGCGACGCAAAAAGAACCCACTGGGAAGTGGGTTCTTTTTTGTCCTTCTGGAGGCTGTGGCATCTGGTTGCCATGGCCTCCTTCCAGGCAAAAATGGGCAACATGGAGCCACCCATCTGCACAGCCCCTTAAGTGTACAAAAGTCCATGCTGACAACTTCTTTCTTTCAGTGAGGGACTGAACAAACAGGCCAAAATAAAGCTGCTTCGAGTCACTTTGGAGGTATGCTGTTTAAATGCTGAATGCATCCTAAGAGGCCGGAAGCCATGCCAATGCCACGCTCTAGTCCTAGAGTGCAGCTCTGACACAGCTTCTGGCCTCTTAAGATGTGTGTGTCATTTAAACAGCATACCTCCAAGGTGACCTGAAGCAGCTTGATTTTGGTCTGTCTGTGGTTTCAAAGGTGCTACAAGATCTCTCTACATATTATATCTCTCTGCATAAGTCCATTAGGGTTTTAAGATCGCTAATCTGGAGAAGCCCTTCTCTCTGGCTCAGAGAGGTTCCTTAGGTGAGAATAAAAGAGCAGGCCTTCCAAAGTGCAGTAAGGAATCAATTCAGTGTGCTTTAAACTGTAAGTGGGAATAAGCCCTTAGTTCGAAGTGCATAAATAGTTTGCACACAATTAACAGAGCAGTAGGGAGAGGAGAGAAGACATAATCTTGCCCTTTCCAGTAGACTCTCACTAAAGCAAAATCCTGCAGCCTCTTCTAGATTGTATCTGCTTCTTCATGAATAACTTTTGCCATCTGGATTACACTGTGATGTTACTTGGCCACATGGGTCCTGGTTTCCTTCTGTTACCTCTTCCACACTACAGAAATAAAGCAATTTGGTACTACTTTAACTGTCATGGCTCCCTCCTGTAGAATCCTGTGATATGCAGTCTTGGCGAGATATTCAGCCTGGTCTGTAAGAGAGGTCTGGTGCCTCACTAAATGACAAATCCCAAGATTCTGTAGCATAGAGTCATGGCTATTCAAGTGCTGTCAAAATGCTTTATTTCTTTACTGTGGATACACCCTCTGAAATATTGGCGGGTATAAGGTTGCTGTCTCCCCTATTTTATGGTGCAATTCTTCAACATGGCTGATGTTGTGTGCCTTCAAGTTATTTCTGACTTATGGTGACCCCCAGGTGAACCTATCATGGGGTTTTCGTGGCAAGATTTGTTCAGAGGAGATTTGTCATTGTCTTTCCCTGAGGCTGAGAGCATGTAACTTGCCTAGGGTCACCCAGTTGGTTTCATGGCCAAGCTGGGAATTGAACCCTGGTCTCCAAAGTCGTGGTCCAACACTCAAACCACTATGCCACACTGACTCTCAAAACATGTCTACACAAAAGTAAATGATGATGATGATGATGATGATGATGATGATGATGATGATGATGATGATGTATAATTATTAAAGTTGTTGGCTGGAATTCTTCATTATCTACTTACTTACAAAGACATAACTAAATAATATCTCCTGTTCCAGTAGCTTCCAGCTGACCTTAAGAGCCAGAAGCCAGATCAGGTGAAGGCGATGTGCTTATCTTTCAATTAGGATCTAAGAAGGAGGATGTTTTCATCCCTTCCACCAAGGAGTAAGGCTACAAGAACATGCAACAGAAGTCTTGCTTCTAATTATTACAGTCCCACTAACTGGCATGAGAAGATTGGAGACTTCCTCCTCCTCCTTGCAACTGAAAGGCGACTGGCTTTCCCTCGTCTGATCCAATCAATGGCTTTTGAGGTTGTTATTTAGCTGGACTGGGACTATATAAAATTAGTGAATACCTTGTACAGGCCAGTTACAGATCCATAACTCTAGGTTGTGAATCTATCATTTCAATACCGAATTCCAGCCTAATGGAGCTGAAGGATATATAAAACTATAGCAAGCTTGCAACTCACCATAGACTTCTAAGATCTTGCTGTGGGAAGCCTTTTCAAAGAGTGGACCTTCAGGTCTGAGATCCAGAGCTGCGTGGCAGTTGACTTCCACATGGTGGTCATTCTTCTGAGCAGTTACGGAGTGGGTCACCACAACCTCACTGGCTTCAGGAGCAGTGTGATCTTCAAATGTTTTCACGTACAGTTTCTCCTTCCCTTTGTGCAAGGTCACAGTGAGATTCTGAAGGGGGGCAACTTTAGCAACCCGGCATGTCAAATTATAAACCTTGCCAGCCTCCATCATTGGCACTGGATCCCAAACAACCTGCTCTGGAAGCTCTGGAAAGATATATGATAGGCAAATGAGATGGGGCTGTATATGAAAGTCTTAGCTGCTAATATAAATTACATGGCAAGAAATAGGGAGCTAAAGAATCTTCATAAATATAATCTCATCCCCAACAAGAAAGGGTGTCTTGACACGTCTAGATACTTTTGAAAGTTTCTGCACCTTTTTTTCAATGATCTCTCCCTCTGTCCTTTGCATTTTGTGAGTTCTTTGTGAAATTTTAATTATTCAAAATGTAAGACCTGGAAATGACCTCTTGCAGTGTCAAGGGGGAGCCTATGGTGATATCACTGAGCATGATAAATTAAACCTCAGCCACAGTTACACAGAGTGTCATACCCTGCAGCTGTCCTGATTTGGCAAGGAGACGGGTCCAGTTAAATCTTTGTTATACCACTTTTCCCTCTACTTTTAAAATGTCCCAGTTTTCTCTTCTTTTCCAGTTTCTCCCCTTTGTCCTCAGCTTTCTTTGCTGCAAACTGAGTTTGAAGTGCAAAAGTAGTTTGCACTTAACTCATTAGGGAGGGAGAGGAGATAAAGGGCCAAAATCTTGCCCTTTCCAGTAGACTTGGGCAAAAGCAAACAGGTGCAGCCTCTTCTAGTTTGTGTGTTTTTCCTCATAATAACTTTTGCAATCCTGTCCCCATTCTGATTTTACTTGGCCAACCTGTCCTAGTTTTCATGGGTGAAATGTTGGAGGATATAAAGTATGCCATTCGTTTTTTTAAAAATACACCAAACGTAACACACAGAGAGACATACTTTTCAAGACAGTGCTCTTGCCCTGTGACTCTTCCCTCTCTTTCTCAAAACTTAGGAGAGAGTCAAGGCTCTGAAACTCAGGGCCAGACTTTGAGATCTAGGAACCTTATTGACAAATCAGAGAAGAGGAGTAGTGGCTGCAAATAGCCAGGCAAGCCAGGGAATAGATCCAAGCTTCACTTGCTGGTTGTACAAGGACAGAGCCTGAGGTATATGTAAGCTGAACGAATAGCATAAGGTCTCAGTGAGCTAAGCAGAGAACAGCTCAACCTCCTCCACCCTCCACTTTCATTTTGCCAACTCTGCCTGAGGGTTTCCTCCCCCTAGAAGCTGTGCAACTCTGCACACAGAAAACCAGAATATCTCAGGATGATTTTTAGTTTAACCTTCTCTCACTTTTATATATTTAGTTTTCAAAAAAAAATCCTTTGAAATGCCTTACCTAAATATTTGTTCATGGTAGATACGATACTATAAAAATCTCAAACGGTTGAAAGCATGATAAAAATTTAATGATGAATAATGCGTATAGAATTTTGTGAAGAGACCAGCCAGCACCCATACCCAGACACACACTCTTCTTGCACTCATGTTAATGGGCACATCTAATATAAATAATAGACATAATTAGAAATAATGCAGTTTGACAGCACCTTTTTTCATTTTTAAGATGACTATGTTACTGTATTGTGTTGTCACCATTTACTTTTAAGGTAACAGAATGTGGTATTATGATGTCACCATTTACTAAATATAGTATCATGCTGACATCATTTACTTTTAAGATAACTGCTTATGGTATTATGATGTCACCATTTATTTTTAAAATGACCAAATATAGCATCACACAGACATTAGTTACTTTTGATGACTGAATATGGTATCATGCTGACGCCATTTACTATTAAGATGACTCAATATGGTATTATGATGTCATCATTTACTTTTAAGATGTCTGAATATGGTATTTTGTTGTCACCATTTACTTTTGATGACAGAATATGGTATCATGCTGACACCATTTAGTTTTAAGATGACAGAATATAATATTTTGCTAATACCATTTACTTTTAAGAGGACAGATTACAGTATCACAAAGACACTTGTTACTTTTATGACTGAATATGGTATCAAGCTGTAAAACGGAAGGGTTCCAACACATCATTCAGCCACTGCTTCAGCATGTCTTTATACATCTCAAATGTCACTTCTGAAGCTAGGCTCCTTATCAAAACCTGTTTCCCAATTTTCTGAAAGTACCTCATGTAAAAGATTAGCACAAATTACTGAGCAACCCAAGTTGTTGCTTCTGAAGGTACTGGGATGTTGCCTGCAATTTGAGACACACACCCCAGGATGCTTTGCTGTGATGCTGCAGCACACATAAGCTCTGTGCCCTGTTAAACTTTCTCTATGAACATAGCCTTTCCAGTGCTGCTCTGTGGGATTTTAGGACGGTCTGTGTCACTTATGGGGGGAAAAATCTCAGTCTGATCCACTTCATGGAATTTGGGGCAGGCAAATGCAGTAGGGGTGGTAGTCAATGCCTGACCATACTTATGGAGTCTGCACCATCACATTTCAGCTGAAATACAGCCAAAACATGCAACCTAGAAATCTACTTCCTGCTTGTACTGCCTGAATTTTCAGCTGATTTGGGCCATTTTGGTGTGTGTGTCCGCAACATGGTCAAAGCTTTTTTTTTTTAATTGCTCCATTAAAAAAAAGACTGGTATCATTTGATAGTCTTTGGGAGATATGAGTCTTGGAGAGCCACAAAAAAGGACATGGGGAGGTGAGAGTCATATGTGATCCACAAGCTCCACTTTCCCTTCCTCTTGATGTTGTTCCTTCTGGCCAAGCTGATCAGGGGTAGACACAAACCTAGGTGGATATTGAATAAGGAGTAGGATGTCCTAAGCTACTTGGAGAGAAACAAGTGTAACAAATAAGTGTCAAATCTTTGCTTTGTAGCCACTTACGATACACTAGGATGTTTGCATGCGCAGATTTCTGCTCTCCGTAACAGCTGAAGGAGCACTCGGTGGCAGACGCCCACTCCGTAATGTTCACAAGCTGGAAAGCTGCCCAGCCGGTCCCATTGTCTTTCCTCTCCTTGATCAGCGACGTCTCCAAGGCTCCCTTGGCATCTGCCTCCCGGCAGCTGGTGCTGCAATTCAGCCAGAGAGACCCTCCATGCTCCACCACAGGGTTTTCCGGCCAAACAGTCACATCAAACACGTGCTGCTCAGCTCCTGAAATAATGTATCCACAAGCATTTTTGCCAGAAAGATGGTAAACAAGGGTTGCGCAGCCCAGGCCTACACAATAAAAATGTTCTTCATTCCAGTCAAATAGAATGTGATCTGGCCTGCATCCATACTGCAAAAATAATCCAGTTTGACACTGCTTTAACTGCCATGGCTCAATGCTATGGAATTCTGGGATTTGTAGTTTGTGCTGGCACCAGAGTTCTTTGACAGAGAAGGTTAAGTGACTTACAAAACTACAATTCTCAGAACTCCATAGCACTGAGCTATGGCAGCTAAAGCAGTATCAGCTTGGTTTATTTCGGCAGTGTGTATCCAGCCCCAGCCACGTACAGTTCACAGGATTTGGGGCTTTTTTCAGGGTGCTTCCAAAAAACTTAGGCGCTTATCTTCAGGATTTTAAACCGGCTGGAGCCAGGTTACAGGATGGAGTTGGGGATTATCACTCACTAAATCGCTACTGAACCGCCGGCCATCAGCTCAGGTCTCAGCAGGATCCAAGCCGTGCTCCGCCAGCACTTTTTAGAAATTGGAAAGCTTTCTAAAAGGTACTGGTGGAGCATGGCTGGGGCCCAGGCTGAGGCGGCCAGCGGTTCCACAGCAATCCTCTCCTCCATCCTGTGTCCCAGCTCCAGCCCAGGAGGCTGGAGCCAGTTTAAAATCCTGAGTGATAAGCTCCTTAAACTCCACAGAAAAAGGCTTCATAGTTTTTGTGGGAGCATCCATGGAAATCTACAGGTATGTGCATCATCACATCTGTGGCTGTCCATCTGCTTGCATGGATTCAGACAGCCGCACATTTTCGGCAGACGAAAAGTGAACAGTTGCGAATAGGTGCAAATTTGCACAGAAAAGTGAAGACAACTAACCACCAATGTGAATGTACCAAAATCTGCAGCAATACTCTTAACATATAAACGAGCCCCAGAAGGACTAAACCATAGAGAGAATGGAACATCTTGAACTGTAATCCTTGAAAATCCCAATACAGCTCTCTCTTTTTCTCCTTCAGAGATCTCAGGCTAACATGTCAAGAAGATACTGTAAATAATATTTCTCTCAAGGGTCTCGGCTCTCTCAGATCAAGCCAGAACTCCCCCTAGAAGCCAAAATGACCCAACTGGGGCTATTGTATTTTGAGCTTATAATGAGACAAGATGGCTCTTTAGAAAAGATAATAATGCTCAGTAAAAATGAAGACAGTAGGAAAAGAGATAGATAACATTACAGAAGGACAGACTCAATTAATGTAGCCATGACCCTGAGTTTGCAGCACTGTGGATGACAGGAACTCTTGGAGGTATCTCATTCATAAGGTCATCATAAGTCAACACTGTCTTGAAAGCAATTAACAAAAAGGGAGATTCCACGTTAGAAGCACAATTGTGGCCATACAATAACTAAGGATGCATCTACACTGTAGAAATAACACAGTTTGACACCACTTTAACTGCCACGATCCCAGGGTTTATAATTTTGTGAGACACTAGCACTCTTTGACAGAGATTATTATTATTAACCTTTATTTATAAAGCGCTGTAAATTTACACAGCGCTGTACATACAATCTTTTTAATTGGATGGTTCCCTGCCCTCGGGCTTACAATCTAAAAAGACACGACACAAAAGGAGAAGGGAGTGGTGGATGGGAAGGCCAAAGACACTGCAAAACCAGAAATCCCAGGATTCCATAGGATAAACCTACAACAATTAAAGTGGTGTCAAACTCCATTATTTCTAGAGTGTAGCTACACCCTTAGAAAACATAGGCCTACATCTGTCTCGTTGAGGCTGCCGTCATGGGGTCACGTCCAGAGGAAACCTGTATGGAATTGCACTGTTTCATTTTGCAGAATTTTACAGATATCACTAGTCTTTCCCTTGTAACCCTTCCATCTTTTCCCAGTGCTTCCACCATTCCTTTCATTCTTTTTCTTCCACCTCTAAAACCAGACAACTAACATGTCAAAAACCAGATAGATGGGGTGAGTTGGGGCTTTCTGGGCATGGAGGAGTTCTTGGAGGGCCTGCAGGCCACCTGTTGCCCACAGCCAACAGGACTTCTGCAGGCAATCGGTGGCCTGCAGATGATACAATTCACACATAGTACTTCTGTTCTCTTCCCTAGGGGTGATGGTAGTCAAAGCATGCCTTTTGCTGAAAGGGAAAAATCTGTTTGGCAGAAGGCATGCTTTGACAACCATTTCCCCTTGGGAAGAGAACAAAAGTGCTAAGATGGCATGCAGAGTGGCACGGAGAAGCCACTACTGTCTTGGCCCATTTCACCTTTATTTTCTCATGTGGTAATATCATCTCTCTGCCCTGATCCATTTCACCTTTCTTTTCTGATACGGTAAAGTCCAGAAAGAAAGAGAGATTGAGACAGAGAGGTGACAAAGCAAGGGATGGTCAGGAGTCTGGGGGTTCACTCACAAACACTACAGTTATAGTGCTATGATTCCACTTATCAGCCATGGTTTATTTTTTATTTTTATTTTTATTTAAAGCGTTTCTGTTTCACCACCCAGCCCACAAAAAACAATTAAAACAACACAAATATAAAAACATTTTTCAAACACATTACAAAAAAACATTTAAAAATGTTAAAAAGTAGTCTACATATAGCACTATGATTTCACTTTATTTGCCATAGTTGTTGTTCTCGTTGTGTTCCTTCAAGTTGTTTCCAACGTAAGGCAACCCTAAAGTAAACCTATCATGGGGTTTTCCTGGCAAATTTCTTCAAATGGTTTGCCCTTGCCATCTTTTGAGGCTGAGAGGGTGTGACTTGCCCAAGGTCACCCAGTCGGTTTCATGGCCAAGCTGGGGATCGAACCTTCATCTCTGGAGTCATAATTCAACACTCAAACCAGTCCGCCATGCTAACCAAATTCTACAGGTTTATAGTTTAGAAAGGAGCACAGTACTTAGAATTCTCAGCCAGAGAGTTCTCATGCCTCATCAAACTATAAACCCCAGGATGGTGTTTAAAGTGTAATTGTAACACTAGAACTGCACAGTGTGAAAAGGCCTTTGGTCTCCAGCACCTGACTATCTTTGTCATCCCTCTTCTGGACATATTCCATTCTCTCAGCCCCAATCTTAAAATGGGGATGTCTATATTCTTGGTGTGCTGCCAAATTCTAGACACCCCTAGGGAACATGCAGGTGGCTTAACCTCCACTATAAAATGTAAGAAGAGATAGATAGAGCTGAATTAAAGAAAATCAAATATGATGGAGAGGTGAGGCTTCCACAAGTGGAGCAAAAAGACCAGGAGTTTATGGCAATGCATTCTGGCTGATTAAGAAGAAGTGAAACAGATTAAATGCAAGGGATGTGGCACAACAACAAAACAATAACAACAAAACATTCCCTGACCCAACGTACTTGGATCCTAAACATGATCAGAAAAGAGATGAATGAGAACAGAAAGGAAGATGGAGGTGTGAGGAAGAAAGAGAAGGAATGCAATCTGTTCAGTTATATGTATCAATACTGGACAAGAAGTATATGATTGTATTACGGTGATATGTATATAGGTGTGGAATAATTTGATGCAGAAGAAATAACTTGTTCCTGTAAGTTTATTGGGATGTGTGGGAAATAAATACACAGGACAGGAGCAACATTTGTCACTGTTGCATGACAAGTTGCTGCCTACAAAAACTGTATGCATGCACACCTTTGCGCGCACACATATGGCTTTTCATTTGAGTGACCACCCTAGCTATGTGAATGTATTTAGGAGATAAGCATGGCATAGTGGGTTGAGTGTTGGACTAAAATTCTCGAGACTTGGGTTCAAATCCCCGTTCAGCCATGGAAAATCACTGAATGACCTTGGGCAAATCATACTCTCTCATCCACAGAAAGAGGTGAAGGCAAACCCACCCCCTCAACAAACCTTGCCAAGAGATTGCCATGGTACACTCGCCATGATAGGTTAGGGTCTTCATAAATAAAGAAACAAGGCATATAATGACAGCAATTTTAAAACACGGCAAGCTGTTTGATCCCAGATGGTAAGAATAAGGGTATCCCTCTGGGTCTCATCTCCCACCCTAAATCCATCACTGTGTCAAGACAGGAACCTGTGAACCCTGACCTTCATCCTTGCCCTTTTCCTCTACCTCAATAGATATGGCATGAATCTAGGCAGGGATTCCTTGCTTGTCTTGCTGAAACAAGTCAGGATTGTTGCCACTGTCCATGTGCAGAATGTCTTTCTTGCACTGCAGAGTAACCAGAACCAACCTTATGCACACAAAGGATGGGGAAGAGAGTCTTCCAACAATCCAGATGGTCTGGAGCTCTAGTATTTCTTATTTTAGAACTCAAGTGTCATGAGATCTCAGAAGGAACTCAAAGCGAGGTTCCTCGAAGTTCCCAGCCACCCAGAGCCTCCATCCATCCTGATGGCAAGAACAACTTGGAAGCAACTCTGAGAGGCGTCCACACAGGCATGCACACATCCACCCATCCTACCAAATATTGACCCTCAAAAACCAACCGCTCTTGGACTGTCCTCATTGCCACAGTGCAAAAAACACAACATTGCTTCAAAGAGTCATAATTCTTGGGGGATTTTTTTTCCTCTCAGGATGAAAGGAAAGCACAGCAGAGAAAAAGAGAACTTGGGAGGTTGAGAGAATTTCCAAGGAAGGGAGAGAAATAAAAAATCCGACAAGCTGTCTGGCCACAGACACGTGCTGAATCCCTGAAAGATCTGGGCAGAGATGCCTGCATAGTCTGGAGGAATTGCACACAGAGATAGACACAAGGATGGAGAATGCACCCCTTGTTCTGGTCTCCTTGCTCAGCCTTGGAGACTCCATCCAGCTGCATCTGTCTCTAGCAGATCCCATTGTAACAAGAAAAGGCAAAGCTTCATTGCTTTCTTTCTCCCTCCCCACAGCTTTTGCTACCTAGGGAAGCCCCCATCACCAGAGACTGGGGGGTCAGGGGAGGCTGGGATGGGGCATCGTCCTCTGGTCAGTTGGTTATGAAAAGGATGGGATACTGGACACTTACCGGCCTGGAAGAGGAGGAGGAGGAGGAAGAGGAGGAGAAAGCAGGAGGGGTGAAAGAGATGCCTCTGGAGCTTCATGGCTGAGGAAGCAAAGCTGAGCTGGGGAAAGAGAGAAGGAGAGAGAAGGAGGGGGGAGAGAGAGAAGAGGAGAGAGATTAGCCAGAGAGAAGAGGGGAGGGGGAAAGTGGGGCTCTGGATTGGTTTAGCGTTGGTAACTTGGTATCTAAGGAGGAGGCAGAAGAAGCAGAGGCGGCTCAGCAAGCGCAGAGGCAGCGGGAGATCTCTCTCTCTTTCTCTCTCTCTCAGAGGAAACCCAATTTCTTTCTTTTTCATTTTTTTCAGTCTTTTCCATCCCTGCCCCCCCCCCCCGCCCCCGCCAATAACTCATAAGGAAGAGAGACCCCAGGCGGCTCTGTGTGGCAGCATCCGCCGAGTGGTCCATCCATTCCTGCATCCCGTTACCAAGCGCGCGCCGTTGGCAGGCAGGAAGAGGCTGCTCTCCAGTGGCCAGCTCATTCCGACGCTGTCTAAATGGGGACCAAGGACCCATGCTAGGTGGCTCCGTGCTCCTCATCTTCTCGTTGGCATTAGGATGGGTGGGTGCCTGGGTGAGGAGGGACATTTTAAGAGGGAGACACCCCCACACACTGACATGGCAGCCCCCAGATCCCACTGGGATTCTCTCTCAGCCTTCTGGGTCAGCTTCCAATCTGGATGTACAACCCCTCCATTGGGCCTTTTGGACAGTGGTTGACAAAACTGCAAATCCCTTGTGCAGAGGTCATAGAATCATAGAGCTGGAAGAGACCCCAAGGACCATCCAGTCCAACCCCCTGCCATGCAGGAACTCTCAATCAAAGCATCCCCGAGAGATGGCCATCCAGCCTCTGCTTAAAGACCTCCAAGGAAGGAGACTCCACTACACTCCAAGGGGGTTTGTTCCAGTGTCAAACAGCCCTTATTGTCAGGACGTTCCTCCTAATTTTGAGCTGGAGTCTCTTTTCCTGTAGTTTGCAACCATTGCTCTGTGTCCTAATCTCTGGAGCAGCAGAAAACAAGCTTGCTTCTTCCTCAATATGACATCCCTTCAAATATTTAAACAGGGGTCTGTACTGGCTCTGTTATTCTGGCCAATGCCATTTAGCCTCACTGACAGAGAATGTTGGGGTGATGATGATGATGATGACACTTGTTGTCATTGAATTCAAAGATATAGCTGGGTTAGTCTGTAGAATCACTACTTAGAGCAATGGTTCTCAGCCTGTGGGTTGCAACCCCTTTGGGGGCTCAAACGACCCTTTCACAGGAGTCACCTAAGACCATCAGAAAACACATCTTTCCAGGGATCTTAGGTACTGAGACTCCGCAATTTTGTGTGTGGGGGGGGTGTCACCACAACATGAGGAACTGTATTAAAGGGCTGCGGCATTAGGAAGGTTGAGAACCACTGATGTAGAGAGATCTTGTAGCACCTTTGAGACTAACTGAAAGAAAGAAGTTGGCAGCAGGAGCTTTTGTAGACTTCATATGAGGAAGTAGACTGAAGTCTACGAAAGTTCATGCTCTCAACTTCTTTCTTTCAGTTAGTCTCAAAGGTGCTACAAGATCTCTCTCCCTACTTCCTGTTGTTGTTGTTGTTGTTGTTAACTGCCCCTGAGTTAACCCCAACTCATGGCGACTCTGTGGATGAGACACCTCCAAGCCCCCCATTCTTCCACTGCTCTGCTCAGGTCCTGCAAATCCATGCCTGTGACCTCCCTCGTTCAGTCCAGCCATCTGGCATGAGGTCTTCCTCTCTTTCTGCTGTGCTCAACCTTTCCTAGCATTATTGTCTTTGCTAGTGATTTGAGGCAGAGGGTGGGGAAGGGCAATCTCTGACTAAACATTTAAATCATGTAAATGTTTCAAGCTGGCTGGCATGGAGCATTCTTGCAGAGGAATAGGGTTTTTGATGTTTATTGAGACTAGCTCTGCCTCTTTGTGTGTGGGCCTCCCTGCTTGCTTGCTTGCTTCCTGCCTCCCCTGCCTATATATTTGCAAAGGGATCTTGTAGCACCTTTGAGACTAACTGAATGAAAGAAGCTGGTAGCATGAGCATCTGTAGACTTAAGTCTGCATTCTCAGATGCATAGCAGACTGAAGCCTTCGAAAGCTCATACTACCGGCTTCTTTCTTTAAGTCTCAAATGTGCTACAAGATCCCTTTGCAACTGATTCCCCAGACTAACATGGGTATGTCTTTGAATTCTATATATTTGCAATGATATGTGCAAATATCCACAAGACTGTTGCATAGAACATCTGAAGAGATTGTATTCCCCTTTTAATTAACACATAGATGAGGGATGGTGGGGATGGTAAGTTCTTATGTACCTTCAGGTTGATTCTAACTTATGGTGATCTCCTCCTAGGGTTTTCTTGGCAAGGTTTGTCCAGCGAAGGCTTCCCATTGATTTCTTCTTAGGAGGAAGCACCCAGTGGATTTCCAGGACTGAGCAGGGATTCAGAACCTGATCTCTCAAGAGTTCTAGTCCAACACCCAAATCGTTTTGATAGTATTCAAAGACATAGCCGTGTTAGTCTGGAAAATCAGTATGCAAAGGAATGTGTCACTAAGGTCCAAAGCACACTGCAGAAACAATCCATTTTGAGACTGCTTTAACTGCCCTGGCCCAATGCTAGGGATATCAGGGAACTGTATTTTGTGAGACATTTAGCCTTCTCTGTCAGGGAGCTCTGGTGCCGCAACAAAGTACAATTCCCGGGATTCCCTAGCACTAAGCCATAGCAATTAAAGTAGTATCAAACTGGGTTATTTCTGCTGTGTTCTTTGGATCTTAGTCTCAAAGGTGCTACAAGATCCCTTTGCATACCCAAACCATTATACCACATTGGCTCCAGTAGTGGTAGTGCTTGTCATCTATATTGTTCTGCCCTCGCACTTCAGAGTTTCACACATTTCCAAAGCTGTAGCATTTGTACTGGCTTTGTATGGGTGGTACAGCGCCAGGGTGAGAATCTGGAAAAATCTAGGTTGTCTATCACCAAATTGCCTCGGAAAGAAACCTTACAAAGATGACGTGGTATTGAGTGACAGAACCGTGCCTTTACTGACATTCCAAACTGTTAGTTCTTGGATATACTTTAGTGAGGGAAAAGAAGAGAAAGAAAGAGAGAGAAAGTGCATTCTACCAGTAGCCTGAATATCTAAAACACAAGGGCAGGATGCTCTGGAATATCCTGCAGAAAATGCCGGGGAGCCTTTGCAAAGACGAAAAGAGGTGTGGGTGACATCATTCCAGTGACAGATGGCTAGCCCCTCATTTAGGTATACAAGTATGAAGCCATATTGGATCTTGAATGCCTGAGAGAGAATCTTGCCAGCTCCTGGAGAGGGTACCGTGGCAAGGCTTCCTTCAGGAAGGATGCTCCGGAGACAGAAGCATGGCTGCCTGGATGTGTTTTGCTGTCCTCCTTTTTAGCCTTTCACTGATGGCCATGAGGCAAAGTTTAGAAGAGCTCAGCATTCTGCAAAACCATCCACTTTGTCAGACTCACAGTTGCAACCAGGTTACTGTTAGGAGACATGCTGAGCACCCAACTCCAGGGCTGGACCTAATGTTGGGGAGTTGGGGTAGGGAGAAATTTGGGAGCAGCAGCTTTGGCCAACAGATGTTATTGAAAGCCAGCACTTTATTAATGACTCGGTGTATTTATTATATTTTTATTGACAGGGAAAAGGGAGATTCTGCCCCATTTGCGACGTTATAACTCATGTACCAAAATACTTTGGCTGGCTTTGGATACGAAGCACTTAGACTTGATTGAAGGTGGATGCCATTTCAGTGGAATGGGAATATTGCCTGGAAAAGTTATTTTAATAGAATCTGCAAGCCATCATGATCATTGGCCACACTGGTTGGGGGATTATGGGAGCTATAGCCCAGAATGTAATGCTTCCCAACTCTGATGTTAGGTATGACATGCTTTGTATCTTCACTTGGATCGGCGGGGTGGAATTTGTTCTCCTGCCTCAAACAGCAAAATGCTGTGGAGTGGCCCTGCCGTGGTTTAGTTTCTATCCCCTGACAGCTTCCATCTTGGGCCAAATGATTCTTCAAGCCATCGTCCCTTCCTTTGTATGCATGTATGTGAAGTAAACAAGTTGGAGAAATATCTTTCTTTGCTACCTTTAGCTCTCCATTACAGGTTGCAGGTCTCAGGATGCTGGCCAAAGTCTCAAGGGATTGCTATACTTCTCTGAGTCTCCAGAGATAATGATGGTTGGCATGACATGAGTTTAAAGTATGGGCACTCATTACTACCCATTCCCAGTTGGCATACGGACTCAGTGGACCAGTGCAGAAACGATATTATGTTTCTTGCACTTGTATAATGAGCTCAAGATGGTATAGATGGTTGTCTTCATCCACACTTTAACCTCATAACAACTCTATGAATTAGGCCAGGTTCAGAAAAATGACTTGACCCAAGGTTAACCAATGAATTTGGTGGTGAGTGGAGGCTTGAACCTGCATCTTCTAAGTCCCAGGACAACACTTCACCCATTTCTCCACATGGAGTCTTTGTGAATATGATTTATGTCCACTTGAGAATTTTATTTTGAAATTCACATACTTCAAAAATAAATATATAAAGGAGTTGCTTTTTTAGTACGACTATTATTCATTTCTGAGCTATCTGAGATATAAATAATATAAACTTACAGTATATGCCATGAACTAAGTTATATAAGAGGACATAACACATAAGGTTGTATATCAGCATGAAGATTCATATTCCAGTATATTAGTCTATAAATCTATTGAAATTCAAGTGTAATAAATAAAGAAACCAATGCCTCCTGCTTCCTTACACTGCATCCTCTTTCCCTCTGCAACCTACACAGTTAAAAAGGGTTCACCTCAAAGAACATAGGTTGCAGTCTTAAACCCAGTTGCTTAGGAATAAGCTTCATCACATTCGGCAAGGCTTACTACAACTGAAGACATGTGGCTTCAAGGATAGTTTGCAGCAGTGGGTGGGAGCAGATGGTAGGAGCATCCCAATAACAATAATAGACCAGGAATATATGGGTGTTGTGAGAAAACTACTGACAGTGTGAGATGGTTCTGAAGACTGAGCTTTGTACTCTGTACAGGTGTGTTGTTTCAGTGAAGTGAGTGTAGAGCTACAGTTCCCAGAATCCTCCAGAGCTGCTATTCTTATTTGTAACATCGGTCTGTTACAGACTGCCAAAATAAAGCTGCTTCGGGTCTCTTTGGGGGTATGCTGTTTAAATGATGCATGCATCCGAAGAATCCGGAAGCTGCACCAAAGCTGCACTCCGGTGCTTAGGAATGGAGTGTGGCTTTGGCGCGACCTCTGGACTCTTAGGACCCATGCATCATTTAAATAGCATACCTCCAAAGAGACCCGAAGCAGCTTTATTTTGGCAGTCTGTAACAGGCCTAAATAATAATAATAATCATCATCATCATCATCATCATCATCCTGTACGTGAATTCATCTACTCTACTTTCTAACAAAGCAGTTGGCTGATTTTGAGATACTCATTAATGGAGGCCTTCCAGTATTATGCAACTATTCTGTCTTTCCTTCCTTAACATAACCTTTTCAGATAAGTCAAAAAGGTAAAAGAAGTGATAGAAAAAAGAGAATTAAAAATGCAACATGTCATCTCCCACTTCAACCCTCATATTTCCCCCCCCCTCTCTGACTGAAACAGGGCAACTGCACAATTGCAATGGAAGCATGTTATCCTGGCATTTTGTTGTTATTATTCTAATATATTGCAAAGGCAAACAACAACTAACAAACAACAACAACATCAGTGCACATCCAACTGCCCTCGAGTCGGTGTTGACCCATGGCGACCCTGTGAGTAAGACATCTCCAAGACGCCCTGTCCTCTACTGCTCTGCTTAGTTCCTGCAAACTTATACCCAGGACCTCTTTTACAGAGTCCATCCATCTAGCTTGTAGCCTTCCTCACTTTCTACTTCCTTTCACCTTTCCTAGCATTATTGTTTTCTCCAATGAATTGTGCCTTCTCATAATGTGTCCGAAGTACGACAGCCTCAGTTTTGTCATCTTAGCTTCCAAGGAGATTTCTGGCTTGATCTGTTCATGGAGCCATTTGTTTGTACCATGTACCATCACACTGAAACGGTGCATGTGCAAAACAATCAATTATGGCTTGCTAACAATTCATTTATGGATATGTGCAAAGCTCTATTGCAATATTACTTTTAATTGTGCGATTGTGTGACTAGTGTGATAACAGTGAGAATGATAGCACAAGTGCTGCTTTTTATTTTCATTGCCGCGATTATTGTCGAATTGGCCATCGTGTGATAATCTCCATTGTGTGATCAGAACAGAATGGTGTAAGTCTGACTTATGTTATAGTAATTCACTAATAAGATGCCAGGCAAGATCTCCAAATTTCAGTCACTTGCCATGCCCATTTTTTAAAAAATTAAATAAAACAACAACAAATTCCTGGGACAAAAACTGGCTCATCAAAAATATTGACTTATGTTGTTGAATGAATTTTTTGTCAAAATGGATAAAAAAGTAATTATTTTAGGAAAAAACCCTGTGAATACACAAAAGCAGAACTGGCAAATGCTGGTCACTAGTGGGCTGGCCCCAAGACGGGAGGAGGGGACCCAAAATTTCTTGGTGTAGTAGATGTTGATGTTCACCCAGATGAAGAAATACCCCACAATACAAGAAATGATTTTTAAAATAATAATAATAATAATAATAATAATAATTAATACCTCCACCTTTCTCCCTGTACAGGGACTCAAGGCGGCTTATAATGTACAAGGACTTAAAATGCTCTGATTTTATCTTCCTCCCATTCCACCCCATTTTCTCTTGGTGTTTGGGTTGAATACTCTTGATTCTGCTGCACACATAAACCTTTTGAGGGAGAGATGGGGCACTTATAGCCATATAGTGGAATTATCAGGAGGGTCAGACAATATTTCGCAGTAAGCGTTGTGGAAGTGTTTTCTCCTAGTGCAAGGGGGTTAACAGATGTGTCAGAGAGGCAATTTCAGCCTTTTACTAAAGTGCAGCTTTTATGAAAGGTAAATGGAAAGGTGTTTCTGCACAGCAGTAGGGGGGATGATTGGTGGAATGAAGGAAGGAGAATCAAGAAAGCAGAGAAGTAGACAATGAAAGGGAGAAGGGAAGGGAAGCGAAATAGCTGATAGCTTCATTATTAAGCATGATTAACAGAAGGCAGGATGGTAATGAGGGGGAAATAAGAGCTTTTCCTGCAATAATCTCAGCAGATGCATTTCTAAGCATGGCAGCAAAGGGCAACCTGGCCCCAAAGCTACCAGCCAGAGGATAAACAGCTGTTCTGGTCTCATTCCCAGGTCTCATTCAGCAAGAGCCCTATCAAGAAAGAAGGATAGGCTGTCCCCTGAGGCTGGACCAATGTTTTTAAGCATTTTAGATAGAATTCCAACTATAATTTGCCTTTGGCTGGCTACTGAAGCAAACAGGAGGACACAGGGAGGACACCCTGGCCAAACCACTTGCCAGAGGGAGACCCATGCGTGCTGGGTACCTCTCTGTTTTGACAGGAATATAGAAGATAAGGGCCAAATGCTCTGTCACTGGCAGGCTGGCTAAATGTCAGAAGGCACAGGATATGTCAAAGATGTCTATACAATTGTATAAGGATAAATGTCTTCATCCTGGATCATCTAAACTCCTCGGTGCTCTGGCTGGAATGGTGCGGGGGAGGGGGGGAGTTTTTTGCACTCTGCAAATTTTTTCCATGTGCTCATATTGATTCAGTTAAAGGAATTATGTCTGATCCAGTGCTGGGGTATATTTAGCAAGGAGGAGAAGAGATTGAGTGGAACTTTCCTAGCCATTTTCAAATATTTGAAAAGCTGTCAAGTTGGTGGAGCAGAGTTATTATATGCTGCTCCAAATGGCAGGATGAGAACCCATGGGTGGAAACTTCATCACCTCCAAAAACCAGCACAATACTGGCTGTTTGTTTTCAGACTCACACTTGATGGCCCAGTGATTAAATCAGTGGCCACTCATTCATCTTTTTGCCTTCCTCGATTGTGTCCAGACTCAAGTGCATTGATTAGGCTATTCTTCACCTTGGCTTAACAAAAGCCCAGGTCTTTACACCCTTTGAACTTTATCGCACTGGCCCTGAAACGGGCCCAGTGCATTCTAAACGTGCGTGCGCGGGGGTGTGCACGGAATGGGATGGGGCCAAGAACCCCATTTTATCGCACGCTGGAATGCCGCCTTTGCCGCCGGGAGATCCAGTTGCGTCCCTGTTCCGTCCCAGAGAGCGCCATTTCTGAGAACATTTTCTCAGAAATGGCGCCCTCTGGACAGAACAGGGATGCAACTGGATTGCCCGGCGGCAAAGGCGGCATTCCAGTGTGCGATAAAATGTGGTTCTTGGCCCCATCCTGTTTCATGCGCCCCCGCGCACGTGCACATTTAAAACCCACTGGGCCTGTTTCAGGGCCAGTGCAATAAAGTTATTTGTTTTGGCTGCAGCCAAGCCATTAGTTTCATCACCAGAGGCTAGAATTTGCCTATATAGACTTTAGATCCATTTATTCAGGTGTGCTATAGTCAGAATACAGCCTGGCTTCATGTCAGACCGGACTCTGATTTTAGCTCCCTTGGCCATTTCCCCCACGTTTCGGCAGCCGTGTCTTTCCATCATCTACATCCATATTGGGTTCCCAGAGAATCCTTTGGAAGTAAGTATTTCCAATAGATTTGCCTCTCTCAACTCTCTCTCCCGAATTTCTCTCCTTTACTTTCATTGAGAAGTGTGTGTGCGTGTGTGTGTGTGCGTGTCCTTGCTTTGTATTTGTTTCCCTTTGTAATAAATATTTAGATTTAATTGGAACGGTCTGTCTCAGCGTCGTCTCTCAAGGGATCATTTGGTCCTCCGGTAGGACCCTCCCAGTCAGCAATTTGAACTAAATTAAGAAATTCCTCTAATTAGATCCTTTCTAACAAGCTCATTGCTTAACGCACTAGCTATTCCCCTCCAAGTAATGCACCCAGCCTCCTTTCTTTTCTGTTAAATGTTGGCTCCCAGACTTGAGAGACAACTTGAGACTTGACTTGAAATTATCTTATAAGAACCTGAGACTCGATTTGAGACTTGAAGATAGTGACCTGAGACTTAGAGTAAAACTTATATAAAATATAGTGACCTCAGATTTAGAGTAAAAGACTTGAATACATCACTGAATGTGACATGTGTCACACCTCCTAACCTGTCCTGCTGCTGATCTTGAGAGTAGTGAAGGAGTTTATCTCATTGCCAGTGCTGTAAGAACATTCATCTGCTAGCCCTGGTGACTTAGGTGGAACGGGGGGAATGGAATGCCATTTTGTCCTTCACCTCAGCAACATGTCTCAGTTGCCATTTTCCATTTGTAACTCACTCTTTTACTCACAACGCTTTCCCCTTTTTATGGCTGTCCTTAAAAATCTGATGATGGGTCACATCAGGGTCTAGATTACTATATGGTTTTTATAGGTAAACAATTCTACAAGATGCAATATGTCTCTGTTCTTGACCTGAGCTGTGGTACTGAAAAAAAGGTTCAGGCAAGATGATGGTCAGAGAGCTAGGAGCCACTCTTTCCCCACAGTATCCATATGCTCAAGTCAAAATGTGCTTGAAAACAGGAATGTATTCCCTTCGGTACTTATCAATGTGCAAGTGTTTGGTTTTACCACAATTTTCTGCCCAAGTCTGTTGAAATTAATGGGAGCTGTGCAAGAGCATGATAATTGTCCTCCATGTTCCTTAGGGAGAGACCATGGATTTTTCTTTTTGGATTTCCCTAAATGCTTTGGGTTAACCCTAGTAGGTAAGTATGTGTTTGAACATGCATACCTGCAGTTGCCTACAGTGGCGTCACTACGGCTGGTGTCACCCGGTGCGGTAACTCATGGTGTCACCCACCCACCCACCATTGACCTCCTCCTCCCATACCATACTATACAGAATCCTTAGTAAGATTTTTTGTAGTCATGTTATTCATAAATTGTAATTCCCATATATCACCAAATGCAATGGTAATTGTGACATAAACAACTAGCACAATTAAAATTATTCTTTTAAATTACAATATCATATGCACACCCTAAATGTATTTACATATACAGTGCACTCTTGCCTTATGTGGGGAATCCATTCTGGACCCCCCTTCCCTGCGTAAGGCAAATAGTGCATATGCTTGAGCCCTATTGGATATAATGGGGCTCGTGCATGACGAGTGGTGTAGCATGCACGCCACAGGCATGCATGCCATTGTTTCTTCTGTCGTGCAGCTTTCAGCCTAAGCTGAAAGCCTAATAAAAGGTGTCTGCATATGACATGGGCACACTGTACATAGCTTTTTGTGCTTGAAGTAAAAATTTGGTTAAATGTGGTGTTTTTAAAGAATTTTTTTTTTAAAAAAAATTAAATTTGGCGTTTTAATTTTTTAAAAAACAAACCAATAAACCTGGGGCCTCTCCTTTCTCCTCCCAATGAGTCTCACCCGACTCACACCATCCCTTCAGTATTTTAATATGACACAGGTGAATGCCACAACCTGTTCCTGCTCAAAAGCAAATGTTTGGGAAGTAGCGGCTCACCCCCATTAGAGTGCCACCTGATGTGGTCCGCAACCTTCGTACCCCCTAGTAAAGCCACTGATTGCCCAGTTCTTCTGCACCTCCTTTCATTCTATGCTCACTCTCTCTCACATACACATACATAGTTGCAGTTATCTGGCCTCTCACCCACAAGTTCTTTTCCCACTAAAATCTACATCCCCTCCTGGCAGTTAACATTTCTTTGAGTGTGTGCCCTGCAGTGCCATTTTGTCACACCCTGGCAAAGGAGGTCCTCCTAAGCCTATTCAAGGCAGCATGAGAGCGTGACTCACAAGTGCCGTGAGTCAAAAGCAAAGCACCACAAACTGTGTTTTAGCAAGAAAGAGATTAAGAGGCTGGGCACAGTCAGCAGCCTCCGCAGTTTTTGCCCAGCTTGGTTCACATTCAGCCCACTCCCCCTTCATCAGAAAAGAATTCATAGTCACACTGTTGCAGCAGGGGGCTTTCCTTTTAAGCATGAATCCCATCTTCTCACACTACTGCCAAAAAGGCTCAGGATGCCAGGATTCAAACAGGTTCTGGATATTTAGGCTATAATCTGTCTCCCTTCCTTCTCTGTTTATCAGGTGAGAATTTCATCCCCATTTCAAATAAGATTTTATTAACATCCACCAATTTTAAAAATCATAACCAGGATGGAAAAAACATGTGGGCCAAGATCCTGCATCAGAAGTGTAGGCACGACATCATAGGTCCAAAACATACTGCAGAAATAATCCAGTATGAGACCACTTTAACTGCTCTGGCTCAATGCTAGCGAATTCTGGGAGCTGTAGTTTTGTGAAACATTTAGCCTTACCTGTCAGAGAGCTCTGGTGCTACAACAAACTACAATTCTCAGAATTCCCTAGCATTAAGCCAGGGCTTTTAAAGCAGTCTCAAACTGGATTATTTCTGCAGTGTGTTTTGGACCATAGCTGCACTTCATCTCTTGATCCAGTTCTGAAACGCACCTTAAAAGCCAGTTATCCATCTTGAGTGATGGAGTCCTGTAGCACTGTTAGGCAGGGAGCTGCAGGATGTGACCAGCCCCTTCCCACCAGCATTTAACAGTGCAATGAAGAGTTTTGACTCTCCTGCAGGTGTCTCTCCTTCTCCTTCTTCCTCCTCTGTTGCTCACTGGTGGGAGGGAGATGGTCACCTCATCCTGCAGCACCCCACTTGCCATCAACACAGAACTCCACCCTTCAGTGAAGCTGGCTAGATTTTCAGGTGGGTGTCCAGGGCATTTGCAACAGGATCATAAATCTGAATAGGAAACTGTTAGAATCATAGAATCATAAAGTTGGAAGAGGCCACAAGGGCATCCAGTCCAACCCCCTGCCATGCAGGAATACCTCTGATTGATGGCCATCCAGCCTCTGTTTTAAAATGGAGCATCACACTCTGAAGTTTACTTGGGTCTAATCTGCACTGCAGAAATAATGCAGTTTGACACCACTTTAACTGCCATGGCTCCCTGCTATGGAATCCTGGGATTTGTACTTTGTCGTGACATCACAGCTATCCGACAGTGAAGGCTAAATAGTTCACAAAACTACAAATCTCAGAATGCCAGAGCACAGAGCCATGGCAGTTAAAGTGGCCCTTATTATTATTATTATTATTATTATTATTATTATTAAATTCTCTTCTACCCTATATCAAAAAGATCTCGAAGCAGCTTACAAATAACATTAAAACAACAGGTTAAATAGTTTTAAACAACAAGAATTTAAATAAGCAAAAAACAGATTTAAAAGATTAAACTATCAAGTGCAACCATCAGATGCACCCGACTGCATCTGATGAAGGAATCTACAAAAGCTTATGCTGCTAACTTCTTTCTCTCAGTGAGACTCAAAGGTGCTACAAGAACTCTTTGGATATCTCCCTTAAGAGGCAAGAGCTTTATTCTTGGTCTTTGACTGTTAAAGGTCTTTTGACCCTTTGCAGAATGTCAATGTGGAAAGCACTGTGGAAATCCATGTGTGAAATAACGTAGGAGCAGGATTTCACTGTTTGTGGAAACATTTGGTGTCTATTGTACACCGCACAAAGAACTCTAGCCAATTTGCACCTTCCTGCCATCTGTGCACACAGTGAAAAAAACATATGGAAGACTGTCTGACAGAGTGAACGCTTTGTGGATTTCATGCTAATTCATACCCTTGAGCAATTTTCATGCCGGAATTTCATAATGTGCAATCACACAGAGTCTTTATAGCCTTTCCCTGAAATTTCATAGCTTCGGGAGTTTTGCTTTCTCTTGCAGCTCGGGAAATAAAATCGGTGCTTTTATTTTATCCATTCCTACAGAGAGCCCTCTACTTTGCTGCCAGCCCAGATAAAGGACCCCAGATCTGCCACATACATTTGCCATGGCCAGTATCAGAAGGCAGCAAAACATTACACACTGAAGTGCAGCTATAATCTCAAAGGACATCGCATATTGTATGCTTCTTCCTTAGGATTAATGTGTGATTTATGTGTGCTGGTAGAAAGAGTAGTAAAGCTACTCTAGAGCATTAGCACACTACCTATTTATAATACAGTGGTTCCACTTCAATGGCCATGGTTCTGTCCTATGGAATCCTGGGATTTGTAGTTTAGGAAGGGGCATTTAGTATTCGTGGAATTCTAAATTTAGAAAGTCTTGGAGATGTCTCATACATAGGGTCTCCATGAGTCAAGGTTTACTTGAGGGCAGTTAACAATAACAATTTAGAATTCTCATCCAGAGAGCTCCAATGCCTCATTGTTGTTGTGTCCTCAAGTAACTTGTTTCTGACATATGGCAACCTGAAGGGGAACCTATCATGGGGTTTCCTTGGCAGGTTTCTTCAGAGGAGGTTTGTCATTGTCATTGCCATCCTCTGAAGCTGGGCGAGTGTGACTTGCCTAAGATATTTAGAGGGCAGTTTAGATCACACCCTGAAAACCATGGTATTCCCAAAGTGTTAATATCTCTAGTTCCTAGAGGTGTCTCCTGTGCTCCATATCTTACTTTTTGGCTTCCCTGAGAGCCATATCGCATTAAAAACAAACCCAGCAGACAAATGGAGAGAAGCTTTCTTCTTTCTGTCTGTGCATGACGTTGTTCTCTTCCAGTCGAAAAGCATGGGAGAAAGTGGTAAAAACATCCCTTTTGCCAGATTTTTCCAGTTTGGTAAAAGGGACACTTTTACGACACAATCCTAATCTTCTAGTGATAATCCTGACATTTATCACCCCCAAAAATGGAAGGAAAAAAAAGAGGTCCAGGCAGCTGTGTTGATGGAATTGTCCGGCAATAGCATTCTCATTATATCACTCTTGTGGCAGTGTATTGAGTTTGGACTCTGCCATCAGGAATATTGGGCTTTAGAGTCCTTGTTAGCAATATGGCCCAACATTGTCCATTGGTGCTGAAAGGGTTGATTTGTATTTTGAAGGTTTTGTTAGATGCTTTTACTTTAGACTGGGGAAACAAAATGAAGTATGAGAAATGGAATGTGGGAGGGGACCTTCCCCTGTTACCAATCTCCTTGTAGCTGTTGTGGTGGGAGATAGATCACACATGCACAATCCAGTTTCCTTTATTTGCTTCTGCACCGTATCAACTTTGGGAATCCATCTTCCCCAGGTGAGGATGCACTTCTGCTCAAGGACCTTGTTTAACCAGTCAAAGGGAACTTGAGTGCAGGCTGTAGGACAGTCTGCCCTTCAATTGTTCAATAGCAGATACCATAGCATGCAACTTTCCTGATTTTTCAGGAACAATCCTAATTAATCCTCTGTTGTCCCACATTTTCAGCTGTTTTTAAAATGTCCCAGTTTCCCTTTCCTCCTTCCACTTTTTTCCTTTGTCTTCAGCTTACTGCAATAATGGCAAACTGCATTCAAAGTATAAAAACAGGTTGCACTCAGTTCACTCAGGGAGAGGCAAGGAAGGAGGCAGAATCTTGTCCTTCGCAGCAGGTCAGGCAAAAGGAAACTGATGCAGTCTCTCTTCACATATTTGTTCATCTTCATTAGTATCTTCTGCCATCTTGACCACACTTTGACATTGCCTGGCCAGACATGTCCCACTTTTCATGTGTGAAATGTTGGCGGGTATGAGTCTGTTTAGAATTTGTTGTTTCAGGTCCGATTTCTACCACTGGCTATAAGGGCATAATGGAACACATAAACAAAAGGACTGGGATGCTTTTCTGCTGAAGACCCCCTGCTGTATCAATTGCCGTCAATAAAATTTATCCAATAAAGATAACATGTGTCAGCCTTCCGTACTAAACAAAGTCCTCAGGAGAGTGGAACTGAAACCAGTTCCAGCCCAGAAGCTCATGCAGAGGCAGAAAATCTCAGCAATTGTTCATTTTTTTATGGAGCTCTCAATATGTTGACACCTTTTATTTTTTCAAGGATAAGAAATCTGAGTACCATTTTTTCCATTAGGCGTGAGCAATAGGGTGCGGCAGGACGAGGCCAATTTTTCACATCCACACCACTGGCAGGTTATACTAGTGTGTCGGTAGCAAATTGGGAAGTGTCATATCATTTCTGGTTTATATTCAGTTGCTTGAGGGGATGTGGGAGACCGTATGGAAAAGGCAGATCACATTTGCAGGCAGTTAGGGTGATTTCCTCTAAAAAACTGTCCCCCGCAAAATTTAATTTGATTAGTTCATTGTGCTAATTGAATGCCATAACTTTGGAGAAAGCCACCAATTTGGAGAAAAATCCTAATAATTTTTGGGTGATCCAAGGGACATCTCATCTGGCTTGGGGAGTGCACAAAATGGGGTTGGGGTAGGCCATACTTCCCTCACCCTTGTTTTACAGTCCTGTCCTTCATTGCAACCTGCCTTATTGCAACCTTAAATCTTTTGGCACCAGGCCACGGTCTCTGACTTCACTAGCATAACACCAGTGCACAAAAGCATCATTGGGAATGAACAGCAGAGTGTGTATGCGCGTGTGCATGCTTATGAAGGGTAGGAGGAAGGGAAACTGGCACGGAGCCCCAGTCTAGTCCAGGAGCACATTCCAAAACAAACAAGGCTCTTCAGCTGTTTTTTCTTCAAAAGAAAAGCATCCTGTTTTGAAAACCCTGAACAGCATACTGTGTTGTATTTGGCCCTAAACTGGTTCGAATAGAGATGGCATGTTGCTGTTGTTCTTTAGTAACAGATAAGATATTTTCTAGCATGTTTCAATGATGTTTCCTGAAACTTCAGTGAGTTTCCTGACACTAGGCCATGGAAGTTGTTCCAGAGGCTGCATCTCCTCCCACCTCAAATGGCTTGACCTTAAACAGGCAATTAAAATGCTTTAGCCTGACTTCTGTGTGTGTGTGTGTGTGTGTGTGTGTGTGTGTGTGTGTGTGTGTGTGTATAAATTCCTGGTGGAGATGAAAACTGCTAAAACTGTTTTGCTGATATGGAGCATCACACCTGTGTGAACTTTTTGACCCTTCTTGGAGGAGACTAGGCTGTGGGGACAGTCATGGTGAGCATACGCACTTCAGAACTTTTACCAGCCACTGGGTTTAACACTAGTCTTTTACAATGTCTGCTTATAAAGAATATCATGGTGGTATGGGTAGTTATATAGTGGACCCTTGGTGTTCACTGAGGTTTGGTTCCATGGCCCCTCATGGATACCAAAATCCATGGACACTCAAACCCCATTATATACAGTGGCATAATAAAATGGTGTCACCTAAATAAAATGGCAAAATCAAAGTTTTCTTTTTGGATATTTAAAAAAATACATATTATCAAACCATGGATGGTTGAATTCACAGATGCAGAATCCATGGATACAGAAGGTTGATTGTATCCTAGTGTGACCTTCTGGATAAATATAGGCTTGCTCTCTTTTAGCATGGACAGTTATGGATAGCCCAAACCATCCACTGCATCAAGGCAGCAAGACAAATAGCACAGCAGGGGTTTTGTTGCTAGTTTCTTTAATCCAATGCCATGCCCAAGGATGACTCTGAAATCCAAATATATATATTCCTTCCCGTTCTCTTCTCTAAAAGAAATGTAAACCTGAATCCTCTTAGTAGTACCAACTAGAGTAGATCCTCTGAATAACTGGATTTATCTATGGTCCAAAACACACTGCAGAAATAATTCAGTTTGAGATCACTTTAACTGTCCTTGTTCGGTGCTAATGGATCTTGGAAACTGTAGTTTATTGTGGCACCAGAGCTCTCTACAGAGAAGGCTAAATGTCTCCGAAAACCATAGTCTTTCCTATCCTTTCTTTCTGCTTTCATGTTTTTTTTTTTTTGGGGGGGGGGGATATACATTTCTGCAGAGACTGCATAGTATTGTGTTTTCACTGTATTTTTCACAGTATTTTTATTTAATTTAAATTATTTATATGCCACCTTTCCCCTATAGTCAGACCCAAAGCAGCTCACAGAGAATTTTTAAAGATTTATTTTATAGATTTTATATCCCATCCATCAGACAGCAGGCATTTTCAGAGCAGCTAGTAATAACAATTAAAAGCAAATAAAGCCATAAAACAAATAAAGCATTACAAAAATAAAACATGATCCATTTGCAAAATAACACTAACCTGAGAGAAAGTTAACATATTGCTACAAGGTGGTAACATTTACAAACAACATATACATAACCAAAAGCCCTCCCAAATCCCTAATAAAGTTTGAAATAATAATAATAATAGTGGTAGTATTTATTTATATTCCGCTTTTTCGCAAAGGAATCAAAGGGATTACAACAATCCTCCTCTGATAGCTCTACAAAACATTTAGAAGGCAATATAAACAAAAGTTTAATCAACTTAAAAGACAGACATGGAGTTAATGCAGCCTGGGAAGTAGATATTTCAATAATTCTTAAGGACAATTAATAGAGTAAGTTGTGGTCTGCTCAACCTAATAGAATGATCTCAGCCCACATTAAGGAATTATTATTTTTATTATTATTATTATTATTAGTAGTAGTAGTAGTAGTAAAGAATGTTCTTTTGAAATTGCCCAGAAATGGCATTTGACCCAAGAGAAGTTACAATTAATAAATCCAAATTTATTATTAAGTTGTTGGAATGGGTACAAAGCCATGGGAAGTTTTAATCATATGTGGTTAGACCATCCCAAAGTGGGCAGATTCTGGGCACAGCTGAGTGATGGTCTACAAAAGATTATGAATCAGTCATTGCAATCTGCGTTGTTATTGTTATATTTATTTGAAAGTGAAAACAGAGATTGCAACCTACAGAGTTGATGTTAATGTTGTCTGGTGTGCTGAGCTACTGTAAGAGCTGTATTTTATATAGATAGATGTAGGTAGATATAGATATTTGTTTGTTGCACTGGCTGATTGTAAAGCTTGTTTTTTAAGGCATACTTATTGAAGAGACCGTCCCATTGAACTTAACGGAGCTTACTTTACAGTCTTGTACTGTGAAAAACTGAGAAAAAGAAAAGATATTCAACTGTCACTGAAAAAGAGGGGAAGTGGGTAAAAAAAGTGACCAGGATTCAAATCCCTGTTTGACCATGGAAACCCAATGGGTGATTTTCGGAAGTCACATGCTCTTAACCTCAGAGGAAACCTCCTCTGAATAAATCTTCCCAAGAAAATGTCATGATAGGTTTGCCTTGGGGTCACCATAAATCAGAGACAACTTGATGGTACACAAGAACAAATCCTTTTCAGCAAATCTCCCTTTCTGGTATCAAAGGGACTTAGTCTATTGGTAACTCTATTTGCTATGTCAGTAGAAGATGTAGTTCTACATCTGATGTTATATTCAGGGTATGTAATCCTACACTCAGGCAAAGTGCATCACAGGGACTCCAAAATACAGCCCCTCAAAGCACCTATTCAAATAAAAAATGTTTTAAAAGAATTTCACACCAATTTGGGATTGAATTTTCACCTGAAAACTGGCCAAATGCACTTAATTTGGCCAAAATGGCACCTGTTTCTGGAATGCTAAAACATGGTGATAATGCAACCTGCAAAATAGTTTAAAAGGCATTACATATTAGGTTAACTATTTTAAAAAGATTGAAGGTGCTGGAGGGGCTATATTAGTTGGGCGGGTGTTGTAATGATGTAATAATAAGAGTTGTAATTTATGTAGATAGATATAGGTAGATATAGATATTTGTTTGTTGTACGGGCTGATTGTAAAGCTTGTTTTTAAGGCATACTTATTGAAGAAAAAGTCCCATTGATGGAGCTTACTTTACAGTCTTGCCCTCACCCCCTCAGCAGTATGCAGATCTAACTGACAGTAAGTCCCACTGAACTCAGGGGGCTCTACATCAAAGTAGGTTGTCATTTTTCCCTAAAGAAGGTAATACTTCATTTGTGATGTGTGATTTGTCACTCCTCTAAAACATACTAGGTTTTGATTCTTATGAGAAGCCCAGCTAGATACATCATGAAGTTTAATGGCGCATGTCGCCACTGTGAAGACTTGGAAGAATAACGCAAGTCACACCATATGGTGGTGGTACAGCAATCTTGAGGCCAAAAAGGGGGGGGTCACTTTTCTGACCCCCAGCTTCCATAGGCATGGGACTGAAAACCAGGCCTGACTTCACTTTTAATTATCACTGTCATTATTTTTAAACCCATGGCATTTTACTAGATACAAAGTGATCGACAGTAGTTTCACAAATCATGACTCACTGCTTATGTACAAAATGTTCATAAAGAAGGAGCTCTGGTCTTGTCTGTTGTCGTTACGCAAATGTTATCCAACTCTTTTATCTTCAGAATCATTCTGTCCTTCTTTGTCTTGTTCGGCTCAAGCTGGGCTCTTACAGCTGTGGGGATCCATGTGCTGCAACTAGAGAGTAGATGACAATGCCCACGAGCATAGTGGCTAGTGTGCCTATAGCAGAAGTGGCCACAATCACACCCCTATAGGTTTCTGAAAGTGAGAAACAGAAAATCACAAAGAGGTAGCTTGCAAAATATCTAAAGACAGCCACTAACAGCCCTCATCATCATGTCCCTGAGCTAGGTTGAAGTTTTCTATAACATTAATAAGCAAAATATATATTCATGGCTGGACTGGATTCACCAGGGCACACTTTACATTTCAAAACCTGGTATTAGAAATAAAATCTTCTCTGACTTTTTAGGAGCATGTGGAAGACTTATTCTTGCAGATCTTCCTGATGTAATTCAGGCTATCATGTATCCAACACTTCTAGATAACACAGATGTTGGCCTAAGTCCTAAACTGAGATCCTGTATGGGGATATGTATTGCACATGTGTAATTATGATACACAGCATCTCCGTCTTTTTTTAAAAACAAAAACAAAACCCTTTTGTCTGCTATCATGGCCAGTAGGGAACAGAAAAAGCTACAAAGAAACATCCGACTGTGTTCCTACAGCTAGATGCACAGAAATGCCATAATCCTTAGGCATCTCCAGAGGACTCCCAACAAATCTCAGAGAATGCCTGCTGCTGTCTTTCCAGCCATAGGAAAATAGCTGGATGCTTCTCCATCCCTGCCTCTGCTCTCTGCTGGAAATGAACATGCTAAGAAGGGCCATGCTGAAAAGCAGAGTTTCTTGGCAGGATTTTGGTTATTCTCTGATTGGAACAGAATTCTCATCTCCACAACAAAAAATTAGTTATGATGACATAAATTGGAATCATGCTGTCGTAATGCACTAACAGCATGCAGCCCATTCAAGCCCATTCAATCTAGAGTAGAGCCACTGAATCAGTTGAATGTACTTATGCATTGATTCACCATTCATCATATGTGGGTCTCCTCTAGTGGGGGACAAACCAATAGAGTTCAAGCTATTACATACTAATTTGATGTGTCATCTTGTAATTTATGCTTAACGGTTGTTGTAAGCCAAACATACACACACACACGGACACACACACATAGGGCTTATAAATAATGGTAAAGAAATAAACAAAGACAATATACAAATGAATGGTAGAGAAAAAGCTTCACTCATTCAGCCCTGATTATGAGTGAAGCATCAAAGAATAGCCCTTATCAGATGAGTCTGGAACTGGGGGTCTTCAGCACTGGGCGGTTCGAATTCACGTTATTTCGCACAATACCATCATACCTGGGAGCCCCTCCGAATTGGCATGATTCAAATTGGCCAATACGCATTCGCGCGAAGTGCATTCAGTGCAGAATGTTTTGTCACACCGGTGCTCAACATGAGGATTGGCCGATTCGTATCGGCCCCCTCGCACATGCTCAGTGGTGCCCTGCATGGGTTGCGACCTTAAACGCTTCCGGGGTGAAAGGGGAGGTCACGTCATGACAGCCCGGTAAACAGCTGGAGAGCCAGCTCATGCACATTAACAATCGCGATACAACGTGCCCTCTCTACATTCCTCTCTGTTTCCTCTCTACATTCCTGCTTGGTTTTAACGTTACCATGACCTTCCCTTGCAACAAATTAGCAATGCCCGGTTGTACGTGTGTGTGTGTGAGTGTGTGAATATGTATTCTGAGGGGGGGGGAGGACCAGTTCCAGCGGCTGTCAAAGAGGCTGGATGGCCATCTAAGTAAATGGGGATGCTTTTTTCCTCCTCCTCCTCCCGGCTTGGGAGCCAGCATAAGCTGCATCCCAAGAAGGGAACAGGCGCGGGGCTGCTAGAATCGCGGCGATCGCCGCCGTTCCAGCGGCCCCCGCGCCTCTTCCCTTCTTGGGATGCAGCCTATGCTGGCTCCCAAGCCGGGAGGAGGAGGAGGAGGCTGCCGGAACCACGATTCCAGCGGCCCCCCGCGCCTCTTCCCTTCTTGGGATGCAGCTTATGCTGGCTCCCAAGCCGGGAGGAGGAGGAGGAGGCCGCTGGAACCGCCCCCCCCCCCCCGCTTCCCTGGAACCGGCAAGAGGAAAGACCCACCGGAAGTTAAAATTGGAATCTGGGGGTCTTGCGATGGAATTCAGGATTGGGTAGTCACACCAGAGCCATTCGCACTGAGATCGAACAGAGCCCCAATCCAGGATATTGCCAATCCCCTTATCAGCGCACTGGCCAACACGCTCCAAAAAGAGGAGCCAGTACGCATTCAGTTCGGCATCTCGCGCATTCACGTGAGTTCGGATTGGGCCATTCGAATGCTGGTATGATGGTATTGTGCGAAATAACGTGAATTCGAACCGCCCAGTGCTGAAGACCCCCAGTTCCAGACTCATCTGATAAGGGCTATTGACATGTCCAGCCCCCTCCTGGCAGTAAACAGTGGTACAATAAGCAGAAGCAGTGGGTCCTGCCTCAATTCCTCATTATGTTGTCACTTAGTTGTGGGAGGAAGTTGGATGTGTCACCCTTCAGCAACCTGCATATAAATACTGCAGAACTTCTTTGCTCTGTATGGCTGCCTGGGAGCATTTGTGGTTGTGGCAATGGTACCACAATCATGGCTATGAATACCAAACAGTTACAAAGTTGAATGTACGCCTTGCTTACAACACTGCAACAGCCTAATGAATGCCAGCCTTCAATAATAAATCTTGGGAGTTTGGGGTCCCAAACATCCAAATTAAGACTGTGCATGCTTTGTGGGTGCAGAATGATACCAGTCTATTCGGAGACAGGGAGCAGTAAGTAAAGAGGAAATGAGAATGGAATGGAGTGCCCTGAAAAATGGGCACAGCCAGTGGTCTAGCTAGAACTATAAATAAGAACTACATGCTGACACATTTTAGTGCATATTCCCCAAATGCAGCCTGTTCCTCCTACGGAATTGTGGGGTGAGATTTCCTGCACAGATGCCATGACTCCCACACAGTTCTAAGTCCTGGTGTCTCTTTTTGTTTTTTAAAAAGAAACAATTGTCATGACTTTTCTTGATGGAACTCTTGACCCTAAACACTTTAAAAATCTTGAAGATCACAGTGGTCTTTAAGATCACAGTAAGGTCAGTGCCAGCACACACTCTGCAAAGAGCAGTTCTTACTACGAGCCACTCGCATCTCCGGTTTAAAGGACCTCGGCTAACACTTGCCAGCAACTGATCTGTGTTTGAGACTGTGGAGTGATGTTATCAATCTGAGCTGGCATTATTAGACATAACAAACTTTCTCATCATTAAATTTAAGTAGCAGCCTACATTTGAGCCTTGCGCAATTATTTCACTATTGAACATTGTTGGCTGTATTAATGTCACTTGGATAAAATAATACGTACAGGAGAAAAGAACCAATGATAGGCAATTGTAGAGCTTGGAGCAGTTAACTTTTCAGACTATAGATCCCAGAATCCCTAACATGACTTTCCAAACTCCAGTTAAATTATCTGTGGCAAACATGGGTATATGGAGGTTAAGAAATCGCGAAAGAGAATTATTTCCTTAGCTGTAAGGAAAATAGGGTTCTACATCCCAAAGTGGTAAAAACATTTTAAATGTTGAAAGTCCTCTTTGAACAAGAGGGTGGGGTGGGACATGAAGTCAGATTTTTTTAAAAATGAACTCAAAATGCTGCTCTAAAAGCACACATTGGGCCTACAAACTCACCTGGGGTCTTGAGTTCCAATTTGGAGGAAGTAGCAATGAGGGCCTCCTCATGTGCATTGTGATTCAAGGTCACATGGCAAACAGCTTCTTGTCCATGGTCATGTGGCCGAAGGGCAATGACATGAGTGACGTTAAAGCTCTGAGGTCCAGGCCTTGTGATGTTCTGGAGTCTCCAGGAATGCACCTTCTCGGTCCCTTTCAGCAAAGTCACAGTGAGATTATGAACTGGTGTTATCCTTATAACACGGCATGTCAGGTTGTAGGCCTGGTGAAGACTATGACTGGGTGAAGATTTCTGGAGCAAAATGTCCATCTGCTCTGGAAGACATGAGATTACAGGGTTTTTTCAAACAAAAATTACAAAGGTAACTGGGGTGACTGAATGACAGCTTCCATTCCAGAGAATCAAGGAGACTTCGGGGCTGTACAGATGGGCGGTGGGACACCACCCCTGTTTGCCCCAGATTCAGGCCATGGTAACCACATGCTGCAGCCTCCAGAGTTAGCAAAAAGAAGCCCAGAAAAGGGGCTTTTTTGTTTCATCCTAAAAGGGGCACCATAGGCGCACGAGCGCATCATGATAATGCCTGTTCCACACTGTGCCGTTTGGGCGCTGTGCCCGGCATGCGTCATCATGGCATGTGCCGACAAGGCCTTAGAGTGAGCTATAAGTCAGCAGCACCACATCCTCCATTACATCTTCTTGCATCTTTACAGCCATTAATTTTCTGAGGAGGTTTGAGGAGGCAGGTATACTTACTACCCTGGCTGCTTTACCCTGTGTCTGTGTGATGTGGTGGGGCTTGTACTGAAGGTTGTAAGCTCCCCAAAATTCCTCAATAGGTGCTTCCCCCCCCCATATGCACACTCTTAGGAGTCACTCACCATATGTTAGTATTGTGGCTGTTGCCTTTTTGCTTTTTCCTTCACATGTGCAGAAGCAGTGAGCAAGTGATGCCTGCTCTGTGATATTCTGTAGCTGAGTGGACACCCAGCCAGGTCCCTGTAATACTCTTCCCTTCCGAAGGCTTGTCTCCAGCCTCACTTTGGGGGTGGATTTGCAGGTGAAGCTGCAGTTTAGCCAGACAGAAACTCCCTGCTTCACAGCAACCATCTGTGGAGAAAGGGTTACCTCAAATACCTCTTCAGAAGTGCCTGGAATGACAGAAACCATAGGCTCAGTTATTGCACTAAACTTGCCACCAGCCACTCACCTATGGTAAGAATGGCTGCCAGGCAACTAGCCTAAGAAGCTTTTCTAAATTATAAGAGAGATTCTTTTTTTCTTCTTTCAAATAACCATGATGTGCCACAAATGGCCAATGCAGGAATATGAAGGTGGGCAAATAGGGAGAAAGTGGCATACCAACATTTGAGTGGTGTAGTGCTTTGAGTGTTGTACAGTGGCTCCACCAGGGTTCACATCCCCGCTCAGCCAGAGAAACTCACTGGCTGACACTGAGAAAGTCACACTCTCTCAGTCTCAGAGCAAAGAATAAATCTTTGCAAAGAAACCCCATGATAGACAGAAGACTGAAATGACCTGAAGGCGCACAATGAAGTTTATCAGACAAGGGGAATTGGAAGTATAATCTGATGGCAATCTGAACACAATCATGGGGTTTAATGTTATTGCGTGATAACCCACTACATGCAAATTCGGGCAATGGGAAGTCAGTCCGAACGCAATCATGGGGTTTCACGTTATTGTGTGATAGACTGCCACATGCAAATTCGGGCAATGGGGAGGCAGTTCGAATGCAATGCGTATTCATATAATTGCGTGAAACTAGTGACTTTAAGTGAATGCGTTCTGGCCTCACTTTCCTTTCATTCAAATTTAAGAGAAATTCCTCCCATTTGATAAACTCCAATGACAACACAATTTGTGGTCCTGTTTGGAAAGCTGATGTTGATGTTTCAGGGTTTCTGTACACTTACTGTCCTCTCTGCATTGGCTCAAATAGAAATAAGTTTTGAACAAAATCACGCAAGAGCCAAATGAGCGTCTCATCAGCTCTAAGTTTTGTGTGCATGTTTCTTTGTTTTTGTATGCTTTCTTGGGAATACAGAGGGTCTCTTCCAATTACAACAACATTTCATTAATCAAATGAAGTATTTGCATCATGAATGGAAAACAAAAAACTAAAGAGTCTCTTTGAAGAGCTATATTGGCGGATTTGAATCTAGTGCAAGGAGATCTTTCACTTCTTGAGTTTGAAAAAAAACCTTTGCCATCAAAATCTGTGACTAGATTGATGCTCATCAGTAGAGGTTAAATTAATGTATGGCTTCTGTCTTGTGGCACTCCATTAAAGCAGGAATGGGCAACAGTGGTGGCTCTGGAGCCTCCCTTTCTACACTGGTACACACATACACACCTGCGCCATAAGAATGCTAAGAATTCCCCTCCCTTACAAAACAAAAGGAAGTGGTTGGGAGCTCATTCCCCATTTTGGCAGCTTGAAGTCCATTTTCCACCTTGAAAGAAGGGCATTTTTGATAGTTCAAATGTGTCATACAACTGATTCAAAAGTGGATTGCCATTCCTTGGGGCCATTCACATAGGCTTGCCAAATCCCGGGAACTGGCGGGACTATCCCTCTTTCTGGGAGGTGGGCATGGTCCCGTCCTGCTCTTCCTCAGTTCCCAGGCCAGACAAGGCCTTCTCCAGAGGCAGAGGAGCATCCTCCGCCTCTCAGAAGCCCTCGCCACCAAGCTGGGCTTAGCATTTGGCCTGGGCCTTCCCACAGCTGGAGGAGGCCCAGGCCGAAGCGCCGAGCGTTGCGTGGCGTCCGCCAGCCCTGGAGAGGCCTTGGAGGTGGCGGTGTGCTAGGCACTTCAGCCTGGGCCTCCCTGCGGCTGGAGGAGGCCCAGGCCGAAGTGCCGAGCATTGTGCGGCCTCTGCCAGCCCCGGGGAAACCTCAGAGGCAGCGGTGTGCTCGGTGCATCGGCCTGGGCTTCCCTGCGGCTGGAGGAGGCCCAGGCCAAAGCGCAGACCATTGAGCAGCCTCCGCCAGCCCTGGGGAGGACTCGGAGATGGCGGTGTGCTTGATGCTTCGGCTGGAGGAGGCCCAGGCCGAAGCACCAAGCGTTGCGTGGTGTCCGCCAGCCCTGGAGAGGCCTCGGAGGTGGCGGTGCGCTTGGCACTTTGGCCTGGGCCTCCCTGCGGCTGGAGGAGGCCCAGGCCAAAGCGCAGACCATTGAGCAGCCTCCGCCAGCCCTGGGGAGGACTCGGAGATGGCGGTGTGCTTGATGCTTCGGCTGGAGGAGGCCCAGGCCGAAGCACCAAGCGTTGCGTGGTGTCCGCCAGCCCTGGAGAGGCCTCGGAGGTGGCGGTGCGCTCGGCACTTTGGCCTGGGCCTCCCTGCGGCTGGAGGAGGCCCAGGCCGAAGCGCCGAGCATTGTGCGGCCTCCGCCAGCCCCGGGGAAACCTCAGAGGCAGCGGTGTGCTCGGCGAATCGGCCTGGGCTTCCCCGTGGCTGGAGGAGGCCCAGGCCAAAGCACCGAGCGTTGTGCGGCATCCGCTAGCCCCGAGGATACCTTAGAGATGGTGGCGCGCTTGGCGCTTAGGCCTGGGCCTTCCCCGTAGTTGGAAGAGGCCCAGGTTGAAGCACTGAGTGTTGCACAGCCACCTGGGCCTCCCCGGGGCTGGTGGAGGCCCAGGAAGCAGCACAACGCTCAGCGCTTCAGCCTGGGCCTCCCTGCATTTTTTTTTAAAAATTAATTTTTAAAATTAATTAATGAATGAATTAGTCCCAGTTTGATGGCAGCCAATTATGGCAACCCTGCATTCACACTATATTATAAATTGTGTTGCAAAGTGGTTTAAAAGGGAGTCAGTCACACTTGTGCCGGTTTTGCCCTGAATTCAAGGAGGGCACTGTGGCAAATCCCCTAAACCCATTTCTTTCAGGAACTGGAATTTCCCCATTTGTTTTCCAAAACACCAGGTTTTATTGAGGTGCCGCCAAAAGGAACTTACTGCCAATCCCATGTGCAGGGGGCATATCATGCCCACGCCTTTGTTCTCTCCCTGCCAGCCAAGCACTATTCTTTTTCCATCTCAGCACTTGGTTGCGGGAGTGAAAAAAGCAGAAATGCAGTGGATTCAAACTTCCCACGCTTTGGAAAGTGGTCTCTTTAAAGCACAGCCCAGCTTTTCTTCTTTTCTGCCCATCAATCCCCTTATCTGCCCCGATGTCTCATTCCTAGTCCAGAGCTCACCAAAGCCAGAGAGGGGTTCTCCTGGGAACATCATTAGGCTGTGTTTTGTTTTTTTAAATAAAATCTGATAGTTTGTGCACATATTTGCTATTACATGGCCACAGTATTACATATTTGCTATTACATGCTATTACATGGCCACAGTAGACAGCATCTTTAAACACTCATGTCATCAGTATGACAAAGGTGTGAATGATTTGCTTGACATTTCCCCAAAGAGTGTGACATAGATGAGCATCATTTGATTGATAGTTTTAAAAACCCAAGAACAATTGAAATGGCGGCTCCATTTTAAAATGATACAAATGATAATGTGAATTTCATCAGGGTTAAATTGCCACAGAGAGATTTGATCAGGAACTTTGATTTGGTATTGCATCATCCAATCTCCCCAGATCTACTCATTACAAAAACACTAGTGATTCTCCTAAGACAAACAATTCATCTTTATTTATTTATTTTTTCAGAAAAAGAGTGGTCTGAGGAGTTTGGAGAGGCCAAGGGCCACAAAACACAATGGAGTGGTGCATTTTGTCCACCCCTGTCTTAAAGGACCCAAGTCAGTGAATGTAAACTCACCAGCAAGTGTTAGTGATTCACTGTGAGATGTCTTTTCAAAGAGTGGCCCTTCTGGTCGCAGATCCAGAGTTGCCTGGCAGATGACTTTCTCCCCATGGTCTTCTTTTTGTACAGTTATGCCATGGGTCACCACAACCTCTCTGGCTTGTGGGTCAGTAAAATTCTCAAATGTTTTCACCTGAAGCTCTTTCCCCCCTTTGAATAAGGTCACAGTGAGGTTCTGGATGGGGGCCACACTGGGAACCCGGCATATCAAGTTGTACTCCTTGCCAACCTCCATCTTTGGCACTGGATCCAGAATTACATGCTCAGGAGCTCCTGGAACAGAAAAGAACAGGGCAAATGTTCCACAAAATATTTTACGGCCCTGGAATCAAGCTTTACTGTTAAATCTAGGGAAATTGGATGACACATACATCCACACAATGTGAACGAGGCCTCTGCTGTCTCCAACCAGCCCCTTACCTCAGTTTTCCCCCTCCATTTGCAATGAAAATTTGCAATGGTTTACAGAGTAAGTGTGGGATAGTAGTTTCAGTGTTGGATTAGGATACTGGGAAGTCAGGGTTTGAAAACCTGCTGCATGGAAACCCATTTGGTAACCCTGGGCAAGTCACACTCTCTCAGTTTAAGATGAAGTCTATGGCAATTTCCCCTGAACAAATCTTATCCCCAACCCCCCAAAAAACCTATCAGAGGGTTGCAAACAATTAATTGATTTCAAGGTATGTAACAACAGCTACCAAATGGCTTTCAATAAACTGCCAAAAGCAACTAAAACTATTTCATCTACAATAAGACTGTACAGTGTTTAAAATGGGAAACTGAAATCAAATATCAGCACGTCAAATTAATATTGGACTTCAAACCCCTAGAGAAAACAGATGCTGAAAAATGGAGTGGGGGGAATAAATATCAGGGTGGGCTTCTCTAAAGAATGAATAATGAAACCAGACCATTGAATTACTGGATCCCAGGAAGCTATGGTGGAAAAGATCTCTGCCTGACGCTCTCTAGAGCAGACCTGCACAACTTGGCCATAGGTAGGGGCCAAAATTAAACCAGGCTAAACTTCTTCAGGCTGCAGATACATTTTAATTCAATATTAATTAATTAATATTAATTCCATCCTCCTCATCCTCTGCCTGGCCCTCTCCTCAGGAGAAAACAGGGTAGTGGAGGAGCCTTGCAGGATGAGCATTTACCCTTCTTCCTCCTCCTCTGCATGTTCTCTCTTCTTAAAAGAAGGGCAAGAGTGGCGGGATACAGACCACCCAAAAAGACTAATGGAGGAAATGAGAAAGAAAGAGGAAGTACAAAAGAAATTCCCACCACAAAAAGAAATATTAATTCACATCAAAATTCTTCAATCACAAGTATCTACGTATGCTAAGTAGGAGAAGAAGGCTCCATAGTGCCCTACAGAATAGGCAGTTATTTCCTGGTAGGAACAATCATGGAATCTGAGTCTGAACCTGAAGCAGATGTAGCAGTTTTTGTTAGAGCCTGCGTGGCTTGTTCTGCTGCAGTGGTTCTATCAGAAACTGAGATGGCAGGAGCAGAAGGATGAGCCTTGCCCATGCTCTTCATAATATCTTGGATGGGTACAGTCTTAGACAAACCTGGTTCATGTTGAGTAGTAGAGGTGTCCTCTCAGGAGACATGCTCATCTCCCCTTGTACCCTGCTGGACCAAAGCAAGGATGGATACCTGTCCCTTACACTTGGTATGGTATCATGTGTGTCTGATGTCCCAGGTAAGCATCATTCTTATAGTAGTAAGTATATTGTCAGCCACACACAGCCATCACATGTCAAAGAACTCTGGGAACCCAAATAGGATGTGTCAAATGAGAACAACCAGGAATGTCTGACCCTGTGCTGGCCTTGATACCTCCAGCCATAACTATCTCCATGATGTGAGCACTGGTACCATCTGTGTTGACAATATCTCTATCTATCTATCTATCTATCTATCTATCTATCTATCTATCTATCATCATTTGATATTTATGCCACCTTTCTTCCAAAAAGGGACCCAAGGTGCCCCACAATATCTACCATAGGAAGATGACATATCAGAGGCAGATCTTGACGTTGAACATTAATAGGACCGGGATTGGTGTTGACATCAGTGATGGGGCAAAGGTAAAGCCTGTAGAGCCTTTGAGGTTACAGATAGCTGGACCAGTGATGGTGAAAACATCACTCATATAACAGGTGAAGAGTCTAGAATTCTAGAATCTAGCACAATAAAAAGATTGGTAGACTGTGCAAAAAGGATCTGTGAAACCCACTTCCTGGAAGATGAATTGAAGCACCTAAGACTGGGCTCTATGGCTAACGGTTACTCCAGCTCAGACATCAGAAGTGCTGCCAGACGCAGAAAAAACCACAGGAGTGAAGACAAACAACCGCCTAAAGGGGAGGTATTTTTACCATAAATCAAAGGAGTGACAGCTAGAATAGGGAAAATGATGAGGAAACACAACCTCCAAATGATCTACAAACCTACCAAGAAAATCCATCAAATGCTGTGTTCATTGAAGGACAGGAGAGACCTTCTCTCTGCCACAGGAGTTTACCACATACTGTGCAGCTATGAACAGGTTTACATAAGGACCATGAAATGCAGCATCCAAATACGAATCAAAGAACGCAAGAGATGCTGTGGACTGAGCCAGCCAGAAAAATCAGTAGTAGCAGAACATGTCATAAACAAACCTGGCCATAGAATGCTATTTGAAAACACTGAAATTCTGCACCATTCCAACAACTACCAAGTCAGAATGCATAGAGAGGCCATTGAAATCCAGAAACACCTGGACATCAACAGGAAAGAAGAAACACTGAAAATAAACAAAGTATAGCTACCAGTCCTGAAGAACACCAAAATCAAGACTCGGTTCATGCAAATGAACCACCTAGGGCCAGGGGTTTTCCCCACAGACAATGTATTGCTAATTAAATAGACATACATCCACCTTGCATGTCCTCCCACCCTGAGGACTTGCCATTCGATAACAGACCAACATATGGATTAACATGTAAATCCCTTCCCCCCAACCAAGAGTCACACAAGTGTATATATACCCCACATACTTCCATGCCACCACCCTCCAAACATGCTAACCACAGGTGCAGGTGAAACATCATGAGTAAATTCTTCTAGAATGCGGTCACATAGCCTGAAAAATCTGCAGAAAACGATTCTAGAATCTCCCCATCAGGAGCCAACTCTTCACTACATTGGTTTTCAGTAGTAACTTGTCACTAGTACCTAGTAGTAACTAGTTATTAGTAGTAACTAGACACTACACACTCAGTAGAGACTAGATACTCATGAAAAGAATGCTCAGAAGCAACCTGGGTGAATCTCATGTAGTTGCTTCCTACCCTGTGCTTTCACACCACAAGCGACATGCAAAAGGGAGCTCTGTCTCCTGGCTCTTTGTCCCAGGATTTTGGTTCTGCAGGTGACACTTTTTGAAAGACCAGCGAGACCAAGTTGCCCAGAGAGCTAGTTTGGCTCCAAACCCAACACCAATGAAGTATGAATCCAAAGAACCTGTTCATCAATGAACATGAATATGATTCTTCTCAAAACAGTTGCAGTGGCCAGGAAAAAATATGTGCTGGAAATATGCTGAAAGTGTGGGATTCTTCCATCATATGTGATAGACATGCTCAGTAGCAAAAAACAAACAAAATTGGAGACACATTCGCAATTTGATCACAAAAATAATTTGTAAAGAACCTCTGTTCCAACCAGTACTGTATTTATTGAATATGACAGATGGCATAGAAAAAACTGGGGAAAAGAATCTGCACAATAATCCTCTATATGATCACAGCAGCAAGAATCTTATGTGCTCAAAAGTGAAAATCCCAAGATCCACCACAGACAGATTAATAGAAAATCAAACTTGTAGATATGCTTGGCTTAGAGACAAATCTAGAAAGAAGATAGATAAAGAATGGAAAACAGTTCTATCATTCTGGAATGAAAAATGGACACACACACACACACACACACACACACGTATGATGAAAGATTAGTAGGCTGATGAAAAAGAGAAAAACCAGAAAGAAACTCAGGGGAAAAAATAATGAATTAAAATAAATAAAAAACAAATAAACAGCAAAGAGATTTAAAACAAAAGGGAAAGTAATTTAAGTAGAGAGAACAGTAATGGAAAAGGGGGAAATATTTGGAAGAACAAAATGTTACATGGAGCCACTGACAAGCCTAGATGGGAAGTTATGTAAGCAACAATGGGAAGATGTAAAATGTAAATACGGATTCAAATTTAACATCTGTTTACTTGCTGGTATTTGTTAATATTAGCACTGCTTTAAGGTTTGTGCTTGTATTATAAAAATTTATTTAAAACAAAACAGCTGCAGTGACAGACAAAAATGAACTGTCAGTGTCAGCAAGAAGTGAGCAGGGCTACTCTTCAGAATGGTATAGATGGTTCCAAAAGAGACACTGTGCAGGCTCAAGGTAACCTGTTTTTGTGAGTGACAGAGACCACAAAGAAGTATCCTTCCCTTGTTCCACTCATTGCCCTTTCTTTAAAGATGAGCAGCACCCTGCAATGTCAGCCTTCCCTGAATGATTCTTCTGACTGACACATGACTTATGGTAGACTGTGAAGTTTACATGGTGAGGTTTTGCAGCCCCAGTGGCACAGCGGGCAAAGCACAACAGGGTGACTGTCCACTTGTCAACACTGGTGAGGTTGAAGGCTTTCCATTTTATCTCAGTAGTCTCATTTCCTACCAGGAAGACCCACTTTAAAGTTGTCTCAATACCAATATCTTGACAGTTTGAACTACAGTTCAACACAACGGAGCCACCAAATTCCACCACGGGCTTTTCTGGCCGAATTCTTACAAAGTTCTTCTCAGTTCCTGAAAAAGAAAGGTTGTGATTCATTTAAAAACACAGTCAATCATAAAAGGGGATATAAAATTCCAGCATAAAATGATATTGGAAGAAATAGGAGAGAAAAGGAAAGATAGATTGGACTTGAGGGAAAGGTAGGAAGTGGGAATACAGCAGGTAAGGAGGTAAACTACACTTCCCAGGAAAATAAATACGTTTGTTAAGATCTATCTTCTTTTATCCAATTGGAATCACACTTTAAATCAGTGGTTTTCAAACTTTTTAACCTTGTGATCGCCTTTACATCTATATCCAGATGTTGTGGCCCCTTTGCTTGACTTCCAACTGGATGTAGATTTATTTTATATGAATAAAAATAAAATTATTTTGTTTGCTTAGTGTACATATTCATTCACATATTCATGTATATTCATATTTTAACATTTCAGGTGTGCATTCAGTGAGTACACCACATCTACGATAAGTTTTCCTTTCCTTTCACAGAAATGTGAGCAAGGTGGCCAAAATTATTACTGAGAAACAATACACATGCTAGGAAAAAATGCAACAATTTGTATTTGTCTGAACTTATTGGAAAAGGCAAGACTTCATCACTCCTTTTCTCTCCCTTCTCCAGGGCTGAACCACAATCCCTTGTTTACCAGAAGTGCTGGAATTTAAAACTGATTTATTCCTGAGTTCACAGTATCCATTCATTTTGCAGCAGTGAGGACAGGAGGAACCAAAGGACCTGGTCCTTAGTTTCTCCAGATCCAAGTGGGGTTCAGGTGGAGGGTAGGCTGAAGGCAGATCTCTGGTGATTTGCTATATAACAGCAAGGATTTCTCACAAATAGTTATTTAACAATAATTGTTGATCTCGTTCTTTTAAAAGACACATACCTGTATAAATTATACAGTTGGTCCTCCACATTTGTGGCTTTGACTTTTGTGTATTTGATTATTCCTGGATTTGATTAATATGCTTTCTCTAGGAATCTCTAGTTCCTCCAACATGACTCTATGGTCAACGTCAGCCAGAAGTTGTGCTGGAGGACCTAGAGGTTCCTAGAGAGAACACTTCTTTAGGCATTTGTAGCACAATGCTATGGTCAACTTTTGGCAGATGTTGACCATAGAGATGTGCTGGGGTACCTAGAGATTCCTAGATAGGTTGTCTCCCAGGTTAAAAAAAATTAGTGTTTTTGTTATTTGCAGTTTTTCCACTTTCACAGGGGTCCAGCACTTTTAACGCAAGTAAATGTGAAGGGCCCGCTATCTTGCTGAAACTGAGAAAGCTTGGAGAAGCCAGGAGTCTAACTGGGAGTGTTTTTGAGGGAGGAAGGACTGTAGGCTCAAATTCTTTTAAATTATTATTTCTGTTCCATTTTTCTTTCAAAATGGAACCCAAGGCAACATGCACTTCAGTGCTGGTACTCAAAATAAATTCCTGGGTTCAATATTGATTCAGTTTGTGCATCTTTTAAATGAGGCAAAAGTGGATACCAGTATGTTAGTAGATCTGGAAATACTGCTCATTGCTGTTCTGACCCATGAATGGTGGTGGAGCAGATTTTGGATTTTAGAATATTTGCATATACATAATGAGATATCTTGGAGATGGGACCCAAGTCTAAACATGCAATTAATTTATGTTTCATATAGACCTTATACACATAGCCTAAAGGTAATTTTATACTCAATATTTTTAATGATTTTGTGCATGAAACAAAGTTTGTGTACACTGAACTATCAGAAAGCAAAAGTGTCACTATCTCAGCCATTCATGTTGGCAGCTTGGAACTTTGGAATATTTCGGATTTTGGAATTCTGGATAAGGGAGACTCAATCTGTATATTTTAAAATGCATATTTTTTCCTTCCATTGGTTAAATTAGGGCTGAGCAAAGTGCTGTTTGTGGGCAGCATGTGGCCCTTTGGGCCCTGCACTACACTATGTGGTGCTCAACCTTCCCAGAAATGGATTTCTTTTAAAAATCTGTGCCGATTTTCAGGCAGAGTTTTTTGCGGTTTTTTGTTTGTTTGTTTTTGTTTTGGCCCCAAATGGCAAAACTGGATTAAAACAGGATGCAAATGCCTGATTTAAGCCTTACACCTCCAATGTACTTCCAGTCCTCATCAAATCCCCCAAATCACAAAAAGACTGAAAAAATGTTTACATGCATTTTCAATATGTGTGCCTTTTTTTCATACACAATTTTCAGACACGCACATTTAGGTGTACATATATATTCGGCTGCAAACTGAAAAATGTATGGATTTCTGATCACAAATGAAGTCATGTCTGTAAGGTGTAAAAATTCTGTTCAAACATGAACTGAGAGAAATGTTTTACTGATCTCCAGGAACGGTGCACATATTGTCATACAAAGAATAGAGCTTAGCCCTAAAGCTCTCTTCCTGTCACTTTCTTTTGGCCTAACCTACTTCACAGGTTCATGGCAAGGAAAAAAAATTGGATTATTCCACATAGGATGTCTTGAGTTCCTTGGAAATCCACCAAACTACACATACTTTTCTTAGTGGAAAATCTGGACACAGACTGCAAAACAACCACTTTTGGTGCATTTGCACATTGTTCCATTTGATGACACCAGAGAATAAGAATGTATTATTTCTGTACTACATCTCCTCACAGTCTGTTAGAGAAATGTGTTGCTTCTACCCATGTGACATTGCTCCCTGCTGCTTGTGATAACAGTTTGGCTTTGAGACACTCCCTGAAGGCGACTTATTGATGGAAGTAGATTAGCAGTAGAGCAAGACCTCTTTCTAGTGGTTGAGCCTACAACAGGGATGACTGTTATAGCTGGGAGAATCCATCTCTCCTTCAGAAACTCTGGGGATTGCAAATAAGCTGAGAGGGAAAAGACAAATCCAAGGAGAGTGATATATGATGTCAGTTTCAGCCAATTGAAATGTCTTAGAGCTTCCCTCCTGCATGTTCTGGCTCCATTACACCGCTGCTTGTGACATTAGTAAAGTCCCTTGTTTCTCATCTTGTTTTAAGCTAGTTGTCATTTCTGAAATGTGACTCTGCACCCCTTCATCATAATTACTTCTACCTTTTCATTTTTGAGCCACCATAATATAGCAGTTTGAGCATTGGACTAAGAGCCTTATTGTATTCAAAAAACATGTTTATCTTTCTGTCTCCACATGCTGCCAAAACACTTTTGTTTGGAGACCATGGTAAAACCATCCCTTTTGCCAAATGGATTTTTCCAGCTTGGCAAAAGGGACACTTTCATGACTGCCCCCTACACTTTTACAACTGAAACAGATCCAAAGTGCTTCAATGTCATGTGGAGTAAACACACGTCATCATCCTGGTGTAGAGATGAAGATCTCGGCCTGTATCTACACTGGAGAATTAATGCAATTTGACAGCATTTTAACTGCCATGGTTCCATGCTATGGAATTCTGGGACTGGTAGTGTGCTCAGATGTTTAGCCTTTTCTGTCCATGCGCTCTGGTGCCACAGAAAACTACAAATCCCAGGATTCCATAGGGTAGAGCCATGACCATTAAAGTGGTGTCAAACTGCTTTATTTCTGCAGTGTGGCAGCAACCTTAGAGTCAGATAATTAAATATGGGAAAGAGGCAATCCATCAACAACCAAAGCCCCATACTGTGAAGAGTCTTGAAGAACAGCACCAGCACTTTGAATTGGAATTAAGCATAGTATACATGTCAGGACACTTACTTGCAACAGTTGGAAAGAACACAATGCATCCCAGAAAAACAATGCAGAGCTGCAAGGGTCTCATCATGACTGGAAAAAGGAAGGATTTAGATTTAATAATTTATTGACTGTTTGCCCCACCTTTCTCCCAGAAATTTTAAACAAGAATAAATTAAAATCAAAATTTTCAAAAGTTACAAAATAATTTTAATAACAATATTATTAAAAACCATGGTAAAAACAGAAGCAAGGTTTTAACTTACAAAACAACCCATTTAATTACTGTAGTAGCTGCCCCAATAAACGACAAATCCAAGGTTGTATTTTATGCTTTAGAGAAGCATTTTTGTCACCACATCACTATTGCCACAGGTTTTGCAATTCTGTTACTATTTATATGGTCTGGTTATAAAGTTCCTTCCTGGGCACCAGTTCACTCCATCCATCTGAGGAAGTAGACCGAGGAGCTTAGCGCACAGCTAAAAAAAACCATCTTTTGTGCTGCTGAATTCAATTGGAATTCAGGATACATCTGGATTTTATCACATGGATTATTGCTCCTGATGCCACAGGGGAGGGGGGTTTGGGAGGCTGCATCCCGGATAAAATCTAGCTAGAATCCTAGTTCAGCTGGCCAATTTGCAGAGCTGGTATCCCAAGTTGAAATTGAATTCAGCAGCAGTAAGATACATTTTTGAACTGTGGTGCACAGAACTGGACGCAGTATTGTTCCAGGTGAGGCCTGACCAAAGCAGAATAGAGTGGCATTATTACTTCCCTGGATCTATTCTAGACACTATACTTCTATTGATGCAGCCTAGAATCGCATTGGTCTTTTTAGCTGCTGAGGACACTGCCCCCCAAAAAAGAATTGTGGTCCCCAAGTGAAATTTTCTTTGGCACCCAAATTTCAAGGGTTTGGTGGCCAAACTTCAGTTGTGCTTTTAGAAAGACAGTGTAATCATGTAAAGAAAAGAGACAGGGAAATAGACCATTGGAATGAGAATCCAGCAGAGATGAAGAATTTTCATTGTCTCACTTTCTTCAATGTTAGAAATCTGGGGACTGAAGGAAAATTGAATAGGGAAGACAATAGGTTCATTTGCTGCCTTCCTGGGAGCTGTGAAATAATAAAACCTGGAAGGCCATGGTAGTTTTAAAGATGTATCCACACTATTAATTTTAAGCTCCTTGAGAGTGAATTGATATGGCTTTTCCTAGATAAACTGCAACTTTTTACTACAGGTCTTATTCTCCAGGGACTTACCACAAGAATATTATTTGTTTCTGTTCTGAGTTGGAACAGCAATTGGTGCCCCCTTCATCACCCTTATGGTGATAAAAGTAGCCAAGTAATTCCGGCATGTGTGGGAGAAAACACCACCAAGTGCTCCCCCCTTCCTGGCAGTAAAACGACAATAACAAGAAGGCTGAGACTCATGATTTATAACTAACAATTTGTTGCCCCTTCATGACACTCAAAATCTGCTGCCTGATGCACCTGTCCAACTCCATATAATTTGGGTCCCTAAGTGTGGGGTGCTGGCGCTTCATAGTGTGGAGTCAAGACCATGGCTTGGAAAAGCTGATTTGGGAATTATAACTTCCAGAGTTATAATTTCCAAAGTCCCCAACCCAGCACACTAATTATGGGAACTGTACCCCAGGCAAATAACTTTCCAAACTCTGGTCCTGACAAATAAGTATGGAAACAAGTCTGTCCTTGCTTCAGCACCCCCACTTTTACACAAACCATGCCCACTAACTGTTCTGATCTTCCAGGAACAGTTCTAATAAATCCCCCATCATCCCACTTTTCCAGCTACTTTTGAAATGTCCCAGTTTCTCTTCCCTTCTTCCACTTTGTCCTCAGTTTACTTCAGTTACTTCAAACTGAGTTCAAAGTGCAAAGGTAGTTTGCACTCAATTCAGCAGGAGGGGAGAACAAAGGACTGAAAGCCTCTGCTTTTTTTTCTTTCTTATTAGTAACATCTGCTATCTTGACAACATTCTGATGCTGCATAGGTAAACATGTCCCAGTTTTATCTGTGAGATGTTGGAGAGTATAACACACACGATAAACAGCCTGTGTGGTGCTGTGGTTTGAGTGTTGGACTAGGACTCTGAAGACCAGGTTTAGAATCCCGGCTCAGCCGTTAAAACCCACTGAGTGGCCTTGGGCTAGTCACACTCTCTCAGCCTCAGAGACAAGCAAAGGCAAACCCACTCTGAAGAAACATGCCAAGAAAACCCTGTGATAGAGTTGCCTTAGGGTCACCATAAGTTGGAAACAACTTGAAGGCACACAAGAATAACAACATCACACACACTCATGCACATTGCAAGTAAAACTAGCACGCCAGGTATTTATGGAACTACCTTGTGCTGAATCACACCATTGGATTTATCTTATCCAGGTGTAGCTCTGGAACACCTTCCCTGTGAAGGTCGGTCAGGCTGTCTTCCTCCCACTCTGGTATTTTTTCATCCAACACTGAAAACTTTTCCCTTTGACAGGATTTTTTTTAAAAAAAAAATGTTCATGGTTTTACTGCTGCTTCTTTTTTGTGCTATATTTCATATCGCTGCTACCGATACTCGTGTCATTAATGTGTATTTTTGCTCTTTGATACCTTTTGTTGTTGATCTGTATTCCTTAGACAGTGAAACTGCTTTGAATTCCCTATCAGGAGAAGAATAGAGTGTAATATATATATATTTAAATACTTGGATATAATTCTTTTCTCCTCTTTTTTGGTTTTTGCTTGCTTTTAAAACGTTTCTCCCATTGATTTTACATTTTAACACTGGGTTCTGCAGCCTGGTAAAGGAGGTGAAGTAGGCATATAAGAATGCTAATGTTATTTTGTGCTTTAAAAAATTTACGAATTGTAAGCCGCTCTGATAGCCTTGGCTGAAGAGCGGGGTATAAATAAAAAATATTTTTATTATTATTATTAATAGCAAATATTATAAATTTCTTTAGTCATTTCAACTCACTTACTGTATATTTATCCCTTCTCCTTCTTGTACAAAACTCCTGTTGTTGCTGTGTGCCTTCATGTCACTTTTTACTTATGACGATCCTAAGGCGAACCTAAGGCGAACCTATCATGGGGTTTTCTTGGCAAGGTTCGTTCAGAGGAGGTTTGCCATTGCCTCCCCTGAGGCTGAGAGCATGTGACTTGCCCAAGGTCATCTAGTGGGTTTCATGGCCAGGCTGGGAATCAAACTCTGGTCTCTAGAGTCAAAGTCAAACACTCAAAACCACTATTCCAGGCTGGCTTTCTGTACAAAATTCAGGACCATGTATATGTGAATATCCCTTTTTATCCTCACAACATCCTTGTGAGGTAAGTTAAATTGAGAAAGAATGACTGATGATGATGATGATGATTATAATGCCTTTTTCAACAAAGGGCAGTATATTAAATCATATGCAATAAAAATGAATGATAAAACACAACACAATAAAATGCTAAAATAATATAATAATATTTGTATAGATCACCCAATCTGGTATAGACTGCTCCTAGATCACCCATGGCACAGCGTGGCCTAGTGGTAAGAGTGCTGGACTTTGACTGTGCAGACCAGGATTCGAACCCTGGCTCAGCCATGGGAACCCACTGAGTGACCTTGGCCCAGTCACTCTCTCTCAGCCTCAGGGGATGGCCATGACAAACCCCTTCTGAAGAAACCTGCCAAGAAAACCTTATGATAGCTTGACCTTAGGGTTGCCATAAGTAAAAAATGATTTGGAGACAGACAATAACAGCAACAACAACAACAACAAGAAGAAGATTATGCAAGCTACCTCTGGCAATTCAATTTAGCTTCATGTACAGGGTTCATGCATTCTCCCTTACACACTGATCACAAAATGACAACAAGGTGATGTGTGGATCACTTACCTGAAGTAATAATGATAATGAGCGTGGCCAGAAGGAAAAAAGGCATCCAAACAAGGCGAATTGAGTTCAGTTCAGTGTAGCTGGCATTCATGAGGCTGATCTTCTATGGGTTGAAGGACAAGCACGTTTCTGCTGGTGGTGCAGGGTGGATAGTATACTATATCTGCTGGGGGAGATAAGCCATTAGGTTGGGTTTCTACACAGACAACGCTTGGGGAGGGATTTTTTCCACCCGCAAAAATTGCAGGCATGACCCAACCAAAGTTAAGCAAGTCTGTGGGTGCATCTACACTGTAGAAATAATGCCATTTGATACCACCTTAACTGCCATGGCTCCATCTGACAGGATCTTAGGATTTGTAGTTTGGTGAGGGACCAGCACTATTTGGCAGAGATAGTTAAAGACCTTGTAAAGCTTCAAACCCCAGGATTCCATAGGATGGGACTAAAGCACTTAAAGTGTCAGGCTGCATTATTTCTACAGTGTAAATGCTTCCTAAGTGTCATTTATTTCAGTGGAAGAATTCAGCATGTAATCAAGGCTGCATTCTTGGGCACATTTAATAAAAGGGGTGAGAATGATGTGATTCTCCAGATGTTATTAAACTACATCTCCCAGGTGCCTCAGCCAACATAGACAATGAAGAGGAAAGCAGAATGTCTTTAGCTTATGGAGACATAATTCTCATTTCTGCTTTATTAAAAGTAAAGCCTAATTGGAATACAGTGGCATATACTTTTGAGTAAATGCCACAGAGGTATCTGATTCTGTATACCTCTTCTGCTAAAAGCTGTAGAAATACATTTGTTGTTGTGTGCCTTCAAGTCATTTCTGACTTATGGCGACCCTATCAAAAGGTTTTTCTGGCAAGATTTGTTCAGAGGAGGTTTGCCATTGCCTTCCCCTGAGGCTGAGAGCATGTGACTTGCCCAAGGTCACCCAGTAGGTTTCATGGCCAAGGTGGGACTTAAACCCTGGTTTCCAGAATTGTAGTCCCAACACTCAAACCACTATGCCATGCTGGCTCTCATACCCTTGGCTAAATTGTGCCCATTGTTGGACTTTAGTACAGATTCACAGGTTCTCCTATATTTGGGGAGGGGGGGGGTAGGGTGAGTCCTGTAGCACCACAAAAACTAACAGCCAAAAGATTTTGCAGTTCAGTGGATATCTTGTCTCTGTGTGGTAGTATCTTTGTGATCAGCCAGTCTGTCAGTTCATCTGCACCTCTTTATGTGTGATATGATAGCCTTTTGGCTGAAGAGCAGGGTATCAATAAATAAATATTATTGTATATTATATGTTTGGCACATAAGTTAAACAAATAAAGCAAGCCTGCACAACATATGGCCTGGAGGCCACAAGTGTCCCACCAAAGGATTTTGGGTGGCTTGTGAAGATGTGGAACAACTTCAAGGCTCTTCTGCTGCTCAGCCTTGTCCTGAGGAGAGGGACATGTGGAGCAAGATGAAGGACAAATGCTCACCTGCAAGACTCCTCCACTGCTCTACTTTCTCCTGAAGAGAGGGACATGCAGAGGAGGAGGACAGGCATCAGCTGGCCTTGCAAGGCTGCTCCGCTGCTCGGCTTTCTCCTGAGGAGAGAGCCTGGCAGAGGAGGACGATGGTGGAATTAAAATTAATAATATGTATTATAATTAATAATTAATAATTAATATTGATTAATTAATATTTAATTAAAACCTATATGTGGCCCTAAGAAGTTTAGCCTATTTTAATTTTGGCCCCTTCCTACTGCCAAGTTGTGCAGGTCTGAAAGAGAGTGATAAAATACAGCCTTGATTGATCCCCTTGTCAGTTGGAAAGCATTCCACTTCTCTGTATTCTGTTCTTGCCACAATTTTCCACCCTAAGTACAGGTTACACATTAGGACAATGAAATGTTGTAGCAGATTCATTTCTTTAAGAGCAATCCATACTTTTTCATGATCTAGACAATCAAAAGTTTTGCTATACTCTATTAAGCAAAGGCTGATTTTTTTCAAATTCTTTGGTGTGCTCCATTAGCTAGCATATGTTTGTAATATGCTCTCTAGTGCCTCCTCCTTTCCTGAACCCAGCTTGAACAGCTGGCATTTCATGCGGCATATGTAGTCGAAGTCTTTGTTGTAGAATTTCGAGCATTACGTTTCTTGCATGGGAGAATAATGCAGTGGTCCTGTGGTTACTGCAATCCTTAATATCTCCTTACAGTCAGCCCTTCTTATACACGGATTTTTTATACACGGATTTAAGCATACACGGTTTGAAAGTGTTCCAAAAAAGTATACATTTACCTTGATGTTCCATTTTTTATTAGGGACACCATTTTGCTATGTCATTATACTTAATGGGACTTGAGCATACATGGATTTTGTTATACACGGGGGATCTTGGAACCAAACCCCAGTGTATAACAAGGATCCACTGTACTTAGCAACTGGAACATATGTTGAGCATTTCTACTCTATGGGCCATAGTTTTGCTTTCCATAATTGTTGACAGATTTTAGTTAGAATTAGAATAGATTCTCTCTCTGTAGATTGAAACAGCTCTATTGGTATGCCATCTATTCCTGGTGATCTATTCCAAGTGCTCTGAGTGCAACTTCCACTTCATTTTCTAAAAATGTAGGTTCATCTTCAAATGGTTCTTCTTTAAACGAGTCCATCATCCTTTCATTTCTTTTATATAGTTCTTCGGTGTATTGGTTCCATCATCTTTTATTTCTACTTGGTCATGTAATGGAGAAACATAATGGCTTCTGCTTGGTCATGTAATGTATACAGCCTGTCCTTGCACAATTCGAGATTCAGAACTCCAGTATGAGCTTTCCAGATGACTAGCATTAAAAATATTGGATGTTTTTTCTCAGTGCAATGAATGAGTCAAAAACTGGGTGGGTGGATGGGTGGCAGTCCTATAGTTGCTGCAGTCTTTTGTGTCTCCTTTTTGTGGATGGGGATGTATATTTACTTACTTGCAAATAAACTTCTACAAGGCCATTCAAAATGCATTAAGTTCTTTATGATCACCATGTTTTCCAAACTATATGTATATGTATTTGAAGTAATTCTTTTTCATTAATTTCCCAGAGCTGTTGTATTGTACATGGTTTTTCCACATTCCTGACCAATTTTTATCTGAACGATTATGTGCAATAGCTTAGACCAAAAGACTGTGCTTAATTCAAGTTGACCATGTAAGCTTTATGAGGAAGCTGGGATGTAGATATATATAATGTGTACTGAGCAGACAGGGTGGATGTGAACATAGAGCTCATGCAGTGGCTGTAAATCTGAGAGAAAGCAAGCATTCTGTGCAGGATTTGGTTCATTTTACATTAATGCATAGTGTAATAGTTATAATCATACTCGATGGACAATATGCACACATCATATTATATTTATTATATTATATAGATCTGAGACTGACATTTTGATACCTGATTTATAGCCTCTAGGGATATTTGGTGATATCTTCTATTGTGACAAAGACCTGATGGCCTTCACACGGTTTTTAATGCTAGGCTACCCAAATTTTACTAGTTTGTATTTTAATATATTATATTTTAACTGTTTTAACTCTTCATAGTGTTTAATTATATTTTAAATTTTATATTTATATATTTTAATATTCTTGTACTGTTTTTAATTGTATTGTTTTATACATGTTGTTCACCGCCTTGAGTCCCTGTGTTGGGAGAAAGGTGGGATATAAGAAAATAAAATAACAAATAATAATAATGCAACCTCTTTGTCTCTTAAAGCACAAAGATATGAACAAAGCCTGGGGAGGGAGGAGTGATCAGTGCACCCATTTATTCTTTTTCTAGATACTACCTAGATCCTCCAATGTCTTTGGGTCCGTGTTCCCAAAGGAGCCCTGGTGGCGCAGTGGTTAAATGCCTGTACTGCAGCCATTCACTCAAAACCACAAGGTTGCGAGTTCAAGACCAGCAAAAGGGCCCAAGCTCGACTCAGGCTTGCATCCTTCCGAGGTCACTAAAATGTGTACCCAGACTGTTGGGGGCAAATTAGCTTACTTGCTGTTCACTGCTATGATCTTTGGAATAGCGGTATATAAATAAAACAAATTATTATTATTAATTATTATTAAATTATTCCTTTCCCAAGGGAAATTTGCCTGTGTTTCAAAAGTCATTGTGACCTCTCAAAACATGCTAGGTTCTATATATGAAAAATATGAAAGTATGGAAAATGCAGGGATGCGGGGTGTGCTAACAGAGTGTCGAAATAGGACCAAAGGAAAGCACTACTTCTTTCCATTTTCCTTCCATTGTTGCAATGCCAAGTGTGATGTTGCTATTCATCAGAAGATGGCAGTGGAGCATGTGTTTTCAGACTGGGTGGCTCTAAGCTGCAAGCAGCAAAGAACAGCCAGATTTGAACAGAATGTTTCTTGTTGTTGTTGTGTGCTTTCAAGTCATTTCTGACTTATGCAGGGTAACCAGACATCCTCCTTTTCCAGGACATATCCTACATTTCAACCTTTTGTCCAGAAGGAATTTCAAAATATCCTCCATTTTGAGCATGATGAAGAAGCATGAATTTATACAAGTGTTTTTACCTTTATTTTGTAATGTCCTACAGTTTTTCTTGAATGTCCCCCATTTTGTGGTGCCATGTCCTCCTTTGCGGTTATGTTTTCTGGTCACACTGAATTTATGGTAATCCTAAAGTGACGCTATCATGGGGTTTTCTTGGCAAAATTTGTTCAGAGGAGGCTGAGAGACTGTGACCCAGGTGAGCCAGTGGGTTTCATGCCCAAGATAGTAATTGAACCCTGGTCTCCAGAATCATAGTCCAACACTCTCAAACCACTATGCCATGATGGCTTACACCAACCCATGACATCTCTATGATCAAGTTTTCTTGGTCAGATTTTTTTGGAGGGGGTTTGCCTTTGCCTTCCTCTTAGCCTGAGAGACTGTGACTTGTGAAAAGTTGTCCCCTGAGTTTCCATGGCTGAGTGGAGATTCAAACTTTTACTCTTCCAGAGTGGTAGTCCAACACTCAAGCCACGTCATTACAGAATAGCGGATCGTTGTTGCTGCTGTTGTTGTGCACTTTCAATTTGTTTCTGACTTGTGGTTAACCGTGATGTGAAACTATCACGGGGGTTTCTTGGCAAGATTTGTTCAGAGGGGCTTTGCTATTGCCTTCCCCTGAGGCTCATGTGCGGGTGTTGTGTGCCTTCAAGCTGTTTCCAGTTTATGGTGACCCTAAGATGAACCTATCATGAGGCTTATTTGGCAAGATTTGTTCAGAGGAGGTTTGCCATTGCCTTCCCCTGAGGCTGAGAGCATGTGACATGCTCAAGGTCACTCAGTGGGTTTCATGGCTGAGCTGGGAATTGAACCCTGATCTCCAGAATCATAGTCCAACACTCAAACCACTACGCCATGCTGGCTCTCCCCTCTGAGGCTTACATCATAAATATTATGAGGTGACCAGCAGCGAAGGCTTCCAGATGTTAGACATCAATTCCCAGCATTCCTAAACAGCATAGTTAATACTGATGAATGTTGGGAGTTGCAGTGTTGCAACATATGTAAGGCCACATGAGTACCAGCCCAGCTTTAAGTTTAAACTTCCACATTCAACTCAATGGCACTTTGAAAGTGCTTGATGCAAGGACCAAGTGCAAGGATCATAATTTCGGGACTAAGAAATTTACTATAGAAATAAAATACAGATAAACTTCAATAAGGGAGCGTTGCAGGTGTGGAAAATTCCAAGTGATCACTAGCTGCCTCTTGGAATAGTTTCTGAGCTTTTGAGAGAGCTGATTTTCTTTCTCTCACACATGTACAATATTTGGAGAGTCATCCTCTGGGTAATTTGAATTTTATGGTCTCAGGGAGCTGAGCACAGGAAAAAGGAGCCTTACAATTTCTTTGTGAGCAAGTTTTTCAGTTACTTTATTTTTACTTTGAACAGCCACCTTCAGGATGTGGTTTTTAGTATATTTTCTTTCCCACACGACCCCTCCACGTGTTCTGCTTCTCCTTTCTTTTTAATCAGTCTGTTTTTTACTTAGAAGCCGCAGTTACAGCAATACAGTACCAAACAGATTTAACATATTAAATATTATGCATAAATTTGATAGTCAATATTTCTTGATGTTTTATTGATTTCATCCTGTGAGGTTTGCAGTTTATTCCATGATTTTTAAGTGTAGGATATGAATCATGAAAATCTTCACTATCAGTTATGCTAGTAACCAGCATATACTTAATTTTCTACTGTCAAAGTCTACTAATACGTCCCAGGGAATGGGGTGCTTCCAGACCGAGGACTCCAAGTATAAGTTTCCAACTTATGGCGGCCCTAAAGCGAACCCATCATGGGGTCTTCTGAGGCTGAGAGAGTGTGATTCACCCAAGGTCATTTAGTGGGTTTCCATGGCTGAGCTGGGAATTGAACCCTGATCTTCGGAGTCACTGTCCAACACAAACCACTACACCATGCTGGTACAAACAATTGTAGTTTTTAAAAATGGTTTATAACATTTTGAATTATATCTTTTAAAACTGCATCCAGTGTTGTTAATAGGTTGATTCGATTTTAATGCTGACATTTTGTATGTTTCACTATATATATTTGCTTTAAATTACTGCAACAAATTAAATTAATTCATTTTGATTTGTAAGCCACCTTGAGTCATGGTTTTGGGGAAAAGGCAACGGATACATAATGAGGGTGGTGATGATGATGGTGACAAAGATCATTATCATTCAAAAGGTATTCTATTCCTTAATAGATCCCTCCACCCCAGAAATAAAATAGACAGGAATAGTGGTGGCACAGAGGTTAAATGCTTGTATTGCAGCCACTCATTCAAAAATCATAAAGTTGTGAATTCAATACCAGCGAAAGGGCTCAAGCTTGACTCAGGCTTGCATCCTTCTGAGGTCGCTAAAATGAGTGCCCAGCTTGGAGGCAATTGGCTTACAGTTATAAACCACTTAGAGACTGCTTAGGTCACTGATGTCCAGACTGTGGCCTTCCAGGTGTTTTGGACTTCAGCTCCCAGCATTCCAGACCATTGGCCAAGGTGGCTGAGGTTTCTGGGAGCTGAAGTTCAAAACACCTGGAGGGTCAGAGTTTCGACATCACTGGTTTAGGTGGTATGAAGTGATATATAAATGAAGCTGCTATTGCTATATACAGAAAGGTTACAAACTGAGGATGATGAACCTCTTAGCCAAATGTAAATTTTGTGAATGAACCAGGGTAATTGCCCAGAAAAAGCATCATCTAGAAGCATCCATGGCATTTGATTTCAACTGCATTATGACACTGCTTTAACTGCCTTGGCTCAATGTTATGGAATTCTGGGATCTGTTGTTTTGTGAGCTATTTAGCCTTTCAAGAGAGCTGTGGTGTCAAGGCAAATCCCAGGATTCCATAGGATGGCGCCATGTCAGCTAATGTGGTGTCAAACTGCATTAATTCTGTAGTGGCTGCAGCTCTAGTCTGCTTTAATAAAAGGATAGAAGATGACAGCAGTTAAGGAATTATTAATACAGCTGGTCTCCCATATCTATAGACTTTTTATCCATGGACTCAACCATCCACAGCTTGAAAATATTCCAAAAAGATATAAATTCCAAACAGCAAAGTTTGATTTTGCCATTTAATGTAAGGGACACCATTTTACTATGCCACTGTATTTAATAGGACTTGAGTATCCACAGATTTTGGTATTCACGGGGGTCTTGGAACCAAATCTCAGCATATACTAAGGGCCCACTGTACACTTTGTATATCCCTTGCAAGATGACTGCTCTGACTTACTGCCAGCAACCGACAAAGTAACACAAAGACTCAGCATGTTGCAGTGAACATTTTATTTAACTTTTTTTTTAAAAAAGAAACAAACAGTGTTATTTAAATTTTCAGCTTCATTCTATTTCCCATCCACTGCTCTTTTGTCTGCTAAAATAACCAGTTGATAGTGGAATTAAGAAATTCATATTTTTATCCCTTCAATAAACGTTGCTGTACAAATAAATTAATACAACATAGTATTAGAATGTCTTTTTGATGTGCGAAGGATGGAAATTCATCCATTTGCAAGATGCATGACAAAAAAATTTACAGTCCCCTTTAATTAAATTGTTTTGGGGGTTGTAATAATCCAGAGCATGCACTCAAACAGTAGAAAATTTCTTATCATAACTGTAGATATCAGCAAAAAAGTTCAGAAGCTTTCATAACAGCAAGATCAACAACCTGCAAGTGTATATTTTCCCTTTTTGTCTAATGCTCATAGGCTATTTCACAGATATTTGGTGTATATCTAAAAAGCATAATACATGAGGTAGTCATGTAGGCTTTTCCACATACAAGTGTGGCTTTGAGCCTCTTGCACCCATTTTCCTGCAGGTGAATCTTAGAGCCTCTCCAGACAAAAGTCCGAAAGTCCCATGTTTTGCTCCTGTACAAACCAATTTTAATTTCAAGATCTACATGATGTTTCCCCATCCTGAAGTATTCCCAGGAACGTCCAGTATTGCCAAGGTCTTTTCATTTCCATTCCCCAGGCCAGTTCAAATTAACCCACTATTTCTCAAAGTACACATCAGAGGTCAAGCAAGAGAAAGAAGAATGCTAGCAATATTCAAAAATGATTGTTATTGTTGTGTGCCTTAAAGTCATTTCTGACTTATGGCAACCCTAAGGTGAACATATCCTGGGAGTTTCTTGGCAAGATTTCTTCAGAGGAGGTATGCCATTTCCTTCCCCTGAGGCTAAGAGAGTGTGACTTGCCCAGTGAGTTGCATGGCCAAGCTGCAAATTGAACCTGGTTTCCGGAGTAACGGTCTAACACTCAAATCACTACACCACACTGGCTCTCAAAAAGAAAATACTGCCAGTGCTTAAATAGCGTAATATTGCTAAAGCACTTTCACACTTTGACTGTAACTCTTGAATAATAATTTAAAAGAACTCAGTGGCAATAGGTGAAAGACAATTTCTGAAATGTTGCCTGAGTCTAGATGGGACACGTGATCTGTGGGGTGAGGGAGAATTCAAGGGGGGGAAGGAAGGGAAACCCTAGATCTTTCAAGAAAGAATTTGGATACAAAACCATGAATGGGCAGGTAAAATCAAAACAAAAAGAACCAGAAAGTCTTGATACTTCCAGGAACTTTCCCCCCTTTCTGGATAAGTCCTTAGTCATAACCAAGTCTATAGCCATGACAGATGACAAATCAAATGCATTCTCTGAAGATGCCAGCCACAGATGCAGGTGAAACGTCAGGAAAAAAGTCTTCTAAAACATGGCCACATAGCCCGAAAAACTGACAAAAAATGATGGATGCTGGCCATGAAAGCGTTCGACTTCACAAATCAAATGTATATTTGAGACAATGCAGTTTGTTTTTTTACACTTAAACTACAGAGCAATTTTAAGCCAAACTCCACTTTAGCTTTGTGTGTGGACAAAGGCCTGTTCTGATGCTTTTATAACAGCCGAGATGCCAAAAACTGAGCATGCACACATACACCTAGCATCTCCCAGTGATCTTTTAGAGTTATGTCCATCCTCCCAAGGAGAATGTTGCTTTGAATTGCAGTGGGTGATGTAGTTCTGCTCCATGCCTGTCCTTTGCAGTCCATTTCGACTGCCAAATATTCATCAGGTTAGGAAAGGAATTCAGCTTCACATTCATAAATACAAGTTGACCTAGGGTTATGACATGCAGGATCTTTCGGCAACAGTCTCCTCAGTTTATGTACAGTACCAGGAAACAAAAGAGAAAACCACCCTGGCTTTCCTGCCATTTTGATGTGGGCACAGAAGCCCTCTCTTGAAGTCCTAACATGTGCTGCGAAAAGCCTGTTAGTGCATCATGGGCAGTTAGCTGTGGTGGTGGAATGACAACATTTTCACAGTGCAATGTGCTTGTACACTTGTTGGGAATCCCAGAGCATGTGATGGTACAAAGAAGGATCAAGGCAGATTCTTTAGCTTCCAGGGACCAAAAGATTAGCATTGCATTGTTTGTTGCTGGGAAAAGGCAATACTGATGGTGGTGTTTCCAACTTTCCACCCTGACTAGTCTTTTAGAGTTGTTGCTCAATAGGCTTTATTCAATCTGTCTGCAGCTTTCTGATCTCTGGAGCTGTAAATCTGGAGGACAGCCTTGGAGGAAGAAGTGCCCTTAAGCAAAAGGACCAAATCCTGGAGTCACTCATTCTGCGTGGGCTCCTTTGTAGTGCATGCTACCAACCTCTGTCTGAAAGTGCAAAAGTCCTCACTCTCCCCAAACCCCTTAGACAAAGTCCAACTGCAGCCCTGCCTAACAGTTTTTTTTAGCATCTGAAGATTGCTTTTCCTATTTTCTCTTCCCAGCAAAATGTGGGGTGATGACCCTGAAGAGCAGGTACAGTTTCACTTGGCTGTGGGCTGGGTATCTCATGGGTTTCTAGTAGCCATGTGCTCATTTAGATGTTCGCGTTGCCATTCAGGCACTTTTGCTCCATGGCATTTTCTGCTTCTTGTTTAGGTTTTGACTTCCATAGGTTGTATTTCCCACACTTCTGTTTTGTGTAGTACATAAAATAGACAATGGCCAAACCAGCAATAACAGCTAACCCAATGACAACTCCCAAGACTATTGCAAGGATGTTAGTTTGATGAACTGAAAGGGAAAACAAAACAAAACAATGTTAAGTGTCTTGGAATTCCATAGGGATGTAGTTCTATAATCCAGATAAGGCAGATGCAGAAAAAACATTCTACTTAAAAGGCAGTACAGTAGCCCTCATGGCTGATACAAAATACATTGAAGTTGCAAAATTCAAAACTCTCCAACAAATAAACTAATATAAGGTTTTTTCATAGAACCACTATGTAGAAGTACACAGTAGCTCTCCTGCCCTTTTTCTTGGCTTCCACACCTCTGCTGATTCCAACAATAGTGGCTGCATCCATACTGCAGAAATAATCCAGGTTAACACCACTTTAAGTGCCATGACACAATGCTATGGAATTCTGGGAATTGTAATTTGTTGTGGCACCAAAGCTCTCTGACAGAGACGGCTAAATGTCTCATAAAACTACAGTTACCAGAATTCCATAACACTGAGCCATGGCAATTAAAATGGTGTCAACCTGGATTATTTCTCAAGTGCAGATGCCGCCCCTCTCCTAGCTGAATCAGAGCCACAGCAACCGCATGCTGTGACCCCGATCTGGCCTTTCATTGGTGCAAAAAGGAGCTGCAAAAAGTGGTTCCTTTTTGCGCCATGGAAAAGGCGCCATAACCACCAGTACCACATCTTTTCAGCTGTGATTTGGCACAGTGTGTGTACATGCTGCGCCAAGGGAGCAGCATGACGCTTCCCGCCATGTGGTGGGGTGTGCAGCATCACATCAACATGGGGGTGGAGTCGGGCGCACAGCATGTGGTCCCAACATCCTCCCTACGCCCAATGCTGGTGTTTATCACCAGTCTGTACAGCCTCTAAGTCTTCCAGAACTAGTCCCTTCCTAAAATTTTCAAGGAAAGTTTCTAGCCCTTCAAGACAGTTGTTTTAGGAAAATAAATCTAATTTATGCATATATGCTCAATTCCAAAAGCAGAATTTGTTGTATTTTAGTGTGGCCTATCCTCTTAATTATAGATTAAGGAGCAATTGTTCACCTATCAAAGGAGGCATAAGGTTGAGCATGAAAAGCAGGAGTAGGGATCTTTTCAACCTGCAGATTTTTGGACTTCAGTTCCCATAGTTCCCACCACTGGCCTCAAACAATGGTAGAGGATGATAGGAGTTGAGGTCCTAAACATTTGGAAAGCCAGAGTTTCCCCATATCTGATTAAGAGAAACGTTGACTGATGTAACAGATGGGCAGTATTTTTTCTTTAAGGAGAGATGAAGGAAATATTGTAGAATTTGAAGAGGCTCTAGTAGGAATTATCTGTGATGCGCCCTCATATTTATTTTGGTTTACTATTATTTTCCAAAGATGGGAAAATGTTTTTTATTTTGTCTGTTGGGCTATAGTTCCCAGAATATCCAGTAGCCATATTGGCTGGGGGATTCTAGGAGCTGAAGTCTGAAAAAGTCACTTTTCCAAACTCTGATTTTGAAGCTGAAAAGATAGGGCTGCCATCCGGCAAAGACTAGAAGACAATCAGCCAGTAGGTGAGCCAATATTGGAACAGCTCTAAATTCAAAAGAAATTATGAACTCTGTTTCACAGTTAGTGACCCAGTACAAACGGGTGGTTTGTGGGGGCCAAAATTAGGGCTTGGCAGTGCAGAGTATCTGCATGCTCCGCCATCATGGTGCAGCCCAGTCCACACAGGGGCCGCCATGACACAAGCATGGCACAGCATCTGCATGTCGGGGGCCCGCACTTGCGCCATCAATGCACAACAGTGTACCAATGGCGCACTGATGGCAGCGGCTGTGTGCACCAAGAAGAACCCTGCTTTCTGTAGGTTCTTTTTAGTGCAAAGAGAGCCTGTGCGCTTTGGTTGCTGGAGGCTCCCTCAGGAGCAAAAACAGGCAGCTCCAGCCCACCCTTTCAGGGCAGTCTATCGAGCTGCAATCACTGAATGCTCTTAGAAACTTTCTCAGTCTTTCTGGATTGGGCCACAACTGAAAAATATACATTGGCCTGTAAATCACTGGTCAGCATTTCAATTTGTTAGTCTCCTTGGAATAAGATTATAATTGAACATTGGACTCTGTATTTTAACACAGTAAACTTAAAAGCCATACTCGCATTTGCAACCTACTATATGGTCAAAGATACATATATATGTATTTTATAAATAAGATAATATAAAATATAAAATATATGTTTAGGGCAAGGAACTTAACTTACATTCAACAATTATGGTCACAATTTTAGCAACAAAGCCATATGCATTAGTGGCATTGCAATGATACATGCCATGATCTTCTCTGGTGATAAGCTTTTGTTTCCCAATAGCATAAGGAGTGTTATCTCTTGTGCATTCAACAATTGGAGGGGGGTTTCCATAGGCTGTACAATTAAATATTTCTGTACTGCCTTCTTTCCAGGTTATACTGTCAGGGCAGCTAAAACCATTCATCCGGGGAGCATCTAGAATGGAAAAGACAATTGTGGTTATCTTTCTGAAGTGCAACATCCTTTCTCACCATGCAAATCTGCAGAAGAAACGCTCAAAATTTCACACAATTTGGGCAGCATTCACTGGACACTCACAGGTCCTGAGATCCAGATGGACACAAACAATCATGTTGTAGGACATGGGCTTGAATGTAAAAGCTAGCAGCTTGGATAGATTCCTAAAATGTTTATAGTTGGCCCTTCATATCCACAATTTTTTTATCCAGAGATTCAACCATCCATGGCTTTAATACATACGCGCACACACGCACATTGCATATACTCAACTATAAGTTGACCTCATGCATAAGTCAACAGTAAGTTATGGGTACAAAATTATGTATTTTGCGTGACCCATGGAGAAGTCAAGGGTAACATTTAGGGGCATGTAACAAAGGATCTAAAGGATGAGGCAAAGGAAAACAATGCTAAAGAAATTACAAAATTCCAGCAAGCATAACTATTTGTACTCATACTACAAGTTGGATGGATGAGAGAGTAGAGGGTGGGGAATCAGTGCTTTCAGGACAAAACACACATTTGCCTTCCACTAGGAGATGATTCCCCTATTTATAAAAGTTAAAGTACAGCACTTTCATTGACCCATGGATAAATCGACTCAGGCTTTTTGGATCAATATTTTGACTAAAATTTCTACACATATACATTATTATATCCAGTAAAATGCTATACACAAATTAAAGAGTGGATAGAGAATAATGATACACTGATATATAATAATATATATATTTCAAAAAGGAAACCTTGATTTTATTATTTAATATAAAGGACACCACTTTGCTAGGCCATGGTATATAATGGGACTTGAACGTCTGCAGATTTTGTTATCCATGAGGAGTCTTAGAACCAAACCTCAGTGGATACCAAGGGTCCACTGTACTATACACAACTTTTAAACTGTGGTTAGATCTGGAAAAAATCAGCTTTGGCAAGACTTATAGCATGGTGACACCTCCGATCTGTAGCTGTTGCAACCCCCAACTACAGGTAGAGTGTCCCTTTTCACTGACAGGGAAAACCCATCAATGAGCTGTCAACAGTGTAAGTGTTGACAGGTGCAAAATGTTGAGCAATAGTTTTACCAGCAATTGTGTTTCAGTATGCCATCCGTTCCCTGTCCCCCTTCCCTCTTGCTATTTCCGACAAGCCCAATTTCCCCCCACCCCAATTCCTTTCCTTTTGTAAAAAAAAATAAAATCAGAGAGGCAGGTAAAAGGTGGAGTCAGGATGTGAGCATGAAGGTGGCAGTCAGGCATTTGAGAAGACGTGCAGTGATGTGGGACTACCGTTATAACTCCATTTACATTGACAAGCGGGACTACGGCAAGAATAGGGCTTGTGCAGTAAAGCTCTAAGACTACAAAGGCTGCTTCATACAGAAGCATATATCTGTGTAAGTCATCAGGAACCAAGCATCACAGATTGCATAGTCAGGTCATTTCATATCACCACAGAGAGAGCATATTTCAGTGGAGTCCATCCACATATACAGGGCCTGACTAGATTAATAGATTTCTGTAAGTTAAAATGATGGTAGGTACAATTAATAAAGTAGCTGAAATGGCAGGTAGAGCTAAGATTTTAAAAAAATGCTGAAAACCACCATAGAAATGGGGAGGAGATATGGGGGGGATTTCACTAATCAGAGCCACATGGATTTAGCCCTCTTGCTTGCCATGTTTTCCCAATCCAAATTGGGGCCTCCACTGACAACCGTGTTCTTCCTTTGTTGTTGTGTGTCTTCAAGTTGTTTCCAACTTATGGCGACCCTATATCTGTCGGGTATGTGTTGACTGAGAGTTCCTGCATGGCAAGGGGTTGGACTGGATGGCCTTTGTGGCCTTTTCCAACTCTACGATTCTATGATTCTATCATGGTGTTTACTTGGCTAGTTTCTTCAGAGGGGGGAGGTTGCCATTGCCATCCTCTGAGGCTGAGAGAGTGTGACTTGCCCAAAGTCATCATCTGTGGAAGACCAAAGTGTGGGGACCAAAGTGTGGCACAGAAGGAACTGGTTATCATCATCACCACCCCTTGATTATTTGTGAAAAGTTACAACTGAAACATAAGCCAACCACCTATGCGAGAACCAACTGTATAAATGTAGGCAAAGTTGCTCAACTGTCCTGATGCACTCACTCCAAAATTTAAATAAAATTTAAGACAATAAATTTTAAATCACATTTCTATTTTGTTGCTTTAAAAGGGAAGTAATCAGAACCTAAAGAACCGTTATTCAGAGCATGTCCTACTCACAGAAGACGGTGAGCTTTTTGGAAGTGCTTTTCACAACAGGTTTCCCACCAACCATCAGCTCCACATTACATCCGAACTCCTTCTCATTATCCTCTTCAAGTGCTGTCACTTCATATTCTATGAAAGGACTGTCTGGGTCTCTGGAGGCTAAGGTTCCCCTGGTATCTCTAATCTGCATGACAACCTCTGGGGACTCAGGGCCATCAGAGGTGCAGGTGATCTTCACTGTGGCATTGGCAGTGACTTCTGAAGGGTCAAGGCGCAGGATGGGTTTGGGTAGACCTGAAAGGGAATAAACCAAAGCAGCCATTATACACCTAGATTGTTTAACAGAGAGTAATTACAATATGATACTGACCAGCCAAACCCTTTCAGTATATCTGTGATAAACAGGATACCAGATGCTAGGGGGAAATTACACACCAATGTGGTGTAGTGGTTACAGCAAAGGAGAACCTTCAGCTCAGGGACTTAATCCATCCTGTCAGTGGTCTCATTCCAATGTATGATGGGTCAAGGGAATGTCCCTCCCCAAAGAACCTGAGAATTTCCCATCACACTCACCTAGACAGGAATAGAAGGGGTGGAATTTCCCAGAGACCAGATACAACACTGGGAATTCCCTTCTCCCCCACAAGGTCCACCCATGTTCCCAGCTGGGAAAGCCAAGCTGCATGCAGGGAAATTCCTGATGTTATTTCTAAACTCAAGGGATTTTGGCCCACTCTACATCCTTTGCAATGGGATTAAGAAGCACAGCATTGCCACATCTTCTGGACCGAAGTGTTGGTTGTAGTATTGTTTCTGCAACTGATGCTTGGAACTGCCTTCACCTACACTTTGCCCTTCGTGAACAAGAAAACACACACCTGCCAACTTTTCACAGATGAAAACTGTGACACATCTGGCCAAACAACATCAGAGTATTGCTTGGCCATAGCAGTTTGCTTTTGCCTCAGCCTACTAGGAAGGACAAGATTCAAACCTCTCCTCTCCTCCAGAGTCAATTAAGTGGAAACTACTTTTGCCTCTTCAACTCAGTTTGCAGTAAATGAAAAAAGAGCAACTGGAATATTTGAAAAGCAGATGGAAAAAGTGGGGTGACAGATGTTTGCTCAGAACTGTCCCTGTTAAACTGGGTCAGTTGGAGGACATGAAAGCATGGCATGGTGAAGATTCTCAGACTCAAGCACCTGTTGGTGTCGTGCACCTGCTTGAGCCTGGAAGCTGGGTCAGCCTTCCTCTCCCCAAGCCTTGTTTTTATGCTGTAAGAGTAAAGAAATGAGAATGCAGCAGTTGGGTCCCTGGCGACAAGCTCAGGTGGAATCTCCAGTCAGTTTGGGAGCCAGGGAATCAGTGACATCAAGGGGTATAATTTAAAGATATAGCCATGTTAGTCTGTAGAATCAGTATGTACAGAGATCTTGTAGCACCTTTGAGACTATCTGAAAGAAAGAAGTTGTCAGCATGAGGAAGTAGGGTCAACTCTATGAAAGCTCATACTGCCAACTTCTTTCTTTCAGTTAGTCTCAAAAGTGCTACAAGATCTCTCTACATACATGCACATGTATCTGGCCCTCCATATCCATGGATTTTTTTACCCACAGACTCAAGCATCCACGACTTGAAAATATTTTAAAAATATAGAAATTACAAAAAGGCAAACCTTGATTTTGATGTTTTATATAAGGGACACCATTTTACTATGTCATTGTTTTCAATTGTTTTTTGAGCATCAACAGATTTTGGAATCCACAAGGATCCTGGAACCAAGCCCCAGTAGATACCAAAGGCCCCTCTACATGTCTCTAAATCCAGGTGTATAGATCCAAGAGTATAGTCACACCCACAATGTCTCTAACATGGCTGTAGGGCAGTTCAAGTTTCCTAAGGCATGATTAGGAAAAAAAAAATAAATATCAAAAATATGAAAGCCAACCCTATTAGGATCTAGCTTTAAATCTGCGGAATAACAGAAATATGTGCACTCATTTACTAATGTTTCTCGAAGGACTATGACTAACTCAAACAAACAAACACAAATAGCTTGCAATTTAAAGAAATGTTCACTAATGCCTTGAATCTACATACACATAATAGCTGTATCCTAACTAAAGCTAATGAACAGTTTAGATAAAAGAAGAAATCTTAATCTCACCATCTCTCCATTGAAGGAAGAGGGAAATAGGGGACAAGACAGTGCAAGAGAATCTCTTTATATGAGAAAACTTCCTAAAATTTTTTTAGCTGAAACACATGACTTGTTTACAACTTACAAAGGAATTTACTGCCTTGTGATTCAGTAGGAACAAATGGGACATTTTATTGAGGAGAGAGAGCAGAGTTTGCATGCAGGAACTTGTAACTATCTGAAGGAGGGGAGGAGAGAATGCTGAAATCTTCCAACAATGGCCACACCCTCTGACATTATCAGGATGATGGGATCTGTTGGGTAGGGATCCAGTCTAGCACCTCAAACTATTTCTGCACCCTTGGGTTAGAGTGTTGGAATGACGCGAGGGAGACTGCGGTTAAAGTAGAAAGCTTGCTTAATCAAAAGTCTTGGTTCGTTAATCAGCCACAACCCATAGCCTGAAGCCATGGTTTGTTGTTGGCTTAGAGGTCAGGTTCATTTAAAGCACAAGTGGTTGTGATGTCCGAATTCATAACTGAAGCTTTTTCAGGCTTCTGTCCCAAATTTGTCTGGCTTCTTTTGTCACCCACAAACAGAAGCTGACAAAAGAGGAGGAGAGGAACAATTCAGAAATGGAGAAGGCAAGGCATGGTTTGTTTAGTGATACTTAACATAAGCCATGGCTTGGCTTATTGTGACATGCAAACAAGGCTCTCGGTAAGTACCAAGTCTAAAAGTCTTGAGTCTGTGCACAGGAGAGAAAAGCTGAGAGCTTTTTCCATTCAGATTCAAAAGTGCTTGCAAAAGGGGAGAGGTCTAAGGTGGGCACGGTGAGTTGGGCATATCACTTAAAATGTCACCTGAACATGCCTACATATGTCATCTCATATACACTTACAACTGAGTGGTCGAGACAGGGGACACAATGTTGTGTGGCATCAGTGGACTTGTATTCCATACCTTTCTACAAGCTCTCATCCAGTGGTCCTGTGTCAAATCTGTGTTCTATGCAGAGCTTAGAAAAGTTACTTTTTGGATTTCAATTCCCAGGATCCTCCAATCAATATGATCACTGGTTGGAGGATTCTGGGAAGCTCTGGAACAAAAGAATAACTTATCCATGTTCTAAGTGGAGACTCAAACTTTGCATACAGAAGATCCATCTGAGATAAAAGCTTTGTTTGAGACCTTGAGGAACGATTGGCAGTTGGAGACACAACACTGGACTTAACAGACCAATAGGTTGTAAGATAACTCAAATGATTTGCAGGCAAAAGACTTCTCTCTGAATCCCATGTGTGCTGCTGCCAGCCAGTGTCAATGACACTGACTTTGATGGAATAGAATTTGGAAACACTAATTCTTTTAAGCTACAACTCCTGGAACTCCCCCACCAGCATACCAGTGGTCTGAATAGAGGGGGATTTTGAAAGTTGTAGACTCCTTACCCCCCACCCCCATAACTTTTCCAAGTGCTGCTTCTATGTATATGTTATATTATTTTTAACCTCATTCATCACTTCACTAAGTTTCCTTGGTTTCAAAGGGAGCAAAGTTCAGAAAACTTTGATTGGATCTATTACTGAAGCTCTTGATTATCAAATGAAAACAATTCCATACCCTTCAACTATCCTCATTTGGCAGGGACAGTCCTGATTAATCCTATGCCATCCCAGTTGCTTTTAAATTGTCCCAATTTTTCTCTCTTCCTCCCACCTTCTCGGTTGAAGTTCTCAGATTATTTCAGTTGTTGCAAACTGAGTTCAAATGGCAAAAGTAGTTTGCATTCTGTTAACTAAGCAGAGGGAAAAGGAGAGGACAAGAATGATGGATTCTAACTCTTCCCTGTAGGCTCAAGACCAAGCAAATTGCTGCAGCCTTTTCTAGATTCTGTGTTCTTCCTCAGCTGCTGCCTTCTTGAGCACATTCTGATGGTGCTTGGCCACTTGTGTCTTGGTTTTTATCTGTGAAATGTTGGAAGGACCCTTGAGAAGTTTGAACTCTTTTTAGCGTGACTGGAGACAATAAAGGGAGTTCTAACACAGAAATTCAGATATACTAACATTTACAGTTAGAATACTCACTGTATACATTCACGACTTCCTCCACTGTTCTGTTCACTGGTCCCAGAGAGACTGTACAAATCAAATTCTGTGTTTCTTTTGATGAGGACACCACAGCCCAGGCACTAGCGTTGTCCCCCGACACACTGGTGTTGTGGTGCAGCTTCTTTCCTCCATACAATAGCTCAAACTGGGCCTCTTTGGCTGGAAAAACTCCAGATACTTCACAGGTCACAGTCATCTCGGAATTGCTTTCTATGAAGCGTGGGGCTCTGAGATTCGGATCTATGGGGAAATCTGCCAAGAAAGTAGAAGAATCCAAATCAGTTATTAAAAGAGCAACCACAGTCAAGATAATGCCCTCTGATAGCTAACTCAGGTCCTGGCTGCCAGTGCTGACAGAAATGAAGTCAAAACAATAACAGTGAGAGAAAAATTAAATCTTAGCATACATGGAAAAACCCGGGGGTTCAAATAAACAATGGAGGGGGGATTAAATCTTTAATCAAATTAAACCTAACGAGATAAATTCCCATCTTCCAAACAGGCAACTGTGGAATGAGAATGCTGTGCAGTCACTGGGTCCTCTGGTTTGGAGCAAGACAGAAATTACAAACAAAAATATGTAAACTATGCAGAAATGAACTGACAGTCAGCTGTAGCATATTCCCTTGTGAGTGCAGTATATTTTCAATTTCAGTACTATTATCACTAATGGGTAAGAGACCGAGGCTGCATTCGCGCTGTAGAAATAATCCAGTTTGACACCACTTTAACTGCCATGGTTCAAAGCTATGGACATTTGGGAATTGTAGTTTTGTGAGACATTTAGCCTTCCTTGCCAGAGAGCTCTGGTGCCACGACAAACTGCAATTCCTAGAATTCTATAGCACTGAGTTATGGCAGTTAAAGTGGTGTCAAACTGGATTATTTCTGCGGTGCGGATGCCGTCTGTGAGTACAGTGGTTAAGGAAATCCAAGTTCAAGCCACCACTGAGCCCCCAAATTTAGTGAGAAACCTTGGACAATCACTCCCTGGTTGTTGTGAGCATGAAGTGGGCAAGAGGAGGACTGTGGCCCCACTGGAAGAAAGAGAAGATACAAATGTGATGAATAAAATAAATGAATAAACAAATATTCCCATGACTGAAGAAAAACAGAGTAAACTCTTTGTAAAGCAATCCCTAAAGATAAGAACTTTTGTTTTTATAATCACTTTGAAACATCAGAGAAAGGAGAACCCACCACGTATACAGTTTGAAAATGCTGACAACAATACATTCTGGGATCCTTTTGGAGACATTGTTGTACAACCTTGGTTTACTTGAGTGCATGTGATTTTAAGTTCATTATGTAAGTAAGTATTCAGTACCTTCTTACACAATCCCTCTCCTCCTTCTCTCCCTCCGCATGCTCAGGGCAGCTTCACAGCACTGGTACCTGCCCTCAAGGCCATTTAATTTTGAAAAGAGGGCAAAGTGGCATTTTAATTCCCAGAGGAGGGCAATAAGTATCAAAGCCCTATCTGGGTCACTAAATTGCCAGTCAACTTATCCATGGGTCCATGGAAGTACTGTACTTGAACTTTGATTTAAAAACGGAATCATCCCTTGGTGAAAGGCAAGAGTGCAATCTGTCCTGGAAGCACTGACTCCGCTCTGCTCTCTCATCCATCCAATCTTTAGTGTGAGCACAGTTATGGTCGCTGTAATTTTATAAGTTCTTTGGCATAGTTTTTCTTTGCTTCATCCTTTAGATCCTTTGTTACATGCCCTAACTTTTACCTTGATTTATCTATGTGTCACATAAAAATCCATAATTTTGGCCCCAAAACGCGTGCTAAATTTTTACATAAGTTGACTGATAGTCGAGTATGCACAGCAAGTTTCTAGGTTTGCCTGATCATTCCAGCAAGGGGCTCAGCTGTCCCAGCCTAGTCTTAGGCCTTAAGCCTCTCACCACCTCCCATTCTGGTGTTCACAGGTACCTGAAAAGGTGCCTTGCACTGGTGCATGTGTGGAAATATGTTTTAAAGTGTTGTGCTCCATGAAAGTCATGTAGGACTGCAGCCAAAGCCTCCTGTATTTTCCTTTAAAGGACCCAGGTCAGTGGATATAAACTCACCGGTGGGTGTTAGTAATTCACTGGGAGATGTTTTTTCAAAGAGTGGCCCTTCTGGTCGCAGATCCAGAGTTGCCTGGCAGGTGAGATCCTCTCCGCTGTCTTCTTTTTGTATAGTTATGGCATGGGTCAGCACACCCTCTTTGGCTTCTGGGTCACTTTCATTCTCAAATGTCTTCACCTGAAGTTCTTTACCCCCTTTGAATAAGGTCACAGTGAGGTTCTGGATGGGGGCTACACTGGGAACCCGGCATACCAAGTTGTACTCCTTGCCAACCTCCATCTTTGGCATTGGATCCAGAACCACATGCTCAGGAGCTCCTGGAACAGAAGAGAACAGGGCAAATCTTCACCAAATATTTTACAACCTTGGAATGAAGCATTACTGTTAGGTCTAGAGAAAGTAGATGGCCCACATGTCCACACTATACGAATGAGTCCTCCTCTGTCTCCAACCAGTCCCTGACCTTAGTTTTTCCCTTCCCTTGCAATGAAAATTTACAGTGGTTTACAGAGCCAGTGTAGGGTAGTAGTTTCAGTGTTGGAGTAATATGGGGAGATCAGGGTTTGAAAACCAGCTCAGCCATGGGAATACATTGGGTAACCATGGGCATGCCTCACTCACTCAACCAAAGAGGCAAGAAATGGCAAACCCCCTCTGAATAAATCTTGCCAAGAAAGTCCTATCAGAGGGTTGTGATAAATTGGAGTTGATTTGAAAATACCTAACAACAGCAGCTACCCAATGGTTTTCAATGAATTGTCAAAAGCAGCTAAAACTATTTCAGCAGCAATAAGAAGATTATGGAGTGATTAAAACAGCATAAAGGAGAATGAAACCAAATATCAACCAGACAGATTAACATGGGACTTCATATGCCTAGGGAAATCAAATGCTGAAAAATGGGGTTGGGGATAAGCATCAGTGGTGTAGTCATTTGAGCACTGGACTATGACTCTGGAGATGAGGGTTCAAATCTCCATTCAAGCATAAAAACCCACTGGGTGACCTTAGCCAAGTCACACTCTCTCAGCTTCAGAGGATGGCAATGGCAAACTCCCTCTGAACAAATCTTGCCAACAAAACCCTGTGATAGGTTCACCTTAGGGGTTGCTATAAGTCAAAGATGACTTGGAGGCACACAACAACAAGGCACTTTTCTAAAGAATGAATCCTGAAGACAAAACATCCCATTACTATGTTGCAGGGAACTATGCTGGGAAAGATCCCTCTCTGATGCTCTAGAGAGTGAAATTACCAGTCTAGATGGAACAATGGTTGGAGATAATAAAAGAAAACTTTATATTTTTACATTTCCCTTCCTAATCCGGCCAAACACCCCCTTTCCTGATGTACTGCTAAAACTCAGCAAGTGTCACTAATGGTGAGAATGTATAGCCTCCAACATTTCACAGATGAAAACTGGGGCACATGAGGCCAAGCAACATCAGAGTGTGATGAAGATGGCAAACATTACTCATAAGGAAGAAGAACACACAAGCTAGGAGTGGTCATAGCAGTTTGCTTTTGCCTGAGTCTACTGGTGACAGTAAGGAGTTTATTGCATGCCATTTAAAGCGACTTACCCCACTCACATTTAATTTTGAAGCCAGGGGGCAGACAAGTGCAACCTGGCTGCAGCCCAGGTCCCAGTCACGCTTATCTGGCATCTTTTCCAAACCAGGAGTCTGTTGTTTTTGAAAAGATGCCTGATAAGGGCAGCTGGGACTCAGGCTGCAACTGGGTTGTACTCGCCCAGCCTGCAGCATTTTAAAAGGCATGCAATAAACTTTGATGATTCTGCCCCCTTCTCTCTTTTGCCTCTGCTGAATTAACTGAGTACAAATACTTTCCCAGTTAGAATTAGTTTGAAGCAACTGAAGACAAGTGGAGAAAATAGTAGGGTGAGAGGGATACTGGATAAGCAGTTGATAAAGTGGGATAAAGTGGGACAACAGATGATTAATCAGGACTGTCCCTGCCAAACTGGGAAAGTTGGACGTTGTGAGAGTGTCCCTTCCCTTGTTCCACTAAGTGCATTCCCCTTTCCTTAAAGATGAGCAGCACCCTGTAATATCAGCCTTCCTTGGATGAATATTCTGACCCAGATTGACACATGACTTACGGTAAACTGTGAAGTTAGCACGGTGTGGTTTTGCAGCTCCTGTGACACAGCGAGCATAACACAATGGAGTGACAGCCCACTGGTTAACATTAGTGAGGTTGAAGGCTTTCCAATTGATTCCAGTGTTCCCAGTTCCTATTGGGACTTTACTTAAAGATGTCTCAAGACCAACATTTTCACAGTTGGAACTACAGTTCAGCACAACCGAGCCACCGAATTCTACCACAGGCTTTTCTGGCCAAATTCTTACAAAGTTCTCCTCCTCAGCTCCTGAAAAAGAAAGGTTGTGGTTCATTTTAAAAATGTAGTCAGTCATGAAGGGGGGAATAGAAAATGGTAACATTCCAGTGTAAAATGATATTGGAAGAAATAAGGAGAGAAAAGGAAAAGAGAGGCTGGGCATGGGAGAAAGGTAGAAAGTGGGAACACAGCAGGTAAGGAGGTAAACTACACTTCCCAGGAAAACAAATAAATTGGTTAAGATTTGCCTCCTTTTATCCAATTGTAATCACACTTTAAATCAGTGGGTTCTCAGACTTTTTACCCTTGTGATCCCTTTACATCCATATCCAGATGTTGTGATCCCCTCACTTGACTTCCATCTGGACGTAGATTAATTTTATAAGCATTTTATATGGTTTGGGGACCACTGCTTTAGACCCTGGGGGTGGGCGTGGGAAAGCGCATCAACCTTGATGCTGCTAACCTCTCAGCTTTCCTGCCCTTCCAGCTTCTACTCTGCTACAATGAGAGCCTGGAAGGTCTGGATTTTAACTAATCAGACTAAGTGGGACCACTCAAGTTACCGGGCTGGTCCAGTTGCTGTGGGAGTCTGGGCTGGCTTCTCCTGGGCCCAGTGGGTGGTGGGTGGCCTGTGGGATTGCAGCCCCATGCTCTGCCCGGCGAGGACGGGAGCCCCAGTGACGGCCACAGTGCTTCTGGCCAACGAGGGGCCTGGACTACAGCTCCCAAGTTCCCTTGGGAGCGGAAGAGTAAGCGCCGGGCCATAGGGCCACTTCTGTGCTGGGAACCACAACTCCTAGTGTCCCTTGCGGGGGGCAGAAGTAGCCCTGATTGGCTGTTTGCCGGAGCCACGGCTCCGGATTGGATGGTTGGTCGGGGGGGGCAGGGCCTCCCTGGCTTCCTGGCCAGTGATTGGCTGGCGGGCCTATTTAGGCCCTGGGCATGCCAGCGCTTGGTGCCATTTTCTGCCAGCTCCCCACCCACCCTCCCTTGTTGCTGTGCTCTTTGTCACAACTTTCTTAGGAGGAGGACCTGCTGTGGTGGCAGCATAGGTCTCGGATCTGATAGGCATGGTTTCCTGTGCTGCAGAGCACGGGATCAGGAGTCCCACTGGGGCCTAGGGGTGCTGAGGGCTGGCGATGTCACCAGTGTGGGGGTGACATCGATTCAGCATTCCCCGGTGACATGGGGTAAAGATGTACTTATGCGCATAGCCAGCTCATTAAGTGACAAGCACACTTTAGGCCAGTTACCCCTCTGTCATCCCGAAGCCTGGCCGAGACCAGGCATTTCGGGTCATCGACCAATGTGGGTTGGTGGATGCCAGATCCAGACCTCATGCTTTCAAGGCCAACCCTCTTCTTATTCACTTGTTGCTGTATTCAATAAAGTTGTGGCCTTTTCTTGCCAATTGGTTGTCCTTTGTTTTCTTGCACCCCTTCTCTCCTCAGCAACTGATGACAACAGACAGGTCATACTTTAGGGAGCTGCAAAGGAAAACTTTGAGGCCTTTACTTTAAAGTCTTCATCTGCAGCCTTCCTAAAGTATGCCCTTGTCTTTTGTCATCAGTTTGTCTGATTAATTAAAATAAAACCACCCAGCTTTAAAAAAAGAAAAGAAAAAAGGACAGAGCTTCCTGTAATTTTCTGTTCCTGGAATCCACAGCCTTTACTCTGCCCCTGACTTTTGGGGATTGAGTCCACCATGATGAAAGCACATGTGCCTACATGCCTTTGGATCTGTTTTGAGATGAATACTTCCTTTTGGCAGTGACTCATAGCTTGGCTTTTTCTTTCGAGTGCCAGCTGATCTGGAAGGTCTCACTCCGCACCAGCCACCACTCCTTGTTTAAAGAAAACCAGTCCCTTTCCAGGAACAACTCAACTGATAAAGTCAATTGTTGGGAACACTTCTCTTTTTTAAAAAAAGAACCTTTGGAGGCTGTAATCCTTATTAGAGAGAGTAAACTGACTGAAGACAGTGGGACTTACTTCTAAACTAGGATTACGGTGAAAAAATGCAATATATATTATCCATCACCTGTAGAAAGGTTCTCTGCCTTAGTATCCCAATTCCCAGTTATCTTACTTTGCAAAGAGAATAGAATGCCTGACATCAAAATACAACGGAAACATGCTGTAACAGGAGCAATAATATGTCTTTCAATGTTTGTTTGTTTAGTAATGTTAGTTTAGTAACTTAGCAAGGGATTGTGTTATGGCTACACTAGATAAGAAGGATGAGAGATGAGTGGTCAGGTTTTCCACTTTAAAGAGAAACCAACAACATTCAAAGCAAAGGTGGCATGGAGGCATGGAGGCAATATGGGATCAGAAAAGCAACTTAAGGGAAAGAGCTGCTAATTCTTTCTTCTTCTTCTTCTTCTTCTTCTTCTTCTTCTTCTTCTTCTTCTTCTTCTTCTTCTCTTTCTCTCTCTCTCTCTCTCTCTCAAGGGCTGCATCTGCATTGCAGAAATAATTCAGTTTGACATCACTTTAACTGCTGCCATGGCTCAATACTATGAAATTCTGGGATTTGTAGTTTTGTGACACATTTAGACTTCTCTGAGAGTTCTGGTGCCATAACAAACTACAAACCCCAGGATTCCATAGTATTGAGCCATGGCAATTAAAGTGGTGTCAAACTGTTTGTTTCTGTAGTCTGGATGCCCAGGCCACACACGTGTGTGTGTGTGTGTTGTGTGTGTGTGTGTGTGTGTGTGTGTGTGTGTGTGTGTGTGTGTGTGTATAGAGAGAGAGGGAGGTTTCCAGATCTAACCTTGCCCCAATGTGCTATTTGTCTGCCAGGGAGAAACATGCAGGCCACATGTGGGTCCAAATCAAGCTGAATTAATTTAGTAGTTTTGAGTGTTGGACTACAACTCTGGAGACCAGGGTTTGAATTCTCCACTCTGCCACTGAAACCCACTTTAGGAAAATCACAATCTCTCAGCCTCAGAGGATAGCAATGGCAAACCTCCTTTGAACAAATCTTGCCAAGATAACCCTGTGATAGGTTCAGTTTAGGATTGCCTAAATCAGAAATTACTTAAAGGTTTACGGGATGGATTTCTTCTTAAACAGCCCTGAAGAAGGCTCCACCTAATCCCGTCTCTTGTTTTAACCTGTAGATGAAACCACTAAAGGTGACATTGTGTGCAGGGTGGGCCCATTATTTGAAGCCTTGACTGAATCTGCTTAAGAAGCAAAAACAACCAAATCCAAAATCCAGACAAGTTTCTGTGTGATGAATGAGAACATATTGGTTTAATTCTTAGAACAGGAAAATGGCTGTTGTTGGGTTGTTGTTGTTTTAAAACTGATTACAGCTGGTGTCCCCTACATGCAAAAACAAGCTGGTAGTACTACAGATTTCACCAATCCACTAATCTACCAATCCACTGATATGGAAAGTTGACTGTACATTGAACGATCAGAGAACATAAATGTCACTATCTCAGCCACCTATGAAAAAGTTTTGGGTTTTGGAATATTTCAGAGTTTTGAATAACTAGTCTTTGTGGTCTTTTCCAGCTTTATGATTCTAACTTTTTCACTTGAGAAATAGGTTGGATTATCTATAACACAAGCTCTCTCTCTCTCTCTCTCTCTCTCTCTCTCTCCCCCTTTCTTTTCCTTCCTTCCTTCCTTTCATATCTTGCCATCTCTAAGAATCCCTAAGATTCAAGGCAGCTCATAACAAGCATTTAAAACAAAAGACCTGTGATGTGAATCAGTTTCCAGCAGGAAAGGATTAACTCACCAACCAGCACAGTTTTCCCTATTAATAGTATTAAGATCCTAACAGCAATGATGCCTAATAACCTGACATTACCCCCCCTCCGGGGGGGGGGGGAGACAGCTCCCTATCAGGTCATGGTCTCTCTATGCGTAAATGAAATTTTATTCTATTAAAATGGAATAGATATATATAAAATCTTCATCTACACCAGCACATATTAATGTAGCATAAAACCTAGATTTGCCAGTGAGGGGAATCTGAATGGGGTGAAAGTGATGCCTTATGCTATCTGTAGTTGACATTAGACAGGTTTTCCTGTTCTTAACTTTTCTGCTTACATCTCACATAGAGAGAGACATCAAAAGTCATTGTTAACTAATCTCACAGTCTCATGCCATCACCAGCACTTTTCCTTTTGTGCTATAGAAGCAACAATTTAAATCCATCCCAACTGCAATCACTTCTTTGGTGCATGTAGTTTGTTAGTCTACAAATGCATGTTCCTTTCCTTTCTCTCCTATACTGGTGGTATTCTGCCTACACACACACACTCTCTCTCTCTCACACACACACAGAGTGGGCCTTTGATATCCACTGGGGTTTGGTTCCAGGAACCTCATGGATACCAAAATCTGTGGATGCTAAAAAAAACACAACAGGAAACAATGGCATAGTAAAATGGGCAAAATCAACATATGCTTTCTGTAATTTATATATTTAAAAAATATTTTCAAGCCATGTACGCTTGAATCTGTGGGTAAAAAAATCCATGGATATGGGGGAGGGGCTGACTAAATGTGCATGTGTGTGTGTGTAGCCCCCCACACGACACAGAAGCCATTGTGCAGAAATGCAACAACGCCTATGAATTCTTTCCACTGCATCCCTCTCACTCATTAATTCTCTCCATCTTCCACCCCGACACCCACACTACCCCCTCCTTTTTTGACTGCCACTGCTTACTCCCATCAGACCACCTTATCTTCTGATGCTGGGATGGGGCAGGGTGATAGTGGCATACCAGCAGATGTGTGGAGGGGACTGACTTGGCTGGCACCATCTCTGGAAAGCTCCAAGAGGAAGCACAAGGACGTCTTTGGGGACAGCCAGTGTGGAGGGAGGGATGTTATTCTCTCTCCATGGCCCAGACCCACATGTTCCTCTCACCCAGAGCATCATGACCCTGGACGCTACTGGCTCAGCTGGGACAAGTGGGCAAGGGCAGACTGGCCCCTGGTGTTAGAAAATCTTGATTTGCCACTGGGGGAAGCTGCACATGCCCCTGCCTGTTTCAAGTTTGCACCGCTTTTTCTAACTCTCTGAAGTCTGTGTTTCCTCAACGGCCTTCCACTTCCTCATACATTCATGTCATCCCAAAACATAATCAAGGTTCACTAGATAGAAAGGCACAAAACAGTGCTACCATGTGGTTGGCTCAATACAGGTATTGTTGTTTTGTGGACTTTGGATATTATTGTACTTTGCCACATGGTTAACACAGCTACCCTGGATATCTAGATAGAAAGGGTCACATTACATAACAATAAATGCAGTATTATTTATGGCAGGAAAGACCTCCTCTCTCTAAGGTTTAATTTCCTGAATCCAGGGAGGAATATGGAAGGCATGAGAAAGGGAATTGTGTGTTAGAAAAAGACTCATTTACTGTATATACTCATGTATAAGTCTAAAAATTTTAGTCAAAAAATTGATCCAAAAAACCTTATCCACAGGTCAATATAAGTATTATATTTTAACTCCTATATAAAAAGGAACCATCCCTGGAGAAAGGTGAGAGTACAATCTGTCCTGGAAGCACTGACCACTCTTTACTCTCTCATCTATCCAGGTTTTAGGGTGAACAGAAACAGTTATGATCCATGCTGGAATTTTGTAAGTTGTTTGCCATAGTGGTCCTTTGCTTCATTCTTTAGAGCTTCTGTTACATGGCCAAAGTTTTACCTTCGACTTATCCATGAGTCATATCAGATTCCATAATTTTGGCCCTAAAACCTGCCCTTAATTTATACATGAGGTCAAGTTATAGTTGAGTATATATAGTACTTCCCAATAAGTCACATTGCAAGCCATTCCCACTTGGAGAGAACCAGAACAACTGAAAAAGCATGTGAAAGATTAAGAACCCAAATGTCCCACAAACACAGGGAACTTTTCTTAAAAAAAACGTGAATAGCTACATGAATTCATGCAACAGGGTAAATCAACTTTTAAAAAATGGAACATTCATATCTACAAGTAGCAGACAACTGTGTAGGGATTTCCCTACTAAGGGTGAACTATTACATATAATTGACTTTCCAGTGAGCGATGTGTGTTTGTTTTATTTACACATTTTTTTAGTTTTAAATATTGCTGGGCCTGTTCAGAGGCAACCCAGCTGCTCTTGACTCCCACGCATCAACACATCTGAGAGGAAAATGCCTTCAGAGTGGACGGAAAACATGTGTTTGGAAATCTCAGAGCTTACACAAAAAACCCAAGTGGGTTTAACACTGTATATTTGACTCTGAAGATCAAGGTTCGATTCCCAGCTCGGCTATGGAACCCACTGGGTGACCTTGGGCAAGTCACACGCTCTCAGCCTCAGGGGAAGGCTATGGCAAACGCTCTCTGAACAAATCTTGCCAAGAAAACCCCATGATAGGTTCGCCTTAGGGTTGCCACAAGTCAGAAATGAAGGCACACACTAACAACAACTACAAAATGTGATTCGGTACAAACTTGTAGGCTGGCTCATTACTCAGCCAGTGTAACATCTTACATTTTATTTCAGTGTACACTTTGTTCAGCTTTAACTTCAGGGACAGCATCTCTCCCTCTGCTATCTTCTCACCCACCATATTATTTTCTGAACCAGTGAAGCAATAAGCCTCCATGGTTAGATAAATGCAACTGTCAACTACAAGTCATCGAGCATGTAAGTACAAGTTATGGGCTTAGCTCAGTAGACGTAGCTTACAAAAAGGAGCATTTGGGAAACTGAGTCACACCACTGGACCATCTAGTCCACTATAATAATTTTGGAGACTGGGTCTTGGTCCTTCTAGGGTCAAAGCATCTGCGCAAATGCTGCTCACATGTCCTATTTTGGAGTAAGTGAAAAATGCAGCTCCCAAGCAGTCAAATCTAGGCAAATCACACTCTCGTTCATGGCCAGAAGGCCAGAAAGCAAGTGCTTTTCCTGTTCCTTGGACATCTTCCTTGAATGCCTTTCTCTTTTGAGCATGACTAAGAAGCATGAGTTTGGATTCCTATGAGTGCTTTCAGCTTTTATTGGCTATGTCCTCAATTTTTCTTGCAAGTCCTCCATTTGGAACATGGCTAAGAAGCATGGTTTTCTATTTTTATGAACGATTGTAGCTTTTCTTGGATCATGTCTTCCATTTTTTTCTGGAAGGTCCTCTGATGTTGAGCATGGCTAAGAAGCATGGATCTATATTTCTAGGAGTGTTTTGTAGCTTTTATTGAGTCATGTCCTCTATTTTCCTTGAATGCTCTCCCTTTTGAGCCCAAGAAGCCTGGATTTCGAGCAGTGGTTTTCACTTAGCTTGGGTCATGTCATCCATTTTTCTTGAATGCCCTACATTGTCCGTTCCTCCTTGTCCTCCTTGGTGATGATATCTAGTCGCCCTGGACTCATGATGGCGGCCCTAAGGTAAACCTAACATGGAGTTTTCTTGGCAAGCTTTGCTCAGAGGAGCTTTGCCACTGCCTTCCCCTTTATGAGTAGGAGGACACTCTCTCACCCTTACTACAGCACCAGGGCATTCCCTGGTGGTCTCCCCTCCAAGGACCAACCAGGGCCAGCCCTGCTTAGGTTTCAAGATCAGAGGGGATCTAACTAAAGGGGACTTTGGCCCTCCAGGTCTTTTGGACTTCAACTCCCAGAAGCCACAGCCAGCTTGGTCAACATTTCTGGGGTTTGGTGTCCAAAACATCTAGAGGACCAAAGTTTTGGAACCACTGCTTTAGGGCCATGGGTCTCAAACTTTGATCCTCCAGATGTTTTAGACTTCAGTTCCCTGAAATCCCAGCCAGAGTCAGGGATTCTGGGAGGTGAAGTCCAAAACATCTGGAAGACCAAAGTTTTGTTTTAGTGATTCCCAAACTCTGGTCTTTCACATTTTTGGACTTCAACTCCCAGAATCCTTGACCATTGGCAAAGATGGCTGAGACTTTTGGGAGATGAAGTCCAAAACAGCTGGAAAACCAAAGTTTGGGGAACCACTGCTTTTGAAGGCATTTTTAAAATGATTCTGTCCTTTTAAAGGATGGAACCTGCCTTGGATCCCATTGTGAGAGAAAGACAGGATATAGATCCTTGAAATAAATAAAATAAAATAAAGTTGTATGGGAAAACTGAAAGACCCATCCATACACATGCTCTTCTTACCTTTGCAGAGTCCCCAGAAACTCAAAGCAAGGAGGAAAGAGGAAAGACGCAGCATAGTGATCGTCCAGGCAGCAAAGTCCAGCAACAAAGGGATCTAGAAGCACACCGTCCAAACAGAGAGGAAAGCAACTTGGATCTGGATTAGATCCCTTGAAGGGTCAGAGCTCTGAATTCTCCCAGCAGGACCAAAAACCATATGATGCAGGAAACACCTCCCAGCCTCCTCCTCATTGAGTTTCTGCAAAGCAGGGGCTGGGCAAAGGCTTATATATCTGCAGCCAGGCAGTGACAGGAGGAAGCCCTCCCACACTTCTCTCTGTGATCACGCCTGGGACAGGGAAAGCCCCCGCCGCAGGGATGGTTTGATCCCCAGTGGCGTCATTAATAAAGTGCAGGGAGTAAGGGCTGCACCAGGTGACACTTTAAAGGGGGAGGATGACCCACTGCTCCCCATACATCTGCCTTTGGGCAGAAGCAGGCTGTGGCATTTGCCTGTGTCCCTTGGAAATGCTTTTAAGAGATGGTGGGAGTGGGCTGAAGCTCAGTGGGAGGAGAAAGGAGAGCCCCCAGAATTTTTTAAAAAGAATTTCATATTTCAAATGGCAAAATTTTAATTTTTAAAAACATTTCAAATTTCAAATGGCAAAATTTTTAATTTAAAAAAAAATCAAATTGCAAATTGCGAAATTTTAATTTTTACATTCAAATTTCAAATCACATTTTAATTTTTTTAAAAAAATCAAATTTCTTTTTATATTCTTAATAAACAAAATAAGTTTAAAATTACAATCAGTCCATTGCATTCAATTCCATATATATATATATATATATATATATATATATTATAATGTCATAACATTAGTAATAAACAAAGGCGGAGGCGTCTATACATATATATGTGTACATATTATATTATACTTCTATCTATAAGGCCCAGTACAGACTGCTGGTTTGCAGCAGCCTGGGGCCAATTCTAGGGTTCTGGAGCGTGCAGCATCCACATGCTCAGGAACCCTAGCATGTATGGATGGCGCCATTTTTATGCAGCGCCGTCCATATGGTGCATGCATCCACGACGTAAGCACGGTGCAGTGTCCACACCTCCAGGCACTGTGCTTCCATCATGGACGCGTCACAGTGTGCCAATGTCGCACTGATGACGGTGTCCGTGCGCACCAAGAAGAACCCAGTTTTTACAGGTTCTTTTTGGTCTGGAGGGACGCCATGCGGTTTGACTGTTGCAGCATCCCTCCGGAGGAAAACTGGGCGCCTCCAGCCTGCCCTTTTGGGGCAGTCTGGAGAGCCCCAATATACAGTGGACCCTTGTTATCCGCTGGGGTTTGGTTCCAAGATCCCCCGTGTATAACAAAATCCGTGTATGCTCAAGTCCCATTAAATATAATGACATAGCAAAATGGTGTCCCTTATAAAAAATGGAAAATCAAGGCTTGATATTTGAAATTTATACTTTTTTTGAACATTTTCCAACCGTGTATGCTTGAATCCGTGTATAAAAAATCTGTGTATAAGAAGGGCCGCCTGTACTCAAAAAGAAACCACTAGAGCAATAAGAGGAAGTTGTAGTTCTTGACTGAATGAGATCTCTCAAGTCTTTTAAATTAATACAAGCCAAATTTAAGTCAATACTTAAATCTTTAAAAAGTCTTTAAAAATTAAAAAATTCAAATTTAAGGTTTTTTATGTTTATTGTGTTTTTTAAAATGTATTCCTTTTTAATTTCCTTTTAAAAAACATCACTTTACCAAATTTTCACTTTAATCCTATGAAACTATTCGTGTGTAAATACATGTAGGTTGTGCATATGATGTTTATTTATATTTATAAAAATAAAAAAATGTTGTAATTTAAAGGTATAATGTTAATTGTGCTATTTGTCTATGTCACTACTATTACCCAAGTGATTCAGTGATATACAGTTGGCGTTCCTTATCCACGGATTTTTAAACCATGGATTCACATATCCATGGCTTGAAAATATTTTAATAAAAGTATCAGTTCCAAATAGCAAATCTTGATTTTGCCATTTTATATAAGGGGGCCATTTTGCTATGTCATTGTATTTAATGGGACTCGAGCATCCATGGATTTTGTTATCCACGGGGGGTCCTGGAACCATGCCCCAGCGAATAACAAGGGCCCACTGTATAGGAATTAGGATTTGAGTAATATTAGCACAAAAAACATGTCTAAGGATTCTGTATGGTTTGGTATGGGAGGAGTTCAATGGGAACACCATGAGTTATTGCACCAGTTGACACCAACCCAAGTGACACCACTGCATTCCACCAGCCAACTTTATTCCAGGGGCCTTTTGGGAGATAGAATTAGAGGCAAGCTATCTGACAGCATTTTCTCTCTTACACACACACACACACACACACACACACACACCTTTCCTTTATTTTTTTTAGAAGCACATAGCATGTCACAACAACAGACTCTGAAATAATCATCTAATTAATAATCATAATTGCAAGTAGGTAACCATAAAGTCGTGAAAACGTTTCTTAAATACCTTCCAGGAAGGAGACACACTGTGCCAGCTTGATTGTTCCATTGGTTTACTGTTCTTACAGACAGGAAGTTTTTCCAAATGTGTTCTAAGTTGGATGATTTCTGATGGGTTTTGCAAATGTCTTTTAAAAATCAAATAGAAATACAGTAGATATCAAGGACTATTATTCCAGCTTTGTTTAACCTGGCAAGTAGTCTCCAAAGTAAGGGAGGGGAGAGAGGCAATATTTCTACTGGTGCATTCTGAATGTAGTTTATATTTCTTTATTGCATGGACAAATTCTAACTAACAAAAAAAGATCTGAGACGCTTGCTCGCCTCCCTTCCTTCCCTACAAAGTTGGTCCTATGATTCAGTAAATATATATATATATATATATATATATATATATATATATATGATACCTTAACCCATTGATTTTCAACCTGCCCTCATCAAACAAACCATTGTTCCCACTTCTTTGCTGAAAAACCTTCCAAATGTCAGCACCCACCACCACCCATTTTAATGGTTTTTTGAGTGGTAATTACATTTCCTACCTCTGCCTCATTAAATCCATCCTCTTTAGAGCCTAGTAAACTCTGTGGATGGAAACAAAAGTGTGATGCTCTTTCATGGTGTCCTTTGACCCAATCTTCATACATTGGACCCTTGTTATATGCTGGGGTTTGGTTCCAAGATCCCCCATGGATAACAAGGTCCATGGATGCTCAAGTCCCATTAAATATAATGACATAACAAAATGGTGTCCCTTATAAAAATGGAAAATCAAGGCTTGATATTTGAAATTTATACTTTTTTTGAACATTTTCAAGCCGTGGATGCTTGAATCCGTGTATAAAAAAATCCGTGTATAAGAAGGGCACTGGAGGAGAGAGCTCTGTTCCAAGGAACCTCCTCTTTGCTTTCTATCCTAGTCTGGTGCCTTGGGGTGGGTAATGGTGGAGGAGGTTTTTCCATTACATTTTTCTTAATCTGATCTAAACACACAAAAGCAAAGTGCTGAAATAACATTTGGCTGCCAGGCCGTTGATTTTTATGCATGGAAGCGAAAAAAGCGTTTCTGTATTATTCTGTACCTTCAAAAAGATAATGTCCTCAGCCTCTCTGCACCCCCACATGCTCTGTGAGCAACAAGACTTCAGGATTCCTGTTTTAATTTCATGTTTTAGCAGGCTTCTAGCCCTCCTGCCTAGCATAGTTTGAAAAACTAATCCTAAATAGTTAGAAATTGTAGTGTATTTACAATGAATGAATCAAAGGAAAGGAAGGGAAAGGAAAGCTCATTAGATGTGATTCAAAGGAGGTGCATAGGGATTTCCGTTGTGCAAGGGTTATCTCTGTAGATGAGTCAGCAATCTAAGGTATGGAATGGGAACTTACACAAACATTAAAAATTGCAACATTTTTCTTCATTTCAGAAACAGCATTTAACGATGAAACACATCAAAGGTGAAACAGCCACAAGACCACATGACACCATACATTACAAGAATGTAACCTCTTACAACCCGTTTTGCTGCACATGTGATAAGATTTTATCATAAGAGGTAAACAATGAGGTAGCCTCGTTTGGAGATAAGATGGCACTATTCAGAATGGAAAATACAAAAAGAGCTGGAAATCTTGTGGACTCTTCCAGCTTTATGATTCTATGATTCTATGATCTTACTGTTGCTCTTGTTGTTGTTAAGCACAGGAAGCAAGGGTTGTACACAGATAAATACAGGACAGACCCTGCTAACAGGCCTACAGTTCAAAAGGCACAAAAGAAAAAGGGGAAGCAAACAAATTCACTCACCAGTTCTTAAAATTACACAGTTGTTCTCACAAGAAACAACTGAGATAGAGACAGTTCGAAGGAAAAGAGGGGCAAAATGGACAGCCATGGATTTGGTAGTGTTGTCCCATGTATGTCTCGGCTGGAACAGCTTGGCTGCCAATAGGTAAACGCTGGAGGATGGAAGGTGCCCAGTGGTACCTGGTCTAAACTGAACAGAGCCCTGAGAGGATCTTTCCAACCTGAATGAATGGCCAACAAAATGCCAGTTGAGACCCAGTGTGAATAAAGTGATGCATGCTTATCTGAGATAAAGAGACAACGTCTGTCTGCCCATTTTAGCTACATTAACAATTTTGTAAACTAATTCATGACATGTCACTCCTAGATGTCTTCCTTTTAGAGGAGAGGGAGAATTTACCAACATTCAAGATACAGATAACTTGAAGTTTTTAAAAAATTCATCTGGGAGAAAGCAAAAATGACAGATTTCTCCATCCTTATTTTTTTTTACTGAACTCTCCTTAATAACTTCCTAAAGGATAGGGGCTTGGACTAGATTGCTCTTGTGAATAGAGATTTGGACTAGATTGCTGTTGTGATGGCAGTTCAGAATCCCAAGTTCACATATAAAAAGGCGCCTGTCAAGGCTGGCAATGCAAAAGAAATCTTTGAGCTGGAAAGGATTACAAGAGCAATCTAATCCAAACCCATGTCATTTAGTAAGCCATTAAGGAGAGCTCAATAAATACATGAATAGGGAAATCTGCCATTTTTGCTTTCCCCCCAGATTATTTTTTTAAACCACAAGTTCTTTTCATCTTGAATTTTGGTAAATTCTTCCTTCCCCCTAAAAGGAATACAACAGAGAGTAAAATGTCATGAATTAGTTTTACAAAATTGTTAATGCTGTCACTAAAGTGGAAATGCAGATGTTGTCTTGAATGAGAATGTGGTCAACCAGTAAAACTTCCTGTAGTTTTCAGAAAGGCAGAACCATATTGTTACCACAAGATATGGTGATTAATGAGTGGCCACAGACATAAAGTGGCTTTAAGGGGGTTTGGTAGCTTCATTGAGGAAAGTAGTTCTTCTTGATGGTGACTAATTGTGATAACTGATGGAAACTTCATGTTCCTCTGAAGGCCAGATCATGGAGAATAAAAGAGAACAAGGACAGCTAGAGCCTTGCAAGTGAGTGCTGTATTTAGTGAACCTTTGATATGATCCAGCAGTGTTTTCCATAGGTTCTTACTTACTGCAACGATCCTCTTCTACAGTTATGTGATAACCACAGTCCACATGAGGGGAGGGTTTCTCATGCATCCCTTGATCCCAACAGGGTTCCTCTGACATCTGCCACATCGCAAGAAAAATTATTTTATTCTGACTGAAAAAATTATTTTTTGGCTGAAAAAAGCAGAAAGCAGACAATTGTGCCCTCAGAGGTTGTGTTGGGGTCCTAAATGAAACAGCAAGAGAATACTAAATAAAACAAAGCCATATCAAAGTTCCTAAGAATGTGAGTAAGATCATTTTGGCTGACACTAGGAATCATGCTATAGCCTTTGAGGGCAGAAATTAATCCACTGAGCCTCAGCACTTGCCCAGCTCTGTTTTAATGGATGGATTTATTCTTTCCTTATCTCTTATCTTTTTGGACTACAACTCCCGGAATCCCTCAGCTTCCATGTCCACTGTCTACTGGAGTCATGGTTCCAAATTTACATGTCCAAACTCTGTAAGAGAACTGCATCACAAACAATACTAATCCCAAACATAAAACACTGAACAAAGAATCCTGTACAGCTCTCTTCAAAAGTAAGTCCAATGTGAATTCAATGAGGCCTCCTCCTAAGAAACTGGCTATAGGATCACAGCCTAACAGAGCAATCCTACTGTTAAATCAGGAAGCTCTAAAATATCCACAGTCTTGTTAGGAAGAAAGAAGGAAGCAGCAGCATTGGTCATTCTTTCCCCATTTTCAGTTTCCATTCTATATTTTTAACATTCTTCTCAAAGTGAGAGTTCATTGCTCCCATGGTCAAAAGATGTGATGAGATGGGTATTGCCGTTCCAGAGTCTTCGCCTCTCTTCACTCCTGATCCTCCTTCTCTCCTCCTTTTCTGGAGTCAGAGTTCAACAGAGGTGGGAGATCTGGATCTTAGCAGTAGTACATGGAAACCTTGGGATTATTGATCATAAATTGAACATGACCCAGCAGCGTGAAGTTGCAGGAAGAAAAGCAAATAATATTTTAGCCTACATTAATAGAACTACAGTTTCCAAATGAAGGGAAGTAATAGCCCCACTATATGTTGCACTCATCAGGCTTCACTTTGAGCACTGTATTCAGTTCTGGGCACCTCATTCCAAGAAAGATATGGTCAACTTGGAGCAGATTCCAAGAAGGGCAACAAAGATGATAAGGAGAACGAAGCACACAAGGAAAGTTTGAGGATGTTGGGCATATTCAGGCTGGTGAAGAGAAGAATAAGGGGTAACATGATTGCACTCTTTAAATATCTAAAGGGCTGTCTCAGAGAGATGGGGGCATGTTTGTTCTCTGTTGCCCCAGAGGGTAGGACCAGGTCTAATGGTTTTAAGTTACAGGAGGGTAGATTTCAGTTGAACAGTAGAATGACCTCCTGCCCATAAGAGCGGTTTGGCAATGTAACCAATTGCCTAGAGAGGTGGCGAGATCTCCTTCTCTTAATGTCTTCAAAAAGAGGCTGGACAGCTCCCTGCTGGGGATACTCTAGAGTTCCCACATAGAACAGAGAGTTGGACCTGATGACCTCTGGAGCCTCTTCCAATTCTGTAGAATCGGGGGGATACAAGGTTCGAACTCCTCCTTTGAGTTCAGAGCTCTGTCTCCAATCTCAGAGGTGGATTTCCAGCCTGTGACCCCTGAAATCTTGTCCCTCATGCCTAAAGGACTGTACTGTAGTTATGTTTAATTAGAAATCCTGTTTAGCATATGTAGCCACTTATGAGTTTGTCAAACCACCTCAGTTTTCACCATGATCATGTTAATGAAGGAAAGTGCATACATACCTGTTTGGAAGTACTCCCAACCCTTCAATAGTACAGTTGGCCCTCCACACTTGTGGCTTTGACTTTTGTGGATTTGATTATTTGCAGTTTTGAATAATATGTTCTCTCTAGGAATCTCTAGGTCCTACAACACAACTCTGCCAGAAGGTAACCATAGAGCTGTGCTGGAGAACCTAGAAGGCCCTAGAGAAAACACTTCTCTGGGCATTTGTAAGTTCTCCAGCATGATTCTATGATCAACTTCTGGCAGATGTTAACCATAAAGTTGCACTGGAGGACCTAGAGATTCCTAGAGGTGTTCTCTTAGGTAAAAAGAATCGTGTTTTTTATTTGAGTTTTTTCCATATTCATGGGGATCCTTCCCCCATAACCCCAGTGAATATGGAGGGACCACTGTACAATCAGGCTATGGCTGGGCCCTCTCACTCTCTTCCACCCACATCCTCAACCCTGTCTCCCTGTCTTATGCCCTACCCAGCTTGCCTTTCATTTGTGTATGTGTGTGTTTGTTTTTTAAAAGCAACCCCAGAGTTATGCAAATGAGGTTTAAGAAAAAATTTAAACTGAAATAAATAAATAAATGTAGGGGGGAAGGCTGTTCTGGAATAGCAAAGGAGAGGTGGAACAGGGGAGAGGAGGAGCCACTGAAACCACATAACTGTGCAATCCCAGAACTGCCACAGGAGTAACTCAACCAGGATGACCAGATACCCTCCTTTTCCAGGACATGTTCTACATTTCAACCTTCTGTCCAGGAGGAATTCCAAAATGCCTTCCATTCTGAGCATCACTAAGAAGCAGGAGTTTACATTTATATTGACGTTTTTAACCTTTTAGTTTGTCATGCCCTACATTTTTCTTGAATGTTCTACATTTTGCAGTGGCTTGTCTTCCTGTATAATTATGACCCTGAACTTAACACACCTGAAGACTAGCGCTATGCAAGTGCTATTTGGAGCTTTGTTGTTCATTGTTAATTTTGACCCATGGTGATCCTGTGGATGAGACAAGACATCTCCAAGTCCTCCACTGCTCTGCTTTGTTCCTCTAAACATATACCCATGGCCTCTTTAATAGAGTCCATCCATTTAGTGATGAGAGGGAGACAATTATGTGATAGGTATCGCCAAAGGCACAGTTATCAAATTTTTATGGCTATTTATAAGCCATGTGCAATAAAGTCCTTAGCATTTTGCTGTGCAACTCACTGTGAGTTTGCACCTTGTCTCTTTCTTCAGTTTCTGTTTCTTGACTGCTGCTGTTTCTTCCTCTTAATTAGCATTTCCTATTTATTGAAATGATCATAGTATTTCTTTAACCAGATCTTATTTCTCTTTGCAGTGAAACTAAAGGTTCGTTAATATTGCTTCTATTTATTGTACATCTTAGGTGGTCCACCAGAAATTAAATTATCTTTCTCTAGACTGCAGGATTCAAAACAATGCTGCAGAGGTTTCAGTTGGTGGCTTGGTTTGCTTGTAATAAATCATAAAAAGGAAACTATCCTTCCTAGAAATTGTCTGTTCAAGGTTTTCCTGTTATTCCTTTAGCTCTATTTAAAAAAAGAAAGAAAGAAAAACCACAGGAAGCATCATTTTTACTTGGCTTCTATTTAAAATGAGATCCAGCATGGTGTAGAGATTTGGGCATTAGTGCCTCACTGGACACTGTTCAAAGTGAGTTCAAAAGCAAATAAAGTGCCTCACTGCTGCCGAATTCAATTCGAATTTGGGATACATCCGGACTTTATCACATATGTTTTTTCTGCCGCCGGCACCAACTGGGTCCGTCCCGGGTAACTTCCAGCTAGAATCCCAGTTCAGCCAGCCAGTTTGCAAAGCCAGGAGCTTCCAGGCAGTAGGCAGCCCATATCCAACCCAGGCATTTCCCCCAGCTTTTCATAAATGGGAAAATCCTGTTCATGCAAAGCTGCAGGAGGCCCCCCTGTTGGATACAGGCTGCCTACTGCCCGGGCACAGGGAAATGCAATAAGATCCATTGCTGTTAGTTACAACCTGGATGTAACGCAGCACAGATTTCGTGTGCACTAATATCCTATTAAAGGTACAGGAACCTTTTCAAGTTTTCAGTCTTTTTGCACAAATGTGTGTGTGCACGCACGCATGCACGCCTTCAAGTTGCCTGACAGCTTATGGCAACCCTATACATTTCACAGGGTTTTCTTAGGCAAAGAAAACTCAGAGATGGTTTTCCAAGTTCATTCCTCTGAAATATAGCCCACAGCACCTGGGATTCATTGGCGGTCTTAGGTTCCAAGATCAGGCGAGATCTGTTAGTTTGTGTTGTTGCGTGCATGTCATTTCTGACTTATGACAACCCCAAAGTGAAGCTATCATAGGGTTTTCTTGGCAAGATTTCAGAGGAGGTTTGCCACTGCCTTCCCCTGAGGCTGAGAACATGTGACTTGCCACCCAGTGGGTTTCATGGCTGAGCTGGGAATCAAACCTTGGTCTTCAGAGTTGTTGTTCAACCCACTATACCACACTGTTAGTAGTGCCTATCTATCTATCTATCTATCTATCTATCTATCTATCTATCTATCATCTATCTATCTATCTATCTTTCATCTATCTATATTAGTGGCACTGATTCAGGTTTTCCTTGCTGGCCTTACTATCACAGAATAGCTCTGCAGTTAGATTCTAGCAAATGACTCATCAGGTTCATCCTAAATTTTCCTCCAAGTAGGGGTCATAATAATACTGATAGCCTTCTTAGTAGAATGCAAATGTTTTGCAAGTTTGGCTTTTAAGGTCTGGCTTTTAAGGTCTTGGTGATTCTTCTGACTAGTGAGTTCAAAAGCAAATTATCATTTGGTGAACATGTTTGGTGAATTGTTCAGCAAATGAAATCAAGCCAGAATAGCCCTTGTTCAATGGCATGCTGGCCTTTGAGCCTGCCTTTCTTTGCTGTAATGGCTTCAACAAGATCAGTGAACTCTGGAAGCGACTATAGTAGCCATGGGAACAAGAAAACAGTGGGGAACCAATACCAGAAGCCTAAGCCTAACAGGAAAGGGTGATCTCCTGAAAACAAAGTAAGTGGAACAGTGGAAATCAACAATGAGGCCACCTTTAATTTTAGTTTCAATTGGGGAAGGAGGATGAGACTTCTGGCAGTTCCAGAAAATGGTTTGTGCCTCAGAGGCTTCTTTCAGCAAAATCCTAGGATATGGTGGGCATATCGGTCCTAAAAGGGCCAATCACGTGCTACATTGCCTGCACCAGGGGACCTGTGGCCCTCCATATATTGTTGGATTCAGTCCATCAGTCCAGTTGCCACAGCTGATAGTGACAGATGATGGGAACTGGAGCACATCAATATCTGATGGGATGCAGGTTCCCCATCCGTGTGTATAGGGGGACAAGATGCCACCTGCTGAGTCAAAGCAATCTAGAGATTCTCTGTCTTTGCATCACTATCTCCTTTTTATCCAAGTAATTCTGTAGACAGTTAATAGAGCATCACTACCCATCACTTTGTTCTCCTCTTGAGCACATATCACTAAAGCTGAGTGAGAGGCTGCATGTACCCTGTGCTCAACTCACCCTATTCCTTTGGGCAGTTGTCCAGATCAAGCCCCCGAGGATTTGCTTCCTACAGGATGAGCCATTGTGAGTATCTGGCCAAATAAATCCCCCACTCTTACATTCCTTCTCCAATAACCCGGAGGAATATCTGTGAGGCTTCCAGCCAAGAGGAAGAACAGAAAGTGCTTTGGACTTTGACTGTTAGATATGCATGTATGTGCCTTCAGATTGCCTATCAATTTATGACAACTTCATCAGTTTCACAGGGCTTTTCTTAGGAAAGAAGTACTCAGATGTGTTTTTACCATTTTCTTCCTCCAAAATATCACCTGCAGCACCTGGAGCCACTCATACGCATTACAGAGTTATGGCGTTATGAATAACTTCCATGCTATTGTGTGGAATGCTTGGGATTTGTAGTTTGGTCAGAGGCACCAGAGGAGGAGCTCCCTGGCTGGGACTACTAAATGCCCCTCACTCATCTGCTAATCATAGGGTATTTCCATGGTAATTAAATTGGAATCATGGTGCTATAATGCTGCAGTATGAATGGGTAGCTGCTCTTTCTTGCCAGTCCCCTGTCCAAGTCCTAATCAGGCCTGACCCGCTTAGCTTCCAAGATAAGAGCAGATCTGGTGCCTTCAAAGTTTTTAATGTTAAAAAGTAATAGTGATTTCTATTTTGTTGTTGTTATGTGCCTTCAAAGTTGTTTCCAACTTAAGGAGACCCTAAGGTGAACCTATCATAAGTTTGTTTTTTCTTGGCAAGATTTGTTCAGAGGAGGTTTTGACATTGCCTTCACCTGAGACTGAGAGCATGTGACTTTCCCAAGGTCACGCAGTGGGTTTCATGGCCAAGCTGGGAATCAAATCCTGGTCTCCAGAGTCATAGTCCAACACTCAGACTACTATGCCATGATGGCTCTCACTTCTGTTTGCATAACTGAAATAGAGACATCACTCTGGCTTTTCTTCGTGAACAAAGATTCAGGAAGGACTCATCCCACGCTTACTACAAGTGTGTTGATGGCTAAAAAGGCCAATCTGAGATAAACAAGTCTGGTTGCAGAAAGCACAGCAGAAAGTCTCCTTGGGTGATGTTTCCAGGTTGTGGTTCTTTCTGTGTTGTCGTTTTTCTTTGAGACTCGTTCGGTGTGAGTTTCCGAAAAAGGCTGCAGCATTGTGGATAGTGCGTCTCCATGCCTCACAATGCGAGGCCAGGGCGGACCATTGTTGGTGATCAATTTGGCCGAGTCTGAGATGTTGTTTTAGGGAGTCCTTGTATCTCTTCCTTGGAGCGCCCCTCTTACACTGACCCATGGTGAGTTCACTGTAGAATACTATTTTGGGGAGGCCAAAATTCATCCTAGAAACGTGTCCTGCCCAGCGCAGCTGCGTCCTCAATAGCATGGCCTCAATGCTAGTGATCCCTGTTTGCCCAAGGACAGCAACATTTGTCACATAGTCAGTCCAGTGTATATTTAGAATTGTGCATAAACAGTGCTGATGAAAGCGTTCGAGGAATCGTAGGTGTTGGTGATAGGTGACCCATATTTCAGACCCAAAAAGAAGAATAAACAGTACAATGGCTCTATACACACTGATTTTTGTGCTTCACCTCAAGTGTTTGTTACTCCAGACTCTTTTATGAAGCCTTCCGAATGTACTATATGCCTTTGCTAATCTGTGATCGCTCTCTTTATCAACTGCCTTCACAAAACTAATTCCACACCATCAGCACAGGTAGCGAGCTTGAGGCAGACCTCTTTCAGTCGCCTGTTTTACCACCCACTGTACATCAGGCTGGTCTGAATGCACAAGTGTTTCAGAGGCAATATAGCATATTGGTTATACTCCTCAACTGAAACATGGAAGATCAAGGTTCATGTCCTCACTGAACCATCAAATTACTTGTGGCATGATCTTGGGCCATTTGCTCCTTCTCCACTTAACCTATCTCACAGGGAGTTTGTGACAATAAAATGGAGATGAGATGAGGTCGGAACATATGCTGTCTTGAGCTTACTGAAAAATAGGTACGAATGTAACCAGGATATAAATGTAACCAATTACCAAGAAAATATGGAGTATCAGTCCTCAGTTTGTTCATCTTTTTCCTGCCCCAAAGAGAGCCAAAACCTTGTGATGAGACCAACTTTAGTACCTAGATCAGATAGTGGTTGAGCTTAAGTGCATTTTCTTTCTTCTCATAGTTTGCTGGGAGTGCTGAAGGATTTGGCCTCATCACTCTAAAATCTAAATTGTGAGTGTGGGAAGGTTTTATGACAGACAGGTGAAACAATGCCTGCAGGCACAAAGCATTTAGTGCAAGGTATTCCCAGGTATGCCCTTGATACTCCTTTTCAGTTCAGAAGCGTTAAAAGTGGAGTCATGCAGTTTTGTAGTCACATATAACTCATACTATCAAACGTTTGACTCAGCTTTAATATATATATATATATATATTCTGTGCACTGGTGCTTCAGTGTCATAGTACCCCCAAGGTGAAGGGAAGCAGGAAATCCTGGGATGAAAATGGTCTTTTAAAAACCAGTGATGAATATTCTAGCACTTACATCAAAATTAAGTAACCTGAAACTCTTCAGATATTTTTTTGGAGAGGAGAGCTATGACTCCCATAGTCTCTCACCATTGGCCATATTGTCTATGGCTGATGGGAACAGTAAGCCAAAACATATGGAAAATTCCACATTGACTGCCCCTTGACAAGTCCCCAAAAGCTTCCAACTGTAGGCTTAGGCATACCAGATTTGCCTTCCATGCAGTGAGTGACAGATGACAGGTCCAGTCTTCAACATCTATAGAAATGTTTTCGGGTAGCAGAACTAGGAAATCAATATAAGCAAGAAGTAAAGGTCTCAAAAGCCACTGACTTTGTTCATCCATTGAAGCTAACTTTAAAAGTTCTGAAAGATCACTACATGAGTCTTTCTGAAGTTTAAGATCTTCACTGCAGGGCTTTTCCCTCAGTCCCACCATCATCACTGGTACGGTTGAAGAATATACAGGAGAGAGCCTTCTCTGTGGCTGCTCCCACATTCCCTTCCTTAGGAGGCTCTGCTGGCCTCCTGCTTGCTCTCTTCACCAGCAGGCAAAGTTCTATTTAATTCAACTGGCCTTCAGTCTTTAACTGGGCATGGCAGAAAAGTCTTTTAATGAGGTGTACAATACCTTCATGTTATGCTTTATATGAATTTTTATATGTATTTTAAATGGCTTAAATATTTTTAAAAGATCACCTATTTATTTATTTTTAATTTTTCTAGCAAATGGGAACCATCTGAAATAGCCATGGCCAACTCAAGGAGGAAGTGAAACGAAAAAGGAGTATGTATATAGAATAGAAGGAAGGACAAATCACCAAGGAACAGTACACATGTGTAGCCCAAGCTTATAGGAATAGTATTTGTTGTTGTTAACTGTCATTGAGTCATCCCTGTTAGAGCATATCGGTTTATATCAAATTGTGGAGTGTGTGTGGAATTCACTTTGACCCCAAGCTGACCTCCTAGGGGCACCGCCATTTCTCCAAAGCAGAGAGGTCATATAGGCACTTTGCAAAGGAGGGGGTAGGAGCCCTAGAGAAAAGGACTGGAAATTCCCCACAAGAAGTTTGGGAGTTGCTAGACAAGAAAAACCATCACCTCCAAAAGCTAACACAATACTTGTTGTTTGTTTGCAGCCTCACACTTAATGGCTCAGTGATTAAGTCAATGGCCACCCATTCATCTGTTTGCCTTTCCGGATTGTGTTCAGATCCGAGTGCATTGGCTAGGACTATTCTTCACCTTGGTTTAACAAAAGCCCAGGTCTTCATACCCTTTGTCTTTGCTGCAGCTAAGCTATTAAGCTCATTGCCAGAGGCTAGAATTTGCCTATACTGTATAAACCCAAGTCCAGCACACATCGATGTGTAATACTCAGAATAAATCCTGGCTTCACATCAGACTGAACTCTGATTTTAGCTCCCTCTGCCATTTCCCCCCACGTTTTGGCAGTCATGTCCTTCCATCATCTACATCAGGTTCCCGGAGAAGCCTTCAGAAGTAAGTATTTCCCCTAGATTTGCCTCTCTCAACTCTCTCCTGAAATTCCCCTAATTAGATCCTAACATCCCCATCTCTGAGACATCTCCAGGATCCCCTCTCCTCCATTGTTCTGCTCAGGTCCTGCAAACTCAGCCCATGTCCTCCTGATTCAGTTCATCCATAAGGTCTGTCTGGTCCTGGCCTGGGGGTATTGGCCTGTGTTGTCTAAACAGGACTTGAGGCTGGGAGGAACACAAGCCTTTTGACCTGTGAGACATCATATAACTATGTTTCCTTTTAATTCTACACTATAAACTGCCTTCTTCCCCTATTGGGAGAAAGGTGGGATATAAATTAAACACATAAATAAGATTCACTAATAGGGAAAATTATAATGACTTGAAGCTAGTTCACAAATATACTATGATTGTAAGTAGTTTTAATTATTTCTCTGTCACATGTTTGTGTTGTGTGTTATCTGGACAAATCGTGGGTATATGGTCAGATTCCTGATCTTCAGGCACATCCTTCCTCACCCACTCACATACTAACTCCTACTACAACTGGAGATATCACCAGTAATCATAATTGCAGTTTTATCAGCATTTCTGGATTTTTTTTCTGCATATGTAATAAATAATAAGAGTTTACACAGGACATAAAATGTGCAAACATCCCCAGTTTTCAAAAGAGAAGAACATTAGAGGCCAGTATTCTGTGCTGTTTGGAGGAAAAGTGCAAGGACAGCAGGAAGGATTCTGTGAGTTGAGAAACTGCAAAATATTTGGATGTGCTCTTGTTGGGACAGAGTGGAATTGGATGTTTCCCCCCAATGTGAACAGAGGCCTTATTAAATAAGGTTGGGTTATCTTGTCCTTTCAGCCTTGATTTTGATAAATTTCAGGATAGGAAATGATGGTCAGGGATTATGCAGATATTACAAAAGAAAGGGAATTCCAAATGTGAATTTCCTTCCTTCCTTAGAAATTGCAATGCCTGGCATGTGAAACTAATCTTCTACATACCCTCCAATGTTTCGCAGAAGAAAAGTGGGACATATTGCCCAAATAACATTAGAGTATAGTTAAGATTGATGTGGAAGATTATACAAGCCAGGAAAGGCTGCAGCAGTTTATTTTTGCCAGAATTTACAGGGAAGGCCATGATACCCTCTTCCCTTCTCCTCCTCCCTGCTAAACTGAACACAAGCTACTATTTCACTTTGAACAGTTGAAGTAAGATGAGGACAAACAGTAGCAACTGGGAGGACAAGAAAGAATCTGAAACATTTCAAAGCAACTGCAAAAGTGGGATGACAGAGGATTTATCAGGATTGTCCCTGCTAAATCAGGATAGTTGGAAGGTATGTCTTCGATGACATCTTTGTGTTCTGCCCCAACAGAGTATTTCTCTTTTTTCCTGCTGCCCTAAATCTAATTATAAGTATATTTTATATAGATTATTATCAACTGCTCTGGCTTGATTCTTTTGATCTGTGTTTCACTGGCTGTTCCCTAGATATCTCCCTGGTGGCTGGATGTCAGTTGGCTGTCTCAATAAACATAGAGCAAAACACAATATGTTGAGGCCAAAAGACCTTCTGCTCCACAATTCACCTCTTGAATTCACCCTTGATACTGTACCTTTCTCTCTTATCTTCATAATTGTCAAAACTGTAGCTGTAAATTTATGAGGGCAGACATTTGATATTTACCGTATATACTCGACTATAAGTCGGCCTCATGTATAAGTTTTGGGGCCAAAATTATGGATTTTGATATGACCCGTGGATAAGTTGAGTGTGAAATTTAGGTGCATGTAATGAAAGATGTAAAAGACGAAGTAAAGGAAAACAATGCCAAAAAACTTACAAAATTCCAACAGGCATAACTGTTTGTGCACATACTAAAGGCTGGATGGCTGAGACAGTAAAAGGGGGTCAGTGCTTCCAGGGCAGATTAAACTCTTGCTTTTCATATATATATGTGTTAAAATATAGTACTTACATTGACCTGTGGATAAGTCGACTCAGGTTTTTTGGGTCGATTTTAACCTAAATTTCTAGACTTATACATGAGTATATACAGCATTTCTTAATTTCTGTTATTCTGTAATGTACAGTATATGGTGCTGTATATGAATGAGTGAAAACAGCAAAACAAAAACAAAAACAAACTAAGTTACAGTGTCTGTGAGAAATTCAGTCTTTTTTTCCAGTTACCACATTAGACACTGAAATTCAAAAGCATGAGTTCAGTATCTGTGTTAGTGGAGAGAGCTGGCAGTCTTTTAAAGGAATGCACTCTTCTGAAATACTGGAATGTCTGGAGGAGCACACTTTGCTCCTGGAATGCAATCATATTCAGTCCCTTCAGTTGGGAAAACAAGAATGCTAATGTTTATTATAAGATACAAATGGAGATAGAGAAAATTAGTCCTAAATAACTACAGTGGAGATGCAGGGAGTTATGCCTCTTGAGAAAAGAAGCAAGATGTCCCTTCTCTAAAGAAAGAGTGCATACAAGAAAGAGAAAGAGACATGAGCAATCCCAAGAAAGATTCAATCTAGGGTTGGAAGGAGGATTATCATAGGTCAGAGCCAACAAAGGAGAGTCTAGGAAACCCAAGGAGGTCTACTCCCACCACATACAATACATCTAACTTGCACCCCATAACTTCCAACAGTCTGTGTATTTATTCATTAAAATGCTTAAATCCTACCTATATCAGTTGAACTCAGAGAAGCATACAAATTAAATCAGTTTATTGATTGAACCCAGGGAGGGTTCTTATTGGTTGTTTTTGGGTTTTTTTGGTATGTTTTTAATGGTTTTATATTTTTAACTTAGCATGTTTTTAATTCTTTTGCCTTTCTAACTTGTTATATTGATCCACTTTAATTCTGTTTTTTAAAGTTGTACTATTTTATGCGTCTTTTGTGAGCTGTCTTGGATTTAATTGAGGAGAAAAGTGGCAAAAGAAATACATAAAATTTAAATCACTTTAAAACAGTGGGAAGTATCTTTACAATGTAACAGTCTAAAACACCACAAAACAATTCCAACAATTAAAAGCAGATTTAAAACATATACAAATTTAGAAAGGGTGCTTAGATGCCCTTTCCTCGGGCATTAATAAAAAGATGAATATTGGCACTGGAATGAAGCCAGTGTTGGTGCCAGTAAGGTCTCCAAAGGAAGGCAGTCCAGACTTGGGATGCCCCAGTATCTCTCAAAGTGGATTTGTCCAACTGGAGGGAAAGAGAAGTGGGCCCTTCTAACAGATCTCAGCATTAGGGCAGATATATTCAGGGAGAAACATTCCTTCAATTACTGAGGTCCCAAGTTGTTTAAAATCATTAGCATCTTGAATTCAAGCTAGAAGCATATCAGGAATATACACTTACAGAAACAACCATGATATAGGCCTTCTGGAACATTGCCACACTTCCTGAGATATGATGAAGCAGATGGATTCTGGAAAGAGGTGTTGTATTTCTTTTCGGATCTGCGAAATTAAAAAGTGTATAATTGTGAGGCAGTCCTGCTTTTCTCTATCTTTCGTGCGTCCAACTCATGTTTAAGATAGAAGAACGTACTCTCTTTCCTCCAAGAAGCAGCAAAGATGGTGACTGTGAAACAGTGGAAATTTCCCATACCTCTCTTTTCAGTCCCCCATGAGAAATATATAGTTTATAGTTCTGGCAAAACAAAAACAAAAAACCCACCATTCACCAAATAAACCCTGCTTAACACTTGATAGAGGGAAACAAGTTTGCCACTATCTGATGTTCATTTATTACATGTACCATATATGAAACATTGCTGTTTTATTTGGCTTCCTAAAGACCGAAAGAATATATGGATCAATCCTTTCTAATGGCCCAATGGCTATATAGACAATCTGCAATTTCATTTGTAAATCCATCTAACAAAATGCAAAGAATCAATTAACAGTATGCTTTATTGACCCTGCACACAGCTTTTGAGTTTTATTGGTATTCTGATTATCAGTTGTTCTTGTGATCAACTTTGCACTCTTGTGTTGTTATAAATAAAATATAATTACAAGGAAGAAAAGGAAGAGGATGATAACAACAACAACATTGTCCAAAATACTTGGGAGAAGGGCTGGAACAATATCTTCGAATATTATTTTCCCTCATTGTGGGAGAATTTCTATTCACCAAAAAAAAATCACATCTGTGAGAAGGTCAAGCTAAAGCTCTTCTTTCTCACTACATAGTGCAGAGAGTTTTCAGAGGCAGAGTTTCTAAAAATATAATACAGTGGGCCCTTGATATCTGCTGATGTTTGGTTCCACGACCCATAGATAGCATAATCCATGGATACTTGGGCATTTGAGGCAAGAGGTTTTTTTGCAAGGAATGTATGGCCTTCCAGGTTCTTCTGGAAAGCTAATGCAACCTCCTTGCCTTCCACAGTTTCCCAACCCTTGTATGGAAGTAAAATCCAGATCGGATTTACTCCACCCCTGATGTGGAAGCCACTAGTCACTGCCCTGACTTTCAGTCTTGCGTCTCTGTGACATCCGATACCATAAATTTAGCTTGAGGCTACTGTTTGTATCTGGGTTAGGATCTTTCAAAATCTTGGCTCTAGTCATGGCTTAATCACCAGGGGCTCCAGCAACCCTAATGGAAACACCAATACGTTCTTCTTGATACATGAAAAAGGTGTGTCTGCATACGTGAAGTGAATCTAATTCCTGAAAGCTGCACACTGTCTCAAGACCATATCCTGAGTTTATTCAATTTATTCACACTTTACTTTTCTTCCCTACCTCCTTTCACTCCTTCTTAATTCATAATGGGACACTGTAAGATTGGGAAAACATCTGTGCTCTACTTGAGGTTACAGACAGATTAGATGGCCTCTGTAACAGGGTGAGAGAACAGACAGATTTTTTCACAGTACAATATTTAGTTTAGCTCTTTGGATTCCAATAGAAATTTTGTTATTTGTTATTAAGTCAGTTTCAATGAGAAACCAGCGAGACACTAGGTTCTCAACTGCTCTGCTCAGTTCTTGCAAAGTCAGGGCTGTGGCAGCATGATCTTTCAATTTTCTTACTAATGTCCATTGAATCTGTACAATAAAAATCCATGTTCTGTGGATTTTAACAAAAATTAATTCTAGTTAGACACATTTTGGGTTGCAGTTTAAAATCTCCCCTGAAATCACTAGTACATTAACACCTCATTCCCATCCCTATTTACTCTACTTGGTTCGGTAGGACTTCTTTTCCAGCCAGTCTGCAAATAATAGGCTAGTCTAGCAAATCTTCAGTAACAACTGTGTGTGTATGTGCCTTCGATTCAGCTGTCCATTTATGGCGACCTCATGAATTTAATAGCATTTTCTTAGGTAAAGAATACTCAAAGGTAATTTGAAAATCATTCCTTTGAAATGTAGCCTAAAGCACCTGGTATTTCTTGGTGGTCTCCCATCCAAGTACTAACCAGGAGTGACTCTACTTAGCTTCCAAGATTGGATAGCATCTGATGCCTTTAGGGAATTTAGGCTCAGTGACAATTACTTATAGATAAATATGATGGTTAAGATTGGGCTGCCATGTACATAGCTTCTGCTTCTTTTTCCAAAGCATCTGTATGTAGCCCAACAGTGTGCAACTGCCCTTAACTTACAATCAGTAATAAGCACCCTTGCTATCAAGGCCTCCTCATTTTGCAAAGCAATTTGTTTTAAGTTGTTCTTCATTGTAACTGGCTGCCGCTGTGTCTTCATCTCACATTGACCTATTTATGCACTTGTGCTTGTGATTTATGCACTGTTTCACCAAAGTGTCATGTTCCTTGATACTTCTCACATGTGAAAACCACTTAACATGTGGCTGGCTATATTACATTTCCTCTCAACATATAAGGTGTGAAAGGCAGGAAAAGGGGTGCAGATTTTTCTGTTGTTTTCACTGTATTGAAACACATAGAGCCTTTCCTTTGTTCTTATGTAAACTGTCTTATCAAGCCCTGTATGAAACATGTTTCTTGTCTGGGTAATAATAACAACTGTAAAAGTCTTTAAGTGTCCAAAAATTTTGAAGTTGTTTTTGGTATATGTCCCCCCCCACCTCCTTTTTTTAATTTGTTAAAATTAGTATTCAGAAACATGTTGATGTCTTGTAAGTGTTATCTCACTCCTATACAGCTTTCCTGAATGACTAAGGGGCTATATAGACTGGCATTTAAGGCTGACGTGGGAGCGGAGTGGAGGCATGGCATCCGCACAACACATGCCCTGACTCTGCTCCCATGCTGGCGTCACACCACATGACGCACCACACAGTGGGAGGCATCACAGTGCTCCTCTGGTGCTGCATCCAGATGATGCAGCACCAAAGGAGCACAAAAAAGCCGTGGCATTGGCAGCTATGATGTCCTTTCCACAGTGCAGAAAGAAGCCACTAAGAGTCTTATTGCATGACAGAAGAAAGCCAAGAGTCAGTGTGAGAGAAGTGGCTTTCTTCTTGCCTCTCCTCAAGCTGTCATGGCACTTTCATTCGAGAGCAAGGTGGTCATAAAAGCATGCCTTTTAATTTGCATTAATTTTTAATTTGCCAAACAGATCTTTCCAGCATGACAAAAGACATACTTTTATGACCATGTCCCTCAAGAAGAGAACAAAAGTGCTTCAATGGCATGTGGAGAGGCAAGGAAAAGGTCACTTCTCTCTTGCTGCATCTCCTTTTTTTTGTCATGTGATAAGGCTGTCATAATGTCACCCAGAGCTGTTGGAGGGGATGTAAAGATCAAGACTCATATGCCCACATGTGGCTTGAGTTTCCCAAAGTTAGATGATTCTGCATCACAGTCTTATGTCAGATATAATCGATTACACTGCAAACTATACACTTTTGCCCGGCTCTCTTATTGCTGTGCCTTTACGTTGGACATAATAGTGAGTTGAAACATAGAAATTTGATCACCTTTTTTATTGCAGCTGCAAGGGCAGAGGTGGCTAAACACTGGAAGACAGCAGATCTTAACATGACCAACAGGAACACCTGGCTAATGGGAAAGGTTTCACCAATATAAGAGTCTCTTATGGACACAAAAGAGCACATTCCAAGAAGACCAGTTAATATCTATTGAATATGTCAACAAAAATAATGCCAAATACAACCTCCTTGTGAGCAAAAGGATTGCTGGAAGGACACATTATTTTTGGTTTAATGTGGCATAATAAATTAATTTCTTTCTTTCTATGGCTTTTCCTGAGAACAAAATGGAAAAGAGAATTGTGTGCGGTGCTAACCCATGTTTTATACCATTGTTCATTTGTTTGAAAACTGATTGATATTTGATCTGTTATGACATTGTAACAGCTTCTTCTTTCAATAAAGACACTTAAAAAGAAAAGAAACATGTTGACATCCCAATGGGCTCTGACAGAATCATAGAATCATAAAATGCAACAGATGAATTAATTCTATTTGCTGGAGATTTATGATTTTTGTTTGTCCCAAACGTAGTTGATGCTACTGATGGGAGGTTCATTGTTTTGAAAGACATTTTTATCTAAAAGCCTTTGTATAAAAATAGCACCCCCCTCCCCACTCTCTGAGAGAATAAACTAAAGCTATCTACATGCAATTCTTTTCAGTGGGGGCTGGTGGCTTCCATGTCAGTGAGGTGGTGAATTGGCTTTGGGTTCTAGTCCAAATTTTATTTGAAGTGCTGAGCACCATCCTGACACCATGGATATAGTTCCTTTAAATTTCAACTGAAATCTAGAACATGTTCACTGCTGCACTCTCACAGAAACCACCAGCCTCCACTGATTCTGTCTCCTGGGAGTTGAAGTCCCCTCTTCGTTCTTATTACACTCTACATTTTGGCAAGGCAGGAGTCTTGATTTGGTAATGCCAGAGGCAGCTGCTGTGATGCAGGCTTTTGATCAGAGCTTCATTTTAGTCCAAGGAGCATGCCAGCATTGGGACAGTGTGAGAGCCAATGTGGTGCAGTGGTTGAGGTTTTAGACCAGGATCTGGAATATCTGGGTTCCAGTCCCCATTGAATCAAAATGAATGACCGTGCACGAATCACACCTTGCTTCATCCTGACCCACCTCACAGAGTTGTTGTGAGGTTAAAGCACTTAGGAGGAGAGACATGTGGGCTTTCTGGGCTCATTAGAGGAAAGCCAGGATATACAGTCAGCCTTCCATATCCACAAATGGATTATCCATGGATTCAACTATCCATGGATTGAAAATACTTTTTAAAAGATATAAATTCCAAATAGTAAAGCTTGATTTTGCCATTTTATATACAGGACGCTATTTTACGGCACCATTGTATTTAATGGGAATTGAGCATTCACAGATTTTGGTATCCATGGGAGGTTCTGGCAGATACCAAGGGCCCTCTGTAAACAAAACTGATGACTATGCATTAAACATCAGCTCCTATCAATAATTGTTATGATGCTGAGGTGGGTCTGGCACTTTGACTAATTCCTGTAGAGTTCAGGCTAAAACCCAAAGTGGATTCACTTTGTCATAGAAATTACTAGCCACCACAGATATGGGCTATGAACGTATCACATTACGATACATGGGGTTGCTCAGGAAACAATTGAAGATCTACCGGGCTAGATCAGATCAAGTTCTAAACAAGCCAGAAATCCTTTCCTGGAAGCAGATGGATGACTTTCAGGGGGCGCTGGACGTCTCTGAATGTTGGATGTCCATTTAGCTATTGTGATCGCCACAGAGACAAGCCCTTTTCTTACAGACTTGTCTAAACCAGTCTCTATCATTGGCAGTTCTCATGTTGTTCTTTTTTGTTTTCAGGCAAGTTGTTCTTTGCTTGAAAACTGCTGGAGGTTTTGGCAACCCGCTTCAACTTTTGTTTGTTCTACAAATTAAAGCACATACGTAGCTCAGATTTTAATAATTTTTATCTTCTTTTTCTTCAGCACTAAGCTGCTAATCAAAAACAGGACTATATTACGCCATGTGTAGGTCCTAGGCCAAGCTGGGAAACTATGTAGAACCATTTCATCTGTTTGGGCTTTGTTTTCTTATGAGAGGGAAGATTAGGAGATCACATCAGTACTATATTTTGAAGATCATGAGCCTGAGGCCAAGGCTTTGTTAGTCCTTCTGAAATAGTCTTGCCTTGGCCAAAACAGCCTTGTCAGTAAACAATGGACAAATTGCAAGGCCACATGCAGATATCTATGTTGTACTGCACCCTTTCCATGGACCACCAGTGATACACAGTCCAGTGTTTCAGAACCTCTGCCATACATCTTGTGGGAGTGACGCCTCTACATTAATTAGACACGTTGTAAGATGCTGTTAGTCCTGAATGTATAGCTACTGAACGACCACAATTTTTAGACGTATGTGAGATGGAGGGGGAAAAATTATCTCTATACATTTTCTTCGTCTTATTAAAAATCTTGAGCTTGGAAAAATTTCTGGTGGCTAGAATGTTCTGGGAGCTGCAGTCCAAAAAGTAACTTTCCCAAGCCTTGCCGGGAGAAAAACTTTCCTTGGACACACTTTTACGGCTAGGTGACTAATGGACAGGACTTTTGTTACAAAAGCACTATATGTCGTACACAGCATTCCATATGGTTGAAGCCCTTTCACACTTTGGACTGAAATTGCAACAAAGACCTGGTATTTCAGGGGAATTCACAATGAGATCACAGCTTTTGCCCTAAGTGTGAGGTTCCTGTTGACAAAGTCGGTATGGAAGAGCCAGGCTTCATTTGCTAATCAACACACCATTGCCCAAGAAAAAGGGAGTCACTATCATATGATTTAGGATAATCTCCAAAGGCTGGAGTGATAAGTCTGATGATTCTGTAACAGATGGCCTTCTTGCGTTATCCAGAGAGCAAACCAAAGGATCAGTTTGGTTTTAAATTAGCTCCTGGGGGCAGTGAGTTTGGCCATGAGGGAAGACTTAGTCATAGCTATTGAAGAGGTGGGAGAGCCACTGTGGTATAATGGTTTGAGCGTTGGACTATGACTCTGGAGACTAGGGTCCGATTCCCCACTTGACCATGGAAACCCAATGGGTGATCTTGGGAGAGTCACACACTCTCAGCCCCAGAAAACCCTGTGATAGGGCCGCCTTAGGGTCTCCATGCATCAGAAATGACTGGAAGGCACACAGCAACAACTGAACAGGGGGCAGGTCCAAGATACTTTGCTGCCTGAGGCAAAGGACAGAGTGGCTCCTACTCCTGCAGTCTATGGACATTAACTGACCAGGCTGGCACAGTTGATTCTGACAACGCTGGCAACATGGTAGAATCCCCCTTCACTCCTGGGGGCGACAGGCTACTTTAGAGGGAACAGGACTGCCTTAGCCTCTAATGGAAGGGGATGGCCTTTTTTAAAAGAAAGTTGGAGACTAACACTGCTGCCCTCTGCCCAAATGGTAGGGTCAGTTCCAATTGAACAATAATCAATTGGCAGCAACAACACAGCCTCACACATTGTTGCAAGCTTGGCAGCATCATATTACTAGTTTCTCCCTATCTCCAAAGCTACTTCTTAATGCCTGATGGTAAAACTGAGGAGTTTATCACACAGGAGGGAATCAGCCAAATCCCGTGCAGAAACGAGATTTAGATCCACAAAAGCAGGATCATTTTCAGACGCACTGAGCATTAATCTGAAATTAACCCACACAGAAATTGGACAAATTCCACAAAAGCAGGATTGCTTTCAGACACATCCCGAAAGTTAAAAAGTGGCTGATTTTGTTCACTTTATGTGCGGGTTAATGTTGGAGTAATGCTCAATGTCCCCAATGTGTCTGAAAATAATCCCATTTCTGCGGGATATTCCCAAAATTTAAATCTAGTTTCTGCATGGGATTTGGGCATTTAGCCTCCCGTGTGATAAGCTCCTCAGTTGTTCCCTCTCCTTGTCATCACTGCTGAGTAGTGATAAACAACTGCCATCCTCTCAACCCACCAAACTGCCCATAACGGCCAATTTAAAACCAACATGGTTTACTGGTTTGCTACTGCAGTTGGACAATCTAACGCCAGACTGCATTCTAGCCTTTCTGCAATGAACTGTCAATTTTTTTTTTCTGGTGCTCTAATATAAATAGGACTAAGTATGCTTTTGGTTATGCAAACTTGCTCTCTCTTTTTCTTCTCAGTTTTTGCTTCACTTATTACAGTTGGAGGTCTGGCTTTGCTATCTGTTGGTATGTCACATCCCATTTGTTGGGGGCAAGAAGGAGAAATGAAGAGAAACTATTTTGATAAATAATGAAATAGTCAAAAGAAATAGAGGTTTTTAGAGCCAGTTGGCAGTGAGAAAATCAAATGTGTGCTCCTATACTCAAGAAACTGCCTTGGGTTCTGTACAAGTGGAATAAAGTGGAATGAAAATAATATGTTGGGGGTAATGCTTACATGTAAACCACTTAGAGACTGCTTAGTTCCATATGAAGCAGTATAGAAATGTAAATGCTATTGCTATTGCAAAGTGGGAGGAAAGGAACAAAAATCCACACCAGAGTCTCAGCCAGCCGATAGGGTTATCAGATCAAAAAGTGGCGAGGGCTCCTGTACTTGTAACTGTTGTGTAGAAAAAGGAATTTCAGTAAGTGTTGCTTGTCACACAACCAGGTAACAAGCAACACCCACTGAAATTTCCTCACCTACATATATAGTAAAGATACAGGCACGTTCTCCACTTTTGACTCGAGCAACCCTAAGCTGTACATGTCACTTGAGCCAGAATGGGATACATGCAGTGAAGTATTCAAGTCTTTTACTCCAAATCTTAAGTCTCTACTGTCAAGTCTCAAGTTGAGTCTCAGGTCATGGCAAGATACTTTCAAGTCAAATCTCAAGTCAGATCTCAAGGCACTAACTTTAACCGGGGGGGGGGGGGGGGTGGTGGTAGGGGGGATGGATTTCCATAACTAGAAAATAAAGAAGACATGCACACAGTTAGGTGAAAACAATTCTCAGAAGTGAAGAGCAAATGTGTTCAGGAACGGACTTGAGGAGGAAGGATCCTAAAGCTTTTCAAAAGCTTTGGAAGGCTCCTCCAATGTGCAGTGGTAGCCCATTGCCTAACATATTTGCTGTATCTGGATGAAGTTAGATCAGTAAGTCAATTGCTAAAAATATACAGTTCTTCCTTCGATTATATGGGGGATCCATTCCTCCACCCGCCCCCCCCGTTTAAGGGGGAAACCACGTATGCTTGTGCCCCATTGAAAACACGCGTGCACCATTCATTAGATTGTACCGCGGCTTCAGCGTATGCTGAAAGCCATAGAAGGGAAGCCTGCGTATGGTGTGGGCTGACTGTACATGTCTCAAGGTGAATCAAGTCAGTCCATCTTTTATTGCCAACCTGAGTCCAAGTCGAGTCACTGAAATGATCTGAATCCGACTTGAGTCTGAATCAGTTGACTCAAGTCTAACTCACTGGATACACGTGGCCCTTCCTGATGCTGTCAGACTGTAACACCCAGCATTAGTTACTAGCTGGGACTATTGGAAATTGCAGTCCAACAATATTTGTGCATCCCACTCTTGTAATAGAGACAAATGCTGTGTGTGTGTGTGTGTGTGTGTGTGTGTGTGTGTGTGTGTGTTGGGAACTGAAGCAGAGATATCTGCTCCTTCTCCTGGAGGAAGGTACATATGCATGGAGCTTGTGCTGCTGATATTGTATGTAACACTATTGTCAATATCACACTATGCTGTTATGGAGCTATTATTTCACTTTAACTGCTATGGCTGCCTCCTGGGTTTTGAGGCCTAAGAGCTTAGCGAGACCTAAGAGCTCTCTGGCGAAGAATTCTAAAATGCTCCTCTCTAAACTGCAAGTCCCAGGATTCCACAGAAGGCAGCCATAGCAGCTAAAGTGGAATAAATCTCACTATAACAGTGTGGTATGATATCGTCTTGTGAGACAGCAGCACACTCTGACGAAAAGGAACAAGTTAGTAAAGAGCTGCTTAAAACTTTCCTTCCACTTCTGGAAGCCAGAAAGTGTGACGTATAACATTCCACACACTCAGTGGCACTTCGTGACTCTGTTCTCGTTGAATTGTGTAAACTAATTTTATTCAAAAGTATTGGGGGTTTTGAGGAGGGAAGCTCCCTTGATAGGTCTGCTTTTCTGCAGGAAATAAAAGGCTGGGAGCAGAAATGGTTCTTGCACAATCTAGCTCTAACTTTGTCTTGCATCCCCCCCAAGCCTGGCTGAAACTGCAGCCCTTGACTTTCTGACTGGCTGGCCAAAGGTATAGACTATTCTTTCTTTTTCACAGGAAACAGCAATGACTGTAAAAGCAGAAGCAAAATCTGCAGCAATTCATGTAACAGACACAATGGAGACACAGCACCTGTTGAATATTTCTGGCCATTGTGTGACTCTTCGATGCACTGTGCCATTATCAGAAGAAAACAATCTTTTTTTTTTACTGGGGTACAATCATCCAGCCCAGAAATACAGTGGGGTTAGTAAGAATAAATTATTATGACTTTCATCTGTACCTCACCTGTGTTTTCACTAGTTTTTGAACAAGCCAATTTTTGGACTGCAACTCTTACAGTCATCCAGCCAGTTAGCCATGCTAGTTTCGGAGAGCCAGCATGGTGGATTGATTTGAGTGTAGGACTATGACTCTGGAGAACAGGGTTCAATTCCCCACTTGAGCATAAAAACCTACTGGGTGACCTTGGGCAAGTCACACTCTCTCAGCCTCAAAGGATGGCAATGGCAAACCCCCTCTGAAGAAACTTGCTAAGAAAACCCCAGGATAGGCTCGCCTTAGGGTTGCCATAAGTTGGAATCAACTTGAAGGCACACAACAAGAACAACAATCCCATTTGAGGAGTAAGTTGAAATTTGTTGTTGTGCCAAGAAAAGTTTAGAGAGGAGCATTTTAGAATTCTTAGCCAGAGAGCTCTTAGATCTCACTAAACTCTTAGGCCTCAAAACCCAGGAGGTTCACCTTAGAGTCTCCATAAGTCAAAAATGACTTGGAGACTCTCAACAACAACATGAACAACAACAACATGCTAGCTTGAGGATTCTGGAAAATGTAGTCAAGAGAGCTGTCAAGATAAATGTAGTCAAGGGCACATCATGGGAATGCATGACTCACTAGAAAAGGCATCAATGCTTGGTAAGATAGAAAGCAGTAGGAAAAGAGAAAGGCTGCATTGCAGGGGGATAAACTCTGTCATGGAGAGCACAGTTCTGAGTTTGCAAGACTTATCAACAGTGGGGCTGTTGATAACAGGGTGATTTGGACCGCATTTGTACTGCAGAAACCATGCAGTTGGACATGGTTCCACCCTATGGAATTTGGGATTTGTAGTTTGTTATGGCACTCTGACAGCAAAGGCTAAATATCTGACAAAACTGCAGGTCCCCGAATTCTGTAGCATTGAACCATGGAAGTTAAAGTAGTGTCAGACTGCATGATTTCTGCAGTGCAGATGAGGCCTAGAGATTTCTCATTCATAGGGTCACCATGAGTCGAAGTTGACTTTATGGCAATTAACAACATAGCAAAATAACTTTTCCAAGCTTTGCCTTTCATACATTCTTTCCATATTTGTTCCAAACATAAAAATAAGATGGAGAAAATTAACTTTAAAGAACATGCAGACCTTCTCAGGTTCTGCATGAGCTCTTATCTCCAGCTTCCCCCCTCCTCTCCCCCCTTTTTTACTGGTCTCCTGGTTTGACTGGGATCTGGGTGGGGATCATAGGGCCCTCCAGATATCATCAAATTATAACTTCTAGCATTCCTCACCATTAGCCATGCTAATTAAAGTTGATGGGAGCTGCAGTCCAACAACAGTTGGGAGGTCACACAAATCCCATGCCTGGTGTAAATGAAAACAGGCATCTGCTTTCACTGCCAGAGCCTGACATGTTTGGCAGAAGTATCAGGAATGTAGTTTAGCCAACACTGGCCAGAGAAAAGAAGGCACTTTAACTACTCACAGAAGACTTGGCTTGGCTGGGATATTTGTTTTACTGGTTAGAATTCTGATGCACTCTAGAACATACTCGAAAGGGGGGAAAGTATACACACACACACACACACACACACACACACACACACACACACGCATATATATATATATATATATAGAGAGAGAGAGAGAGAGACCTCAGTCGTAGAACAGTCTACACAGATATTACAATATTCACTGGGCTGCCTTAAGTTAACAATACCATGTTAGTCTGGAAAATCAGTATGCAAAGGGTTCTTGTAGCACCTTTGAGACTAACTGAAAGAAGAAGCTGGTAGCATGAGCTTTGTAGATATGAATCTGTTAGTAAATTCAAGTCTACAAAATCTCATGCTACCAGCTTCTTTCTTTCAGGTAGCGGCTGTGAACACCGGCCTTAAAGGCCAGCCTGGGGGCAGAATCGGAGCATCACGCCCACATGACACATCCCCAACTTTGTCCCCAGGGTGGCATGGCATCATGGCGCTTCTCTGGTGCTGCGTCTGCATGACGCAGCACCAAAGGAATGCCATAAAGCTGTGGCACCGCAGCTATTGTGCCCTGCAAAGGCCAGATTAGGGCCATGGTGTGCAGTTGCCACAGCCCCGATCTGGCTGTAAAAAAGGCATCTGCAGGCCACCCCTTAGTGGCTGTCTGTGCAGCCCTATAGTCTCAAAGGTGGTGCAAAAGCCCTTTGTATACTTAAGTTAACAAATGACTTGACCTTAACGATTAAGAAATTCATCATAGCACAGAATTCTGCCCTGAGCCCTGTGTTGTTTAACATCTTTATAAATTACTGAGATGATGGAATAGAGAGCATGTTACGGGGGAGTAGGTAATGCTCCAGAGGACAGGAAGGGGATTCAAAATTACCTTGACAGATTGGAGAACTAGGCCAAAACTAATAAAATGAATTTCAACAGAGTGAAATGTAAAGTACTTCATATAGGTAGGAAAAAATGAAAAGCACAGGAGTAGGATAGGTGGAACCTGACTTGAAAACAATACATGTGAAAAGGATCCAGGGATCTGAGTAGACAGCAAGCTAAGCATGAGTCAGTGCTGTGGCCAAAAAAGCCAATGCAATTCTAGGCTGCATGAACAGGAATATAGTGTCCAGATCAAGGAAAGTCTACTCTGCTTTGATCAGACCTCACCTGGAATACAGTGTCCAATTCTGGACACCACAATTTGATAGTGACATGATGGAACATGTCCACAGAAGGGCAACCAAGATTATCAAAGATCTGGACACCATGAGGCATGACTTAAGGAGATGGGTATGTTTAGCATAGAAAAGTCTGAAAGGTTACATGATAGCTATTTTTAAATACCTAAAGTGATGTCACATAGTAGATAGAGCCAGCTTGTTTTCTGCTGATTTGGAGACTGGAACATGAATCAACAGATTCAACACACAAAAAAAGAGATTCCACCTAAACATTGGGAAGAACTTCATTATCTCAGAACTGTTCAACAGTGGAATAGACTGCCTTAGGGGGTGGTGGGTAATCCTTAAATGGTGGTGGGTAATGGTGGTGGGTAATCCTTAAATGAAGATTGGATGGGCATAATTCAGGAGTGTATTTCTGCATGGCATGTAAATGGATTGGATGTCACCTTTGGTTCCTTCCATCTCTAAGTTTCTATGTCATTTTATGAATTGTGGTCCACTTCATGAAATGCATGAAGAATTCTCGAAGCTGATGGATTCCTACTCCAGATTGCTAAACCCAGGAGAACACTTCATATATCTCACGAAGTAAAGTCATTTGCTAACAATATTGCATGAAACCTGATGCTGCAATATGTTTGTTTATGGTGTCACAAAACTCTTTGTTGCTTTCCCCATATCTGATTTTTGGGTGAACTTACAAAGCAAAATTATAGTAAAAGTTATGGCAGCATTGCAACAGGAGGAGATAGACCAGATTATCCCTGGTGGACAGTGAGAATTTCTGTTTCCTCCAAATAGAAAATCACCTGCTGGTATCAATGCAAATATTAGCTTAAGCAAAGGGATTTTCTTTACGATCAAAGCAAGGAAAAAAGGTTATATTCCCTCTCCATGCCAGCTCTGATCCTATTAATTATTGGTTCCCAAGCTAAAATTCCACTTTTAAAAACTTAAAAATTAGCTAAAAAGACATGTTGGCCCTGGCAAGAGTGGCCAAGTATATGGATCTTCAGGTTACTGATCAGACAATTCTGGGCCTTCTTTAACACCAACCCCTCCTCCTTCCCCTCCCCATCATCATCATCATCATGACCAGCTACTAGCTACTAGCTTTCTGGAAAGTAACAAAAGAAGAACACTTCACCTAACATTTTTTTTCAAATCATTAAGGAATACAGTACCGTTTTGTTTTGCTTACTTATAGTATGGTGTAGTGATTTGAGTGTTGGACCTTAACTCTGGAGACCAGGTTCAATTCCCAGCTTGGTCACATATCCCACTGGGTGACCTTGGGCAAGTCACACTCTCTCAGCCTCAGAGGAAGGCAGTGGCAAACCTCCTTTGAACAAATCTTGCCCAAAAAACAAACAAAAAAACAAAAAACGCCACGATAGGTTCAACTTAGGGTCACCATAAGCCATAAATGTCTTGAAGGCACAAA